>JAMABJ010000020.1:0-685098 GCA_023624935.1 Aspergillus sp. PA3604 | reverse complement strand
AGATAGATGGTAGATAGATGGTAGATAGATGGTAGATAGATGGTAGATAGATGGTAGATAGATGGTAGATAGATGGTAGATAGATGGTAAATATTCAGCAGAACTGTCAAGACCTTATATAGATCACTGTAGAGTATATAGAAATATGAGGCGATATTAGATGCGACTAGATCTTGGACAATAGATACCACCTCCAAATAGATAAAGTCGATGCGAAGTAGCTGAAGCAGATGTTAAATATCTCAAAGCACCATAAGATGAGAATAGAACCAAGCGATATAAAAGTAGCTGACAACGTGAAGAACAAACGTAGATGTTGTATATGATCTAAATCGGGTTAGATGAAAGAAGATGAAACGAAGTGAACCAGATGAGACAAGATGAGACAGAATGTGAGAGATGGCAGATAGATGTAGGAGGGAAAGAAGGAAAGAGCGAGGGAGGGGGATGGCCAGGTATTTATACGCTGATACTGCCGGTATGTCGCCGCCCTCGCGCCAGCACAAGCCCTATCTCCGGGTCCGAAGCCGACTGTATCCCCGTTGAGACGACGAGGAGGGAAGCTGCGACCTGGGCTCCTTCCTATTTGGGTAGCCCTAGTGGGTGGCCTGATGTTCCAAGACCCAGTCCAGTATACCGACACCCTGGATCAAAAACAGTCCTTCATCATGCTGGACAATTCGCTGTTGTAATCGAGCATATACCCTCCGTTGAAGGCATCCAGCGATCCCACCCCCATTATCTGATCTTCCAGGTTTCCAACCGCATCGAACCACTCCTTTAGCTCCTGCGTCATCTGCGCCCCATCCGGTGTATGGCTCTGGACGCTCGATGTTACCGCTTGCTCAATGATGCCTTCAGCAGTGCTGTCACCCTCGGCATTTCGATGCATTAGCTGCGGTCCCAGTCGACGGAGGCCCTTGATGGACTTCCACAGCCTCCGCGAAATGTATGACTTTGTCGACACACCCTTGACCAACTCCAGCGCCATATAAAATTCCTCGCGACAGGAGGTGCTGAACTGACTAGGTATCTGGGCGACGGCAAGGAACAGCGCCATCAACGCCGACACCAGGAACCAGTTAAAGACCACCTGCTGCAACTGATATATGTCGGATGATGCGTGGAGCTGTGTGATGAACCGGATGGTATCCTTGGCCATGTCTACCACGGTCTGGACTTCGGTTGGGAACCGCATCATATGTGCGGCCGAGTGTAGGACGGGACGATGGATAAGCATCCGCAGTTGGTTTGCTCGGAGGTAGACCAAGGAACGTAGTCGACGAATACTTCTCGTCTCGCCTTCTGCTGCATATCCTGATGGGCCTTGTAACCGGAGAGAGTCCGGGAGCGCGGCCACCCACTGCAAAACCTGCCAATCGAGGTAATTCATTTCATCCTTCTTGATCTCGTTGGTGTTGTTGAAAGCCGTGATGAATCTCCAGACTTTGGCCGCAATCCTGCTGTATCGAATCATCGCGCGAAGATAGGATGTATTTTCTTCTGGCTCTGGGAGCCAAGGGTCGATATCGGAGTCGTCCACACCGAACGGCATGCCTGTTCCAAAGCTCCACCTCAGATCGAGCACGCGCACCGACCAGAACAGCTTCAATACACGGTTCTTTCCGGCCTCTACAACCGAAGGATGCTTGAGCGTTTCCCGGCGATGTAGCCCCTTTTCCAGGCACAGGCGTTCCACGATTCCGATCGTTCGCCAGGCCAAAGTCTCCTCATCAATTTGAAAATACAGGATAGCCTACGCTTGTTAGTGGTGTTGGCGTATCTAGGGTAAAAACTTACCACAAGTGCAAGTAGTGTAATGCTATTTATCTCTGGGGGCGCCCAGACGTAATGGTCCGCAGCATCTCGCACTGAGTCGAACAAGCTCATTGCCAACTCGCTACTCCCACTCGCTTCGGCAGTCAAAGCACATGCAAACACAAGACGTAGAATGTTCACGTCGTCATCGTCTAATTCTTCATCATACTGCGCTTGGCCAGGGGCTCGTGGCCACGAGCCCCCCTCGGTCGGTCCATACAGCAGATGCACGTTTTGCAGGATCAGCTCGAGCTCCACCACCGGATACATGACTCCCATTTCCTCTTCATATACATGACACAGCCGGAGGGCTTCAGTCTTGCCGATACTCCACAACGGGTCCCCTACCTGGCAGGATCCCAGTGTAGGAGCGGAGGGCGGAGTCGGCAGCGGCGACGGTTCCCGCGTCATGTCGTCCTCGTTACGCTCAACTTCAATACCGCGTTCCTTGAGACTGGACTTGGCCAGGTCGAAGCTGAATGCCGATGTTGTCGGCCCTTGGAAGGCCAGTTCTTTGGAGGCCATTGAAATTCGTCGATTTAGTCGCGATCCAGCCTCGGGCCGCACAGCCTGTCCAGAGACATTACTCTGGGCAAGCGAGTGAACAGAAGCCGTGAGAGCAGTAATCTGCGCCTGCATGGCATTCATCTGCTCATAAAGTCGCTCAATCCCACTATCCAATTAGCCATGATTCCAGTAGGTAGATAGTTTAGTTCACTCACAGCGTCTCGCTGCCGCCGACTTCAGGGGCATTATCGTAGACACACGAGATCCGCTGTCTCCCACACCGACCACACGGCCGCTCCCCATTACATTTAATCTTGCGTCGCTTGCACTCATTACTAAATTATCAGCAATAGCTCATAAAATATTTTCGAAACAATCCTACTCACCAAGCCTTTGCAATATACTTCCTCCGCCTCTTCCGCGGCACAGCGTCGGCCCCTGTCCCGGCCTCGGCCTCCCCATTCACACTAATCGAATCATCAGGACTCCGCGCCCAGATACTAGTCGAATTGTGTGCCGAATGCGCCGAATGCGCAGAAATAGACGGGTCCATGTCCGTGGTGTTGGAGTAACGAAATGGATTCAAATGCTAAAGCGCAACGGAGGAGTGCAGGGGCTCGAAAAGTTAGGCTGAGGTGGCACTAAGCTACCTGGAGATGCGGCCAGTGCAGGTGAGTGGCGGGAACGGACGGGGCAGGGTGGACTGGATATTAATTGGGCGAGACTGGTTGGACTGGGAAAGTTGGAAGTTTGGAACTGCTCTGCTGTCGACCCGGGGAAGAAATGCGGGGAGTCGCGGTGGAATTGTTCCGCTGTTGTCCCGTCGCGTGGACTTCCTAAGGGGGAGTTACCGGTAAGGCTAAGATCTGGTGGCTGCCTTGGTATGGAGAAGGCAACGGGTCTGGCGAAATTAATGGTCTTCATAATTGTTATTGCTTGATTTCTATTGGGCCTTTTTATATTCCTGTCAGATAAGGTCGTTTTACTACTCTGGCCTGTCCGAGTAGTAGTAATAGTCGTAATATAACCGTACATCCTCCCAAGCATACACCTCGTACAATTTTTTCCACCAAAAAAGGATATATATATGACTAGTTCAAATCCTTCGTCCTCTCCTCACTATCCGCAATCCACGTCTTCAACACCTCCGGACTCCGCGGCTTAAACCCAACCTTGAACGGCTTCGGCTCCGTCGTCAGCGCCGTCGGGATCGCATTGCACTCGATCGCATCCAGGATCGCGCGGTCTCCCTCCTTCTTGGCCGGGTGCATCGTGAACGCCGTAATGAGGCGCACGTACGCAGTGAAGAGCTCGCGGTTTGCCAGGTGCGAGCCGGCGCACATTCGCGAGCCAGCGCCGTAGCCGTAGTGCGGGGTTCCCGAGCCGTCGCTGGAGTTGGAGAGGTAGCGCTCTGGTTGGAAGCTGTAGGGGTCTGTGAAGTGGGTTTCGTCGTAGTCTGCTGCGTAGGCGTTCTATTGCGTATTAGCATAGGCTGGTCTCAAAAGTTGGTGAAGTAGAGGAGATGGTGGGAATACCATAAAGAACGTTGTGCCCTTGGGGATAACGGCACCATTCCAGGTGATATCCTTGGTGCTTTCGCGAGGCAGGCAGATGGGGATGACGGTCCAGAAGCGGAGAGTTTCCTTGACGAGAGCTGTGACGTAGGGGACCTTTTCTTCAGTGAGGCATTTTTCCCATGCGTCGCCATCCGGGTAGACCTGATTGATTTCCTCGTAGGCGCGCTTTTGGATCTCCTGGCCGCCCTCGGAGGCTAGGTAGGCAATGCCCATGATGAGGTTACCAGGGACGGTGTCAAGACCAGCGGAGACCATGGTCAGACAGATCGACTTGATCTCAGCTACAGAAAACGTCAGTGAATTCAAATGTCAAAGACGGGTAAACGACGTACCCTCGTTAAGCTTAGCCTCAGGGTCCTTGAGAATGTTTCCAGTAATGCAAGGCTTGTCTGTTCCCTTCGCAATGCGGTCCTTCAGAACACCCAGGAGGTAAGTAAGGTACTTGTCCCTACGCACTCGGAACTCATCGGCCTCGCGGTTCATCTTGGGAACAATCCTCATGAGGGGGATATAATCCTGCCACTGGTTACTCGTGCTGCGGAAGTTTGACACGCCACGCTCAACATCGACTATCTCGCGCAACAGCTCATCGTCGACGTTGCCCTCGATCCGAATTCCATAGTTCAGTGTCAGACTCGTGTTCAGCGCAAATCGCTGGAAGTACGCCGTCGGGTTTACATCCACTGTTCCATCCTTGCTGTCCTTGAAGAGCTCGCGGATACTTGACATCGACTCGAGATCAATGATGGGCATGTACGACTGCGTGGCGGGGCGGTTCAGCGCCGTGGCGGCAGCCTTGCGGCGACGCTTGCAGGACTCATCCCAGGGCGAAGTTCCGATTGTAAATCCCTGAGAGCTGGAAACAACGCTGTGGAAGGTGTGGAATGTGGGTCGGGAGATAAGGGCGGACTGATCCTTAATCCAGAGCTGACGGACAGAGTCGAAAGTATTGGCGAAAACAACGCGCTGGGGGCTGTTAATACCTTAAATTCCCATTTGCTATGTGACAAACTCACCCTGTTACCCATGCGGACCTGGAAGACAGGACCGAACTTTTTCGCCCACTTCGCAGCCACAGTTGCGTGCTGGTCGCCCAGTTGGATGAGGTTACCGAAGATAGGAATGCCCGGGATTTCAGGAAGACCCTTGATCTTGGGGACATCTGTGCGGTTGAAGTAGCGGATGAGGAAATACACCACCGCGATCGCGGCGATGGCGACTGTTTGAAGAGACATGGGGGGGTTGGAAGAAAGAGAGGGGTTAGAGACTAAAGTGCCTAGAATCGATCATCTGCATGACGGCCAAAGGATGCAAGACATCTTTATATCATTGCGGTTCCAGGGCCTGTTGGGGTGCACGGTACATTTCCGGCGTCAGAATGCGCTGTCCGCGTCATCCCCGCACGGGCAACAGAGAGTGCAAATTACCTGCAAGGCAAGTCGAATGCAGCACCTGCCGGTGAGGGAGGCGGCGATAGCAAGGGCCGTTAGAGCGCGGAGTTTCGGGGATTCGTTCCGCGCTCTACAGGTTGACAGCAGTTAGCCAGCGTTGGCCAACAGACAGAGCGCGGTTAGTGAGCGCGGTTAGTGCCGGCTGGTCCACTGCGGAATGAGCGGTCAACACCCCGTCGACCCAATGGTGGAGAGCAGGTTGTCATGTTGTTATGCAGACGACGGACTGGATAGTTATTGCATACGGAATAAAAGTAGCCTACGTCGGATATAAAGGATAGAATATAGATCTCTATATAGATATATAATCTAGCTACAATACAAAGAAGTGGTATCATAATAAATGTCATAAATCCAGTCATTCATGCTGGATACGGCTTCTCTGCTCCACTGATATGGCTAGCCCTCCTGCCCGCATGAAGAGCCCGGTCAGCCGCCAGAGTCTGAGCAAACTTGCTCTTCTCCCGAATCTGTGGGCCCTTCCAGTAGAACACGTAAATTGGAATCG
Organism: Aspergillus sp. PA3604; assembly: GCA_023624935.1. NCBI lineage: Eukaryota > Fungi > Ascomycota > Eurotiomycetes > Eurotiales > Aspergillaceae > Aspergillus > Aspergillus sp. PA3604. Next base: position 679,237 of record JAMABJ010000020.1, on the reverse strand, counting down.
TGACGAAGATGGCCAGAACACCCAGAATGGTACTGGCCCACTGCAAGTGTAGCCTGCCACCGATGTTCGTGTACATGGGCGTCGCATACATGGCAGACAGCCCAGCGAGGAAATCACGCGCGAAGCCATTTCCGCCAGTCGCTGAGGCCGAATATGGTCCATACGCGGCAACCATGTAGTCAATTGTCGCCATGTAAATTCCGTAGTTCGCAATTGCGATCAGGAACACGAAGATAAGGGGCGCGATCCAGGGGTTGTAATCTGGGCCCATCGAAGTCCATGCGAATCCGAAGAGTCCGATGGTCTCCAACGGCGCGATAAAAAGAAGAAGTAGAAGGCGACGCTCTGGCAAGCGGGCGGCGTTGCCGTCTCGCTGGCGGATCTTGCGCTGGCGCCAGATATCCGGAAGGAAAATAGCATAGGCCACGACATATCCAATGATAATAGCGCCGAAGCAGAAGCCGATCCTTAGCGGGTCAAAGCCCCACTGTTCAAAGACCAGAGCAAAGGACTCGATGCAGGTGAAGATCAGTGCATCAGAGAAACCGGAAAGCAACGAGAGGAAAAGCACGATCGGTTCGCGCAGGAACATCTCAAAAGGCCGGCGCCAGATACGCAAGAAGTCTTGGAAGTCGATCCTGGGCTTCTTCATCTCGTTGGGCCCGTAAACATTAGGGTCTTCCCCAGATTTACGACGGCGCTTAGCTTCCCGGTCGAGGAGAATAGTCGAACGGGTTTCTTGGACAAGGAGCAGATGCATGATTTGGGTCACACCACCGAAGATGAGCTGGATCCAGAAGTTCCATCGCCACTCCAGCCACTGCTCCATCATTCCACCGAAGAACGGCCCGATCGTAGTGCCTCCGACAGACGACAGCACTACATACGCCACAGCGAAGCCTTGATCATCGGCTTCCCACATATCAGCCGTCATACCCAGCGTGACAGAGCCTCCGGCCAAGCTGATACCGCCGAGGAAACGACCAACAACCATAGTCCCAAAGTTCGGGGCCAAGGCACAGGGGATCTGCCAAATGTTCATAAAGGTCAAGCTGAGCTGCATTATAGGCCATCGGCCAAACTCTTCACTCCAAGGCGCCCACAGCTCGCAGCCAAATGCGTAGGCTACCAAGAAAATCATCTGACCAACTCGCGCTGCCTGCTCGCTGATATTGAATTGCTCCGTCAGCCCGGATACCGCGTTGGAGTAAGTACTGCTGTTAAAATTCATGGACATCTGCACGGTAAAGATGACGGTAAGGATGGTCCACTTCTTCCATTCTGGAAAGCAGAAACCCAGCTTATCATAGGCATCATCCTCCGTCAGTTCTCGCTTCCCGTCCTCTCTGGGTTTACCACGAGAGTCGCTTTCGGACGATTGCGAGGCCCGCTCGGCGTGGGTATCGTTCGGCTGACTAGTCGACTCGTTCCTGCGTTGTTGTTGGTGCTGCTGCTTCTGAATTTTCTTCTCCGAATCTACACCCATATGCAGGGGATTCGAGATATCATCCTCGACCGCCATGACGCAGGCAGGTCTAGCGTAGACCACGAGAATGGAGATGGATCGATATCAAAGGAAGCAAGGAGGGGACAATTGGTATGAACAGGGAAAGAAAAAGAATGCCAGATTGTTTTAGAATGTCAATCAAAAGTGGCCTTTGAAAGAAATGACAGCTCGATCTCCCAGGAACGAGCGATCGGAGTCCACACTTATATGCTATATCCAGCCCTCATCGCCCTTTGATATTCCAAACACGGAAGGACGGTCGACGTCATGGGCCCAAGCTGGTTACAACGATAGCAAGCAGGGAGGGCAAGGTTGCCTTGACCGGCACCCACATCTCCAAACCGACGACGAATGCGAAGGCCGTGTTCCTCGCAATCCACCCACGAAAGGTCGCAACCAACGGCAATCCGAGTCAGATCGCATGCTGTCTGGGAATCATGATTGAACGGCCAAGACAACCGCCACCGCCTGATGGCCAGCCCGGGCCTTTGTCCACGACATCATAGCGAACTATCGGAAGAAGCGATGCGGTGGGTGTGTGGATCAGGGCGCTTACGGGGGGGAGAATCCCGGGGGTGGAGTCACGGAGTGGGCGATAAGCGTGTCTGTTCTGTCTGGAGGGAAGTTCATGGAATATCGTTTGCTGGGATGCGCAGGAGAGGCGAGCCAGACCCAGAGATGATGCAACAAAGCAGGAAAGAGTCTGCGGTCGCGTCTTGTTTCCTGCTGGCGATTCACTTCGGTTTCGGATGAGTGACGTCATCTGTGCCAGGAGTGCCTTAGTCACTCGGGTTAATGCATCCAGTTACGCAGCACAAGTAGATGACCGGCCCCCTTCAGAGTTGAGCCTCTATCAAATACTCTGTCTCAATGTACCTGGCGCATAGTAACTCCGCACATATACTTTTGCATATAACCAGAGTTGAGAGACTTCCAGTACCTATGGTGTGTGCGGTAAAGGTCATCCAGTCCCATCCAAGTCCCTCACGCTTAGCACCGTCAAGCTTACCCTTGGCGGAAAGCCGAGACACCCGACTCCGATAAGAATCATAAGACGAGACTGGGCGTTCTTGTCGTGCGTCATCATTCCGGTTCCTGGGGCCCTCCATATCCTGTTTGACCAGACCATCACATGAATGGTTCTAATTACCCTGGTGTAGACTACGCTAGTGACAATCCTAGTCACCAATCCTGCTAACAAGACATATGGACAATCGTCTATTGAGTCATCTACTGTACATTAACTCATAACTATCAAAAAGCATCCCCGCCTAAAAGACGGCCTGGGTAAAAGAAAGTGGTAACAATAAAGAAAAGTGTGGGTGAAGAGAATGTCCTATAATACATTGCTCCATACAAATAATTTCCAACACATCGCAATGAGATGCCGATTTACCGATTGTGCTGAGACGGTAGCGGCCCGGGATACGGATTATTCGACCCCTGGCTGTAAACTCGATGATGGGCCGAACCCCCATGCGGCCCAGGCATCGGCTCATTCATTGAACCTGGACCGGGCGGTCGTGTCTGGAGAGGGTGGGGATTTCCAGGCCCACTTGGTGCATATGCCATCCCGCCCGAGTGACTGGGTTGCAACACAGTCGGAGGTGTATAGGAGCGACCCATCTGTTGAGATACTGCCCCTGATAAAGGCGCCATTCTTGATCCCTGTGGCTGTGGCGGGGGCGTGTGCCGACCGTAGTGTACCCCGGCGAGTCCCAATTGGGGTCGATGGGGTTGAGGTTGGTGTGCAACCATGGGCTGCACATGGTGATACCCAGGAAGACCACTCGGGTGCTGTTGGGGCGTGCCTGGCATATGCGCAGATACCGGCACAGTTTGCGCCGTTGAGCCGTAGGACGACGTCGAGCTCATCCCCGGGCGTGAGGAATATGAAATATGGCTATTTCGAGGCGTAGGAGAGCCAATGGCCGAACGGTACATGGGACCCTGAGAAGAGATGTCTCGCGATCCTCCTGGAGCGTGTGTATGCGGCGCCGGCGATGGCGCATACATAGAAGTCGGGTATGAAGGACGCTGCGAAGCCGTTGCCGGCGGCGGCGTGGGCGCGGGGGACGGAGCATTGAGATTCGGTAACATTTGACTTGAGGGGGTCTGGCTCGACGCAAACGGAGAGTATGGGGTTTGCGGAGCCAAGGTCGTCGACGGGCGACTATGGGGCGGCGGAGGAGCGGAAGATGGCTGCTGGGAGTGTTGCGGAGCTCGAGGATCGAAACGTCCTAGCCAATCAGTGTTTCTGGAAGCCCCAGAAGATTCCGAGACTGGATTGTAGGAATACTCTGGATAAGGGCGGGACGGCGGTAGGTATTGGCTCTGTTGTGAGTACGCTGTGCCCTTTGGATGCGAAGCCGAGAGCATGGGTTCTTCTTGCCGAGGACTTGGTTGGGTGAGTGACGAACTCGCAGCATACACTGGCCGCGAAGGCGAGCTAGCCTGATCGCTTGCGAATCGTTTTCGAGGTTGCGGTTCCTCAGGCTCATCATTCAGGATACTCATGATGTTCGACCTCTTCGCAGGAACCTGGCGAGGTGGCTCTGTGGTCTCCACCGGCGTCAACGTTGGGCGGAGAGGTTCTCTAGGTGGGGATAGCACCGAAGGTGGTTGAGAAACTCCGGCATGCGGCGCAGATAGAGGGTAGAAAGACCTCTGGCCGACTGAGTCACGTCGAATATGAGACATCTCTGGTTCGTGCCTTGCCATTCCTTGCACCGGTGATCCTGGAGGCTTCGTCAGGCTAGGGTGGCGTGAGTGTGAGCCATGAGATATGAGCGACGGAGGCTGCGCGTGGGGTTGGGCCAGGGATGACAGGTATGGTTGATGCGGCGGTACGGTTGCACTTTGACCCGGCAGCAAAGGTGATCCGTGCACATCAACGCCCGTTGTTCGAAATCTTTGGCTGTGAAGCGGGTCAATCCTTGTTATCTCAGGCGCAGACGCGGCGACTTGCTGTGAAGAGACGGGGTGGTCGTGAGGTCGAGAAGTTGCATGAGAGGAGATCCCAGGTGCCGGTGCCTCACGCCTGTCATCTGCAGCAAAGTACCCCAGGCGCGGCCCTTGGATTCGCTGTTGCAACCCAGGCTGCGTATGGATCGTCCGGGAGGTGTCATCGGTCAGAGTCATGGCGGGCGAGTGAGGAGCCATCGGGGCATTACTAGCTTGTGCAAGGGACTGGTATCGAGACATGCTACGCTCCCTCTCATGAAGCGGGCGGGCGTGTAAGGATGCCTGCTGAGAAGTCAGTGCAGCATGTCTGGCCGTGGACGCAATTCGACCATCCTCAACCTCAGGAGTAGCCTCAGTATGCGGCGCGAGCGGCCTGGACATATTGACTGATGAAGGCGTAGCTTCATAACGTCGTTTCGCTGCAAAATTTTGAATCGGCAACGGGTTTGGAGGCTCGCCACGCGCCCTCTTAGTCTCTGCATCGGTAACAATATCCTCAAAGTCTTTCTTGCCAGAATCAAGTTGTCGTTGAAAATAGTTCTTTACCTGGACATGATGGAATTAACCGTTAGCCGGAGTATCTTCCTATTGGTTTTTTATAGTTGGGAGGGGGTCTGTTTCTTACCATTTGAGTAGACTTTGTCTTCATGAAGTTAGAAATCCCCTCAAAGTCACGGCCAAAGTGTGCTAGGAGCAAGGGGAAGTCGCGTACTTCCGGAACAGACCAGTAGCTGGTCGTCTGTGGCGAGTTGTAGTTCGTCTCCGGCCGGACAGCAGCACCAGCAGCAGGTATAATTGTCGTACTATCTGGCTCTGTGGGCTCGAAAGTATAGATACTATCTCTGGGACGACCGCGACCAGATTTCGACCTCGGGGGCACGTCAGCCCGATCGCCGTCGAGCTGATCTCTAAACCTCACGACACCAACATCGCTAGGTACGTCCATACCCATTTCCGGGACTTCCGTATTCGAGATACTAGCAATTGTTGGGGTTGGTACCGCTGCAGCTGGCACGGGTGGTGCTATTAAAGTTGGTTGCTCCGGCTGTGGTGTCAAGGGGCCTGGCTGCTGTTGCTGTAGCTGTTGCTGCTGGTTTGCCTTGGCCCTGCGACCACCTCGAGTGCCGGCTCCTGCGCGCGCACCTCGTCGACCTGCAGGCTTCTCACCTTGCTCACCATCCTTTGCCGCATTTCCCCGACGGCCATTGGCCGCCTGGTCGACATCGACAGTGGTGTCTCCAAAAGTCGGGGCAGCTGCACGACGCGGACGGCCGGTGTCGGTCACAGGCGTCGGCTCCTCCTCCCCTTCGTAATCAGGTTTCACGACACCCAGATCAGCCATGAGGGCATTGGATTTGGGCCGGGCCGATCTCCGCGCACGGCCGCGACGACTCCAGCGCTTGTTCAACTTGGCCTTGTATTTAATCTCTTCCTTGGTCAAATAATAATGAACAATACACTGTTTAAAGTCTCGCCCAGGCAACGCTTCCGCAATCTTGCCCCATTTCTTGGGGTATGCCATAAAGGCATCGGTGAACTTTTCGTGCTCTTCGGGAGTGAAGTCGTTGAGCGGTGGCACAAAGCCGAACACATCCATAGCTTGAGAAGGATCGACAATATTATTTGTATCCTTGAAGATAAAAGCCTTGGCCTCACGGGGTTCGAGCATGTCCGGAATAACTGCTTCACGATTGAGATCGGGCTGGGCAGTAGCCTTGTTCTCACGGCGCCTAGCGAGTTCCTCTTGTGCAGAAATCTCCGACGCACGAAGGGCATTTTGAAAGTCCAGTTCGCTGTTTCCTTTGTATCGCCGTTCGGAGCGGCTCTCCAGGATGGGAATCGGCGTTACCGGTGGAGGTGGTGCCGGGGGAGGAGTCGGGCCTGGAGTTTCAGAGGGCTTGTGCTTTCCTTTTGCGCGGTCCATTTCCCACACACTCAATCGCCACCGCTTGTAATAGGCCAACCAATCCAAGCGCAGCTCCGCATTCTTTTTAGTGATAGCCTTGCGCTGGTCAACCAGCTCTTTGCGGAGAATTGTTTTTATGCGTTCATGGGTTGCATTGTTGTCTTGGTAGGTATCTAGGTCGGACATGGGTGTGGGAGGCCCCGATTGCAGGAATGGAAGCGTCTCTACAGACACCGCATCGGGAAGCGAGTCCAAAACCAACTTCGTCGATGGCTCATGTTCCTCGATCTTCTTCCCAATTGCTGTAGCCTCAAAGGCACCCTGCACATCCTCTGGTGCAGGAACCTCGTCTGCCGGGGCTGACGGTGGCTGGGCTTTTTGGGTTTCGGTGTCATTTGCAATCATGCCTAGGAGCTGGATTCGCATCAGTAGAGACACAATGTTCGGGTCCTCTAAAGGCGGAGGCGGCATTTCTGCACGAAGGGCTTTCATGTCCTTCTCGAAAATTTGCTTGCGTTCTTCCAAGTACTCCTGCGTAAAAACATTTTCATCCTCCTCTTCATCGCTAGACCTCCCAAAGTCCGGTATAACAACGTCGCCGTCCTCGTCTTCGCCCCCGATCTCGGCCGGTTTGGCGGGGGGCTCAACAGGGAGCGGCGGAGGACTTGCGGTGCGGTCGCGAGATTCGGTGGACGGTGGCTCAGGGGCAGCAGTGATTTCCTGGGCCTTTTGGCCGATTCTATCCTTGGTGGCATCGTATCTATTGGCATTAGGGCTCTTCATTTGTTCATCAATGGCCGTTCTCGTGTCACGCTTAATGTCGTCGCTAATAGACAGGCTCCTCTCTTTGACATCAATGGAGTCTCTCTTTGGTGGTAAAGTCGGGCTAGTGGCGGATGGCGGCCGATTAAAGCCCGGCCGAACCCATGGTTTGTTATGTTTAGAAGGTCCACGGGATGGTTGAGGACGTTGCTGAAGTGCCCGAGGACCAGTGGGGATAGCCGATGAATGCATGCGAGGCGATGTGTGGGATCCGGGCGACGCCGATCGTCCCGCTGAAGGAGGTCCTCGAGCTGCTTCTGGGAGTATATTGGTCGAACTCAATTTGCTAGGGGAAGATTCGGGGGTGGCTGCTCCCTCTTTGGCAACCATGGCTGCTGGCGCGGTGGGTGGGGATAGATCTAAGGGTTTCTGCAGACCAACGGGCATCGTTTGAGGCGGTTTGAATGTCCGTACCGGGCTCTCCTGCTTCGGATGAGCATCATGGGCATCATCACGCTTCGATTCGTTGGTGCGAGAACGCGGTTCCGGGACATGGGGCGGACCTCGATCTGCCTTTGGACCTGTTGGTGGTAGTACTGGCGGCCTTGATGGCGGCTCCTGGCGTTCTTTTTCGGCTTTAACTGGCGACAGTGCTGGAGGGTGCGCATCGGTGGACGGTTTTTCGGCAGACAAATCCGGAATAGGGGCGGTTACTGAGCCAAAAGCTGGCACTTGAGGAGCAGCTGGGGGTGGGGAGCGTTTGTTAACAGGAGGGATGAACTCCTTTGCAGGATCTGGTCGAGAGGACAGGGACTCCAGTCGTTCCACGTCACGCCAGGGCTCCCCCCCGGATGATTTTCGAGGGTGGTCGGCAGTCGGCTGGTCAGAAATTCTGTCTGCCAACGCGGGAGCACCATGCACCGACTGTGCACCGGACGGGATGGATGAAATGCTGGAGTTCCTATTTTCATTTCGGCTCGGGGGTCGGTCTCGCTTCCATAAATCCGTGGGCCTGTCTCGCTCCTCGCGGTCCATACGGCGGTCCAAGTCGTCACGGCGATCGAATCTATCACGACGGTCCAGATCGCGGTCTCTATCGCGTCTATCAATGTCACGATCTCTGTCGCGATCCACAAGTATGCGTTCGCGATCACGATCACGGTCAAGGGCACGTTCCCTCTCGCGGTCTCGGTCTCGGTCTCTATCCCGGTCCCACCTGGTGTCGCGTGACCGACTCCGTCGCCGAAACGAATCACGATCATCTAAATATTGCATCCGACCACGGCCGCGCCCACCGTCCCAATCCCCACGACCTCGGCCGCGAATTGGCCCAGCACGGGAATGATGGCCAGCAGAGGGGGGCCCATCGGGTGCTGTGGACGATACTGACAATAGACTATCTCTCGAGCCACGGCGCATTCTCACAATATCTGGATCTCGACCTAACGGTTCTCTCATATCACGGAAGTCGCGAGGAGGTGGAGGTGAACGCGAACGACCGCGCCCAAATCCAACGCGCGGCTCTCTCACGTCAAAGTCATGACCGCGACGGCCCCAATCTCGATCAATATCGCGGCGAAAGGGCGGCGGTCCATCGCGAGGGTCTCGAAAGTCACGGTCACGTTCTCTATCGCGATCACGGGGGTCGCGGTCCCTATCACGGAAATCTCCACGGCCGGAGTAGCCTCGACCTCGACCACCAAACGGAGCGCCTCGAGGGGTGTCGATCAAGGCCTTGGGAGCCCTGGGTGGCTCCCGCCCTAACGGTAGACCTGCATCGTCAGAACCACGAGGCCCGGCTGGCGGTCGACGATCACCGAATCGTTGGGGAGAACGGTCACGGGGGTTAAACCCAGACGATTGGGGATATCGCGCAGACATCACAGGACCATGCTAGAAGGTATCAGAAGGAACAACCTGGCAGAGAGCCCTGCAGCAGGTTAGTCGTGCACGTCCTCTGTGCGCTATGAAATAAAACAAACGGAGTAACGTCAAAATGGGAAATCGGCTCTGAGAAAAGGTAGGGGGGGACCGGGGGAGACGCCAGTCGGCGACCTGCCCGGAGGCTAAAGGGTGTGGGGAACACGTGATCTTGAAATGAAGCCTGAAGCACGGGCCAACGCCATTTCCCAAAATTATCTAATCAGCCCAGCCGAATCGGGAAATTTTGGCAAAAACGCGGGCGAAGCTCGGGACGAAATTGAGCAACGACTTAGCGTTGTTTGTCTCAAGGTCAGGAGTTCAGATGGAGATGAGCTGAACTGAGGGGAAGATCGATCAAGCTGGCAACAGAAAATCCAAAAATAAACAACTTGTGAAGCCGTTTTCATGGCGGGAGGGTGTTGCGGCCAGTCAGGAATGAGACTGGATGCCGTTGCCGTGTGACGAGTGGCAGATCCAAGGCGAGAGTGAACAACGCAGTTGACGAGCAAAAAGACAGGAAATAGAATTTAACAGTGACGCAGTTTCCTTACCTTCCAAATATCCAAGCGCGTACAACGTGTCAAACGAACGCCGGATAGACAGCTGCAAGGAGTTGAGACTGCAGGCGCAAAGAGGCCCACAAACCTTGAACTTGGGTTCTTTGCCCCGGGGGGATAGTCTCAATCAAAAATGGTGGTTCACGAGGTTCGAGCGCGGTTAAAATGCGCAAATAAAGGTAAAGAGGAGAGAAAGGGAAAAGAAAATGGCAGAAGGGAAGGAAGTTGCAGAGAAGGGGGAGAAATGAAGATCTCGCTCGGATCATGAAGTGAGGAGCAGCCGCGAGAGTGACAGAGACCACTGACCAGTCACCAGTGCCGTTGGATCCTGAGAGCTGGGATGGATTCTGTTGGCCAGGAGGATTTGCGCCCACCTCATTGAAAGTTTGAAACCGATTCCAATCTTCAATGCGGATCCCCAAAAGGGCCTGCACTAGAGCTAATCGGGGGTTAGTGCCTGAGGCGAGACCCTTGGCTTCAACTTTCAACTTTCAAGGTTTGAACCTTCAAGCTTAGTGGCGCCTCAGGCAGTCAAGACAACGCCGCTGCTCGAATCTGAGCTAAGCTATATATGGTTAGGCGGGCGCATGGCAGTTATCCTTTCTGCCGTATTCACCGCCTGCTGCTTAAATTTAATATTTAATATGGTATAGTGTCTTGCCGCTTTGACGGGTTCCGTTGCCTGAGGCTTGAGGTGCTTCTGTATAACTACTAGAACTGGAGCCTTGACCTTCAGCAAAGCACTTCTTTTTATTGGCCCCCTGTCCTATATTCTGTCACCAATACACCTCAGCGTCAAATTTCAAGCCCAAAACATGTCCGCCTCATCTATCCAGGCTTGGGAGCAGTAACTTGGCACTCACATTTGCTTTTTCTTCCCTGCTCATGTAGAGCACCTCCCCCGTCTTGTCTCGGCACCCGCGTATCTTTCCACTATGGGAAATGCTCTTTTCCATCTTGTCTATTAGTGCTCCTTGCTCAAAATCCTCAACCCCTCATCTGGACCTCCTAGCTACTATCCAGGATTCTCTCTTTCCCCAATCTCCCCTCTTCAAATATCAAAATACCACCACAATGACATACACAATCCTCGCCATCCTCTACCGCAAGCCGGGCCTAACCCCATCCCAGTTTAAATCGTACTACGAAATCACCCACGTCCCCCTCGTAAGAGAAGTAACTGGGTCGCATTTCCCAACCGTCTATAGACGCTCCTATCTCCCTCGTGCTCATATCCATGGGCAGGGTGGTATCGATGAGACAGTCGCGGATGCAGATACATCGAACACCGCCTACCAAGCCACCACAGCCTTAGCCGGCAGCCCCTCAGATTTCCAATTCGACGTCGTCACGGAGATGGTCTTCGAGGACGAACCTCATTTCAGGGCATTCCAGGTCGCGCTGGATAAGAACAGCAAGCGGGTTAAAGCTGATGAGGCCGCCTTTTTTGATACGAGTAAGATTCATGTTACGAAGATTGATGGACCATTCATTTGTGGCCTGGAGCAAGTAGCAAGTAGCGAGTGAAAGGGCCTATGGCATAAGTATATATATATACCAAATGCTTTCGTTACCTCAAAGGTCTTTTTTGAGTTTATGGTTGTATATAATTTGTCTCGGAGCTACTTATGCACATGTATGCCCAGGAATTGCTTCGCAGGGCATTTTACTGGGTCATTCCCCAATACAAAAGATACAAAAATCCTTCGTAAGTAGCCGGTGCCGCGTAAGTCCGTTCTCCAACAGAGTCAAACCCAGTCCGTTAACTACCAGTTTCTTCTTGAACGTGGCTATGTCACTGGGGGTGTGAGTTTTCTCTTCTTCTACCGAAGTTGATTGAGGCTGCAAACATAGGATATAAAATTATATAATATAAACCCTAACTTCTGAACATTGCAGTATCCTGCATACTTTTGTGCAACTTAATGCTCATGTCATAGTTTGGTTACACTCGACCTGGTTGGTCACTATGGAGTGTGCGGGACGGCCCTCAATCTTTGCCTCAGGCAGGCAGTTTTTTTTTCTGGATTTTTCTTCTTCTCCCCCGTCACCCCGCACCACACCTCCAACAAGTCAATCGTTTTCCATTTTACAAAGCACACTCGCTTTTTTTTACAATGTCAAATCAATTAACCAATGCCCCGCCATCCTCGGTCACAGATGCCGTCCTCGTCGCCTCAGAACCTGTCCCCGAGGGCACTCAGAAGGTCAGCGGGGTAGACTTTGAGCGTTTCAAGGGCCGCGATATCACGGTCGCCGAGCTGGTAGACAACATGAGATACACGGGCTTCCAGAGTAGTGCTGTTGCTGATGCAACACGGATAATCAACGACATGGTACCGTTATCCCCGGGAAATTCACTCGCGTACCATCTGCTAATCGTTGTTGTCGTTCATAGCGTGCCTACCGTCATCCTGAAACCGGTGACAAAACTACGATATTCCTCGGCTACACCTCGAACCTGATTTCCTCCGGCCTACGAGACACTATCCGTTATCTAGTTCGCAACCGTCATGTTTCCGCCATTGTGACAACTGCCGGTGGAGTTGAGGAGGATCTGATCAAGTGTCTAGCTCCCACGTACATGGGTAACTTCACAGCCCCTGGTGCTGGTCTGCGGGCGAAAGGGCTCAACCGCATTGGCAACCTCATTGTCCCCAATAGCAACTACTGTGCTTTTGAAGACTGGCTGGTGCCCATATTGGACAAGATGCTGGAGGAGCAGGACGCTGCCAACAAAAAGGCCCTGGAAACAGGAAACGAAGAGGATGAGCTACATTGGACCCCGAGTCGTATAATCGAGCGTTTAGGCCACGAGATCAACCATGAGGACTCAGTGCTTTACTGGGCTGCCAAAAACAACATCCCCATATTTTGCCCCGCACTTACTGACGGCTCGCTCGGGGATATGCTGTATTTCCACACTTTCCGCGCATCCCCTCGTCGCCTTCGAGTCGATATTGTCGATGACCTGCGTCGGATTAACACCATGGCAGTGCGGGCCGCCCGGGCGGGAATGATTATTCTCGGCGGAGGGGTGGTCAAGCACCATATTGCGAATGCTTGTCTGATGCGGAACGGTGCAGAGCATGCGGTATACATCAACACAGCACAAGAGTTCGATGGGAGCGACGCGGGTGCTCGCCCGGATGAGGCTGTAAGCTGGGGTAAGATTAAGACCGATGGCCACTCCGTCAAGGTGTATGCGGAAGCGACCGTGGTGTTCCCACTTATTGTCGCAGCGACATTTGCACGAGCAGGACAATCACCGCCAGCTGGCGAGGAGGGATCACAAAACTAAGACAGGAATATTGCGCATTTCAGTCAAGCAGACGGAATGGGGGAGTTATTGGCACAACTCGGCTGGTCATGCTGCATGAGCTGCAGTCGAAACCCGTATCAATTTTTCGATAACAACAGGTTGACTCCACCTCTTAGTCGTCCGACCGTTCTCGGCACGCATTTTCGGAATTTGACAGTTGCGTGGCAAGGGATCTTCCAGAACGTCCCGATAAGGTGGGAATTGGGCGGATGGGCGGCATACGAACCAGAAAAACAGACTCCAGGAACGAAATTTCTCTTCAATGGTGGGCATACACATCCATCCCGAGTTTCCGGCGTGGAGTGCAGGGACAGAAGGGAAAGGCCGAGGAGGGGAACGGGCACTGTTGCAGGTGGGTGAGGAGAAAGCAGTGGGCGAATCACGAAGGCTGTATGCAGGAAATCGATCGTTTGAGTGGACTGTTCCATGGGTTTGATCGCCACGGCGCCGACAAGACGAATGAATGGCATTGAAATTGTCTTCCCGAAGCGTTGCCACGTCCAGATAATCAATACCCATCGCCAAACAAAAGGAAAAGCAAAGATACGTTGGCAGAAGTGAAGTGGGGGTGTTTAGGACTGTTGGGCCTGACAGATCCCCTGCTGGGCCTTGCGGAATCTCGACGAGATGGGGGAGGTGGCAAGGCAGATATCCATAGAGCCAGTCCGGAGGAGGATGAATAAGACATCATCCAGAGCCTTGCAAACGTTGGGAAAGTGGATAAGAGGCCGCGTCCCCAAGAGTTCCAGTGTAGAAGAAGGGCTTCTGTAGGCAGAACCAGCGGTGAGCGTCTCTGATTTGGCTGTGGTACCGCCTCATTCTACAGCCTTACTCCCAGCATTCACTCTTTCGTTTCTCCGGTCTTGATCCGTTTTCCTTTTTTTTCTTTTTTCTCCCCATCTGTTTTTCTCTCTATCTTCCCCTCCTGCTTTGCAACCAACTTCCTCCTCTCGCTGTATCCCTGCAACGTCCTGCTCAGCATTGCCTGAGGACAGAGTTCCCCAGCTTCCCCGTACTGAACAGCCCCCTGATAAGCGCCTTATCGCAGCCCTTCTAGACTCGCGTTGTCCCGCTCGCTCTTCAGCTCTCGACTTTCTGCCTGCCTTTCTCCTGCTGCCTTCTGCGTGACTCACACTTCTGGTTTCTGCAGACCTTATTAGCCTGCGTTTCGGAGCTTACTGTTTGCCTGTCGTCGTCGTCTCTTTTTCCTCAGCTTCGTATATTTCCTTCGTTTTGCCCGTTGAGTTTGACAGCCTCCAACTTTACTCCTCATACCCACTCACTCCCGCCGTCCCGCATACTTCTCCGCAAATATGGATTCCAGACTCGACACCGCTGTCACCGTCGAGCAACTCCCTGTTCCCATCCCTCTTGACTCGGACCGCCGACCCGCGGACCTCACAGCTGATCCCGCGGCCGGCTTAATCACAACAGTACAGGAAATTCCTCAACCACCAACACAGACTCTTATCATAGATCCGCCACCGCAGGAGCCGGAGCGTCAGCAGGATGCGACGCCAGAAACTACGACCGAAGCTCCTCCAGAGGCTGAAACGCCTCAAGTGAGCGCAGCTTCTCAAGAAAACTCAACTCCCCAGGATAACGAAACTGTCCAAAACACTGAAACGCCTCGTGGGGATGAAGCCCCTCAAGTGAGCGAAGCTTCTCAACAGAACCCAACTCTCCAGGATAACGAAACTGTCCAGAACACTGAAACGCGTCGTGAGGTCGAAGCCCCTCAAGAGAGCGAAGCTTCCCAGAACACTGAAACACAAGATTCACCAGATAATGATTCTCCGACGCCAGAAAATGCGCACGAGAACGCAGACGAGAATGAGGACGAGAATGCAGATGAAAATGCTTACTGGGTCGAGGAGGAGGAGGATACCTCAGTCCCGGATGAGGCTGAAATGAAGGAGATTGAGTCCCAAGCGGAGACCGACCGCAGTGCTTTAGAGCGTGAGTTATCCCTCATGATTTCTCACATCCATTATATCTAAACTGTGCAGACAATTATTGGGAGAAGATTTTCCACCCTGTCGTTGACGACCTGGAGTACGTCCCGATAGAGAAGGCCCGCCTCACATGGAAGATCAAAGGTGTGCGGGGTACCAAGGAAAGCCCCAACCGTGTTAAAATCCTGCGATCTCCTCCGGCCTATATTGGTGGTTACTGGTGGACGATCAAGTTCTTTCCCCGCGGAAACAATGTTGGATCGTTGAGCGTGTACATTGAATGTTCAGACACCATGCCGAACGCAGACGACACTCTTCCGGAGACAGAGTTCAAAGTCTTCCGTGGCCCTGCAGATGCAGAACTTGATGCCGGCACTCCCGATTTGGACCTTAAATTCGACAAGAGCGAGAATGCTGAAGCATGGACAGAGATGTTCAAGGCTAAGTATCCAGCGGCCGCGAACCAGTCAGAGTCAACCAAGGAGACATGGAGAGTGTCGGCCCAGATCGGAGTCATCGTCTATAATCCCGCCGAGCCTCACACCGGCTGGCCACAGTCTTCCTGCAACCAGTTCAACCCACACAACTTGGATTGGGGGTGGACCAACTTCCACGGACCCTGGGACCAGATTCACCGACGCCAGCGCGGCAATCGCCAGGCCCTACTTCGCGATGACACATTAGCATTCGATGCGTACATTCGCATCTTCGACGATCCGACTCGGTCACTCTGGTGGCACCCTAGTGACTCTGAGCCGACTTGGGACAGCCTTGGGTTGACTGGATATCGTCCTTTGGGTGACTCAATCATCAACCACAGCGCGGATGTTGCTGGGCTCGCGACACTACTTCACGTCGCTCCATTCTGTAAGGTCATTCAGAACGTCAATGTCCTGGAACACCTCACGAACTGCGATGTAAAGCCCAAGCCACTATGCGATGCACTGCAGAAGTTCCTTTGGCAGCTACGCCAGCGAGACCAGTCGCTTCAGTATGTAGACACAGACATGATTACAAGCACACTGCGTAACCTGCACGAGGGTTCCACGGATGTGTGCGAGTTCTGGGAGCGCTTACGCCGCTCTTTGGAGCTAGAACTCGCGGGTACACCTGCTGCAAAGGAACTTGCTCAGATATTCGATAGTCCGTCACCCGACTCTCTCTCTCTTCCCGCGGACATCCAAAAGGACGCTGTGCACACTATCCCGAAGGACTCCAACTCGCGAATCTACGTTCCTGCCGACCAAGTCAAGTCTACGAGCGAAGCCTTCAGCCATTATTTCGGGGCCAAACCCGGGCGATGGGTGCTCCCTCCAGTTCTGCACCTCGAACTGGGCCGTCAGACACTGGACAAGGCTGCTCGACAATGGCGCCTCCTCTACAACAAGGTCGACTTGAACGAAGAGCTAGATCTGTCACCTTGGATCCTAGATGGCCAGCACGGGAAGTATGTCCTGTACGGATACATTGTCCACCGTGGCCGGCGCACGTCTGGGAAGTTTTTCAGCATTCTGCGTCCAGGTGGACCGGGCACCAAGTGGCTCGCTTTCGATGATGGCAGTGACAACCGGGTCGAATGTTTGACTAGAAAGACGGCCCTGGGCCCACACCTTGGCCTGGATCCGGGCGAGACACCAGACCACAAGTCCGGACACGATGTGGCTGTTGCTGTCATGTATATCCGCAGCGACGTCATCAAAGACTTTCTACCCGGTCCTCAGGGACAATGGGATGTTTCAGATGAGCTTAAGGAATATTACCAAACCGGCGACGTCAAGCTCCCAAACAAGACTGGCGGTGAGACAGAGAGCGAGAATATCAAGGTCGAGGTGTACTCCCTCAAGAAGTACGACCAGCTCAGCAGTCTATTCGACTCATATGATCTTATGTCTCAAGCCAAGGCCGCCGATAGCGTCATGTACTTGACTGTGCCCCGCTCGACAAACCTCATCGACGTCCGCAAGAAGATCGGGCTCTGGGCATCTTCACAAGCCGAGACTGAGATCAACCCAGAGAATGTGCGTCTTTGGCAGATCGGTCATACCCGTGAATGCTTTGGGCCTACACTCGCACTTACGCGTATCTCTGATCTCACAGCAACCCTTGACCTCCCACTGAACCCTGTTCGTTACTGGCTGCAAATCGTATCAGACGGGGATGCTAAGTACTTTGCGATGCAAGACCCAGAACCGCTGGTTGAGGTCAACTCCAAGCCTGAGGAAGCTGTTGCTGAACGTTCTGGTTCCGAGACTTCGGACAATGCACAGCCGGCCCCAGCTACAGAGAGCGCCGAGCCTAGCTCTTCTAGCTATTTGCCTGATGTCTCTCCTGCCAACGAGCGGGATCCGCTTCCTTCACAGTCAACGGAGCAGCCTACGGCTATCGAACCGAGCACAGTTATTGTTGAGAACACAACACCAGTTGCAGCTGAGGTCTCGGAGGGTGAGAGGGAAGCCCATCCTAATGATGCGGTATCTGCCGAACGTAACGCAGTCCCAGCGCCCGTTCAGTCCGTTCAGTCCGTTCAGCCCGTTGAGCCCGTTGAGCCAAACACTGAGCCAAACACTGAGCCAAACACTGAGCCAAACACTGAGAATACCGCCCAAACTGCAGAGTCTCGACAAACCGATATTTCAGTAGGCGCAACTGGACCTGAGGAGACCATATCGGCTGAGAACGATGCCGTCATCGCGGCCATCATTGCCGCGGACGCTCAGCAGCTAGATGAACAACAGCAGCAGCAGCAGGCTCAACCCACCGCCGCTGGTCAAGAGGAGCCATCCACATCCGAGCAACAAACAGACACTCCGACCGAGGAACAAACCGGGACCCCCGCTAACACTGAAGACTCCACACCCCCAGAGCCGAAGGTAGTCCTACCAGTGGAGCATGTCTACTACTACATCCAAGTTTTCGACGTCGAATCTCAGTCTCTTCGCACCATGGGCTCGTTCTTCTCCCAGAAAGAGGACACCATCAAGCCCGCCATCCGCAAGCATCTCGAATGGCCCGACACCAAGGACTTCCAAGTCTGGCAACGAGTCGACGGAACTGAAATCATGACCCTTGCGTCAGCAGAGACATTCGAAATCAGTCCACCGGACGGGACATGCTTCATCGTTGGTGACAAGCTGAACAAAGAGAAGCGCGCCCAACTCAACGAGCGGGCCCTATTCCCCACTCCTGACAAGCTAGTCCGTTACATCTGGGCCGAGTCTCGTAAACACCCCATCAAAGCCTTCACGGGAACCAAAACCACCGACGTCACATTCACCTCGGACTTTTACAGCGGAGAATTCATGAAGGGTTATTTCCACGGGAAGGGCAAGCACATCTCCGACTCCGCCGCAACGTACAATGGCGACTTCGTCCTTGGCAAGCGTCACGGCAAGGGTTCAATGGAGTACCCAACCGGCGATGCATACGATGGCGACTGGTACGAGGACCAATGCCACGGCCAGGGAACCTTTGTCGAGCGCAAGACTGGCAACAAATATGTTGGTGGGTACAAGGAGGGCAAGCGCCACGGCAAAGGAATCAGCTACTGGGAGGTTGCAGACGAGGAGAAAGACCTGTGCCAGATTTGCTTCGGCGAGGAGCAGGATGCTCTTTTCTATGACTGTGGCCATGTCTGCGCTTGTGTGACATGTGCGCGACAGGTGGAGATCTGTCCGATTTGCCGGAAGAACATCATCAGTGTTGTCAAAATCTACCGCACATAAGCGCAGCGATTTCAGCTCAATTCGATTCGATTCAGGGAGCGTTTGGCTCGCTTGGGACTACAGATTGGAGTTGATTACTATGCACATTATTTCGTTCGTTTCTTGTTTCTTCTCATAATTGGTGCAGGTGCAGTCATTACTTATTACTTGGTTGGTTAATCTTTGGAGAATAGCGGCATACCCTGGAAGCTTTTTATCATGTCATGTCACCCTTGTTTACTCTGCTTTTAATCCCTTCTTCTCTTATTTTATGTGAAGGCATCGAATATTAGACCAAATATTCAGCGAATTTGACTTCTTTGAACATCATCCTTATTAAGCTATGTTAACGTTATGTTACTATAGATCATCAAATCTAAAGCTTCAACTTGAGTAAATATACCGCGGAGATTGAATGAGACACAGTTGAAGAAGAATTGCTTTTTATTTCACCATGCTATACAAGACCATAAACAGATAAATGAATTATGTATCATATGACTAGGTATCAACGCCATCCCTTTATTTACTTCCCTTGCCCTTTGGCTTGCCCTGTTTCTTCTCCTTCTTCTCCTTGCCCGGACTACTGTCAGTAGCCTGCTTCTTGGTCTTCACCTGCTGCTTCTCCTGCTCTTGATTAGACGGCGGGGTAGAAGAGATAGCAGCGTCAGAAGACTTCTTCGTCTTTTCCTTTTTCTCCTTCTTCTCCTTCTTCTCCTTCTTAGGCTCATCCTTCTTTCCCTCTTGCTGTGGCTTGGGCTGCTCGGCAGTAACAAGCTTCTCGGCTTCCGGTTTTGACGCTGGCGACTCGTCAGACTTTGCCTCCGTCTTTCCTGCTGGTCCCTTCTTCGGCCTGTTCAGGACAGACTTAGGGTGGATACCCTTGCGGCGGAGGCGCCTCCGCTCGGCGCGTTCAATGAGCTCCGCGTCTTCCTCCTCGTTCTCTTCGAAAGCACCGAATCCATCGCCCGTGTTGCCATCCTCGTCAGCGACGGGTGTCTTGTCAGCAGCCTCGTCGCTGTCATCCGTTGTCGAGGCTGAAGACTTAGGTCTGCGGGTGCCTGTGGCACTCTGATCCTTCTCGCCTGGCTTCTGCACGGGTGTGGGGCCAGTCTTCTTCAACTTACACACGAAGAAACCGTCGACGTTCTCGCGGTGCGGGAAGTATCGTCTTGTCATGGTCATCTTCGCATCGAAGTGTTTGCCCATGTAGTGCGTGAAACCAGGGGTACCGAAGTCGCCGAGTCCGGTGTCGACGAGCTTGACGTTGGGGCGTTTCTTGAGGATGTAGTTCACGACAGCCTCGTTTTCTTCGACTGTTACGGAACAGGTGGAGTAGACGACATAGCCACCGGTCTTGGAGGAGTGGTCGACGGAGTCGATGGCAGCGAGCAGCAGCTGGCGCTGCATGTGCGGAATGGCGAGGAAGTCGCGTTCGGTCTTGTTATTTTTGACGCCGGGGTCTTTGGCGATAACGCCTGTTCCGGTACAGGGGGCATCGAGCAGGACGCGGTCGAAACCACCCATTGCTTTGGGGAAGGCAGTTCGGGCGTCGAGGTGTGTCACGATGGTGTTCTTGCAGCCGAGACGGTGGATGTTACCGATAAGACCCTTGGCACGGGGTTTGCTGGCATCGTTGGCAATAACGCAGCCGGTGTTGCGCATCAGGGCGGCGATGTAGGTGGTCTTACCACCAGGAGCGGAGGCCATATCGAGGACTCGCTCATTCTCTTGAGGCGCGAGGGCCATGACGGGGAGGAATGAAGAGGCGGCTTGGAGGATGTAGTGACCTGCGAGGTATTCTGGCGTGGCACCGAGGGGTACAGCGGATTCAAACACCTGTAGACCAACCTTCGACCACTTCCCGACGGGTTCGAGGACGACACCACGGTTGATCAGGGCTTGGGCGAGAGACCTTCGGTTCGTGCGGAGGGTGTTGGTACGGATGACAACAGGGCGTGGGGTTTCGTTGGCTTCGAAGAATGCAAATGCTTCCATGGGCGTGAAGAGGTTGAAGAGCTTTTCGGCGAGGAATGGGGTGTATCCGTAGTATGTGCAGATGTCGTTAAGGAGCAGCTGAGTGTAGTCGGCACGAGACTTGCTAGGTTGGCCGAGCGCCTTCATGTCGCCCAAGATGCGGATTGTCTCTGTGATCCTTGTCCGGAGCAACTGGAGGTTAGGGGCCAATCCTTCTCCGTCCGCGCCTTCAAACACATCCGTACGGTCACCGGCGATATTTGTCTGCATCGCAGATTCTTGCATCTCAAGCTCTGCCTCTTCCTCTTCCGCTTTCTTTTGTTCATCCAATTTCCGAGATAGACCAGCAATGTTTGCCGCCGTTAACTTCTCTTCTGCATCAGAAAAGTCTTCGTCGTCTGAGAACATAGCCTGTCGTGGGTGGTCATCTTCATCTGAATCGACCACAGAATTCTCCTCATCCTCGTCATCATCGCTCCCAAATCCAAACTGTCCTTCAGCCTGGCTATCCATAGACCCCTCGCTAATACCATCCAAATCATCAAACTCGTCCTCATCTATTCCCTCTCCGTCAAAATCGGACATATCCTCATCCTCATCATCTTCCGATTCGGGCTCTGGTTGCTTCTGCACGACCTTCTTCTTATCTTTGCCGCTAGTCGCAACAGCGCTTTTCTTCTCCTTCCCATTGACAGCAACCCCATTGACCTTCTTCTTCTTCTGAATATCTTTGACTCCATCCTCCTCGACATCGCTGCGTCTTCGCTTCTTGCCAGCGTCCGGTTTTGATTCTGAGTCGCCGGTCTTGCGTTTTTTCAGCATGGTGATTTTTGACTCATCAAGCGGGGCCGGAGGGCCCTGCTTCTTCATACGGCGACCTTTACCCATTGCGAAACAATATGCGATGTAGCAATGAAATCTTTGTTGTCCCGTCAAGCTGGGAGAAGATTTCAACTTTTTCTTTTTTTTTCTGCGCCGAATGGGCGGTGTCAGGCGGCAGTAAAGTCTCAGTTGTCACGGCGGTGTAGATGTCCGGCTCGTCCAGCCTCCAGGTGGGTGTGCTGCTGCCTGAGGGCTGAGGCCGCACAACCTAAAAACCCACCGGGAGCTTCATTACCGCCCAATTAGGTAACTCGGACCTCTGGCGCAACATTATTATTGTATCACTTCAACCTCTTCCGTCGAACCACCTGCCCACTCTTCCGCACGACAACATATAATCTCCACAATATCAAATCGAATCTCGATTTTACTACAACCGGCCACAATGTCCGAACTGGCATTCACAAAGTCCTTCCTCTCAACGCTTGACTCCCGCCCGGTCAAGCTTCGAGCCGACTATGTCCACGACCAAGGACAGACACCTCGTACTCCTGTAAGTAATGTCCTCGCCCGTTTGCGCTACTTCCAATGAGCAGATATCGAAAGCCAGAACAGCATGCTAATACATACAATAAATAGTATGTCCTCCCCCGCCTACAACTCCCACACCCCTCCATGCCCAAGAAGACCGCAACCAAAGACGCAAACCCCGGCTCATCCAAATCGATCACGATCACACTGAAATCCGCCCGGAACCCCGTTCTTGAAATCACGCTGCGCAATGCCCCGCTGGCGACGACGAGCGTGTCCGATCTGAAAGATGCGGTCCGGGAGCGGATTGTCGAGACCAGTACAGACAATAAGGTTTCGTTGGAGAAGATTAAGATTCTATATAAGCGGAAGCCGGTCAGTGGGACAGGAAAAACTGTTGCGGATGTTGTCAGTGACGCTGGGGATGAGGAGCTGCTCAGTGGTGGGAAGGGTGTGGAGTTTGGGATTATGGTTATGGGTGGTGCTAGAGTTGTTGAGGGGCAGGGTGAGAAGGGAGAGGCGGAGAGCAGCGGAGAATCTACGGCGAAGGCTGCGGTTGGTCCCAGTGGTGAGGCTTTACTGGAGACGGAGCAGTTCTGGGGTGACTTGCAGGGATATTTGGAGCAGAGGCTTAAGGATGAGGATGTTGCGAAGAAATGGACAGGATTGTTCAAGGATACCTGGACTGCCAGGCGGTGATTTTCTATTTCCCCGTTATTAGTTGTGATACCTAAATATCATATCTTGAGATGTGCATCTAGTAAACGACTAGGTATATAACCTAGACTCTAGTCGGCGTATATTCGCATCAATTGATATCATATCGACTTTGGAAAACAGAGGATATGTTGCGAGAGGAGAAATAGACATCAAAAAGGTAATATAATAACATGCATCCCCTGATCATATTCCACATGGACGGGCTTCCTGTGCAAAGGGGGAAAGAATAACAGGACATCTTGGTATACGTAGGCATCGGTAACGGTGCACTTTAGTTCGACAGCGACCATCAAGGAAAGGTACAAAAGAAACATGAAGAATAGAAGAAAAAGAAGTTATAAGGACATGAGTAATAGAAAGGAACATATGCCAGGTAAGTTGACACCGTTACAAATGCTCAGGAATTTGGCCAATCGCTCAATCATTTCATGAGTCCAAAAGAACATGGCATAAGAAAAGCCTCAGCGGGACATCTGAATCAAAATCATACATCAACAGCAGGCTGCGTCCATTATCTGGAGAACACCTTGACGACTCCATCGCCGCCGCCACCGACGACCCATCGGCCATCGCGACTCCAGATGACGGAACAGACACCTTCGCCGCGCATCAGACGGTGGCTGGTAATTTCTTGGGTGCAACTTCGTTTTTCGAGATTCCAGAACCGTAAACTAGCGTCATGGCCGGCAGACACGAGCTCGCGGCCATCAGGAGAGAGAGAAAGCGAAGCAATGGCGGCAGGGTGTGCTAGCATTGTGTAGGTACATTGTCCTGCAGGATTATTAGTTGAGTGGCTTTCAAAACGATAAACAAAATTACTTACCGCTATTGGCATCAAAGAAGCGAATATATCTGTCTTCGTAGCCACTGATCACAACACCCTCCACGGCACTTGAGCCAGTGGCACCGTGGACAACTTCTTCATCAGCCAGCGTGCGGCTAGGATCAAGACCCGCCGACCCATCGAAACCAACGGTGGTCGCAACAACGGAATTAACGCCCGTCGATGGAGTCCCATCATACGTCTCGAGGCTGGCCATGCCCA
Source organism: Aspergillus sp. PA3604 (assembly GCA_023624935.1). Lineage (NCBI taxonomy): Eukaryota > Fungi > Ascomycota > Eurotiomycetes > Eurotiales > Aspergillaceae > Aspergillus > Aspergillus sp. PA3604. The sequence continues at coordinate 655,545 of JAMABJ010000020.1, read as the reverse complement.
CGATCTCTTCACCCGTTCTAGTATCGTACACAAGAATCGACGCGTCCGTATAGGACACCACGAAATTGATACCAGCAAGAGATAATGGGCTAATACATGTCGGCGAAGGTGATTCCGTTCGGACAATCTGTCGGACCATGGTGTAATGGAACGGTGTCGTTGTAGCCGTGCTGGGCTGTGGCGACGACGGGAAGTTTGACCCAGAGGAAATTGAATTGGCACGTCTGCTGCCTCCAGCTCGCCGATTTCCGGCTTGCGGTGACGATGATTGAGGCGGCGCACTAACCGCCCATATAATTATTTTGCCGTCTGAAGAGCCTGAGGCGAGAATGACTCGGTCCGGCCCGCCGTAGTGACTAGAGGAGTCGCCAAATATAGACCCTGCTGTCCCAGGAAGAACACAAAGACCCCAGACAGCATCGGAATGGCCATCCAAAGTAGCCTTGGGATCAACCCTGCCCCGTTCCCAAACACGTACGCTGGCATCCTGTCCACCAGAGAATACCCAACCGTCTCCGATTGTGCGACCGCCGTTCGAAAAGTTCTGGGACGGTGAGCATGCAGCCAAAGAAGTCACAGCACCAACGTGTCCTCGGTGTGTAAAGTAGCTCGTGATATCCAAGTCACTACTAGCATTTGCTGCATGGCCAAAGGCTCCGTAGCTTGCTGGAATTATCCACCGTTTGATCGTGCCATCATCACTGCAAGTGCATATCTCCGGTTCTGACGGGCTACCGCCACCAGTAAAGATCACTGACCGCACAACATCAAGGTGTCCTCGTAGGGCGAACCGAACTTTAAAGTTAGAGTCCTGCTTCGGGCCAGCTGCGGTACCTAGATCAACGGAACCCTCACTTTTCCGGCGAGCACCAGAGCTTTTTCTTCGATGAGAGAGCGACCCGGTCCTTGCGGGTGACTTCTGTCGGACAAAGTTCGCATTGGGAAATGCATCAACGTCGGGCCTTTGGGGCGGTAGGGATTCAGGCGGTGCTACTTGGTCGGTGGGTTCATCAAAGTTCCAGCCATCGGCATCGCCACTGTTATCGGCTTCGTCGGTTTGTTGCGGTCGTGAAGCATCCTCTGCTAAGACTTGCGGCCCATACCCATCGTACTGCCTTTCTGGCCCCGCATGTTCTCGGACAGAGTTCTCCAGAGTCTGTTTGCTGTCATCCATAGCTGTCATCTGTATTGGTTGCTGCTCCATAACCCGCCTATCGACAACGTCTCTCGAGGTGGCTGGGAGGCTGTACTGGCTCGGTGCACGAGATAGTCCCATGTTCTCCGGGTACTGTCTAACAAGAGGCTGATGGTTTTGCATGGGGGCCTCGCGTGCCATAAGATTGTTTGCCTGCTGTTTTTGCCGTTGCTGCTGGAGATACACCTCCTCTATGCTTTGTTGGGAGAGCTGTTGGTTCCCATAAACATGGTTTGAGAGCTCGAGCTCGCCGAGATCGGGGGGCGGATGCGCGGAGGGAATAACATGATACGCAATTTCCTGCGAGCACTTGGATAGGTACAGTCGTGACTTGTCGCGTTCGTTCTCTTGTCGGTATTCGTGTTGATTTTCAGCGTTGGGGTCGAGATCTCCCGAGTCACCCTCCAATTTCGGTCGTTGAGCTAGAAGGCGGAAACAAGTCAGCGGTGAGCTATGAGAGCAGTTGTGCATAGGGAAAAAGATTACATTTTAGGGAGTTAATGCTCTCTCGAGCAATTTCCTTTGGGTCCCGGAGGTCCTCCACAGCCTCGTTGTTTGTAAGCTTTTTGACCTTCTCGCGTTCCTTCTTCAATGCAGCTTCCAGAAGCCGAACGTGCTTCCCCAGTGACTCGTGCATTCGCTTGCTAGTTCGCACATCGCCCTCGAGTTTTCCTATCCGAGACTTCATCTCTGCGCGCTCAATCTCCCAGGCGTTGCGATCCCGCTCGTGTCGGTGCCATTCTGTCTGGAGGAAGCGCATGACACCTAACAAGTCGACGAGTAATTAGCATTGCGAATTGAATTATTTGACAGAAATGAAAACACCAATTTCTTTCGCGCGAGGAACCTACCTTGCAGTGTGTACTCCGTCCCCTGAGGTCCGCCGTTCGCATCACCGCCAGGGCCGACGAACCCTCCACCCCCAGACATGGCGGAGGGAGATTGCCAAGCCATACAATGCGAAGCTGAAGGAGCGAGAAAAAAATAATTATGACAAAGCGGCTAAGGTAAGCTCGCGCGTAGAACTCCCGAATGTGGGAGGTTCAGGTGGTCGAGTCGGGAATTGGTGTTCGCAGCGGTAAGTGTTGTTGTGAGCGAACAGCAAGACGGCAGACAGCGGCAGGAAACAATGTTCCAAGCCGTGCCAGCACTAGAAAATGAGCAACAATAGAGATATATTAAGAGGCGAGAAGACTCGATCGAAGCGAAGAGCAGGAGTCGAGCTGTGCTGTTGGTGCCGAGATGGACTGGACACTTGAGCGCGTCTGGAGGTCTCCTCGCTCCAAAGTGACCGCCTCCGCTGGCCTCTCGTTGGCTCTCGTAGCCGCCCACGCGAGTGTTGCCGCTTTTAGCGCTGGGATTGTTTGTCGTTGCCCGTCAGGGGTTTATCGCTTGATCGCTGATTTGACTGCCAGATGGAATCTTCACGGCCGGAGAAGGTTCAAGCAACGTGCATTGGAATCTGGGCAGGCTTGGTAAAAGTCGACCTCAACGTGGATCCCCACTTTCCCGCGAATCATCACCTCGCAAAAAGTACAAAGTACTTCACTGGACATTCACTACACGCTATATACTTGTCCTTCTTCTCTTCATACTCTTAGAAAGCTAACTGGCCGTATGTCAAATACGAACTGCTGAGTTCACACCCGTGGGTACTTCATAGATTCCATCTAGGATAAATAGGTCTATAAATCGAGGCTTTCTTCACAAACATCGTCTTCATCATCCCTTTCCTGTCCGTAGAGTACCTCGCATACACCCCCAACCGGAACATCCAGAACCGCATCCGTCCCCTCGCTCCAGATCTCTCTCCAGTTGACTCTCCGGTTTTGCGGTCCCATTATCTGATAAGAGGTTGCGCCAGGACGCATCTTTGCAGCACCGCCGGGCCGCCGTCTGCCCTTCCCGTCGATGACTGCTACATTTGCCACTTCATCCACGATATTCTCTACGCTGTTCATTGGTAGAGTCAGATACCCCGTATTGTAAGATGCCAAGGCGACATAAATATAGATGATCGACATGACGAGCCAAGAGGGAAACGCCAACGACCACCAGCGGTTCGGATAATAGTATATGCCAAGTTGATGTAAAAAAGGCGATGGGAGGTATGACCAGAGGATATATATCACTGTCAACAATGGTCAGTATTGCGAGGCCATCGGAGCCATCATTGTACTCACGGAATGCTAATGACGACGCGAGGTAGAGGACGAAGCCATAATATTCGTAAGTCGGTACCTTGGGGCTTGCCCTAGGCACAGTCGTCGCCCGTCTTGCTGATATTGCGACAGCAGCTTCAGTATCATTGGGCGTCTCCACATCGGAACTGTCAGGAGTAGTCGGCCGCGATGTAGTAGTAGAAAAAGGAGGTCGGAGTAAAGACGTCAACGACGGGGATGGCGGTAATGGTGTGGGGGGTCTGTTGTAAAACGGCGGCGCAAACGCGTTAGGTCCGTGAAGCGAACTTGCCGACTGCCGGAAAGGATGGTGCATCGCAATGCCATCCTCAGGCGACTGCTCGTCGTTTGAGTCCGTGGAAGCATCTGAGAAAGACTGGTCTTCCAGGGAATAATGGGAGTGAAAATCCATATCATCCCCCGCTTCGATTCCGCGGTGGGTAGGGGAAGCTACATCCTGCTCATCGTCGTCGGGATAGCTATCACCTGGTGTTTCTCCGGGTGTTTCTAGCTCATCAGGTAGAGGGGGGAATGGTTGTTTCTGTTCAAAAGGCGAAACTACCGGGGTGGCATCGGAATCATCCTGAGCGTAGAAATCTCCCTTCTGCTCCGGGCTCAGAAGGGACATCTTCAGCGGAAATTCGAAACAGAGGGGTGCTCGCCATAAGGAATTGTTTATCCAAGTGTCAAGTGTCAGGGGAGTTTTGGATTGGCCGCCGCGGTGTGTTTATGCCGCCTGTCACCGCCCGACCCTTCTCTCTCTCTAGCTGCAACATCACTCACCGACCTAACATTCCTGCGGTACTAGATACTTTTGTTGCTCTCAATGGTTTATGTCACCGTGGCATATAACCAACTAAATTAACTCCTGGCACATATTGACCTTGTTGCTGCCAATTTTTTTTTTTTTGTCTAACTGTCAGGAATGCGGAAACGCTCTCGGGTCTCCAGCTCTACAGCGATATATATCACATCCGTTGCATGAACCACCCAGGTGTTGATCACAGAACACATTGCCAACAGGATACGGAGGACATCAGTCTACATGCCAAGATGCAGTCCAAGCGCAGTTCATGCTCGAAGGGGTTCGGAGATCATGTCTGATCTCGACGTAACCCGCAATCATAGGCACTTCTAGGGGGACGATCGATGCCTGCAACAAATGGTCTGAGTAATATCTTCACAGAAGCACCAACACACCCGCAAAATGTATCCATAACTTGGGCACTCATTACTACTGCAAAATTCCAGTGTAACGATCGCGCGGGATGAGGATGCTTGGGGAAGAAGGGCAGACCACCGGACCGGGCTAAACATGCAGCGGGTTCTCTTCTCCGGCTGGCCAACACCATCCATCTGCATCATTCTGCCCTCCATTATGCCATCGTTCGTAATCACTACGTATTCCACTGCATTCACCGCTCCGCGCGAATAAATTCGCGCATAATACACCTTGACAAACCTCAGATTTTCAAGGTGTCCAGGATCAATGGTAGATCGCGAGCTGTCCTTCCAGCAAGCATTTGAAAGGGAATACGATTATTCGTGGCTGAATATCGGATGATTAATCGTCCCGGATTCCTCAAAAAAGCCCTCATGCGTTATGATCGCTCAGAGATCAGTGCCGTTTGTCCAAAGGCTATAATGGCATTGGTTTCCTTCGTGGTATGTCGGCACTCGGCATTCTTAATCTTCTCGAGTGGCTGGCCCGGGCTCTTTTCAGTTTTCCCCCTTGCAGATGCTCCACGACGGTTTTGACTTTTGACAGAACTTTCTCGTTGGCAGTTAGCGGGCTGGGGCTTTTGAGTTTGGGGAGCACGTATCGTTCCCAGCTGGGACTCGTGCGCTACTCAGGAGTTGGCCTTTCCGGGACTACTGGTTCTGAGCAATCATCAACCAAAAGCTCAACCCTCCAAGGCATCGCCCAAGGCTGCGGCATGCTGCTACGTCGCTATGTAGTATTTTCAAATCTCGTAGGAGTACGGCTGGGTATTACTCCTTGGGCCTTGTCGCAATCCTCGGCACATGGCTTCAAGGGAGATGGGTGGACTTCCTGCAAGTCTTTTGAGTTTGTCCTCCCACACCCGGCAGGATCTGCCGGGTCGAGCTGCCATGTCAAGGGAGTTGACGACTTGACTCACACTGTGGGTGTCGTGATATGGTCTGTGACTGACTCGGATCAACATGACATTTTGTGGCGGGCCGCGGGCATTCCACGAGAAGTTGCGAACTCAAGGTGGAGAATCGAGCACCAACCAACCCACTCGATCGGCAGCTCCCGTGGAGGACGAGTGTCGATTGGGTCCAGTTTATCGGACAGGAACAAGATCGTCACGAAGGGGAGACGGCACTAGTTGTGGCTAGCTGCAGGGTTTTTCAGCACATTGCCTGTCTTGGAAGGCTGGAAGACGGAAGTACGTTCTCCTCTTGACCCGATCGATGCTCATTGTGCTCCTGAGTCCTGATTGGTTCCACAAGGAATTCTGCGTCCTCCGCGACGAATCAGATAATCCGAATTTTTTCTCCCATTGTCAGCACGGACGCGTCCCAAGAAGCTGTTTCTCAAATTTTGTGGGCTGGTTGATCCGGTTGACCAATGATAGCTGCTACCTGCTCGTCCTCGCTCCAACATACTTTGGCCTCCCGTACGCTATTGATCTTCTGCCGCGGATGACAGGTCTCGCAGAGCCCTCCTTTTCTGATGTGGACACGCCGCAGAAATTATTTCTATCTGGGCCGAGACACGGTTGATTGGGGTTTCGAAGACCAATATTTTTGCTTCTGTTTTCGAATTATTGAAGCGGAGAACATGATACCTAGATCCCCGCAACCACGATGGCAAAACGCACTTTATTGAACTTTCTGGTTGCACGACAAGACCTTCTTGTATGTGGTGCCGTGTTTCGTGCAGCTTGATTATCAATGTTTCTAACGACGGGCCATTCAGGATTCCGAAAATGACTCTAACATTGGGTCTTCAAGAGGAGATGCGTCGTCCTCAAGCTCGGATGCAATAAACGCTGTAACGGGTGGAGGTGATTCGACTTCTCTTTCAGCTCTCTTGACGACACTGGTACCTGCGTTGGTGCTTGCGTTTATCTGGTTCTCTCTTTTCCTAATTTTTCGCCGAACACAAATAAGATGGTATGCTCCGAGGAGCCATCTACCTTGCTGGCATCAACAGTACGTCCCCAAACGGCCATCACCCTGTGCACTGGAGAAATAGCTGAGACATTGTCAATAGTGAGAGGAGCCCACAGCTGCCTACCGGATGGGTGAATTGGTTCGGCCAGTTTTTCAAAATATCCGACGCCCATGTACTCAATCATCACTCTATGGATGGTTACCTCTTCCTCCGCTTCTTAAGGGTTCTTTGCTCAATTTTCTTTATCGGTTGTCTGATTACATGGCCGGTACTACTTCCGATTCATGCAACCGGTGGTGCAGGGAACACTCAACTTGACGCCTTGAATTTCAGCAACGTGAAGAATAAAAACCGTTATTATGCCCACGCTGTTATTGCATGCGTTCTATTCAGTAAGTGCGATTAGACCAACCCATGTCTCTCATATCTAATGTGAATTTGAAGCCTTTGTGTTCTATACAGTGACAAGAGAGAGCATGTTCTATGCAAATCTACGGCAGGCATATCTCAACTCACCGGCATACGCCGACCGGATCTCGTCAAGAACAGTTCTATTCATGTCAGTCCCAGAAGACTATAAAAACGAAAAAAAGTTACAACAAGTGTTCGGGGAGACTATTCGCAAAATATGGATAACCTCCGATTGCAAAGAGCTAGATAAGAAAGTTCAACAGAGAGACAAATATGCCCATCGCCTCGAGAGGTTGGAAACAAAATTGATTCGCAGGGCAAATTCAATGCGTCTGAAGCTAATCAAAGCCGGTACCATCTCGTGTACCGACTGTGCTGAGTGCGAAACATGTGGTCCAGCCATGTACGACAAAATCAAACGGCCGACTCACCGTCTCAGACTGTTTGGGGAAAAGGTCGACTCAATTCACTGGCTCCGTGAGGAGCTGGTGAATTTGACCAAAGAAATTGAAGTCATGCAAAAACGACACCAGCATTGGGACTCGAAGCTTCTATCTGCTATTTTCATCGAATTTAATTCCCAATCGGATGCCCAAATTGCACTTCAGACACTTTCTCACCACCAGCCGCTCCATATGACGCCCCGGTTCACTGGCATATCTCCGGACGACGTTGTCTGGTCGGCATTAAACCTCAGTTGGTGGCAACGCATTGTGAGAAGATTTGCCGTTCAAGGCGCAATAGCGGCAATGATAATATTCTGGTCCCTCCCAGCCGCGATTGTCGGGGCCATCTCCAATATCAGCTATCTCACCAGCGCCATCCCACCCCTACAATTTATCGATAAACTGCCTGATGTGATCAAGGGTGTGATTGCTGGTTTACTGCCGGCTGGTGCCCTGGTCCTGCTGATGTCCCTTGTACCTATTATTTGCCGCTGTATGCTCGATCCATTACCTTGTCTTTATGCTACCCTTATATCGCTAACGATCACCTAGTTTGTGCCCGGCGTGCTGGTGTTCCCTCAGCAGCTCGCGTTGAGCTCTTCACTCAAACTGCACATTTCTGTTTCCAAGTTGTCCAGGTATTCCTCGTCACGACTTTGACTTCCGCTGCGTCCGCTGCCACTGCGCAAATCGTTAAGGACCCACTATCAGCCAAGGATCTCCTGGCTGAGAACCTCCCGAAAGCGACAAACTTTTATGTTTCATACTTCCTCCTCCAGGGCCTAAGCACCAGCTCCCTTGCTGTAGTACAGATCATGAGCGTGCTTGTTTTCAAGTTCATAACCACGTTCTTCGACGGCTCACCTCGGCGTCTGTACGAGCGTTGGGCCGCTCTCAGCGAAATAAGTTGGGGCAACGTTTTTCCTATATTTACTAATATGGGCGTGATAGGTTAGTTCTGTCCATACCCGATTTCCTTTACTCAGGCTAACTAGGCCCGCCCCAGCGTTAACCTACTCCTGCATCGCCCCGCTTATCTTAGGCTTCTGCTTCGCCGGCCTATATCTCGTGTATCAAGCCTACCGGTACAACTTCCTCTTCGTTTACGATATTCGCATCGACACAAAGGGCCTCGTTTATCCACGCGCTCTACAACACCTTCTAACAGGCATCTACCTTGCCAACATTTGCATGATCGGTCTATTCGCAATTAAATCTGCCATCGGACCCCTCATAATAATGGTCCTGTTCACAATCCTCATAACCCTCGCCCACATATCCCTCAATGAAGCCCTCGCCCCACTAACCTCCTTCCTCCCGCGCACACTGGACGTTGAGGAAGAATTGCAACATGTCAAAGAGGAGGAACTCGCACTTCTCCATACTTCCCCCCGAACCACATGGTCCAGAGCGCTGAAATGGTTCCACCCGAACCTGTATCGAGACTTTGCCGCGCTGCGCCGGAAAGTCCGCCGTGACCACGTCGAGATCAAGTACTCAGAAGAGGAAGAGAGGAATGCGTACTTCGAGCCTTCTATTACGAGCAAGACGCCTACGATTTGGATTCCCAGGGATAAATGGGGCGTTTCGACGTGGGAAATTGAGGAGTCGGATCCCCTGATTCCGATTACGGACGAGGGAGCGCATTTGGATGATAAGGGGAAGATTGTTTGGGATAAATTTGACCCGAATTTGCCGCTTTGGGAATTGAAGACGTTGTATTAGGTGTTTTGGTTTTAAGGGCTGGCGTTACCAATTGCGCGGATATTAATAATGATACGACAGCTACGAGATAGGATACTTTGATTATACTCAAGCAGGCAACTGAGTCTATATAACAGAGCAGTAGCCCCACCAGTTGCTTTCCTTTCACCAGTTATAGTCCCCTAAATGCCCAGCTGCTTGACAACCCACCCCGCCAAACTATTGTATATTGGATGGGGAGCCGGATCACTACTTATTACAAACCCAGAGCGTGGATTAATAAGTAACAAAAGTAAAAGCGACATCTGATGCAGAAAAGTTTGATTAACTTATATAGGAAGGATTGTCGTGGGGTCAACTGTGAAATTCTTGCTTTGTTATGAGTGAATTTGTGTTGATTCTGCCCAGGGCTGCAACAACAACAATTTTATAAAATCATCATCACTCCTCCTCTCTCTATCTTTCTTTTTCTTTTTTTTTCCCCCAGCCTCCTCCAGCTTCCGGGATCTAGGGATATTTGCTTGAGCATTTGCTCTTACCCTCTTTACCTTACTACTCATATATCTTACCTCACCCACCCACCACCATAGCGCCTAGTGAAAACGGCTACAAGTAGTCGAATCCATCTTAATCTAAGGATGGAGATACTCTCGGTGCACGGATTTACAGGCCCAAGTCCTTCAAGAGGAAGGCTGGTCTGAATAACTAAATGCAAAGCGGTAAGAAAAAACGTAGTAAAGCACAAAGATTATCTTCCAGTCCTAGTCCTGGATAACTTCCAGCCTCCGACTTTTCCTGTGACCCCGAAGATCGACGCCATTTGAAAAAGGACCATGTAGAAAAGGGAAAAGAAGGAGAATAACCGCCTCTCTATCAGCTGTAAGTGTTTCAGGAAGATACTAAAGAGTTATACTATAACTATTAGGCTAATAAATATGTAAATATAGATCTCCCTGGCTCCGCTGAGGTTAATGTAATGACGTTAGCTATGTAACTCTGCAGGTAAGTACCCGAGATCTTGGGATTATCGCCACTAATATATCGTGTCCTAGCCTGTTGGAAGCGCCCCTGATGCTATAACATACCCATGCTTGGGTTTTTCTCGCAAATGCTGGTTTATTGATAAGACCTTTCATCAACTTATACCTCACTGGAGATAAAGAGAGTGAGTATATACCTTCCATAAGATTACAGATATGCTGGCTTACCCGATAGATACCTGGTTAAACCGATAAGCTCGAAACATAGGCTTCAGATTCTTCGAGGTGCCGAGTGGGATAGTCCTCCGAATAGGAATAGGTAGAGGATGCTTATACTTAGTATCTAAAGGCCAACTAGCAAAGCTTGCGGGAAGCACGCCCGTGGTATCAAAATCAATAACCCAGAGATTCCCAGACTGGTCAACAGGGAAGTTCTCTCGGTAAATATCACTATAGTAACATAATAATGGCTCATCACTGAAATCTACTATACCATAATCCTGACTATTCCCGGAGCTGAGATTTTGAAGAAGCTATAGAGTTATAGTTAGAGATAGACATCCATCCTTCCAAGGCGATGTGCAATCTACCGCGGCTGATATTCAAATGCCTCTGCACATGGCAAATCAAGGCGTGGGATGGAGCCAGCTTACATGATTAATAGAATCTTGCAGCTCTTGCACCGAAGAATATATCTTCGCTGCCACTCGATCTTTGAAAAACATATGTCTGATATAACCGCCCGGTGGCCCAAAATTTCCAAAGACTCCCGGCGGCGGCTTCACGGCGATTAGCTCGGAAAGCGCCTTTGCCCGTTCTTCGTCAGATGCAAAGTGATGGATATCGATGTACTCCATGACAAGGTAAGCGCTTGAACTATGGTCTGGGAGCCAGGCTAGATAGAGTTCCGGGATGCGGATGCTTGACTGGGAATTTGCGTTTATGCAAGTGGAAAAGAAAAGCTGAGCATGGGCTTCGGCCATTTTAACATTATTATACTTAATGAAGAAAATCTTCCCATTCACAGTAGTGTATGTTAGATGATTATAAGCGAGACCTTTCTGGCGGCACAGTTCAACGACTTGGTCTTTAGAGGGCAGATCCGGGACAGAGGGGTTTAATATTTCCTTATCAGTGACAATCATGTTGAATGCTTGGATGTGATAAAGCGCATGAGGTCAAAGCAAAGCAAGCCTTATTGCCAACAGTGACATGCTTGTTTTCGGATTACTCAGCTGAGCCAACTAACTATTAACTTAACTAGTTAACTGCGTAAGTTAACTCACTAACCAGCCTAACTAGTTACTAGTGAACAACTAGAGTTATGACGTAATTCCCAAGCGAGCCGCCATTTGCGATTTACTACATAAAAGTAGCCATTTTTAAAATGTTATGTCTCAACTAAAAATGCTTAGATACATTTCAAAACTAGTATATAGAATAATCATTAGTTAAATTTATATCTGGAAATCTAGTAATCTTATATATTTTTATTACTACTATATCAAAGAAATGTAGTATTTATTTAGATCTATAGTATTATATAGGTGTATACTTAGAATTAGAGTATATTCACCCATCTGGTTGTTGAGATATAATACCTTAAAACCGCAACTTTTATATAGTATACTAATCAACATGCTCTGCGAAAAGGCCAAACACAACCGTGCCCTTTTTGCTGTCACCCAGATTTACTCCGCACTTAGCTATGCACACGACCAGTCGAAACGGGTAAAACGAACCACCAACCTCAATTAACTCTATAACACAAAAAATATAATGGTTAAATACATCTACAGTATTCAACTGTTTATCTCAGGAGTAAGCTTTGGAGCTTTGATGTTGCAAAATATATACAATGAGAATAAAAACTAGATCATCTCATGGATATGTTCAGGCGACTAGCCAGAAGACTACACAGTCAACGTGAAATTAGCCGTGTTCAACGTCCCGTTAACACGAGGATAAAACTCGAACGTGAAGATTGAGGTCTCGCCAGCAGCGACAACAGCATCAATAGCCGCAGAAGTGAGTATAACATTCTCATCATCCCAGTTCCATTGGCTACTGTAGGTCTAAATAAGTAAATCAATGCACAAGTTAGTCCTCCCGATGTACGTGCAGAGAATGAGTTTCTGGAACTTACCGCACGGGCCTGCTCGAGAGGACCAAGGTACTGGGTCCAGTCATCAAAGAGGTACACGCCAGAGTTAGTTAGGGCCTTGACAGTTGCAGGCTTGGAAAGGCCCTTCCATGTTATAGGGATAGAGTGGTCAGAGCCTGCCACGGCAGAAGCGGAAGCGGACTTTGAGGCCAGAACGGGAGTATCCCACTGCACTATCTCAATTCTTGGAGAGGCAACGCCGCCGTCGAACTCGAGAGTTAGAGTATCAATGATTCCTGGTGCAGTGGAAGCAGTGTACTTGGTTCCAAGGTAGGAGGCTGAGAAAACGATATTGTCACCCGAGACAGAATAGTCAGAGCCGCTTTCCAAAACTGTGCCCGCGGCATCCGTAATTGATTCGAGGGAGTTGCCATTGAAGATATATGGCAGGGCCTGGTTAGTGACTTGGGTGCCGGCGCGGTGGAAAATGTATGCGGAGGATGACTGCTCTGACGCGGCTGCATCTTCGGTGCTATCGGGGAGGCTGTTGGTAGTCTCTGCTGTCGTGCCTATGACGAGATCCAGGGTTGTGGGGTCTCGCCATTCTCCTGTCGTTCGGTCGAGCTGGTCCTCACCATTGTCCCAGAGGACGGTGGCAATATCAAATTGGGCGGCAACTTTTTGCAGATGGTCGAAGTACTTCCAGCGTGCTGCAGGTTCGGTGTTGGTAACAGATGCGTCGTATTCACCTAAGATTAGAGGGACGTCGGTGAAGTTATTGCGGATCAGTTCGAACTCAGTCGTGAGTGTGTCCTTGGTACTGTCGGAGCCCCAAATTGTTTTTCCCCTAAAAATTATGAGTGATAAGAACAGGAGTAGGTCAAAATGCTTGGTCTTACCATGCGCTGAAGATAAAATCGTCTGGATAAGAGCGTGAGCAATACTGATCTCCAATGTATAAGAGTAGGCAACTCACAAGGACTGTAGTAATGGAACTGAATAGCCCAAGGATTTGTTATATTGACAGGGGCTTCAAACCACTGGGAAGTCTTGACGCTGTCCTGACCACCTCCAACAAGGTTAACAACACGCTGAGAATTAAAGCCACCAGCGTCGGCGATTGCTTGGAGGAAGATGCTGTTCAGTTTATTGATTTCTGCCCCGTGTTCGGCAGTCTCTGCTGGAGGCTCGTTGATTGATTCGAAAGCGACCAGGTTCGACTTGCAACCCAGCGTAGTACCAATCTGGTACCATAGTCTGTAGAACTTCTCTTCGATTAGGGTTATATTTGCTCCGGACGCGGTAACATCAGCCCATTCCCACGAGTCTGTTGTAAATGGTCAATTAAAGAGCTGCAGACTGGATATCAGCATCGACTCACCATGGTGGACGTTCACGATGGCGTATAGGTCACGAGCTGTAATAAAGTCAAGAACATCAGAAACCCGTTGCAGCCATTCCGGATCGACAGTCCAGTCAGAAGAATTTGTCGTGAAATGGTGCGTCCATGTTACTTAAAAAGAAAATTGTTAGTAGGCTTTTCATCGAGTAGACGATGACATCTTATACCTGGAAGACGGACGCTCTTGAATCCAGACTCTTTGATCAAATCAAGTGTTGCTTCTTCAACGGGAACATTGTTCCAGGAACCTTCGTCTGGAATAGCATCCAGTGTGTTTCCTAAATTCCATCCAGGGTGGAGATTCGCAACGAATTCCTGCGCAGTAATGGGGGTGAATGTTCCTGCGCAAGTCGCGGAATTCTGTGCATATGCAACTGATAGAAGGGTAGAAAGCCCAGCGATCGATAGTAGTCTCTGCATCTTCACGGTCTTGTGTCGATCCAAGTTCTTTTCGAGAACTAACTCGATCTTGGATGAGAGAGAGCCTAAGTATAATATATATACTTAACACGCAGTTTCGGAAATTGCTTGCCCATTTTATCCGTGTAGCGCCCGTAATTTAGCTGCTCTTTACCCAATTCCTTGCTTCTAAATCGAAACTGGAGCACATGATGTGTCAGGATATTGATGTCGCAGGGGTATGAAACAAAGTAGGCCCAGTGGGTCGACATGGTCTGTCAAGTGTCAACTCTGCAGACCAGACCGAGAGTCTGTGCTGTATAGTGCCCATCCTTTCCAACCTTGTCAATTTGGTCACGGATAAATCTTCAGCTGAAAACCCGAGGGGCGGAGAAAGAGTGTCAACTATGGCGAAGAGCTTAAGTGCGAGATATTCTCTCCAGTGGCAGTTAAGAACCCGAAGATGTGGTGGAGTCGCCAATGCCATTTAATCAAACCATAGTGCTCGGTTGTCAGAGACTGATAAATTCTGGAGATTATGCAGCCTATAGCGGCGATTGTGAAGGTCTTCAGGTTCATGTGTTCCTGGATCGTATCCCAGTCAGTTGAAGAATCAGGCATTCAGAGGAACCCGAAAAGTGACTTGGATTTTACACCAATTAATTCATCAAGCACCCCTCATTCACTTCATCTATTTTCCGTCGTAAGAAGGCGTGATCGGCAGTAGCATGTTGATGTAGTCTTGGGCCGTGATGGATTGGGAAAGGTGAATCTTCGGGCTCAGAATCCCAAACCAGCATGGATAACGTGATTTTGTTTTTTCTGGCGTGTTCTGGGCCGAATACGGGAGCAGTAGAGTCATGTCGTTTATGAATAGACTGTATTGAGAATAGTAAACAAATAGAGTACGTATGTTAGTCGTTTCGTCGTAAACTTGCTAAGATACATTAAATGCGCCAAATCCCAGGCGTCTATATAAACCGTACATGATTGTCCGTTATCATTCCATCGTCAATGCTGTAAAGGGTACCACCAAGGCAACTGGCATGGCATGTAAATGCATGGCGTTTACATTAATATGCAGTCCCTGTCCCTTTCCCTCTCCCTGCGTGGATCTGTATACCTGCTGGGATCCGCATACCTGCCATACCGATCTCTTGGATACTGGCTTCGCGAGGGACCGCCCAGAGTATTAGGGCTCCGTTGTGGGGGTGGCGTACCGGTATATACCGGGCTCTTGGCTGCCTGTTCATAAGATGGAGGTGGTCCATCTTCTGGGTCATCGTTGCCCGGAGAACTACTCTGGACGTTGGTCTGTGAACGATGCCCATAAGATTGACGTTGTCGCCGATCCACAGCGGGGGTGCTTGCCCTTTCCCCAAGATTTGCTGCGCTTTGGGAGCGCGTATGGTTGGGGTTTGCCTGTCGTCGCTCCTCTTCTTGGTATTGAAGCGAGAGGGCATACGCAAAGTCTGCGTCCGCTTGCTCTTGCGCGGAGAGTGTAGGTGGATGCTGCGGGCCCTCATTGCTCGACGTCCGGGGACCGGATGGGTCGGAGGCATGAGCTGTATGCTGGCTAACGAGTCTAAAATCGCCAGAATAAAAGCCTGTATTCGACCCGTTCACATCAACAAGACTTTCCCATACGATTTCCGCATGGCTAGAGTAGCCAGCATCAGTAACGAGAGTGAAAAGTTGGTGAAGTTGCGGGTGCTTGTAGACGGTGGAGAAATGGTCGTTTCGAAATAGAATTGAGAAGGAGCCAGGCTGCAGGGTCCTAGTTAGTTGTTCAAGGCCGAAAGGGCTCAGCTGTGTCGCATGGTCGATATCGGTGAAATGCTGAATTGCTTGTATATCCGACATCACTCTTTCTTCCTCCGTGGTGAGTGTTGTTCCCTGGAAAACTCGGTCCTCAAATTCCTGTTTACGGAACGGAAGTAGTTGGATATCTTCATGATATTCACCAATCCGCTCCAGTGCGGCAGTTGCATCTGTCGAGGGGCGCGCAATCCAGCCATGAACTAGAGGTACCCCAAATGTTCTATAGAACTTGATGTCTTCTGTTTGGAGGAACGTGCCGGCAGCGGAATCCGATTCCTAGGCTAGTTAGTGATGATCCTTGTACAAGGGCTATTTTCTCAACCATACCAACGTGAGTCGTGGGTTAACATTCATGCCCGTATGCAACATAGTTAAGAACCGACTAAGAGCTTCAATGTCTGGAAACTCATCATCGGGGCCCAAACGTGTCGTTAGTTCGTCAAATAGGGCCTCAATCAGTAACCCCAAAGAAATATGCTCCCTTGTTCGCAAAGCCCTAACTATCGGAGGCGGATTTCCCTGGTTTGCCGCACGTAAGATGAGCGCGTTCACCAACGCTAGGAGTGGGCACGGCCCATTCTTATTCTGTATCAGCATAGGAGACTCGCATAATACACCTGTATTATCTTTCCAATTAATATGTCTAATTGAATAAGTTTCGGCTCGTTTCTCCTGTTGTTGCGAGGTATTATCAGGAATCGTAGCGTTTTGTGGTTGCTGAGAACTAGACGGCACAGCTGAGCCAGAGGTTTGACTGAAGCTCTGCGAGGGCGTAGCATTGTCAGGATGTACATTTGGGAACGCGGCCGGGCGACCATAGCCTTGAATCGTAGCGGTGTCAGTAGCAGGCGCAGAGGCTTGCCGAGAGTCAGTTCCAGTTTCGTGCGTATGTGATTCATCGAAATCAATGAGAACGTGAGATGATCCCGTAGTAGTGGTGGACACGGTCCCTGGTGTGCTTGTTCTGGGTTGCGAAGACGGTTGCTCAGGCTGAAGCTGATATGACGGCGGTTGCGAACCATCAAAGGCAGTGTGAGGTCCCTGGAGATCGGTAGATGTGACACCGGTTCGCTGGCCACTCATTCCTACACCCTGACTGTGGCTAGACTCATTAGCCCAAGGGGATTCGGATTCCTGATTTTGGTCGAAAAGGGATAAGCGCGCGGTCATTGGAATATAGCCCTCATCTAAGAATGTTAGTATACACAAGCAACTTTACAAACCAAATAAAGTAGTGTAGTTACCTTGACCTAAGCCACGACTCGCACCATCTCTAGAAAGTGACGACGCGCGGGAGTTTCTATCACCCCACGGGTTACTCTCATTTTGCGAGGGCTTCAGAAACGGATTGTTGGACTGTAACTGAGGAGGCGAAGCGCCCAAATACTCCCAATCAGAGGTATCGGCGGCCCCTTGATTCGGCGGGAGCTCACTTGCAGCCATTCGGCGCTGGGTGCCTGAAAGTAGGATCGAAGGCACCCGGTCACCTTTCCTATTATCCGCCTCCTCGCCATTTTGTAGGCCACCGTTTATACCCGGTTGAGATGTTGGGTCTCCATTTTCCCGGGGACTGTGATTTGGATTTTCGACAAGTTCGTCCGCCCACGGATTCGGGGTGTCCGTAGACGCGGTCCGAATCGGGGACCTCTGCGCCTGTTCCAAAGACATCAAATCGAATGCCGGTGACGTATTCAGATCGGGTGAGAAGATTGATTCCTGCGACGGAATACGGCGAGGGTGCGGGGAGCTTTGAGCTCTGGAAGGACGGGTCAGACGCTTGGGGGAGGGTGATGAGACAGAGAAGGACGTTGGGGAAGTTCGTGAGCGCGAAGAGTGAGGTTCGAAGCGGGCATTCCCTTGACTGAGGTTATGAAGGTGCGGAGGAGCTCGTTTTCGCAGGACCATGAAGGCAGATTGAGAGAACGGCTTCTCGGGCCTGTCGGGCAAACGTTGGAACGCTGGGCGCAGTCCACGACCAATAATACTAAATAAAATATATTTGCGGTTTGACCGGGGCAAACGGATGAGAATGAATGAGTTGACTGGCGTGGTTCACTGGGCTGTGTATACGTAACCGGGGCTTAGACAGCGAGCGAGTAAGGCTGAAGCAACCGCTAGCAATGCTGAATGAGGCAATGGTAAGTTAGCTCCAGCTTAGCATTGAAGTGTTGGTTTATATGTGCCATGCCGCTGCCCCTTGCTGGTCTTTTGGAAAGGGAACCAGAGGAGGTGCCCAAATTCAATAGACCTAAGCATATATACGTCAATCAATCCATCAGATCAGTCAGATCGCAGGCACCCAGATTCCGGTAATCCGCGAGCTTTCTCCATTGGCTGTGGAGACAGCAAGAGGCCAATTTCTGGTAAGCGGACCAGGTGGCAGGGGAATCACCCGTACCAATCGGTATGGAATCTAACTTGCAACTTGGCCGCCTGCCATTGCAAATGTTGGTATTATTTGTATTGGGCTGGTATCGTATGATATAAAGGGACCACTTCTTCAGCCACCGTCTCTGCCCCATCTTCCGCCACAGCGGAAGCAAAACATGTGATCCTAACGGGCCTTTAATTGTCCGAACCGTTATGTCAGCCGCGACTTATCTGGAGCTTTCGTGGTCCGTGCGTTATCGCAAAGAAAAAAAGTTGAGGAAAACGGCAGTGCTTGACATGTTCTTTTCTTTGCTGGAACATTCTTGTTTCTATTTGAAACCATATATCCAAGTCAGCAATGCATACCTCCGTCCGCCCTAATCAGTTTGTAATCTTACGGCTACCTTCAGAGACGACAAAAATCCAAAAAGTCGTCCCGAACTCGTATGTGCCTCGTCGGTGATCCACTCTCTTTCGTTGCGATAAACTAACACCAGAGAGCAGATTGATAAACTGTGGAAAGTTCGGATCATTTCCTGCGAACCAGATTATCGGACGCCCGTTCTACCTTACCTACGAGATCCTCGAGGCGCAAGAGAATACCCACTTGCGCATTGTGCCCGCAGCAGAATTGCATGCCGAGTCGTTGATAACGGAGGGCGAAGGCGATGACGACGTCGAAGTGAATGAGGAGGGGTTGCCCACACGCACGAATCGAGATATCGTTGACGATGCATCGACTCAGAAGTTGACGTTAGAAGAGATCGAGGCGCTGAAGAAGGAATCAACAGGCGCGGGGAGGGATATCATTGCAAAAATCTTGGAATCGCATACCACTATAGACCAGAAGACGGCGTTCTCACTCGCCAAGTACACTCTGCGCAAACAGAAAAAGTACATGAAACGATTTACGCTATTCCCGATGGACGTCAGCGCTCTCACGAATTATATGCTGGAAAATAGAGAATTGTCCTCGAAGAGCATGGAGTTGCGCGATGAATTGATGGGACTAATTGGGAGCTGGGGAAACGTGCACCATGGCGGCGACACGTCAATACAGCAAGCGTTATCAAAGCCGAACGGCCGCTACCTCGTAGTAGATGAGACAGGTGGATTGATCGTCGCCGCCATGGCTGAACGAATGGGTATCCTGCATCCAGATGAGGACCTCGACGGCGAGGAGAACAGAACTTTTGGTGAACAAGAGGCTGCTGAGGGCGGCAGCCCGGAGGAGTCAGGCTCACACAAAGCAAATCGCCCAGCGCATATGTCTGCCACAGGGAACACCATAACCCTCGTTCACGCAAACAAACAAGCCAACACATCATTGCTAAAATACTTTGGCTTCGACCAGAACACCCCCGATGAATCTCACCCTCTCTTCACAAACCTCAAAACGGTCTCCTGGCTCCAACTCCTCAACCCCGAAGCCGACCCAATCTACGCCGAGGAACCCGCCATAATCCCAGACTCCGAGCTCGCCACTCTCAAAACGAACAAACGCAGCGCATATTACCGGAAACGAAATCGGTGGGCTCGCGTGCGGAGTGCCGTCGACGAAGTCCGAGCAGGCGGCTACGATGGCCTCGTCGTAGCAACACTCATGGACCTAGATAGTGTCCTCAAACACACCGTTCCTCTCCTATCAGGCTCCGCATCTGTCGTCGTCTACTCACCCACAATCGAGTCTCTTACCAAAATCGCGGACCTCTACTCCACATCACGGAAGACGGCGTATATAACCCGGAAACGAGACTTGGAAGAGGAAAAGGGCCAAGTGGAAAACGGCGAATTCCCCGAGTTAACCGCGGAATTCTCCCTGAATCCTACATTGTTGCTCGCGCCCACACTAGAAACAGTCAGGGTACGTCCCTGGCAGGTTCTTCCTGGCCGCACGCATCCGATGATGTCTGGCCGTGGCGGTGCAGAGGGCTATATATTCCATGCAATTCGAGTCATCCCGACAACGGAGTTTATTCAGGCTGCTGGGAATCCGGGTCGCAAGAAGAGGAAGCTTGCGCCTGCGCAATCGACCAGTACGCCTGGGAGTACAAGTGCGGATGTAGAGATGAAGTCATGATAACCGAAATAACCCAAAAAACAAAAGTTTGTATAACAGATTTTATGATGGAATTTTATTTACAATCTAGGTTGGGGCGGCCTCGGCTTTGGGGTGAGGCCGCAGTCATACAACAAGTCCTACCACTATAAACGTAAGTTTATTAGCTAGTAGATCAAGGGTATGTTTCCTTTTTCAAACATTTATTTACGATACGGAATCTCAATTACACAACGAGTCCACAGTCCTCACGCTAGGCACAATGAAGATGAAACAAAGTAGACGTCTCTCTAGAAGCTCTTTCCCATGAACTTTCTCTTCGTGAAGCTAAGCCAGAACTATTATTGGTTGTTAGAAAGCATTCTTCAAAATTGCACCTTGAATCAGAAAGACCAACCTTCGACGGACCAACACCACCAGGGTATAATCTCGCATGCAGCCGAGTCGCAATCTCCTGTCGCACTTGGGAAATGTATCTAAGAACAAACAATTAGTACGCCGCAATCAGGTCAAATGGTATTAAGTTGAAACCGTACGATCGAAGTGTCTCAGCATCCTGGCGATCCCTCGGGGGTTCAAAGGCCTGGTTTAGCGGGAAGGATGCATCGCCGGGAATGGCGAAGCTATCAAGAGCAACATTGTTAAGAGCCTAACGGCGAATAAGTCAGCCTTTACTAGCCCTCCTTCCAACATGGATCCAAAGTAAACTACCTTTTCCGCATCACGAGCTGCCATTGTAGGCTTGACTTTCCCCAGACATTCGGTGATGAACAATGTTCCGTAGATGAGCATGCGGTCGGCGGGGCCGTTGATCTCGAAGTTTCGGAACAGGACATTGGCTCTGAATAGAGAGATGATCTCGTCTACACAATCGTATGACTCGTTGTCTGGCTGTACGTCGAGGTCGGCGCCCGGGGGTAGGGTGGGAAGGGTGTATGCGGGGCCGCGAGTGCGGGTGCGGAGGGGCAGGACTGGGAAGTTACCTGTAGGCCGAGAAACTAGGTTAATTGGGTGTCCTTTTTGACTGTACATGATTCCTGGTCCGCTCGTCTGGTGGGAGTAGGAGTTATTGCTCTAATCGTACCTATTACGGGGACGTCCCGGTCCTCAAGGAAGATAGAGTGATATGC
Source organism: Aspergillus sp. PA3604 (assembly GCA_023624935.1). NCBI lineage: Eukaryota > Fungi > Ascomycota > Eurotiomycetes > Eurotiales > Aspergillaceae > Aspergillus > Aspergillus sp. PA3604. The sequence continues at coordinate 634,199 of JAMABJ010000020.1, read as the reverse complement.
CTAGTTGTCGGTTAGAAATTGCCGTTAATTCATTGCGCTTTGAGGGAAGTGTTGGTGCAAAGTCACATACAGGCATTGTGAAAGACGGTAATGAGAGAACTAGATCCCTAGAGCCTGTCCAGAGGATAAGAGCTGTGTCGTGGGTGTTGATGGTGGAGCTGTTACCTAGCGGGAGTTCGCATGTCATCACCGCCCGCAGCGACGGTCTGTCAGTGAGGCTTGGGCTCGGAGCTCCGCAGATTTTCCGACGCCGAACCTCTTTACGCGCTGCCGCATTTCGACGCGTCGAGAATCAGAATACCCTGCAACACCGCTACTTTCCACATTATATCGCATTTTCGACCTCGGTCTCTGGGAGCTCTGCAGAGGAGACTGTCTTATTGCCACCATGTCGGATTACGATGACGATATGGACGTGGATGCGCCCGCATCCAAGAACGCCGTCCAGTTCAGTTCTGATAACACCAGTGGAAAATATAAGAGAGCTGCTGCAGATTTACCAGTAGAAGCTCAAGACAATCTACCTTGGTAATAAGACAATCGCCTACCAATTTATCACAGGAAACTAACCAAGTCTAGGGTAGAAAAGTACCGCCCGAACTCCCTCGACGATGTTTCCGGTCACAAGGACATCCTAGCTACGATCAATCGGTTTGTCGAAGCGAATGTATGCGCCTCGTACATGTTGTTGCCAGCTCAGTCACTAATCTCATGTCCAGCAATTACCACACCTTCTCCTTTATGGCCCCCCCGGTACTGGTAAAACATCCACAATCCTCGCCTTGGCCCGACGAATATACGGTACCAAAAACATGCGACAGATGGTGCTTGAACTCAATGCTAGTGATGATAGAGGAATTGATGTGGTTCGAGAACAAATTAAAACTTTCGCAAGTGCGTTTACCTGTATCGAAGGGGGTGACATATAGACTTACTGAGGTTTCCTCGCAGGCACGAAACAAATCTTCTCAATGGCCCCGCCCGCCGCCAGCAAGTCGTCGCTCGCATCATTCAAGTTAATCATCCTAGATGAAGCCGATGCGATGACAGCTACCGCACAGATGGCTCTCCGTCGGATTATGGAAAAATACACTGCCAACACTCGGTTCTGCGTTATCGCCAACTATACCCACAAGCTCTCACCCGCCCTTCTTTCCCGTTGTACTCGGTTCCGGTTCAGTCCACTCAAAGAGCAAGACATCAGAGTCCTGGTCGATCAGGTGATTGAGATGGAAGACGTGCGTATCCAGCCAGAGGCTGTCAATAGCTTGGTCACATTGAGTCGCGGCGACATGCGCCGTGCTTTGAACGTGCTCCAAGCCTGCCATGCCAGCAGTGAGTAACACCATTTGTTTGGAAGCTCTCAGACTAAACTCTATCAATAGGCAAACCTCTTCCGATTAAGAATGCGCCCAAAGACCAGGCCATCCCCGAACCGGAGACAATCACGAACGAGACGATTTACGACTGTATTGCCGCACCACACCCGTCTGATATTCAACAAATCATGACCACACTCCTTGCAACTAGTGATGTCACATCATGCCTCAATACCGTCAATGCACTCAAGATCAACAAGGGCCTTGCGCTGGCAGATATTCTTGCTGCACTGGGGGAGCAACTCCAGAGGCTTGAAGTTCCAGCGCAAACGCGGATTACATGGCTGGAAGGACTAGCTGAGATTGAATGGCGACTTTCTGCCGGCGGATCGGAGACCGTTCAAACCGGAGGCCTGGTGGGGGTTGTTCGCAATGGATGTGAATTGATTGGGGACAAAGGAGTGAGCATGGCAACATAGCGCTATTTTATGAAATATAATTGCATAAGCCCATCAACTCAGCTCATAGCGCAAGAAATATATGACCAGAGCTTGTAAACTGTAAGCGTTCTAGGGAATCAAGAGTGGGCGGCTCGAGAGCACGGGCTTCGGCTAGTAGATAAGAGTGGGGTCGCCCAGTTTCTTTGCAACTACATCAGATCTGCCGGCTGCCCGGACTGCATGGCGACATACTGGCCAAGCGCGACAAGCACATCAAACCACCAGAATCCCTGGGTGTATACACAGCACAGAGTACACTTTCAAAGACTCAGACCACCGATCCGGTCGGAGGTGTCCAGACGGCGGACATGGCCGATGGGAAGGACTAAACCTTTGGAAACGAAGTGCTGGTTCCACTGTCCAATGGCAACCGCTTGCTGTATCTTCGATGCAACCCATTAGCTAACTTTTTCTCCAATGTTATTCTTTTCTCCCGTAGGGCCATTGACGGCCTTGAGTCCCCGCATCATAGCGTACATACTCCATGCTCTGCATGATAGCATGGCCCATTCCTTGACCCTCCGCGGGCTTTACTCCAACGAGAAAGACCCGAGGAGAAATGAAGAAAACTTCTCGAGTGAGGTCGTTGATGGAACCCCGCCCCAAGGTTGTTCTAGGCCGATTTGAAGTTTACTCAACCCAAGGACCTGATGGCGACCGCCGGAAACTCATCCCGGTTGTATTTATTTAATGACCTTGTCATCCTCCCCAGAAGTCTCTGTCTCTCTTCCTGCTCTTGGCCCAATCGCGCTTCACTGCCATAATGCGTTCCTCGCTGCAGCTCCTCGCCGTTTCGGCGCTTCCACTTGCTCAGGTTTCCGCTGAGACTGTTCTCGGTGCCTATGTCTTTGCGCGTCATGGTGACCGCACTGCAAAGATCCTCAAGAACACAGAGCTCACTGACCTCGGTTACCGGGAGGTTTTTACAACGGGGTCCTCCTACCACAGTCGCTACATCAACTCCAGCTCAAGTCAATACGTCGCTGGCATCAGCGAGGATGTCGTTAAGCTCTCTCAGCTTACTGCTTCAGCGCCAGCCGATGCTGTGCTCCAGAACTCTGCTACTGGTTTCCTGCAGGGTCTTTACCCTCCTGTTGGTGACTTAGCCAGCCAGAAGTTGCGCAACAAAACAACCGTCCATGCACCATTAGATGGCTACCAGCTGATCCCACTGTCCTTGATCGACTCTGGGGCTAGTAGCGAGGACAGCACCTGGTTGCAGCCGACGTCAAACTGCCAGAATGGCATAGTCAGCAGCAACAACTACTACGAGTCCAAGTTGTACAACGACCTACTCGCCTCCACCAAGGACTTCTACGAGGACCTTGCCCCTCTAATCAACACCTCCTTCTCTGAATCCGACAGGACCTTCAAGAACGCCTACTCCATCTTCGACTACCTTAACGTTGGCTACATCCACAACACGACCAACGTCCCGTCTGCGGAACAACTCCACCAGGCCTCCCTCTACGCCAATATCGAACAATACAACCTGGCCTACAACTCCACTGAGAAGATCCGGGCCATCGCAGGCCAGACCCTCGCCGCCGAAATGCTCATGGGTCTCAACGAAACGATCACTTCCAAGGGCAAAGTCAAGCTCCACGTCGAGTTCGGCGCCTACGGCACCTTCCTCTCCTACTTCGGCCTCGCCCAGCTCCCAGAAGTGAACGTCAATTTCACCGGCGTGCCCGACTACGCCTCCTCCATGGCCTGGGAGCTCGTCACGAACTCCACCTCCGACTCTTTCCCAGACCCCAAGGATATCAGCGTCCGCTTTTACTTCCAGAACGGCACGCTCTCCTCCTCGGACGACCTAACAGAGTACCGACTCTATGGCGAATCCACCACCACAATCCCATGGTCGACCTTTGTCGAGAAGACCGAGAAAATCGCCATCATGACCACTGACCAGTGGTGCAACGCCTGCGGAAACACTGACGGTGAGTGCTCTTCATCTGGCGATTCCGGTTCTGGTTCTGCATCTACAGACTCTGCATCTGGTGGCAGTGGTGGTATCTCCAAGGCTGTGGCTGGTGTTATCGGTGCTATGGTGACGCTTGGTGTGATCCTCGGCCTGGAGGCGCTCATCTTGCTTCTAGGTGGGTTCCGACTTACCAGGAAGGGCAAGGGTGCCGCTCTTGCGGCTGCGGAGGTGGCTGAAAACAAATAACTTGTTATGTACTGGCAGTCATAACGGGTATCAGCCTAATTATGTTGCTACGAATGAAATTTCACGACGCTAATTTACGTTGAAAACGTCTCCAAAATGAATTCATGATTTAGATTGCCATTCCGTGGGAGAAGTCATAGCTTTATAGAATAGTACCTTGAAGTACCTGAAGGTATATCATACTCTAATCCAGAAATACCAAAACCCCGTCTCGATTAGAGATTCTCTCGTCAAGCCTCACTCGATCTCTCCTCCACCCCCCATGCCCATCTGCCAAATCAGCCTCCAGAACACGCCCTCCCTCACTCAGGTGGGCATTCCTTGCTGAAGCCCCAAAATTACCATCACGATTCCACCTAAAGTGCCCAAAACGATTCTCCAGGACACTATTCAACGGCAGCCTAGAGGCACAGTTGCGCCCCGAAATGGCACGGCAGGAAGCCACAAGCTCATAATTTCCGTGGAGACCAATGTCAATAGACGAAGCAGAGAAGTTTCCCCGGAGGTTCACTGGGGCTGGAGGAGGTGCGGGCTTTACATCTTCCTTCTCAGAATCAGACGAAGACGAAGATGATGAGGATGAGGAACGACGATGAAATCCCCACTTTGACTTCTTCTTTTCCTTCTTATCCCTCTTCTCATGGTTTTTGTGCTTCATTGCATCTTCGGCTAGCGAACCTGTTATTGCGCCGCCAATGGTCCCTAGAACGCCGTGGTGCACTTGGTGCCCTGCGTACGCGCCTGCCACGCCGCCAGCTATGGCTCCCAGGGCTCCTCGGTCGTTAGGAGCTTCGGTTCCCGGTGCGGCATCCGTAGGGTATTCTGACTGCGGTGGTGGGTATGAGTACGGGTATGGAGGCTGCCCTGGTACTGGCGCTGCGGGTTGTTGGTGTGGGTGTTGGTAATACGGCGGTGGTGGCTGCTGCTGCTGCTGGTATTCACCATAGTAATCCCGAGGTTGATATTGGTATCCATTCTGCGGCGAATATCCTGTGCTGTGTCCAGGAGGTATGTTCGGGTTTGAGGCACCTGGATACGCAGAGTGCGGCGGGTATTGGGAGTATGGTGGCATAGGGCTTTGGTTGCCATGGTTGGGATACTTATTGTCCTCGTAGTACTCTTGGGATGACATTGTGACTAAAAGCGCTGTGACAATCCTCAGATAGGAGGTCTCGCAATATTCTTGCCAATGTCCAAGCAAGAAGAAGTGCAACTGGGCGCACTTTAATTCTCGCAGGGCTGACAGGTGCTAGCTCGATTGGGAAGGTAGCCTTGGTCCTATCGTGGCTGAGCGCGTGGTAGGGCTAAAAGCACCGCCACAATATGTTATACCCTCAGCAGTCATTCTTCGCGAGCTGACACTCAAGCTGAGACTCGGAGGAGCTTCTTGAGGTCCTGATTTAAGTGTCGGAAGTTTGAGCATTGATGCTTCTTGTAAATTGACCAATTGATCGCAGATGGCGTCCCGCTCGGCTTGAAGACCTCTCCTTTTGCTTCTACCTAAACTCGAACCTCTGCTTGTAATTATATGGCTGCCTAGAATGTTATGTCAAAATAGCAGGCATCATTGTTACCGTAACGTCCTATCAGGCTCGTTGTTGTATCAGGTAGTTAAGACATGTTTCACCTTATCAAGCTAGAGTACGGTTCTGGTCTGCTATGTATCATTATACCAAATATTTCATGGTCGATTAGTGCACAATGTGTTGACAGAAATATCAAAATTATTCGTAGTTTATAGTCTACTTGTGTGTGTTTGCCCAATGTTGTGGTGCTGTTTGGCGATCTATAAAAATGCTTGGCCTCGGCTGGCGTGACGTGACCGACCGAAACTTCCCCGAAAAGCTTCAACTTCACGACTTTTCTGGATCTCGCCAGCCACACTCCCACCCCACAACGCCCAATCCGTGAACGGGCAAGGCCTCATACCGTTTACCTACTGCTGAATAAATTGGGCTTTTTAATTTATGCATAACAGACATACCCAATCCAGACTCCCCGCGAAACCTCATCCAAGTTCGCCTTGCTCCAGAAGCTCGCAACACCTCATCTCCGCCTAGAGGGCGAATCCCCTCAATCTGACCCATACCATTTCCGCATACTCTCAAGATGTCGGCCCATTATGCCACTGAACCAGCACCGACCGCGTCCGCAACGCTCAACACAACCTTCGGCCCCCTCCATATCGCGCTCTTCGCAAAGCAAACCCCGCTAACATGTCGCAACTTCCTACAACACTGCATGGACAATTACTATGCCGGTACAATATTCCACCGCGTTGTCCCTGACTTCATCGTCCAGGGCGGCGATCCAACTGGCACCGGCTCCGGCGGCACATCCATCTACGAATACCCCGAATTCGAATACGATCCTGACGCGCGCGACCCGAACGAGAAGGTTGTACTCCGGGATGAGCTGCACAGTCGGTTACGGTATAACCGGCGCGGGCTGGTGGGTATGGCGAAGAGCGAGGATGGCACGTACGGAAGTCAGTTCTTTATCACCCTTGCCAATACGGAGCGCGAGTTGAATGGGCAGTGCACGCTTTTTGGACGCATTGAGGGAGATACGTTATACAATATGTTGAAGATTGCGGATGCGGATCGTATTGAGGGGACTGAGAGGCCCGTATACCCGGTGAAGATTACATCCTGCGAAGTGGGCGATCTAGGGCCGTTCGCGGATAAAGTGAAAAAGAGGCAGGTTGTGGCTACGGGGCCGAAGACCGATGAGAAGCCGGCTGCGAAGAAGAAAAAGAAGTCCAAGCCCGGTAAGATTTTGCTTAGCTTTGGAGGGGATGACGAGGAGGGTGAGGAGGATATGCCAATTCGACCTGCGAAACCGAAGTTCAATCCTACTCTTGTCACAGACGCAAAACTTCCAAAAAAGGATTCATCATCTACGAAAGATCCGTCTTCGCAGACGCGTAAAAGACCTCGCTCTCCATCACCAAAGCCAGCGCGCCAACCCTCTCCTCCATCGAGAGCTCGCGCAAAAACACCAGACCACGCGAATCAACTTCCATTACCGGACCCCGAATCTCCAGAACGCTCCCCTTCACCACCACCAAGACAGTCATTCCTGTCACGAACAAATGCCGAAATCGAAAACCTCAAAAACTCCATGCGCCGCACGGTGCAAGCCCCAGAGGCCGAATCAAAGCCGAAATCTGCGCTCGAGGCCATGATCCCTCAAACAGCAATCCGAGGTCGCAAACGGCCGCCTCCAGGAAGTGCCAACGCCGGCTCAGGCTCTACATCGAACGGAATCACAGGCTTCAGCAGCACTAACAGCGCCGAAGCCGAGTCCCTGAAGATGTTCAATGCATTCAAGGCCAAGCTGGAAGGTTCCGGCTCCCAGCCCACCACATCGTCCTCAACCAAGCACACCTCAACATCTAAACCCAGTGCAGCCGCACCAACAGAAAGTGAAGAAGCCGACGCCGACGAAGAATCCCAGCTCTGCGACCTCCACTTTATCGCAAATTGCCAATCATGCAAGTCATGGGATAGCTCCGGAAACGCTGCAGCCGGCACTGCTACATCTGCAGACAACGACGCCAACGACAGCGGCTGGCTCAGCCACCAACTCCATTTTGGGAAGGACACACTCGGTAAAGACCTGAGCTGGAAAAAGGAGCATCAGGAAGCCGACTCGCTTATGGTGATTGATCCTCGTGAGCGGGAGAAGGAGATTACTGGTGGGTCTGGTTCGAAACGAGGGAAAGGTAGGGGGTTAGAGAGGGACCGCGAAAGGGAGAGGAAGAGAGGAAGGGTGGGAGATTTGGAGTGGTCGAAGAAATAATCCATACATACGGATAAGGTACAATCTACGGAGTACTACCTTCGCAATATTGGCGTCTATGTGTCCACCTGATATAGCTGACAAGCATCATATAATCTCACAAGAATATCAACGGCACAAATTCCATCGAGAAACACGCATGAATAAGCGGTGTATCATAGTTACACCTCCTCTCTTATCTTTTTAACCAGACTAAGTACATCTTGAAATAGTCGCGGCAATGACTAAACCTGATGATCAAAGAAAGGAAGTATAAGTCGGACATAGCCAGTAAATAGCTGCAAACAAATCAACACAAAGGACTCGAGTTAGATTGCCTTCCAAGCATATACTAATATCCAACCAATCCCAGGACAGACAAAAGAGGGAGCTTCCATCCATGCACCCATGCATTCATTGTCGGGTAAGGTACAACCCGCGCGCCTCGAGATTCTCTTCCCTCTTCTCTCCCTCAATCATGCTCGTGATTGTGTATGAGTTCTTGGGTTGGTAAGGGCGAATTCCTTTAAAGGGCAGTAGTATGTACGCCGAAATCGCTCAACGTTTTATGCTCTAAACAGTGTACTCCATAGCCAGCGGCCAGTCTCATAGCCAGTCGTATGTACGTGTAGCCTGCCTGCCTCCTATCCGAAATGGAAAAGAACGAATCATTGCGTTGTGATAAATACTCTTCAAGCTCGGCTTGTAGGTTCTCATTCATTTATAAGGAAGATGGGGGACATAAGAATGGGTTTGTAGTGACAAAAGGTATAAAACAAACATCAAGCTTTCCTTCGTCGTTTCCCGCCTCCATTCATTTTGCCTCCCTGAGAATCGTCCCCTGTGTCAAGAACACCAGTGCTGTATTGCGACGGGTCTTCGACTGTGTTACTGGGGCTTGTGGTTTCGCTGTCTGTGAGCGTCTCCACTACCCGTCCGGGGCCACTGATGGCGGGATTCGTGGCGGTTGGGTTGGCTGATGTGTTGCCGTAGCCACTGTTATCGAATCCCTGGAAGAATCCGGGACTCGCCTGGTGCTGGTTTGTTCCTCCGAAAAGTTCACCATCGCCGGCTAGATGATCGAAATCGAACAAGTCGTTTCCGTCGTGTTTGATTGTTGGGTCGTCTGAAATAGGGGGTTCAACTGCCGCAGGTGCCTGAGCAGCGCCCGTTGAGTCTCCTGGAAGATCTAAATTTCCCCTATTATGTTGATCATAGTCGCCAAAGTCGGTAAAGTAGTCGTTATTAAATATCTGGTCTAGCTCGAGGGGAGGGGGAGGGATGTTCCCATCAGCTCCGATACCAGGAATAGCACCGGTTGGGCTGAGTGGCTGTAAGAGGTTCGTTAGGTTCTGAACAGACCGGTCTTGCTCCGCTTGCATCTTCATCAGGTTATCGATTTCGGATCGAGTGCTGGCAAGCCGTGATGAGTAATTGTTTGGCATTGGCGGCGGCATCGGGCTAATCAGAGCATCATTCTGAGGTATATTTTCTCCAGTGTCGTTCGTGCCGCTCTCGTTTGCCATGAGACGGAGCATATCTGCACGTTGGTTGGGAGTGAGAGGAACATTACCGCCGGAGGTCTCAAGTGACGATAGTACGTTTGGGAAATCACTATAAGTTGTTGGAATTCCGTTTCGCGCGTTTGTGTTTTGAATAACGGACATTATGTCTCGCTGCGGATATTCCTGGGACTGAGGAGCAGCCTCCTTCGGTCTCGGGCTAGTATCAAAGACTTCTTCGACTTGTCCAGATTGAGAAGCGCTAGGCTGCCGGGCGTGGCCACGAGGCTGCGGCCGATCGTAAGCGCTTGCGGCAGGCGAGAGTGTTGTAGCACGACCATGGTTGTCCACACCTGGCGGCGCTTTAAGCAGTAAAGGCTGTTTTTTCATTGATCGCTGGCCTCCGGGACTATTAATCGAACCGGTGCCCAGTGGACCAAAAGAATAGTCATCACTCATATCGACAACATTACCCTGGTCCTGTGAAATTGCCCCGGCGAAGGAGTTTGCCAGGTTCTGGCCTTCCTGACCTTGGAGGCTCCTGTTATACACGGTGGCGAGGAAGGTAAGTATGGCATTAATCGAGTTCTCATGGCGAGTATGCTGCTCCTGAAAATTCGCTGCCTGCGCATAGAGCTGTTCATGCTCCCGCCTTAGTTTGCTAATGGTGCTGGATATGATCTGTTGCTGTTGACGAATTGCTTGCAATTCCCGATAAACGTTTGGGAACTGATCCTTCGGTAACGGCTGTTGCTGTGCAATCAGAGATAGCTGACGATTCCGGGAGCCGTCGTCCCGTGTTACCCCGGCATTATCATCAACATACTCATCAGGTTCGTTTTCAGCATCCTCTGTTTTCACACGCACGTAGCCTTTGCTAGATTTCGTTCCCTGTCCTGTTGTGTTCTTGGGCTTCTGAATCAACCACAGCAGGTCGGGATGGCCGCGTTTGAAGTAAGGGTTGGCATATTCACTAGGACTCTTGTTTTTTCTCTCGCTGGCCCGCATGGAATTATCAGAAAGGCCCACTTTCTTATGAAACCCGTACATGTTTAACTGTCGAACGAAAGAGGCATAATTGTTGTGCTTGAACAACTCCGGGATTAGGGTCTTAGCGAATTCGTCCTCATCCAACACAATGAATGAGTTTCCGTCGTCAGACCATCGAATCAACTCGGTGTTTTTCGACTCGTCAAGAAAACTAAAATCGTAGAGTTAGTGGTCTAGCCAAGGTACCATCAAGAGGCAGGAACCTGCATACCTGCTCAGTTTCTGTACAAAAGGTGGTATTTGTTTTCGCTTTGCCTGGGCGTCTCGTTTTGCTACCACTGCCCGCTGGTAGAGCTCATCCAAGCTCTCCGACCAACCCCCAGACTCGGGTCCATTGCCTTGCTCAGGAAGAGATGCCGAGGGCTGTTCGTAGCTGCGACTTCGGTTCACCATCTGGTTTGCTGGTTGTCTACGTGCGACCTGGTTGGAAGCGGTAGAAGTGCCGGAAACATCATGGGTTGACGGCGGTAAACCAGCGGCGGTGTTGTAAGAATTTGTATCGGGGAAGGATGGGGCGGGAACGGTGTTGGAAGATGTGTTTTGACCCCATTGCAAGAATTGGTCATTTGACAATGGGGCTCCTGAAGTCGCCGGATAATTCGGTAGCTGACCCAGCTGGGGGTGGACGGCTGGGGATGTGCCGGGGGCAGGTCTCTTGCGAGTGATTCCTTGAGGGCTCATTGCAGGCAGTCGGAGGTCCAACGGTCGGGAACTGCTCGTCTTCTCGGGTCTTTAACAGACCGCTGCCTTGCCCTAGGCAGGTTCTTTTAACAGATCGTGCGATCTAGTTATGCGAGGAAAGGGGGGTGGTTTAGAAAAATCAAATCCAACGGTCCGAGTCCTGCACGTTCGGAGCGGGAGATATTGCGGGGTGTGATAGAGAAATGCGACTCGGGAGAACTTTTCAACAGAAAGAAGCGGATCAAATTGTCTTGTGGAAGCTGTCTCAAAATTTGTATTTGAAGTGAGAATGCTCACATAAATGATAAAAATACGAACGGATAAGGAAGATGGCCGACGGCTGCAAACTGATAGATCGCGGCTACGCGACGGGCGGGCGCAGTGGACACCAGAGCGGATAGCGAACGGGGGTAGGATGGTGGATAAAAAAAGAAGACTGTTGATGGCGCAGATAGTTGGGCTCGTCGTAAGCGATGGGTGGAAGAAGACGAATCAATTGTCGGCCAGCATCAAGGCTGGATTGACACTGACAAGCCTGCGGCGGTGATGGAGAAAAAAAGGCTCTTGGAGCGTCACTTCGGAGGGCGGTGGAGAGCCCGACCAAGCAAGATAGCGCGAACAGCTAGTGACGAACTGGGGAGCACGAGGAATAATGCAGAGTCGACGGGATGCAAAGCAACTCGCGTCCAGGAGTTCTTGCGGATGAACAGCAAAAGGCTGTAACAACTTGGAAGACAAGTTTTCTTTCCTGCTGAAGAGATCTTGGCGCCGACAATCATTGAGGCCAAAGACAAAAGTCCATCCTGATTGGCTGGCTGGCTAAGTCACGTTCTTAGCACGTGCGGGCCTCGAGATCGTCCCAAAACGGAAATCTGGAGATGAATTATGGATGGGGTTTAATCTCTCAACAATAATAGTCTGTGTTATTCATTTGCTTGATTCTTTGGATACATGTACACAGAAATGAAATTACTGCAAATATACGTGGTCTCCAGTGAGCTGTTCAAAATTCTCAAGAATACTTTGCCAATCGTCCGGCCTATCGCGGGAAAACTGCTGCAAGCTCTTGAGCGCAGTCAAATCTGCCTCCATGTGATTCTTCTTAGTTGTCCCGTTCAGAATAGTGGTGTTTCCAAGGCCCAGAACGAGACCATACAAGGCCGTAGCTGTTGATACTCCCGCGTCCCTTGCAAGTGACAACACCGGTTTGGACTGAACCAGCTCTGGATTTGCTGTCAACGTCCAAAAGCTTTGATACACGATTTCATGCTCTCTGCAGTAAGCGCGGAGAGGAACATCGAATTGGGTTCCGCCGTAGAACCGGTTTTGCACTACGGCAGGCTTTATCTTGGCCAACGACATAATCTCTCGCAAGATAGGGAGTGTGGTGTTCGAAATGCCCAGGTTGCGGATGCGATGGGGAACATATGTCTCCAACGTCGACCACGCCTCCATCGTCTGAGCCATGGTAGGTAATGGAGAATGAAGTACAAAAGTGTCGATGTACGTCTCATCGGCGCTTTCAGGCACAGCGGCCGGGCGAAGATTGTAAAGAGATGACTTCACAGAAGCGTGGACTTGGTCTGCCACACTATCCTTGGAGCTGTACGGCATATCATCGGGATTCTGCCCCTGGACAGATGTAAATTTTGTTTGAACCTGACGGCCGCTTAGCATTCCGATCATAAAGAGCTATTCAAAGTGACATCCAACATACGTATAGATCCTCTCGGCGAACGGTCCCATCACCGATGGCTCTACGTATACCTTCACCGACCAGATCTTCCCGGTAATGTTTAGGCTGGCCTGCTGTATCTACCGCGCGAAATCCAGCGCCAATTGCTTGGTGCACCAAGTCCGTTGTTCGGTCCTTCTTCCATGCTGTGCCATAGAGGAAGCTCGGGATGAACGTGGAGTTCGCATTTTGGATTGGGCGTAAAGAATAGCCTTCCCAGGACATCCTAGCAAGTGCAGCGCGAGCCATGATTTATTACTGGTTTTAATCATTCAGGTTAAGTGTCGAGGCCGAAACAGCGCCAAAAGAGACAAGAGGTTGGAGTTGGTCGATGTGACGTGTGAGGGGCCTGAGGCCATAAGATCAGCGACGGGCAATCCCGGCCCAATCACCTCCACTTGAGCTCTGAGTTTCATCATTCAGCTTCAATTTGGCTCTACAGTGCTATACAATCAACTTTTACTGACCAGAGAAGGCACAGTCTCTGCTGCAATAATATATTCAAGTTGGAATCGGATATTCTTCTTCTGCTGTGGTAGAGAACACGGGCAGAGATTGTCCCATACTCATAAAATGCAGAACTGTACTGGCTTTTCTAAACACCGGGCGCCTGAGGTCATTGATAGCGGCATCTATTCGTATATTGGTTTGAAAGAAGAGTCGTTCAAATCTTCTACGGTCACATGCAACATAACCAAACGAAGACATACTCTACCGGTATCTGAGAACTCGCCCACGGCCCCTGGTTCGGGAAACGCCATGCAGGTCAACCAAAAACAGCCATGGATACAATGATATCGTCTCAAGAAGACTTGGGCGAATTATTGTAATTCCCAGACGGAGTTGAACAACCTCGGATATCTCGTCCCAAAGCACCGTGCCCATAAAAGCTTCCGGAACCCCAGGTTCCGGAACCTTGTCAGGCCAACAATGGCCTTCAGCCCCCCCAACTTTATATAACATTGGCTGCTTTGGATTTCTTTCCCAAGGATACTCCACGGCGGTACGCCTGGGACCGAAGCCTCGTGGATCCGAGATGTTTAACTACACATCATCTACAAACTTAGTGGTGATATGTAATCTTGACTCTTCACCGTGGATATCTACTCTCGGCGCCGTCACTCACAGGCTTAGAGTTTGGGCCCCGATCTTAGAGACGCGCAATAACTCTGCAATGGAGGGCCAGCGAAAGCCATAAAGGAGGCCAGGCCCGGAACCTGCCGGCCGTCGTGAAAGCCCTCTCATCCAGCCGCGCCAGGTCTGATGCTACCAGAACCGTCAGTGACTATCAGCATGCATACACAGCAGCTTTGCGTTCTACTCGGCCTCATTCTCGTGGGCAATGTAGCCCTCGCAGATCTGGAACAAAGTGATGTCCCCGAACCATGCTATTCGGCCTGCCAGTCCGTTGTAAGCGCCTCCGGACGCTGTGACAACGAAACAAGCGATGATAGTGCCGAAATGCAATGCATGTGCGACATGGACCAGGCAAGCACACAGATCCCTCTGTGTGAGGCATGTATTGCGCAGTATAGGGCAGATAACCCCAGTGGTGACGAGGATGATAATGATCCTCACGACAATGGTAAATAGAATTCCATCGTCTCTTCACTCAAGTATATGCCACTAACTTATCATCAACAGACGCATACGATATGGTTACTTCCTGTAGCTTTCAGACTACATCCTACACTCCTTCTTCTTCCTCTCGTGCGCTTCTTTTTCGCCGTTGTGGTCGTGACTGTTCGAACGGGAAGCCCGGGTACTACAGCACCTCGGGTCCATATTACTATCCACCATATTATCCTCCCTATCCTCCTTACTACCCTCCTTATTATCCTAATCCGACTTTGTCGACGGTCGTGTCGGTGTCAGTTTCAGTATCTCCCTCGCCTAGCTTCAACTCTTCCCCTGCTGCTGGCGAAGGCGAAGGCGGCGGTGGTGGTGGCCCCGGTGTTGCTCCAGTTCCAGTTCCAGTTCCAGCTCCATCCCCGTCGGTGTCAGTTTCCCTGTCGCCATCGCCATCTGTGTCTCCATCTCTATCCCCATCGCTGTCCCCCTCTCCGTCTCTATCCGTATCCCCGTCTCCAACCGCTTCTCCGTCTCTGTCTCTATTCCCATCTGCATCTGCGTCTCCATCACTATCTGTATCTCCCTCTGCCTCTCCTTCGCTATCTGCATCGCCTTCACTATCTGTCTCTCCTTCGCTGTCTGTATCGCCTTCACTATCTCCCTCTGTTTCTCCATCCCTGTCTATATCCCCATCTGCATCTCCTTCCCCATCAGTCTCAGTGTCTCCGTCCCCATCTGTGTCGGTGTCTGTATCTGTATCTGTATCTGTGTCTCCATCGGTATCCCTGTCCGCATCTCCATCAGAATCTGTCTCGGTCTCAGTCTCACCAACGTCCGAGCCCTCCCCTCCACCACCTAGTGAGCCGCCTCCTCCCAGTGAGCCATCTCCTCCCGGTGAGCCATCTCCTCCCGAGTCGTCTGTTTTGGTGACGGTGACACCTTCGCCTGTTGCTTAATTCGCAATCGCTTCGCCTTTTCCGTCCCGCCTGTCGTTTACAGATGCAGTGTCTTAATCGTGGAGCAGTCTCCTGCCTATGGATGAACTGAATACTCGGAAGAAAGTCTCAACAGTCAAGCTGCAATAACAACAGCAACGACGACACAAAAATGGGTGTAACAACTCTCTTGTTAACTCGGCAATCAATCACGATTACATATTGTACAAAAGAACTTCTATGCTATTACTTATATTATCTTATGTGAGTCTGTACTTAATGTCAGTTTATGTTACTTGGTATTTTGCTTTGCGCAGGCTTGAGTATGTAAAACTGAACGGCCTCCTGAGTGCTACTATGTTTATTTCATCTTGTGCAATGTAAAATAAATTATATAAAATAAAATCACTTTCGCTTGAATTGATCGATTTGCCGAATATATACAATAAGGGGTTTTAGTGGTTTAGTTGCGGCATTTTGTATAGCATACGTATTAATAGAAGGAAGGCTTTTTTTTATTTATATATAGTTTCGGAGCCGCGTCCTACCACGTTGTACAACAACACATTAAGTTTTTAATTCTTGACACCGCCACAAATTAACATATATTTACCATGTTTGATTTTTCAACTTCTGCACTCAGTTTCGTTAATTACGGTTCTGGCCAGCTTTTATCTGTTTATTTGTTGTCGAGTACTCGCCTTTAGGTCGGAGATTGGGTACTTGGACGGTGTGGCGTAGGTGCAGATTGCATTGCATTAGGCGCAGATCCATCTGCAAGTGAGGAGGAGACAGGTGGGTTAAGAGGATAGGTCAGGTCTTTTATGCGACCAGACGCCAGAGATGTTATTTGCAGTGGACGCCTCATGTTTGTTACTTCATAGCATTACGGAGTGGTCTATCTAGGTTATTAATATTGGCGGTTTGGAGTTGGCTTTTTTTTGGAAGTGACTAGGGTTAGAATATCACCAAGGCAGCGAGGATCATAGCTCCTTCAACTGTTCAGACTTCGAGAGAGCTTCATGCGGAGTTTCCAATTGGCAACTACCGAACACCTTATCAGATTTGTCATAGGGATGCCCAGAATCCACACCAGTTTGAGCTGCAGCGGTTGTCTGTTTGAAAGTACAGGTCACGCAGCAATTGGACTGGGAGAATTGATTTCGAGAATAGTCTCTCCTCGTCGTCCCACTTCCCAGCATGGCAAGCAGACGGCCGATACCTTTAGCCTTTGGCTACCCCCTTTTCCAGACGTTGGAAACTTGGAGAAGCAATCCGGTGGGAGTTTCCGTGATTCGTGAAGAACACTTTGGCTGCCCGAGATCTTCAAGGAACTAAGTCCCAGAAACCACGCGGATGGGATGGGCCGGAATCCCCGGGCCATCCTACCTAACTTAATTACGGGTCCTGGACTCCTCATAAGGGGCTATAACTCCCGAAGATTGCCACGCCCACGCTTCTGGCGCAGCAGCGCAGCTGACACATGCCAACAGCGCCGCAACTGTGGGAGCTCTGCAGCCGACGTGCTCCTAATCCTATCCATGCTTCAGTTTTGCATTGCGACTTCATTCATCATCAGTCTCAGGAGTCTCGAGAGCCGGAACTTGACTAATCCTCCTAGCGACAATAGTCGGATTCTGACGGCTCCATCCAGCGGGCTCTGAGCGTTCTGGTGACAATCTAGCGGGTTCTAGCTCGAGCGTTAGTAGTGAACGGCGCGGGTCGCAACGGAGTACGGGCAGTGCCAGGAAACAGCCTCCATATAAGTAGATTGATCACTAACGAAGTAGGAAAGAGGGCATGCTGCGGGGACTGATAATAATGAGCTCATTTTCAACGCATTGATGGCGAGTGCTTGTAGGAAATCTTATTGGCTGGAATGGACGTTCATCTCTGTGGAAATTTCTTGATAGAAAAGGGGGTTGCCAATCAGGTGAAGTCGAAGTGGGCATCATTTCAGCACAAGGCGATTCCAGGCAGTGTCTCAAATAGATGGCAGATCATCGCAACGAGAAGAGAATGAACAGTACCTCAGTAAGGGTCCACCGAGACAGCAAATCTCCGTTTGTCGTGCTGCGCCGGGAGCTGCCTGGGTGACTGGCAGACCGCGGATACGGATGTAAGGAGGGCTCGGCCATTTTACAAGGGGCAGGTCTCATTTCCGGGGAGGCAGCAGAAATACCGTTTCCTGTGCCATTCCACTGATTCCAGGTGAAGCCAATAACGAAGTATGCGGTGATTCGGGTCTCAGTGAACCAGTTCTTTGTGGTCAACAAGGACCGGCAACGGAAAATAAGCTATTCGGGAAAACGGGGTTCGAGGAGAATGCGAGCATGGAGCTCGTGTGGGTATGAGCTCCTTGTCCAGGGAGAAGAAGTCAATCTGGAACATCATATCCACCCAAGGCGGATCCCGATAATCAGCGCTTGGAATCCGAAGAATTCAGTCCAAGTCGACGAGTGATGGAACCTCCCGAAGGCCCGATCCGGCCAGCAGGAGCGCCAGCAGTGGCACTGGCAGTACGGAGTGGCAGGAGATTGGGAGGCAACGACAGGCTCCAGTCTGGCATCGTCAAGAAGGATTAGAGTGGCAAAGCGAGTGCCCCTGAAGCAAAAGCGCACCGCCCCATCGGCTTTCCCACGCAAAAGGAACGGAAGCTACTAAAATAACCCCGGGAGGGGAACGATATGCTAATCAAACAACGGACCTAAAAACAAGGCTGATGACGCGGTGCGAGTCTTGAATCCAATGATGCCATCGAGCTCCTTGACGGCGGGAAGATAACTGAGGGCGAGATGAGATGCCGGGAATGTGTAGCAGGGAATAATATAGCAACAGCAGGAGCAGGGGAAGAACAGCCATCGAGTCACAATCAACATGACACTGGGCAATGAGGACGGTGGATGCCATCACGTCCAGGTCATTTCCCAGGTGGGAGATCCAAAAATACCAGGAAGAATAGGGGGGCAAGGGGGAGAAGAAGCCCCAATACGTACAGTGCAACTTAGGCAGTTCTAGGCTGAAAATAGAAAATAGAAAAACTATCCTCGCAGAAAAGTGACGCTCGTGCCAAAGTACCTCACGCGGCCTGAGTAGTATATGTAGAGCCGTGCTGCTCATTCCATCAATGCTGCTGCTGTTGTAACTCTCCGCCTGTTCATATTGGATCTCACGTATCTGCAGCTTCTCCTTGATAATCACATTCTTTCTTGACACGACAAGCCCCTTGTTTCTTTGACTCGACGGCATACCTCGCCGCTGCAGACGACTCGCGACGCAAGCTGCAGGCAAGAAAGACTCCAGAGCGCTCGAGGACCGGACTGCGTGAGACTGAGAGACTGAGATACTTCGATCTCCACCAGCCCACAAACCAAAACCAAACAGAAAAAGAGACTAGCGAGTCACTGGATAACCTCGATCGTTCCCCGTCCGGCCCCTTTTATTCGCCTGTCTTGGATCTTCGCTCTTGCACGGGGCCTGCTCGCGATTTAGACAATCTGGGCTGAGGGCAGTAATCGCACATCATTCGTCTCTGTCCCTGTTTCAGTCGCAGGCTCAGAGTCGCCGCAGAAGTCTCAATCTTGCAAACCGTCAAACGACGTATCCAGCTGCACTGGTTATTACGAGCGGGTTTTGCGGGAGAGCCTTCGACTCCGGAGTAAGCGGTCTCCCGTCCGGGATTTTCTCTCTTGTCAGTGTCAGTCCCAAAGGTAATTTCTTCTCCCCTCATCTTCATCTTCATCTTCATCCCCATCTCTCCCTCTCTCCCTCTCCCTCGTCTTCTGCCCTCCCACATCCTCTTCCTCCCCCCCCCAACGTCCCGGACTCCCCAGGCCGTGGCGATTTTCTTTTCTTTTTCTTCCTTTCTCGTTTGCCTCGATACGATCCTCTTTTTTCTGTTTTCCTATTTTATTGTGTTTTTCGTTGGTTCATTGTTTTTTTTTCTGATGCCGACGACTCATTCAGGCCATTGAGCATACGTCCAGACACGAGACAGTTCTAGTAATTCGGCCGCTGAGTTTGATCGGGCTCCTTGATCAGCCTCGCGTCTTCATCCTCGTTCCTCGCTGCCTAGTTATTGTGCACTGTTCAATCAGAGGCTTCGTCTAACGCCCCTCTCCCCGGGCCGATTCGAGACAAGCCCCGACCACCCATCGTCCCCCTTCCTAGCTCGAAAATCTCCGTTGGATTTCTTCCGTGCTCGCCCAAACGTGGCTTACAACAGCTTGTACTTAGCAGCGACTCGTTGAAATTATCCTCCGCCAGTCTCGATCGCTCCTATGACTGAGTAGTCCGTTTCGCTCTCAATCCGACTCTTACTCAACGGGACTGTTGTGGTGGGTTCAGCACCACATTCTTCGGTTTGGCTGCTTGTTGGGAATTCTCCATTTTCTGCCACCATGAGTTATCAGCAAACCCAGGATATGTATCACGACAACCCTTCGCGTTCTCCTGGCTCGCAGCGCCATCAGCAGCCTCTTCATCGCCAGCCTTCGCGACAGTTTGACGCCTACGGTCCGATGCCCGTTAACCTTTACGACGACCCTATGGCCCGCTACGATCGTAATCTCGACCGGCTGAACCCGTCGCTACATAATCCTTCCTATGCCTACGACCTCCCTGGCTCCCAAACATGGAACCCGAATGGTTTTGCCAACGCCCAGGCTCTTGGAGGTATACGTTCGGCTTCGGCAAGCCTGAAGACTGCTTCTCGCGGTACTCGAGCAGGTCTTCCAACTGTACGTGATATGAGTTAAACAGGATATATGCCGGTGCTACTGAAGTAGGGATTGCTAACTTCCGTAAATAGACATGGCTAGACCAACAACCCGGCATCCCGAGTCCTTTCTCCAACATTGGATCGGCCCCCCTACAAGGCGGCTCGATGCGCGATCCTACAGGACCCTCGGATATTGACGACGAGTTGATCCCTACTGCTATCGTGATCAAGAACATCCCCTTCGCTGTGAAGAAGGAGCAGCTCGTTCAGCTGATGACCGAGTTGAACCTGCCCCTACCATATGCATTCAACTATCACTTCGATAATGGCGTTTTCCGTGGACTTGCTTTTGCCAATTTCACTTCTGCGGAGGAAACAGCGACCGTGATCGAAGTCCTGAACCATTTCGAACTGCAAGGCAGGAAGTTAAGGGTTGAATACAAGAAGATGCTTCCTCTGCAAGAGCGTGAACGCATTGAGCGCGAGAAGCGTGAGCGTCGCGGCCAACTTGAAGAACAGCATAGGCCCATGCCATCTTCCCAACTGCAGACTCAGAGCTCCATGTCGTCTCTCACATCACACATTCCGGCTACGTCTCCTTCTCCTGTCTCCCAGCGTGGCCAGAAGCTCGGTGAGTAGAATGGCGACCCCCTTTTCCGTTTGTTATACTTTCTAGAACAATGACTAACGCGATCCTGCTCCAGATGTTGATTTGAATGATACTCAGACCCTTTCGTACTACTCTCAACTCCTGCTGTTCAAAGAAGATACCGGCCGCGACTCCGTGATCTTCCCGTCCAACCTTACACCCGTCCAGCGCCGCACTGTGCATACCCTGGCTCACAACATGGGCCTGGGCCACGCGTCTCGCGGGAGTGGTGACCAACGCCAGGTACAAGTGTTCAAGGTCGCTCCAGGCACGAATGTGAGCCCCCCCTTGTCTGCTATTCCTGCCACTGTCCAGCCCGCGGACTCGGGTCGCCGCGGGCTCAACCGCGCTGCCACTATTGATTTTAGCGAGTCTCGCAATGAGGCGCCTGCTCACTTCAATACCCTCCGTGGCCAACCCTCTGCAGGGTTTTTGGGAGTTCTAGACTCCCCTGCCAGCTTTGGTAATACACAGAACCTACGCGCCGCAAAGTCATTCGCAGACTTGCGTTCTTACACGCCCTCCCCTGTTCCTTCCTCGGCTAGCTTCCCGGCTGCACTACAATCCAACGGCACACGTCTTCAGCAATACGATGGTGCAACGAGTGTCACGTCCAACACCCCCACCTTGACGCCTGCTCCATCTGGATCCTCTCTTGGTGTGCAGCGGGATGATGGTCTTTTGGTCAACAGCTTGAGCAGTCTATCTCTGGGCACTGGAATTGGAGGACCTAACTCAAGCCCGAGGAGATTGAGGGGTATGTTCTCTTGGGAGCAGCCGGAAAGCCAACCCTCCAGCGCTGGCCCCATTGGTAGTAACCGTACCATCGGAGTTGGATTTGACGGTCAGTCACAGGAGCGCATGCCTATTAGGCAGCCGAGAGGCCCCATGCCCGAAAAAGGGCCAGGTTTCCGACGACAAAATGGACACCAGCCGCGTGGAAGCGATGAATTGCGCACCAACTCTGGCGTGGAAATTATTGTGGAGTAAACGTTTAATGGAGATGAAGACAACGAAAATTGTTAGATTGCTTTACCGAAAGACGCATACGACCTTTTATATCACGAGGCCTGATCCGTTTGTGCGATGATCGGCTTACGATTCGATGAGGGATGATGAGACGACAATGCAACTAAAGAGAACCACAAAAAGAAAGTATTTCTCTGATCCAGCCCAGTTTAGAAGTTATTTTGGGGCAGCCCTCAAGGCGCGCCGTTTACGCGGTCCCGTTTATGTTTCTCCCTTTTCGCCGAAAAAAACGAAATCATGCAAGTTGACGCCATGGCATTTTGCGACGCGGGCGCCTTGCATGTGGATGCGCCTTTACATTACCCCTCTCCCCTATTATTTATTTTATATTTTTTCTATATTTCTATTTCGAAGTTGTGTCTGCCGGAATGAAAGCAAAAATCAGAAACTTAACTCTCAAGATGACTACGAAGAACGACCCAAAAAGAATACCAATATCAATATGTCTTTGTTATTAACAAACCATGACAAGAGAGATGACCAGCATTTGCATTGCTTTTTGGATCTTTTTGTATATGGGGCAACTTGCATCGTTTAATGCTTTTATTCTTTTTACTCTTACTTTATTCCTTCTTCATTTATTTATCCTCTGTTTCTCCTGCCTCCATTTGATGTATCTCTATTTATTTATGGAACTTGAATCTTCAGTCGGGCATTGAAAGAGCCATCTCCCTCCGTTTCCAGAAGCGACGAAAGCATTCGGGCTGCCAATGCTTTCCTCGCATCCTTCTCGTATTTCCCCATGTCCTCGCGGGATTGAATCCACTACGAGTGGTTCTTCAAATATCCACACGGGAAGTCGGCGCTCGTAAGAGTTGTGGATCCATTGTTCCCATATCTCCGTCTCCCAAACCCTTTACCATCCGTAGATATGTACCAATAAATGCCTGCAATAGTACGTACCAACTGAGGGAGTACCGAGAGATTTAGATACCCAGCCAGGTAGCTCGGCCTAGCTAAGGTACCTACTTACTCTGGGATGCCTAGTTACCCAATCTGCATGACATCAGCCCCTCGCGGTAACTAGTTAGCTTAATCGTAAGGTATGCTGCGTTACTCCTTGGTTTCAGGTCAGGACTGTTTGCTAATCAAGCGCGTTACTACGATATACCTAACTACGTATTACTAGTAGCAGAATCTACGTACCTTACCTACTATACCTCCTTATCCTCAATGTCTAGCTGTACATACATTACATGGGGAGACCTACAACTGAGGCGTAATTATATACTCGAAACTTAACATCGACTGTTCCATCTACGGTTAGGTATACTTTCTATTTCGATTATGCTAGAAGCATAGCATGGTCTTGTTTATATTACTACTTTGTCACTGGTGCTTTTTAACTTTAAACACTAGTCTTCCATACATGTAGATGTAAGTATTAGTTAGGTTTGAGGGACTGGCACGGGTATGTACAGCGCCATTGTATACCTTTGAGACGGCTTGGGTGGACATTTTAAGGGATGAAAATCAAAATCAAAATCAAATTTCACCTATAGTTGCATAGTTCAGAGTTACGGGAATTCCTAGTGTTTATTTTTCTTTGGTTAGTTGGTTGGTTGCCTATGGAATGCTGGGCGTTCAAAATATATTTCCGGAGTTAATTTAGCTTAGTTAGGTAAGGCTTGGAGCTACAGCTACTTCGTACATGATCTTTGAGACTCGAAAGTAGGTCCCTTTTTTCGCTTTCCAGAAATAGCCGCATCGCAACGCACTGAACACCGATAATTGGAAGAACGAGGAAAATTATAAAAGGAAAAGAAATAAATGAGATAAATGAAACAGACAACCAGTTCCCACTACCGAGAATACCCCTTTTCCCATTACAGCGCCCTGGATAACTCGAGACAAACGATCAGCGGAGCAGACATACAAGAGGAGATAGTGAAACAAGTAATAAGAGCAAGGCCAGTTTGAATAGACAGAATTGCATGTCGAACCACAGCGTGGCGAAGGAGGAAGTACGAGCACGGGAGCAAATTGCCCCCGAAATCAGTATAGTCTGCAAAGCTCGGGTTCAGTCGTCATGATCACTGTACGAGGGGTCTTTCCATTCAATCATCATTAACGCCGTATTTGTTGGGTATCCGCGGGATCTATGCGTCTGACTTCTTCTTCTTCTGTTCCACCTTGAGCAGCAGCGCTCGGTTGATACGTGGCAGAACACCACCAAAGGCGATGGTGGCACGGATCAGGGTGTCGAGTTCTTCGTCTCCACGGATGGCAAGCTGTAGGTGACGCGGCGTGATACGCTTAACCTTGAGATCCTTCGCAGCGTTTCCAGCAAGTTCCAGCACTTCTGCGGTCAGGTATTCAAGGACAGCAGTAACGTAGACAGCGGCTAAACACATGAGTGTCAGCAAAGTTCGACATACTAAAATGAACAAGGCTTAATTAGTCTTACCTTTGGCGCCAACACGCATCTTGTTTTGCGTGTTGTTCTTAAGGAAACGCTTGACACGACCACATGGGAACTGCAAAGCAAGTCAGAAATAGGATCGGTCAAAACCGCATGAATAGAGCGCCGAGAAAAAGCGATCAATCTGATGATAGGACATGGCGAGCAGTGAACCAAAAGCTACCCAGACTCCCAGCCATCGGCTTTCGAGAAAAGGAAGATGGAGGGGCGAACAAATGGGCAGCTTCAGGAGCCTTGGACTGTCGCGCGTTCGGGTGATCGCGATAAGGCGAATAGCTATTGAAGAACTGAAAGATAAATAAAATAAGAAAAGCACTAACCTGCAGACCAGCCTTCGCGCTGTGGGACTTTTGGGCCTTCCCCGCAGAGTCCTTGGAGCCTGCCTTTCCACCGATAGACTTTCCCTTTCCACCAGGCATTTTGAAAAAGCGTCGAGATTCGGGGTCGCGGGCGATTAAGTTTCGCGTTTATCAAGATTCTGAGTCGATATAGTGTGATGGTGGGCGTTGAATGAATTCGACACACCGACGGCACGCGCGTTGTTGATGGATGAAGGAGTCAGAAATGTCAGAGCCATCCTGGTCGCTAAGACGGCATCGAGCCTCGAACGCCGCTAGTCCTAATTAGGAAACTATCTCAATATCCAAAGCCCAACATTGGCGATGACTCGAGATGGAGGCACCAGGCGACTAGAAAAGCAAAGGAAAGACGATCAATATATACGTACCTGATAGAAAGATAGTGAGATCACACTGAGATCACCTGAAAGAAGTGTAACCTAGAGTCGAAAAAATCATAGGTCGATATTGCCCTTCAGCGCCCGCTTCTAGGTTGGCAGTCCCTAGCTGCCGACCAGCATTTTGAGCCTGCCATATCGGAAAAACATAAAAATGTTTTCAGTACGGATTTCAAGCCATAGATAACTTCGTATACAAGTGTCTATAAGAATGACAACTGTGAAGTGGACGTCTTCAAGAAAGCTCAAGATCAGATCACAGAAGTTGTAGGAGCTTCAGTGAGTCGACAAGTGTGCTAGGTGGGTTACATAATCTGAACTGGTGACCCGTCATTGCCTGAGGCGCCTATATCTTATCGCCTTATCTCCGCAACGGAGAAATTTGTTCTGGAAGGGTCTCGGGCACGTGATTTCTGCGCGTTAGGACAGCTGTCCGACTTCGCCGATGGCGACAGCTTGGGGTAAGTTTCTGCTCGTGTGTCCTTTGGCTTCAAGACTCCCTTTTTCAAGCCCATCGCACGGCAGCAACCCGTCCCTTTTTTTTTTTTTGGTTGCCCTTTCGTCACCACCGCAAAAATGGTGTCCCCTCAAGTGTATGCCAACCCTGCGCAATCTTGTTTATTGATGATGTTGGACGGCGTCGCAACATTCTGAAACCATGCCGTCTATCTCCACACTGGGTTATTAAACTCGTACTGACTGTTCATATGTTTACAGTACAAATTTGGCGATCATCGTCGTGATGATGCAGGTGTCCAAAAAGGTTCCTTTTGACGATCCCGATGTTCTACTTCTTGTCCGTGGTCTTTACATCTTGTCCAACGTGATCATCCTGAGCCTGTATCTTTACACGCAAGCTCAAATCACCAAGAAAAATGGTTCGTACTCCGTATCATCTGCTTCTCCGCTTCTGCTTTAAAAGCGCGAGACCCCGGGCCTATAGTTGACTAACTTCTCCTGCCTAAAGACCTTACCACGTTGAAGTACGTCGAGCCCGCTCCTCTCGGAAGCGGCGAGGAGCCCCGCCCTGTCACGACCACCAACATGGACTACGACAAGGGTCAGTTCCGTCAGCTCATCAAGAGCCAGTTTATGGGCGTTGGTATGATGGCCGTGATGCACTTGTACTTCAACTACACCAACCCCCTTTTGATCCAGTCGATCATCCCTCTCAAGGGCGCTTTTGAATCGAACCTGGTGAAGATTCATGTCTTTGGAAAGCCCGCCACTGGCGATCTCCAGCGGCCCTTCAAGGCTGGAAACAGCTTCCTCAGCCAGGGCCAGCCCAAGACCGACAAGGCTTCTCTCGAGAACGCCGAGAAGAACTGGAGGGGCGGTGTCAAGGAGGAGTAAGCTTATATACGGTAGCTGGACACAGAGTGGTGTCAAGAGCATATTCTTTCTTCTCTATTATACATAAGATGCCGATGTGGTGGTGGTAGCTCTGTGTTCGGGTTGCTTTCCTTGCTGAAATGGTAGCTTGGAAGAGGTAGACAATCCCAACCAATAGCTTTCTGATATTTTTAGATATATCGAATATTTTGATACCTGTTTATGAGGATATGTAGATTATGTTCGTACGTAAGTGGCACTGGAAGGAATCGTGAGATTGCATATTCCAAAGAGTGTAAAACATGTAGTTGAGTTGACCCAGCTCTATATGTTTGGGTAGCTTTAGAGCGTGGTACTATTAATCATCCGACGGCTCTGCAGGACGATGTTGTACAATGTACGCTGAACGTTACTGGCAGTTGGATGGTGAAACCAGATGGGCATTATACCAAACACATTATGCAGCCATTGTATGATTGCCCAGGCTTCTCATCAGCTCACTTCAGCAAGCCACAACAGAGTGGCATGTAAAAAGCTCAAAAAGCCCCACGCCTTAAAGATCGAAATCGGGTATTGAATGATTACTTTAGTATGGCACAATGGCTGAGCTGTATTGTCGCTGCCCAGCTATGGCGTATGCGCCCTGAAGTGCTGCTTTTTGCGCCAACCTTGATGATGGGTATTTAAATTAAATATACTTTCGCCACAGAGGGAAGAGTTCACAGCCTCAAACCGAACTCCCAATCTTGGAAAGCCTGCCTAGAACACGGTTGATCGTCGACGTCGCGCCTGGAGCTTTCAGGCAAGGAACATCCTCATTCGTTGACCGATCTAATTCTGGGGCGTCTGAAAGCGTTGCCAGGTGGAATCTGAGCCTAAAATCCTCCATCTCCAGAGTCTCCACCGCTGTAAAACTGTGACTGAGCTCGTGAGCTTGGACGGTGACCGGTGACTGTTTCTGGTCTGCGGAGAGGCGAACGGACGCATCAAGAACGCTTTAATAAGCGCAAGGATGTTTGGCGGCTCGGAAGAGGGGCAGTGGCCGCACGGAACATTATTATCCCACAGCCGCGCCTTCCCCCCCCTGCCCCAAAGCGGAAAGGTCGGATTGCCCCTCGATTTCAAGAGGATTCCATTGCATCATTGCAGCTTCACCCGACAGTAAGCGGACGCGACGGGAAAGTGAAACTAGGGACGGAGAGCCTTCGCCGAATTCTTTGCGCATAACCTAGGTAGACGAGCCCATTTGATTCCGATCTGCTGGGAAAACATTCACGAGAGGGTACCTCGCAAGGAGCGAGTACCCGGTTTGATAGACATGTAGCACGCCGATTGGCCCATCCGGCAGCTGTAGCA
Organism: Aspergillus sp. PA3604; assembly: GCA_023624935.1. Classification (NCBI taxonomy): domain Eukaryota; kingdom Fungi; phylum Ascomycota; class Eurotiomycetes; order Eurotiales; family Aspergillaceae; genus Aspergillus; species Aspergillus sp. PA3604. Next base: position 606,705 of record JAMABJ010000020.1, on the reverse strand, counting down.
GTCCCAAATATCGTGCCTCTCCTGCTTTGCCCGGTGTATGAAACCGGAAAGGCTGCTCAGGAGCTGGCCAACGGCGCAGACCGGAAACACAGCTGACAATCGACCCATTCGATGCGTTGCCGTCGCATTTGGGAGGCCCCTGGTAGCTTTGCCCCGTCTGTCCGCCCGGTGTGAGTCGGCGGACGTGACAAGGTCGTTGCGTCAGTCCAACATTTGTTGCCCATATTTTCCTCCTCCTCCCCGCCGTTGCTCTTCTCTCTTCTTCTTTCTCCCTTTCCCTTCAACCATCCCTCTATCCTCACATCAACCAAGCATCTCTCACTTCCCAATAAGTATGTGCTTCACGTCCCCTCCATTCCGGCTCCCATTACCAACCCCATCGACCCATATCCCTTAGCTTTTCTTATAGGAGCTTGACTAACAGCTACCCCGCTCTCAACAGACATCCAAAATATGGCTCCCAAGGTACGACATCCAGGCAGACGGGAATCAGAAATGGCTCAATTCTTACTGTTGTATCCAGGTTGGAATCAACGGCTTCGGTCGTATCGGACGTATTGTGAGTTCTACTCAGCCCAATCTTTAGTCTTAATCGAAATCTAACATTGCTTCTAGGTCTTCCGTAACGCGTGAGTAATATTCTCATTGAGGTTCAACTGGGTTCCATGAAAGGGAGATTCTAACATATTTTCAGCATCGAGGCTGACTCCGTCGATGTCATCGCCGTCAACGACCCTTTCATTGAGACCCACTACGCTGTATGTGACTTGTCTTTGCTGTTGAGGAGATTGCGATATAGCTAACCATCGATCTACGATGTAGGCCTACATGCTCAAGTATGACAGTCAGCACGGTCAGTTCAAGGGCACCATCGAGACCTACGACCAGGGCCTCGTTGTCAACGGCAAGAAGATCCGCTTCTTCACCGAGCGTGACCCTGCCAGCATCCCTTGGGGCCAGGCTGGCGCCGACTACATTGTCGAGTCTACTGGTGTTTTCACCACGCAGGAGAAGGCTGGCGCTCACTTGAAGGGTGGTGCCAAGAAGGTCATCATCTCTGCTCCTTCCGCTGATGCCCCCATGTTCGTCATGGGCGTCAACAACGAGACGTACAAGAAGGACGTCCAAATCCTCTCCAACGCTTCTTGCACCACCAACTGCCTTGCCCCTCTCGCCAAGGTTATCAACGACAACTTCGGTATTATTGAGGGTCTGATGACAACCGTCCACTCCTACACTGCTACCCAGAAGGTCGTCGATGGCCCCTCCGCCAAGGACTGGCGTGGTGGCCGTACGGCCGCTACCAACATCATCCCCAGCTCTACTGGTGCTGCCAAGGCTGTCGGCAAGGTTATTCCTTCGCTCAACGGCAAGCTCACTGGAATGGCCATGCGTGTTCCCACCTCCAACGTCTCTGTTGTTGACTTGACCGTCCGCACCGAGAAGGGCGTCACCTACGACCAGATCAAGGAGGCCATCAAGAAGGCTTCCGACAACGAGCTCAAGGGTATGTGGTTACGCCCCCACGGTCCTATCTATATCTGCTAACTTGTCGTTATTTAGGCATCCTTGGCTACACCGAGGATGACATTGTCTCCACTGACCTGAACGGTGACACCCGCTCTTCCATCTTCGATGCCAAGGCTGGTATTGCTCTCAACGCCAACTTCATCAAGCTCGTTTCCTGGTACGACAACGAGTGGGGTTACTCCCGCCGTGTTGTTGACCTCATCTGTAAGTTCCCGGTACACCGATTTAGAGCCTTTTGTACTCGTACTGACTCTTCATCTTAGCCTACATTGCCAAGGTCGATGGCCAATAGGAATCAGGACGGAAACCAGAGGCCAGGAGCTTTCTCTAAACGAGGCTCGCTGGTCCATACAATAGCCCGCACCTCAGCAGGATTGGGCAGGCCCTGTGTTCGTGACGTAATGTTCCGAGATTGCAGCGTCGTCTAAGGATCTTTGGAGGATATCGGCATAAAATCCTATGATAACGTACTATTTAATGACAAATACACGATCAGAATCCAATGGAATATTGTTCCTCATAGTTTAAATCCATGTACTTTTCAACTAAGCTGCCCTTTTGGCCGGCGACAACGAGGTCTCACGCCGAGACAACAACAGCGACAAACCACGATTACTGCTTGATAAGAGCGTGATTTGGCGTCGGAAGATGTCCTTCACATCATACAAAGGTAGCTGGATGACCTGATGCTTCATTATCTGGGACCAGTAGGAGTCACGTGAATGGCGCTTTTGGCAGCTTCCGACCTAAACTCCGTGCTAGAGCTCCATCAACCAAACTCCCACGCCAGAGCACCATCCCTTGGTGCACGCGTTGCGACTAGTTGGGACGTGGAATTTCCTTCTATGAACTGTATGCCCGAGCGCGAATATATCGCGGCTTAGAAATCCTCGTTTCTGACTCGCGTTGCGCCGTGTGCAATGGTTTTGGATTCAACTCTTATTTGCGGACATTTGGGTTTCACTGCTAGAGCTATCTAGATTCTAGTTCCTCCCCATCTCCTTGTCGTTCCACTTTTCCTCGCGCATTACTACTGCCATTTTACGCTTTTCATACCTATCCAATTTCCTACCTTGTACTGCGCTTAAATTGTTAAGTGCTTACTGGGCTCCCTCTTTGTATCCTCAATAGACTTTTGTTTGTCGTTGCCCCTGTCCCTGATTGTCAACATTGTGGATACCGCTGCTCTTCTACTGTTGAGTCGGTCATGAGGTGCTAGCGCGACTCGTTTCTTGTGCAGTGACAGGGAGACCAAGAGGGTCCTTCTGACTCCAACCAGGGACGATGGCAGAGGATGAGGACACCGTCATGGGAGAGGCGGGCTTCCATGCTGCCAACCCTGACCTTTCAAACCGCTCCACAAGCGACGGTGCAAGTCAACCAAGATCTCATAGCCATCTAAATGGGGGTTCGGATCCATATCTGGCACCGCCACTGCTAAGCCAGCCGATGCAAATGCCTGTGATCCAGACGGGTAACTCACAGCCCTTGGAGACAACGATCCTAGGGGGCAAACAGAGTGAATCCCCGCCAAAGAGTGTCTTGCAGTCGACTGCTCCTGCAGATGCCTCAAATACCGACATTGAAAAGCAGGATAGCCTCGTGGAAGAGGATTCCGACTGGTCTGATGAAGAAGTACAAGTGCAACCTGGACTACCGCTGGCTTCCTTACCATCAGGGCTCTGCTATGATGTCCAGATGCGCTACCATTGTGAAGTTCGGCCGACATCAGATGTCCATCCAGAAGACCCGAGAAGAATCTACTACATTTTCAAAGAGCTCTGTAGAGCAGGGCTTGTTGACGATGCAGAGTCGACTAGACCCCTTGTCGCGCGGCCATTGAAGCGGATTAATGCCCGTAACGCCACGGAAGAGGAAATATCTTCTGTTCATACTGCAGCGCATTATGCATTCGTAGAGAGCACCAAAGGTATGCCTTTTGCATGGTGTTGAGTTAGTTGGAAGCCTCTAATATGTCCTGCAGATATGTCTGATGAAGAGTTAATCGCACTGGAGCATACTCGTGACTCAATATATTTTAATAAGCTTACCTTTGCGGCATCCCTTTTATCCGTCGGAGGTGCTATCGAAACATGTCTGGCTGTCGCTACTCGCAAAGTGAAGAATGCGATAGCTGTTATTCGACCACCTGGTCACCACGCTGAACATGATAAGACTATGGGATTCTGCTTATTCAATAATGTTTCGGTTGCAGCGCGCGTCTGCCAGAAACAACTTGGAGATAGCTGCAGAAAAATTTTAATACTTGACTGGTATGTAATGCCCATTGGATTTAGGGACTGGAAATAGCTAACTTTTACAGGGATGTCCATCATGGTAATAGATACTGCTTAAAACTGAAAATAAATAGCATCATGGCTCATACTTGACAGGAAACGGAATCCAGAAAGCTTTTTACGATGACCCGAACATTCTGTACATTTCACTCCATGTTTACCAAGATGGGAAATTTTATCCAGGAGAGAAAGAAGGTGACTGGGACTATTGTGGCGCAGGCGCAGGCGTAGGAAGGTTGGTCAAATATTCTGCACCCCAATTTTGAACCACTTACTGATGACGCTTTCAGAAATGTCAACATACCCTGGCCCAGTCAAGGAATGGGTGATGGTGACTACATGTATGCGTTCCAGCAGGTGGTCATGCCAATCGCACAAGAGTTTAACCCTGATTTGGTAATAAGTATGAAGTTTCCCACACCTCACTGCAGAGAGTCGGGTACTAAACACCTGTAGTTGCATCCGGCTTCGATGCTGCCGTGGGCGATGAGCTCGGTGGATGTTTTGTGACACCAGCATGTTATGCTCATATGACACACATGTTAATGACACTGGCACACGGGAAGGTTGCTGTTTGCTTGGAGGTTTGTCTATATTTTGAGAGCTTGTCTTCCTCGACGACTAACCTATGGATTCTAGGGAGGCTATAACTTTAGATCAATCTCGAAGTCTGCTCTTGCTGTCACGAAAACACTTATGGGAGATCCACCTGACCGATTACACTCAACCTCGCCCTCAGAAATGGCAATCTCTACTGTACGACGGGTGATCATGATCCAGTCCAATTACTGGCATTGCATGTACCCGAAAGGACCTCAAGACGAAGGACTCTGGACCGACAGACTACACGGTATGCCTGCCCCACCCGAAAGGCAACTGGAATGAGACATGGACATTGATCAAATTACAGATGTCATTCGAGCCTACCAGGCAAAGCAGCTATATGATAACTACAAGCTCACTTCTCTCTATATTTACCGAACTGCTATATCTCGTTCATTTGAGAATCAAGTTTTGGCAAGGTAAGCACACGAATACGGCTAACTGGAAATTAGCTAACATACTGAAGTCCGAATTACAACCAGGCCGTTCCGCTTTTAGTTATCTTCCATGACCCGTGAGTGTTCTATCATACTGTAAATAATTCCCAGATTTAACGCTGAGTAGGCCTGAGATCATGGGATTGCCGCATCCAGTCACTAATAGATTGGAGGCGCACAACTGCTGGCTTGTAAGTGCACAGTCCCTTCTCCTGCAATGGCTTCGCTGACCAGGACAAGGCTGATGTCATGAAGGATTACGTCCAATGGGCCATTGGCAAGGGTTACGGTGTAATTGACGTGAACATCCCAAAACATGTCACAACCGAACCAGTGAGTATACTCGGGCTCCCGTGGAGCGCTTTCACTAACAGAGTCAACTAGACACCAAATAGGTTCGAGGATGAAGATGAGAACCGACCGACAGCAACTGAAGAGCTAGCTGGTTATTTGTGGGACAATTACATCGAGTAAGATTTGGAGATTGCCCGCGGTTTACCATCAGACTGACACCGCATCCTAGACCTAATGAAGCAACGGAAATATTCTTAATTGGAATTGGGAATGCGTTTTATGGAGTTGCCAACCTCCTAATCAACAGAGGTAGGGGACCGTCGTACGGAGCCGGCCATAGCAAAGCTAACCCATAGACAAGAAACCCTTTACCAGCGAGTGAACGGAGTGATTTCGTTTGTGGCCCGGGACCCAGTTCGCGCAGTTGCCTCGCATACCCAAGTTTGGTTGTCAAGATGGTACAAGGATGTAAGTTGTCATACTTTCCTTCCATTTGTCTGAAACTTTTTCTGATTCCGAAAGAACTCGCTCGTGTATGTCTCACACGCCCATGGGCTGTGGAAGAACCCGAAGAAGCCATCTAAACGATACGGACATCTGCTCGAGTCACCTAGGGCAACACTCAGTGAGATGCTTGTTCATCACAAAGATGAGGTTTTCCAATGGATGGAAAGCCGAGTTGAGCCGCCTGAGAGTGACGAGACGGAGGAGGAGCAGCCCTCGAGCCGATCTCCTACAAAGGCCACTCCGAGGGCAGCATAATCCTCCACCGATCTCATCTATTCCCAGGGTTTATCAGCGCCACAGTATTATATCGTGTCATTTTCAGTCTCGAGGTGGTTTGGAATAATTGGCGATGGAGTTGTTTCTTGTTTTGAAATTTGCAACAAGGCGTGACTTGACATGGCTTGAAAGATCAGCGTGTAGAGTGAAACATAGCGAAAGAGCTTCTTTTCGTACTCATGAACAGCATCTGGTTCTCATATCCTAATTTATAATTTCTTCCCCACGGCTTGGCTGCCCAAACCCCGAAATCCGAAAGTTCCACATGGTTGGTATCTTTGTTCATGCTAAATGCGTCTCCGGAGTCCGGATAGCCCCCGCGTGGTCTGACCTCATCTAGTCCCCGTTTCCCATCGACTCTTCTCTTCAGGTCGGTCAGTCAGATGATGGCTGAGACACAAAACAAGTCTAAGGCGAGCCAGTCTGTGAAGTCTATGGCAGCCGTCGAATACGAGGTCTTCCTGCAGAACTACGGTCAAAGCGAGGCGTTTATCCATAAATCCCTCTCGTTCCGCTCAACACCATACTGAGACATCTGCAAAGCTACTATTTGCTAACTACACTGGCGCAAAAACAAAATCCAGCGTGATTGGGCTCCTTTGCAGCCTCCAAGTTCCGAAGGACAGTCTGAGTTGTCTCTGGCCATATTTGTACCTCTGGATATTTGATCCAGGATGTAACCGTCTCACTCTGCCCCGCTGGATGCCTCTTTTCCTCCTGCTTCTCCTCGTATATTCTACGACATGGCCAATCCTATGATGTCGCTTGTGCCACAGGCAACTTGTCGCTACGTCAAGATGCCTTGATCACAGGGTCCCAGCCCTACCGGAGAGGTTTTTCACGGATGCGATGCAGTCATCAGTGATCCTCCAGCAGGCGGTCTCAAGTTGAACTGTGAGAACCGGTGAAAGACAGCAGGAATTCAACGACAGGATTGCTTACACCAAAGAGGAACTACCATCCGCGGCAAAAACTATTTAAGCATGGCCTTACTCCCTCCGACAAGACATATAAGTTCTGTCTTCAACGCCATCAAACCCCCAACTGCTCCTCTCCACTAAAGATAACCACTCTCAATACCTTCAAGATGCACTTTACCAACATCGCTGCCCTCTCTATTGCGGCTCTGGCCTCTGTTGCCAGTGCCGTCGGCAATGCCAAGGTCCACAACAACTGCAATGCTCCTATGTACCTCTGGTCCGTTGGCGGCTCCGTCAGCAACGTCCACAGGATCAACCCGGGCGAGACCTTCAGCGAGCAGTTCCATCGGGACCCTGCCTCGGGAGGCATCGCGCTCAAGATCACTCGCACCCCCAACGGCCTTTACGATGGCAGCCCTCAGCTCAACTTCGCCTACACCCTTGACCCCAACCAGCTGTGGTACGATTTGTCGACTGTCTTCGGAACTGCCTTCCAGGGCAAGGTGCTTACCGTTACCTCTTCCAACGAGGCATGCCCGACTATCTGCTGGCCTGATGGATCCCAGCCCGCTGGGAGCCAGGTCAAGACCTGTGATACGGCCTCAGATGAGACCCTTACCCTTTGCGCTGATCAGTGCCCTTAGGTTTCTGTTGGGAGATTTTTTGAGGAATGGGTGAAACGTTCTTTCTTGACTATAATGCCTATGTGCTGCTTAAGAGTTGATGGGAAATCCTTTCCGTTGATTGCTGGGTAATATAATGGAAGTATATAGATGAACCAATGCTCAATGTATATGCATCTATGCCTTGCATCCCTCTTTCAAAAATAACCTGTTTAATACAAAGTCCCCATAACATCTTGCTAGTTTGGGGAGAAAATGTACATTGACTTGAGTGAGTCAACCTTACACTCAGGCTCGCGCTCAGGCCTGCGGCGTAGGATAGGGCCTGTTCGTGGCTTCGCGGCTGCAGATGCTCAGCTGAGGCTGTTATATGGCCTGACTGTTACCTGGACATGGTGAACACATACTTAAAACAAGGGTAATATACGTACAAATAGCGAACACTAAGATATGATGGCCCGCACTGAAATCTTGCAGTGACATTGCAATTGATCAAACTGAAGTTGCTCTAAACCTTTAGCTCCGTCTTATAGGCCATAAAAGAGACATATATAGCCATTAGTGCGTGAAAATATGGGAGACTGGGTTTGATCGAGAGGTGGTACGACTTCAAAATAATTGGCTGCAGGATGGTTCAATTTAGGGGACAAGCCCATGCAAATATTAGTCGAGATATTAATTAAGACTCTTCTATATTGAATATTTTCCATCAGCCTTGCGTCTTTTTGCGCTTTTAAGCTGAGGCTCTCATCGAGCACCGAATGTCAATGAACCCTTCAACGCCAGAGGCACCAACCCCAGAGTCCACTGCCTAGCTCCAGAGTCCAGCCCCAGCCTCGCTGTTTTACGATGGGGAACTCGCTCGCTATCGCTTCAACAGCCAATCAATTCCCAATGAAAGAGCCACCGTTGGGCTCATCCTGGTCTACTTGGTCGCTCCGAGGTATACAGCTTCACACCGCCCAGCTGCTGATGCTGTAGACATTCCTCCTAATGTCGTGCTTTGGGATTCCTTAAGTTGATTTCACGAGATATTATTGACTCATTGAGGTGTGCATTCCACTATTTCAAACCATTGGGGCCTCTATTGGATATTTGCCTCTTCTGTGAGCCCGTTCCTCATTCTGCGGCACTGTGGCGTGCGTACCTACTGAGAGCCTCTACCTGTCTGCCCGCTCGCTTTATCGCCCGCCACTTATTATCTTACCCAATCTCCAACCTTCGTTGACCCAGAGACTGTCAATTCAAACTGTCACTAGTCGCTCGCTAGTCATTTCTTGATCGTCACCGGGCAACCTTCCAGGCTTGAATACCGCCTGTTTGTTTCCTCCTGCAGCGCTCGTACTGCATGCCACCCACAAGGTACTCCTCTGTTCGCCATCTGTGGAATAGACGCCTACCCTGCGGCATCTCATTCTCACATCCATCCCCAGCGTCTCGCTCGCTCCTTGCTCCAATAGGTGCCGTTTCCGTGCCAGTCGCCCCTCATTCGCATTCCGCGTCTATTCGATCACACGCGCCTTCTCTCCGTTTGCCTCACTCTTCACCGAAACCATCCCCTTTCAACCGCCTCTCCGCTCTTCAGTCCATCACGCATACAAGGAAAATGACAGTAAAATCGACCGAGCGTCTGACAGAGGGGCTGGAAAAGCCTCTTCTGGATGACCGCTCCTACAGAGTCATACAGCTGCCTAATAAGCTTGAGGCTCTGTTGGTTCATGATGCGGAGACAGATAAGGCTGCGGCGGCAATGGATGTCAACGTGGGAAGCTTCAGTGACCCGGAGGATTTACAAGGTCTAGCTCACGGTTTGGAGCACATGCTGTTTATGGGAACAGAAAAGGTTTGCCGCACATCTTCGCTCTCACCGACATGTCTAACGGGTAATTTTTTTTTTTTTTGTTCTAGTATCCTGTAGAAAACGCATACAACCAGTATCTAGCCTCGCACTCTGGATCCTCCAATGCCTATACCGCCAGCACTGAGACAAACTATTTCTTCGAGGTGTCTGCTACGGGTACAGCTAACAGCGAGGCATCGAGCGGCCAATCCACCCCCAACGGAACTACAAATGGCACGCCGGCAGCGTCGGATTCGGCGGCCAGCGCTGAATCAGTAGGACCATCTCCTTTGTATGGCGCTCTGGATCGATTTGCGCAGTTTTTTGTGTCGCCGCTTTTTTTGGAGAACACGCTCGACCGTGAAATGCGGGCAGTAGACTCAGAAAATAAGAAGAACCTGCAGAGCGACCTGTGGCGTTTGATGCAGCTCAACAAGTCACTGTCCAACCCGGAACATCCTTATAACCATTTCTCAACGGGAAACCTGCAGACATTGAAGGAGGAGCCGCTGCAGCGCGGTGTTGAGATCCGCAATGAGTTTATGAAGTTTTATGATAAACACTATTCTGCTAACCGGATGAAGCTGGTGGTGCTCGGTCGTGAATCTCTAGATCAGCTAGAGCAGTGGGTATCAGAACTGTTCGCTAATGTCAATAATAAGGATCTACCCCAGAACCGGTGGGATGGTATCCCGATCTGGCTGCCGAATGATATGTGTAAACAGGTCTTTGCTAAGCCCGTGATGGATTCACGCTCCGTGGATATTTACTTCCCGTTCCCGGACGAGGAGAAACTGTATGAGACCCAACCGAGTCGGTACATTAGCCATCTTATCGGCCACGAAGGGCCCGGAAGTATTCTGGCATATATCAAAGCGAAGGGCTGGGCGAATGGATTGTCTGCCGGCGTAATGCCGGTCTGCCCTGGAGCTGCTTTCTTCACTGTGTCTGTCCGATTGACACAGGAAGGATTGCAGCAATACCAGCAGGTGGTCAAGGTGATCTTCGAGTACATTGCCATGATCAAGGAACGGGAGCCGGAGGAGTGGATCTTTGAGGAGATGAAGAATTTGGCGGAGGTAGAATTCCGATTCAAACAAAAGTCTCCCGCCAGCCGATTCACTAGTCGCCTGAGCAGTGTCATGCAGAAGCCGCTGCCACGGGACTGGTTGCTTAGTGGATCTCTCCTTAGAAAGTTTGACCCAGAGGGCATCAAGAAGGCCTTTTCGTACCTTCGCGAGGACAACTTCAAGTTGATAGTCGTCGCACAGGACTACCCAGGAGACTGGAACACCAAGGAAAAGTGGTACGGAACCGAGTACAAGGTCGAGGATGTCCCTGAGGATTTCATGGCCAATATCAGCGCAGCGCTGAAAACCACCCCGGAAACTCGACTATCGGAATTGCATATCCCGCATAAGAACGAGTTTGTCCCTACCAGACTTTCGGTGGAGAAGAAGGAGGTGCCTGAGCCCGCTAAGACTCCCAAGCTTATCCGCCATGACGAGCATGTCCGTGTCTGGTTTAAGAAGGATGACCGGTTCTGGGTCCCTAAAGCTACTGTTTACGCTACCCTGAGGAACCCCCTGGTCTACGCCACGCCGGCCAATCTTGTAAAATCGAAGCTCTACTGTGAGCTTGTTAGAGATGCTTTGGTAGAGTACTCTTATGACGCGGAACTCGCTGGCTTGGACTACCATTTGTCTGCCAGCATTTTTGGCCTTGACGTCTCGGTTGGAGGATACAACGACAAGATGTCTGTCCTTTTGGAGAAAGTTCTCACAAGCATGCGTGATCTTGTGATCAGCCCAGATCGCTTCCGGATCATCAAGGAGCGTCTGACCCGTGGTTATAAAAACGCAGAGTACCAGCAGCCTTACTACCAGGTTGGAGACTACACCCGATATTTGACTGCTGAGCGCGGCTGGCTGAACGAGCAATACGCCGCGGAGCTGGAGCACATCGAGGCCGAGGATATCCAACACTTCTTCCCCCAGATTCTGCGTCAAAACCACATCGAGGTCTTGGCCCATGGTAACATCTACAAGGAGGATGCACTGCGAATGACTGACACTGTGGAGTCAACTTTGAAGAGCCGCAATCTGCCAGAGTCCCAGTGGAATGTCAGGCGTAACATGATCATCCCGGCTGGGTCGAACTATACCTACGAGAGGCCTCTCAAGGACCCCGCCAATGTTAACCACTGTATCGAGTACTACCTCTTTATTGGGGACATGCACGATGAAGTCCTACGCGCCAAGCTTTTGCTGTTTGCTCAAATGACTGACGAGCCTGCCTTTGACCAACTGCGAAGCAAGGAGCAGCTGGGGTACGTTGTTTGGAGCGGCGCGCGTTACTCGGCCACCACAATCGGGTACCGTGTGATCATTCAGAGTGAGCGCGCTGCTCAGTACTTGGAATCCCGTATTGATTCTTTCCTCTCCAACTTCGGAAAGACATTGGAGGCGATGCCGGAAGAAGAATTCGAGGGCCACAAGCGTAGCGTCATCAACAAGAGACTGGAGAAGCTCAAGAACCTGGTTTCCGAGACTTCTCGGTTCTGGACTCACATTGGCTCCGAATACTACGACTTCCTGCAGAGCGAGACCGATGCTGCCCGTGTCCGGGATTTGAGCAAGTCGGATCTCATCGACTTCTATAAGAAGATAATCGAGCCTGAGTCTCCTACCCGAGCCAAGCTTTCAATTCACCTCAAGGCCCAAGCCGGCGCACACGAAGCCGACTCCAAGGAGCAGAAAGAGCAGGGCACTGAAAGCAAGGAAAGCTCCGATGACACTGCTCTTGCCAAGGACGCCGGGAAGACCGCAAGCCCAACCTATATTACAAATGTTACGGAGTTCAAGGCCCGCCTGGCTGTTAGCAGTGGGCCCAGCCCCATCACGGACCTCACCGAGTTTGAGGATTTTGACGCCAAACTCTAGATTTCTTTGATTAAATACGTGTCATGGTTTTATGCATGATTTGGTTATGGAGGCGGTGATGTAACGGTGTAGTAGGTGGGATATTGACATGAGTTATTTGGGTGGTAGAAATAAAGTCATTGCATCTTCTTGTCTGATTCTGTGTATGCCGTTGTTAAACATCCTCTACATTACTCATAGACTGAATGTAGGATAGAATAATAATTCCTTAGTATCACTCCACCAAATTATAAAAAATTAACCTGTCAATTGCATTGTCACTGCACAAGCCTGATCGGCTCTCAGAGGACACGGCCCGATGTTTTTGCGACCAGAGCTCCAACACCAATCACAACAACTCAGAGCTCCGGCCGCAACATTATACAACAACATCCATTCCATGATATCCCTCGAAACCCATTCCGTTTAGTTGCTACTCCTGTGCTGTCCAGATTTACTTGAATATACTGACAGCAATCAAGATGTCAACAACGACAACCACAGCCATGCAAAGCAGCCACCCGTGCGTTCTTCCCTCCCGTCGTCTCGGTCCTCGTCTAGCTTGCTAACGTACAAACTCGCAACACCCAGACCTATCGCGCCGAATGACTTCTCAGCAAAACAGCCCGAGACAATCCGCTTATACCCCCTCTCCAACTACACATTCGGCACAAAGGAAACACAACCAGAAGAAGACCCCTCCGTGCTCGCCCGCCTAAAGCGCCTCGAAGAACATTATAACCAGCATGGCATGAGACGGACATGCGAGGGGATCCTCGTCTGCCATGAACACAACCATCCGCACGTCCTGATGCTTCAGATTGCGAATGCTTTCTTCAAGCTGTACGTGCCCAGTTCCACCTAGCCGTCGCAGATTCCGTATATTGCAAGAACCACTGACTGACTGGCTGGCTGGTGACTTTAATATACAGACCAGGCGACTACCTCTTCCACGAAGACGAAGAAATTGACGGATTCAAGAAGCGCTTAAACGAGCGTCTTGCGCCCGTGGGCTCACAGTTCTCTGGCGAGGGCGTGAACGAGGACTGGGAAATCGGCGATACACTCGCGCAGTGGTGGAGGCCCAATTTCGAGACCTTCATGTACCCGTTCTTGCCGGGGCATGTTACGCGGCCGAAGGAGTGCAAGAAGCTTTATTTCATCGAGCTTCCAAAGAAGAGTGAGTCTTCCAACAATGGGCCCTGGACATTACGCGGGGGCAAAAAAACAAAAAAGAACAAAAGTTAATGTGATGTTTTTTTGTTGCGCAGAGGTCCTCTCAGTCCCGAAGAACATGAAACTCCTCGCTGTGCCGCTCTTCGAGCTATACGATAACAACCAGCGATACGGACCCCAGCTCTCGTCGATACCGCATCTACTGTCCCGGTATAACTTTGAGTTTGTGGATGAGAACGATAATGTTGTGGCTGCTACGCCTGGGACGGGTTCGCCTGAGGACCAGGTCCCTCGTACAAAGGTCCTTGCTGGTAGTGATAACAAGGACGAAGATTTGGGGATGGCGGACTATAACGAGGGTGCCGAGAACGGAGGGCAGGATCAGTGAGCGAAGCGGCTAGGCTGGTTATGTTCCCTGGTTGTAGACGGACTGGGGCTGTGGGATGTGGTTGGCGTCTGCTGGTTAGTGAATACCTTGCAGACATGCTCCATGGCTTAAGCGACGGTGACTAACGTGCCAGTCAGTCGAGTGCGCATGGACTACCCTATCGGCTCTTCGTTACTTTTCATATCTCGCAGATGTATGTGTTCTAGCTCTTACGACTGGCGTTTCGAGGAGCGATATCTATGCATGGTTCAATTCAATTCATCAATTTCTCCGAATGCCTAGTGGTTAAGTAGGATAAAATAGGCCAATGGCGAGTCCACATCGCATCATCAAGACGGGAAAAGCGGCTGGATTGGGTTGTTCGCCGTCGACCGACGACAATCGGAGGGACTAAAGTAGTATAACAAACTAGCCTCCAGCTCCACTGGGTTGGCGCAAAATGTAAAGTGCCTTGCATGAAGAATCACATCACTGACAGCTGCTATTACGAAGGTAATTAATATACCTTCCCTTGTCGATGGGGGAATTCGTGCAGACCATGTATAAAGTCCCCAACCTCCGCTATTTGACCGCCAGGCTAGGCAGTTCTGCGAGGTCATAGTAGGCTAAAAAGAGGGTATCCACGGAACCGCCTGGCCAGTGCTCAAAGTACTAACCGAGTACTAACCAGTTCAATTAGTGAAGAGCACGAGATCAACGGCTGGTATTGTTGTCCCACACCGGGGCTTAATATATCGGAGTAAGGCGAGTGAGTATGGACTCGACCTCGAGAGAGGTACAACTATGACACTGCATTTTCCATAGTGAAAGTGATAGCCATGCAGCAGTCTATTTCTCCGCAGACCGTAGTGACAGGGTTACTTCGTCAATGAGCCTGCAAGGCGATACTGATAAATTATGCAAGCTGAGTGGATAATTACCCCATTTCAATCAACTTATCAAGTGCCGAACCCGATGATCCCTTGATCCCCTCAGCCTTTAGTAGACTACTAGTAGACGCCCGGATACTTGGCAAGCACAGCATGCCCCGAGTCCCGCTTCCGAATGGTTCGTTTCCCTTTTCTCAAGTTGAATCTTCAGCGAGTCGATTTTACTCCGTAGACGAGGTGGTTGAGAGAGTTTGTCCCGCTCGTTCCGTGGTGTTTTCCTCCAAGCAAACGACCTAGTAGTTTAGTGGACTTGATGGGTTCGATGACAATCGATGCCCAATTGCCCACTTACGTCCCCTCTCTGCACTGCGTGGCTGGCTCACTAGCATGTTTCTGTATACTGATCTTCCACCAGTGGCCGTACTACGGGAGGCTAAGTGACGGTCACCGACCGACTCACCGTCTGCAGCGTCCACAGTGTAAAGCGGAGGCCTAGTTGGTGGGAGTTCGGGAACTGACTCGCTGTGGCCCGTGTAGGGCTCAGCACTGAGCACGCGGACACAGCGGCCAACGGATTTCTTGCTGGAAATGGGAGGATCGTCACGGGTGATAGACGCAGGTGGTTCTTTACGGAGTATTATTCGATCTTAGCTAAAGAGTTTCCAGCAGCTAGCTTATGGCTGGGGTTGTATCGCGCCCTTGCTTCTGCCTTTTGGACCGCTCCGGTGGGGCTGTATCGAGGGAGGTTAATGAGTTTCATGGCATTCCTTGGGGCTTGGATGGATCGTGATTCCGTGAGGAATGTTATAGGCCTGGCCTGATACTGGTCAGTTCCCAGGACTGGGGAATGGTATAAAAGCAGTGGCTGTTCCTGAAGATCCGAGGTTTGTCTGTCTGCCAGTCTGTGTCTGAGTCTGAGTGTGAGTGTGCAGCGTGCCGGCCTCCTCCTGCCTTTCCTTTTGGGGTATTTCTTTTTTGTATATACACCTACGTACCTTATATATACCCTTGAAGGGTTTTGGTTGTTGACGGTATGGCCCGTTTTGGATATACTTCTGCTGCTGTCATAGCCCTTGCATGCCTGGCTGTTGCAGCTCCCACCCCGCTGGCTCGTCGCGGTTTGTCTGCCCCCGGCGGAAGAAGTTGAGAGTGATAGTGTATGACTGACGCAGAGCAGATGTTTCGGCCGAGGATCTGAGCCAGTTAGTCCTGTTTGCCGAGTACTCCGCGGCATCCTACTGCACGCCCAACATCAATTCTACTGGCAACAAGCTGGTATGCGCAAGCGGGAACTGCCCAACAGTCGAGGAAGCTGAAACCACCACGCTGGCCGAGTTCTATGAGTACGTTTCGTCTTTCACCATGAGATTTTCGATATTTCAAAGGCTAACGGGGATTGCAGAGAGAATGAATACGGAGATGTAGCGGGCTTCCTGGCCGCAGATACAACCAACGAGCTGATCGTCGTGTCTTTCCGCGGAAGTCGCACAGTCGACACCTGGATCGCAAACCTTGACTTTGGCAAGGACGGAGTTGATGATCTCTGCAGCGGATGTGAAGTCCACGGCGGGTTCTGGAAATCATGGCAGGTTGTTGCGGACACGCTGACATCTGGCGTTAAATCTGCTCTCGAGACCTACCCCGGGTTCACCGTGGTCTTCACTGGTCACAGCTTTGGAGCGGCACTGGCTACTCTCGGAGCGGTGCAGCTGCGGAATGCAGGCTATTCCATTGAACATGTAAGTCGCCTAGTAGCAGTAGCATTACGGGTACAGTGGCTACATACTAACGGCAGTGTAGTATGGATATGGAAGCCCGCGAGTTGGCAATGAAGCCTTAGCGCAGTACATCACAGACCAGGGCGGCAACTACCGAGTCACGCACACCGTCGACATCGTTCCCAGACTGCCGCCCATGGCATTTGGATTCAGCCACCTGAGCCCCGAATACTGGATTACTAGTGACGACGATGTCACTCCCACAACGGCTGACATCAAGGTTATCGAGGGTGTCGGATCGAGAGATGGAAATGCTGGCGAGGACGTGCAACTCTCATCGGCGCATGGATGGTATCTGATTGACATTAATGCCTGCCAGTGAGCGGAAACGTTGATGAATGACGAAGTTATATATATGATGAATAGACATTGTTATGCAATTTGCAGAGTAGTTGATCCAGTGAAGTAAACAAATGGAGGTTGGGGGTGGAAGAAAGTCCAACGCGGCTGTCGATCGCTCCACTGTGGCTGGTCCTGCTTCAACTTTGAGCTGCCAACTGTCGACTCCAGCTCCATCAACGGTCTGCCTGCCAGCCTCCTCCTCCACAGCTCGCCTCGCTCCCCGGCTTCGAATCTCATCTGGATTAGTTGTCTAAACGGCGACTACTCCACGGCAACACGCGTTCCGGCTGGTGTCGACGACAGCCATGATCGGCTGCCTGGTCGATTTGGCTTGACGCTCAAATTCCCGAACCGACCACGGAGGACTCTCGGAGCACTCCCAAACGCAACCGCGCATAATTTATTCCATAACCACATCTATCTGTGCTAGTCTGAGCTAGTCGCTGTGCGGCAGCCATGTTCTTCTTCTTCAGCGGAGTCAACAGCCCGCGCCGTCGCAATCGAGAGAAAGCGATCTTTCTGACTATCTTCATCATCTTCGCCCTGTACCTCCTCTTCTTCTCCAACTCCTCGCCGCGCAAACATGTCGACCCTACGATATACGACTCCGAAGCGCTCGGGGGCCCGTATCGAGATCCGCAGTCGGGCCAGGCGACTCCCGCGCGACAGTCGGCGCCCATCCGGAAAAGCATGGTCGTGGCCAGTATGAAGCGCGATGATGTCTCGTGGTTGCACAACTACTTTCCGGATTGGCATAAGAATATTTACGTGGTGGATGACAAGAAGGCGCAATTGACGGTGAAACAGAACAAAGGCAGGGAATCGATGGTCTATTTGACGTGAGTAACTCCGTACACTCCCGCCTTTCGGAGATGGGGACGCATCTAACTTAATTGGATGTCTATAGGTACATCATCGACAATTATGACAACCTCCCCGACTCGATCCTCTTCATCCATTCCCAACGATACCAATGGCACAACGACGACCCCTACTACGATGGCATGCCAATGCTGCGCAATTTCCAGCTCCCATACCTCGAGAAGCAGGGTTACGTTAACTTGCGCTGTGCCTGGGTCCTGGGGTGCCCAGAAGAGATCCATCCGCTGACCGATACGCACCGCGAGAACATACACGCCGGCGAGTATTTCAAAAACGCGTTCATGGAGCTCTTCCCTGGGGTTGAGGTGCCAGAGGCGGTTGGTGCGTCTTGTTGTGCGCAATTTGGCGTCACTAGCTGGCAGATTCACGAGCGCCCAAGAAGTGATTATGTGCGGTTTCGGAAGTGGTTGTCGGAAACGGACCTGGCGGACGATTTAAGCGGGCGGATTATGGAGTACTCATGGCATAGTATATCTGCCTCCTTTTTCACCATAGCAGCTCAGTGTGAGATAGCTAACTAACGCATCACAGTGATATTTGGAAAAGCTCCAGTGCATTGTCCTTCCGCTGACGAGTGCTATTGCAGGGTCTTTGGGCTATGCGATTTGACCTGTCCGAGCCAGGACGCGTGCAAAGACCGCTACCAACTTCCGAAATACTCAACTCTTCCACAAGGCTGGCCGTTTATTGGATGGAATAGGCAGAAACAAGATCCCAGCAAGGGCGGGCTTCCTGACCAGGGATAACGACACCACTTGCTTGAGACGAAGGATGATAAAGGCATCTCCACTCTAGTGGACAGAGCTGGACTTCGAGAAGCCAGCAAATCCAACCCACCCCGCGCCCCAGACGGAAATATATCGTATAATGGCGGAAAGAAGGATAAAAAGATCCCGCCATTACTCGCATCCATTACTCGCTTCGTTCCAGCTCTGCGCGGGCTGTTAATTGTCAGGCATTATTAAGTTGGAAGCTGCTGTACACTATCAATAGATTTAACGACACGACACCCAACAGGCTGAATTTAATGTCAATACTTTTTTAGGATAGATAAAGAAGGCTTCTGGATAGATCTTCATGGATATTGATGAAATAAGACCTCCGGTAATGAAGCCTGCTTGGTAACAGATGGTTGTTCTTGACAAAGAGTGCTAGTAAATAAGTTAGGTAGAATATCATGATCCTCCTCGGTCCTTCTATAACAATACTCAACTCAAGGACATAGGAAAAGCAACATATATTGGACTTTGAAACCATGCCTAGAAAACCCAGCTAAGGGTTGTACGTAGCATTATTCACCCCCATATTGTCGTCACCAGCGATAAGATCAAAAAGTGGTGGAACCTCGGCCCCGGAGAAGTCAACCGGGCTGCAGCGTCTCCATATGCCAGCAACCACCACCACCTTCCCATCCCTAACAAACCAACCCACCGCCCATCGAACACCCCACAATCCAATAAAGAAGAGCAGCGAAGCGGAAGAAACAAGAGAACGAAAAGAAAGAAACCAAAATGCTCATAATCGGCCTCACAGGCTCAATCGCAACGGGAAAATCAACCGTCTCCTCCCTCCTCTCCTCCCCGCCTTACTCTCTCCCCATAATCGACGCCGACCAACTCGCCCGCAAGGTCGTTGAACCAGGAACACCAGGCTACGCCGCAATCGTCAACTACTTCGGACCTAGCACACCGGATCTACTCCTCCCGGAATCACCAAATGCACCGCCGGGCACCCCGCGCGGATTGAACAGGCCCGCGCTGGGACGCAGGGTCTTTGGGACCTCGGAGGAGCGCAAGCGTGACCGCATGATACTTAATAAGATTGTGCATCCGGCTGTGAGGTGGGAGGTGTATAGGAGTTTGCTGTACTACTACCTACATGGGTTCTGGGCTGTTGTGCTGGATGTGCCGCTGCTGTTTGAGTCGGGGATGGACTTGATCTGCGGGACGGTTGTTGTTGTGGGCGTGAGTGATCCGGAGGTACAGATGGCGCGGTTACGAGCGCGCGATGCGCATCTCACTGCAGAGGACGCGGAGAATCGGGTTAGGAGTCAGGGTGATGTTAGGGGGAAGGTGGATAAGGCTGAATTTCGGGGTATGGAGAGTGCGAGAGGGGTCATTGTTTGGAATGATGGGGACAGGGAGGGGCTGGAGAGGGAGGTGAAGAGGGCTGTTACGACGATTCAGGGGAGGAGCCCGAGGTGGTGGGCTTGGTGGTTGCTGCTTGCACCGCCCTTGGGGGTTGGTGTTGCGGCGTGGAATCTGGCTGTGAATTACGGGATAAGGAGGAGATGGGAGAGGAAGGAGGCCGGTGAGAAGGCCAAGCTGTAGTCTGTGGGAGACTGTTGCTGTCGTCATTCTGTTCACTGTTGTGAGCTATGAGGTGTGGATTTGATCGATCATAGTATTGGTATAATTCTAGGGATGATTACGAGTCACGAATTAGATCTACTTTTGGGTCTGCATCTGTGATCGATCCTCTAAGCATGGTTTAAGTGGCGCTCAATTTTGAAGCCGATCTGGAGGATCAATAGACTTGAATTGGATTCAATAATCAATAATGCCTTCCCTTTTGGGATCCACTCTCCTGATTAGGAGTCGAGCTTGCAATAAGAGCTACCTGTGTTTACAATTCTGTTGTTGCCTTTTTCTTTTTCGGGCTGGCCAGCGACTATTGGTGCGAACCTGGCATTCTTTTTCTTTTCCTTGACGTCGCCTTGACAGTTAGACAGTTTGACACCACTGAACTTTCAACATGCTCTGCCCATGCGCTAAATCGTACTTCATGGTCGAAGGGCTCCCAACGGAAAGACCACGCCTTGTTCGTTCCAGATTCCATCAACTTCCGTCCTCACATTCACGGGCTCCTCTGCCGATGCAGGTTCGTCCCCAGTCGGCGAAGGAACACATCCAGAGAAGGGAAGATGAACAAGACCAAGAAGCGAAAGCATGCTCGTACGGGTCAGGTAAAGTACTGATCACGTCCATCCCAGAAGAGCCAGAGGTATGTGCTATGATGTATCCTTGATTAGTAGGGTCTAACAATGTGTAGTTCGCTTACACTGAAGACAAGGATCACATGTAAGGTCTAGACCAAAGTACGACCGGAGAGGCTACAGCCAGCCTCGAGGAATAATGAAGGCCCCCACGGAAGAGTTTCCTTTTGACTATGATGTCCCTCGTCGATCTCGAAAGATCCTGAGATCGAACACGGACGACAGAGCGAAGAACATCCGCGTCGAAGTTGGGAGGACCTCTAGTCGAAGCCCCAGTCCTGAAACCCCCGCATCTGACGTGGTAAAAATCCGCGTTTACAGACGTGACGGAAATGCAACTCAAATTCGCCAGAAGGGTGTCAAAACGGAGGAGGTTCGACTGAGGAATGGTGATGTTGTCGTGCGCGACACTAGGGCGGAGGCCTCGATGACACAAAATATCGAACCAACTCCGGGGTGGGGGTACACCTCAGAGTCGCAATGGTAGTCGCGCTCCCCTTGCGACAGTTGTATTATATTGGGCGGGGAAAGTCGACTGCTGGATACATAAACTGTGGCGCAATTCCTTGCTAAAAGTCCTTCATTGTTATGGACGAGTTTATTTGTGTTTTCGCTTCTTTTGCGGCTTCTGATTCGCATTGCTTGGAGGTGGTTTCGAGCGGCCGCCTGTCCCAGAAATGCTGATCATTTCATCCAAGTTGACTTCCCTTTCTTTCCTCTGGCTCTTCGCTGGGGCTTTTGTCGCATTGGACTCGTCTTCGGCTCCCTCGCCCGAGGGCTAGACATTTTTTAGCATTAGATCAGGCCAGGGTTAGACTCAGGACACAAACCTTGGGTTTATTCTTTTTCTTGTAATTGCCGTAAACTTGGCGACCCCCATAGTCCATATCATCATCGTCCGCATCTAAAGAAGTGTCTGCGACTACGCGGGGCTGCTGTGCATATTGGCTAACTGCATCAGCGCCTCCGAAATCAAGAACCCATTCGGTCTCTCCTGCCTCCGCAGCTTGTCGAGAGACTGCATCCCTGCGTCGCTCTTCCTCCTCTGCGAGCGCTGCAGAAATCGCTTTCAGGTCTGAAGAGGGCGCGACTGGGCTGTCTGGTCCGGCGGAGACTCTGCGCTTTTTTGGGGTCGAGCCCTTGGATTCACTGGCGGATGGAGGCTGGGAAGACTCTTTTGAGGCGGCGCTGGCAGCGGCTCTTTGCATAAACTTTGCCCGTTAGCTAAAGCAATGAGAGGTATTTTGGAGCTGCATACCTTCATAGTAAGTAGACGAGAAGACATGTTTTTTTCAGGCTTTGGGCCTGATGGCGACGATTGAGGCATGGCTGCAGGTTCCAATAGGTCTGATCCTCGCGGAACAAGAAATCAAACAAGCCGCTATTAGACTGAAGAAGAAAGTGCAAGAGTAAAAAGAACTACCTCAGCAGCAGCAGCAGCAGTCCCAAAAAGTAAAAGTTATGAAGGAAAATCGGCGTAGCAGCGGCAGAATCCTACCGCCTACACCCGGCGATTGGACGCTCGTCGAATCAAAGCTCCCGCAAATAATTGGACCTCCAAACCTCAACCGTCGACCGACTTCATCTCTCCCTCCGCCATCACAATTCCTCTACACGGCTCAATCGCAGGGAAGATGATGCTCCCCACAGTCAGAAGCCGGATCGCGGCGTTCTCGTCCAGCGTGGCGCCGCGCGTTGCCTCCCGGGCCGCCTACTCGACCACCGTCCCTCGTTTCTCTGAAAACTACATGCAGCCGAACGACCCGACCCCGCAAACGCCCAAGCCTAATGTCTCCGAGACCAATGCTACACCGGTTGACTCTATGGGATCGTGGGATGCTTCGTTGAAGGAAACCCCGGACGTTGCCGAGCGGGTTCGCTCGCTGCAGGCTCCTAACCGGAAGCCCACTTGGGCTAAGAGCCAGCGGTCGCGAGAAGATGCGATGAGTGGACCGCGATTTGAGCAGACCATTATGGAACTTCAGGTTCGTTAATACCCGAATAGCGGTGGTGGCCGTGTCCTGGATGGAATGGCCCGTGGGGAAGAAATCGAGGTTGGGAGGATCAAAATGACTGACATATGTCTAGCCTACGCCTTTGGCCGCTATTGAACTCATCCACAAACAGCCCGTTCGCTGGACACACAAGAGGATCGTCAGCTGTGATGGAGGCGGTGGTCCTCT
Source organism: Aspergillus sp. PA3604 (assembly GCA_023624935.1). Lineage (NCBI taxonomy): Eukaryota > Fungi > Ascomycota > Eurotiomycetes > Eurotiales > Aspergillaceae > Aspergillus > Aspergillus sp. PA3604. The sequence goes on along the minus strand of JAMABJ010000020.1, from coordinate 583,844 downwards.
GGGTCACCCCCAAATCTTCATCAACACCGATAAGCCCGAGATTGCTACCTGCGGGTACTGCGGAGTTCCTTTCGTATGTAACTTTCATAAACGTGATGAACTACGGTATTCTGACTGATCATAGGCCAACGAACACAACCGTGCGTACCTCGAGTCCCTGCCCGCCACCAACTACCCCCTTGAATCTACCGGCGATGCCGAGGAGGTGAACGAGAGTCAGCGTGTCACTGAAGGTGGATTTGAGCAACGGTAAAGATGGAACTGTTTTTGGCGTTGATGCATGTTTTTATTTATTTTTGCCCTGGCTGGGCTTGTACAGTTGTACCAATCAATGAAGATGTTAGACTAACTATATCGTTTGCAATTATGTTAACATACCTAACCACCAAAAGTTTACCAAGGTTACGGACCGGACCAGGCCAAAACATCATTGAGAAGATACGAACACTGACTTACTAAATCTGACTCCAATATCACCAAGTCATGTCATCTCAATTCATCACCCACACCCTACGCTATACAGTACTCCCAACCCCTAAAGATGATAACTTGCATCTGTATCTAGTCATGCTTTCTCACCCTGGATGGTAGCAACAACCTTCCTCGAATGTCTCGCAGCCCGGAACTCCAAATACCAAATCCCCTGCCACGTCCCCGTTGCCAATCGCCCGTTCGAAATCGGGATATTCACTGAAGCCCCAATGAGTGCGGATTTGATGTGTGCCTGCGTCCCAGTATAGTATTAGCACGCTGTCTATACTACCTATTTGGCAGCGATTTAAATACAAGGGAAAATAACAACAATAATAATAGAGACCAGGGTAAGAAAAAGCAGCGAAATTAATACATACCGGCATATCATCTTCCCCCTCGGCGCTATGCCGATAAAGATTCCCTTTCTTGTCCTCGGGCGCAATGCGGTCCAGCGCATCAGACATATCCTCGCGGACATCCTCGTCCCAGTTCTCGTTTAGGGAGAGCGCGCATGACGTGTGCTGGATGAACAGGTTGAGCATGCCGACCTTGTAGTCGCGGATTTCGGGCACCGAGGACTTGATGTGGTCGGTTATGAGGTATGAGCCGCGCGACTTGGCCGGGAGGGTGAATGTTTTTTGGGACCAGGACATTTTTGCTTGTTGTTTTGGTGTGTTTAATGAGAAGAGAGGTCTATATTAGAGGTGGTGTTAGAATTGTTGTTGGAGTGAGAGTGGGAGTTGCGGGGTAGGTTTTGTTGATGGGTTGTTGGGGTTTGATGGAGGGGATTGAGATATAGGACGGAATTGCTCAATTAGAGGCGGACGGGAGGGACTCACAGATGGTATATTGTACTTAGTGTGGTTGTACCGTCGTGCTGTGAAGTTGTGAGGAGAGAATGTTGTAGACAATAAATCCGTGGTGGGGAAATTCCATCGACGTCATTTTTGCTCAACCGACTCGAGATGGGTGTATTTCCAATCCAAGCTACATACGAGTATTAAGGTAGTATAACACGATCAATTGGTTCATTATATGTAACTTTTACTTTGCTTACATTCGCGTACGTGAGCTATCATCCTTCGGTTTCCCATAGTCATCAAGCAAATCGCTCTGTTGGTCCAATGCAGACCACTTGGGCTTCCCGTCCGGGATATCGATTGCACGGCTACCGTAGAATATATGCAGTCTATTCCATATTAGTTTCTCAATCGCCGGTTCATGGCGTCTCCGCGGCGACTGGGACATACTTTGGCTCGAACGTCTCTCTCCATGTATGGTGATCCACTCCTGATGCCTTGTAGTCAATCAACTCAGGGAATATCAAACAGACATTCCGTCCTTCGTCCATAATTGGACTCCGACAGTGCTTACATGCCACCTTCGTCGGCAACTGGTAATCCCTGGACTTGTTCTGAGACGAGTAGAATGAAAGGCCCTCGGTGCCTTTGGTGAAGAGGATATCAGATTTGTGGAAGATGCCACACCACTGGAATGGCGCGCCTGTAGGAGTAAATTAACTATTTGTTGCTGATACAATTAGACACCCAAGTGTCGCACCATGAGTCACTTGACAGCCGCGACAGTGGCAGTACTTTGCGTTGAGTGGTGTTGCTCGGTTGATCTTATAGCTGACTTGACCGCAATCGCAACTCGCGTGCCATTTGACAGGGCCGAATTCTTGGTCTGATCGTATTAGATACGGAGGACGGTCCTTGTGACCGGGGTCCTTTTCAGGCATTGTAGAAGTTTTGTGAAGAGGGTGGGAGCAACTAAGGGATCTTGTGTAGGGCGTCCGGCAGGGAGTGCGGAGGAGGGTGTTTAGGATCCTTGGTGAGTTCAACGAAGCTCGGGTATATAGCATGAGGAGCTGATGTCAGTTAGAGTGACTTGCTGAAACAGCCATTCTGTTTGTCAATCTTCGTTTGTAGACGACAAGGCTGGAATAGAATGACCGGAGGATGATGTCATGGCGGACTTTGCTGGATTGCCATCGGGATAGCCTCAGATTGCCAGATTGAGATAGCAAATTGTATCAGACTGCCCGAGGTCAAAGAGCACCATGTGTATAGATGGGCACGTGCGTCAAGAATGTTGATGCCTCAAGTTCAGCCTCAGGATTCCAACATTAAAATGAATATCACGGGCTCCAAATAAAACGGCCAGCGCCAGATGAAACGGCCGGCTGCAGCGATCCAACGAACCTCATTTTATCTGCTTGGCACCTCCCGCTTTGCGCCTCATTGCGCCTATCGTTTGGGTCTGCTTTGTTGGGCGTTGGACAGACAAACTGATTCGTGGTTATAAATACGCCTCTGCAGCCAATGACAATCTGCTGGTTCTCGTGGTTCTGGTGCATCCTTAGCCCAGGGACAACACAATCGGACCAAAAGGAGCCGGAAAGTCAATTATTATTATATGGATTATGGATCGCCAAAGCTCGTGATTATTAAACCAGGGACATCGTCAGTAGTTAACTATAAAATTCGATACGTCGGCGCTGCTCTAGATTGCCTTCGCTTAGTTGGCACCCCCGCCTCCATCTTCCTCATTCATTTCTGACAGCTTGTCTCATCGCAGCGTCCTCTCTGTCTTCTGGCTAAAACCGATCCCCTACCCATGCCGTCTTTCCCTCCGTCAGAATGGGATTATTGAGCCGACTTCGCCGGCGCTCTAAGAGCCAAAGCCGTGCGGGGAACGCCGTCAGTTACGAGCAGCACCTCCGCATGCACAGCGACCCTCCTCCTTTGCCCGCCAACGCTGTTTATCTCTTCAAGCAGCTCCCAAATCCCGTGCTTGCACGCATCCTGTCCTTTGTCTGCCCCCATGCCGCCGACAGTTCCTATGATACCTCTGAGGAGTCAATGACAGAAGATGGCTGCATGCTTTGTGACATGCGTGACCTTGCGCACTGCGCTCTTGTCTGCAGACGCTGGTACAGTGTTGCTCGGTCTATGCTGTATGTTCTCAAAACCCGGTCCTCATATAACACTACACTAACCAGTGCAGATACTCCCATGTCCGCATCGACGCAGTCCACTACTGCGAACTAGAAGAGATACTAGCGGCCAAGCGAAAGCGCCGTTCACGCTTCGACCGCAATGCCGACCCCATCGACCCTCCGCAAGTACGCCTCTCCCTCTTCATGCGCACAGTTCGACTCTCGCGCGATTTAGGCAACCAGGTCCTGTCTCTACGCATGCCATACATGACCCGAGAGGCGAACAAAGCTGAGATTGCTCGAACCATCTCCGTCCTGCCCAATCTCCGCTACGTCGACCTCCCCTCGGGCTTCTACAGCGACGACCCGTCCTGCCTCACCCTCAAACAAGAAGTTATGGTCCGCTGCCCAGACCTCCGCCGTATGACCTACCGCAGCGGCGCAGAGGGCTCCTTCGCCCAACTCCCAGGCTCAGGCCTCTGGACAAACCTCGAGGTCCTAGAGCTGTCTAACCTCCAAATTGAACCATCAACCCTCCGCCTCTCCCTGGCCTCCTTCCCTTACCTCCGCGACCTCACAATCGACAACACCCCATATCTCGACGACTCCATCTTCTCCACAACCACCGACCAAACCCTCCCTCCCTTCCCCGCAATCCAACGCCTCACCCTCCGCAACACACCCAACATCACAACAAGAGGCCTACTCTCCTTCCTCGGCCACCCAAAACCACGCAACAATCTCCAATCCCTAACCCTCTCCTCAACTGGCGTCCCTCCAGCAACCCTCCACGCAGTCGTCGCCGCCGCACTCAACCTAACAGCCCTTCTAATAACCCAAGAAGTAACCCGCTCCTTCCCCCCGGAGAAGATCCCCCCGCTGGCCTCCCGCTCCCTCCAACTCCTCCACTACGAAATCACCTCCGACCCGGGCTCCTACGGCGTCCTCCCAAGGGCCGCCGGCTACTACACCTACCTAATTTCAACCCTAATGTCCAATTCGCTCCCCGCGCTCCGGGATCTCTACGTCCGCGACGCAGACTTCCCCGAAGCCCTCCTTATCGCCCCTCCCCCGCGCCTATTCGGCGGCGGCGAATCAGGACCGCAGTTCATGGGCGGTGGACTGGCCCGGCCTCTAAACGTCTACAGCAAGGGTCTCGATGAGCTAGAGTGGAATTTCACGCCTTACGAGCCATTGGGGAGTTCTACGCGGGGTCGACGGGATAGTGTGACGAGGCCTGTCAGTTTCCATGACGCGTCGCTGAGTCAACGATGGGGAGGAGATGCGAGGAAGAGTGTGCTTGTGGGCAATGGATTTGGTGGCTATCTGGCTGTTCCGGTTGAGGATGGACGGCCGAAGAGCAGCGGCGGGTTTAAGAGGGATAGCAAGGGCGATTTGTGGCGGTAACGTTTTTTTTTTTTTTGTCTTTTGACTTTCGGTTTCTTGCATTGTTTGTTTGCTTTTTATTACGTTTCTCCGGTTATGGGGTTATGAAGGTTGTTATGGTGATGGATGGGCTGGTTTTCCATATCGCCAACGGCCTTCGAATGTCATATGCATGAATCTATTTGTTTCCCACTGTTCGGTGCATGTTACGACCAGATTATGAACTAATGGTAGAGGGGGGATTGCCACCTTTTAAGCCCTTTTATACGGAAACAAGTAGCGCTAAAGCTAACAACAGTCTAAACAATACGTCGAGTTTCCAAACACAGTTCTTAGCCGTAGCTGTCTGTTCTATGGTAGGAGCCAAAGGCCTAAGCATGCCCGCGGCAAATATCCAATTCGCCTATCTAGGTCAACAACACCATAGCTGACTGGCTATGCGGCCGCAATCAGAATATCTATGCAAAAGGCCTGAAAAATCAGTTCTTCTCGCAACCAAATCCAACTTGAACTCCTCGAGCTCCCCAAATAAAAACTTTGGAAATCGCACATCGAAGTGATTCCGGGCTCGACGTTGGTAAATGACCTTTACAGCGTGGTCAACGACCAATCTTTTCACAAGCAAGTTCCTTCTGGGAAATGTTTTGTAAACCTCGCGCACAAATCTTGGGAACACAGTCGGGAAAGATGCTCTCGATAGAACTCGGAAAATCTTGTACATTGATAGGTACACCAATGGTTGAATACCGAGGCAGTGCGCCAGGATATGCACTTGGAGGTGGAGGGCCAACTCGCAGCAATCTAGCCGATCTAGATTATAATGAGTTTATGTCCTTTCAAGACCATACGAACACGCTCCATACCAACGGGGTCACCTGGCACCGTCTGCCCTTCGGCACTGAACCGAGTCGGAAAGTCCCAGTCTAGATAGAAAGAATAGTCGCATGTGTATAAATACTCGAGGGCCATGCGGAAGACGAGCGGGTGGCATTTTATCTTGATGGCGCAGGGATTCTAGAAAGAATCTCAGCATTTAGCCTACCTTCACAATGAACGGTTTAATTTGGATACAGATCGGGGTTATATACCGCATCCACAGCAGCCTCTTTGTAAGTATTCCTGATAGTAGTCGATTGAGAACAAACAATAGCTTTATGGCATGGGAATTTTACATCTCGACATATGATCGTCATGTCGCTGAACTCGGGGTCGTCAAGAAGGCTGTCAAAATGGTGATAGGTTTAGCTGGTCATGCTTGGAAGGTATGAGATGAGGTAGGCTCACCGTGAAAGAGATTTCGTAAGTTCTCTCCTGCGGAGAGTGATTGATCCGCTTATCCATACCGAAGTCTCTTGCTGCGCCGAACGTCGTGCTCGCCGGCGTTGCCTCTCTGTAATTTCATCGGCAAATTCCTGGGTTGAAGACATGTGTGGGATGCGAGATCGCGGGGAGACTTTAATGGCGATAAAAAGAATAGAAGAATGATGTAGATAGCAGCTGAAGTTGAAGTCCAGAAATTGAACAGGATTGGCGTAGAAGGTACCTCAGTGTACCTAGTTTCCCAAAGAGGAAAGAGCTCACCAGCGACTGTTCTTTGCAATTCAAACGCTCAACTGTTATGCATATTATGCTACCTAAGGCTAGCCTGTACTATATATACACCATATTATTTGATTATAACTTCTGCCTCTCTTCACAGGCAGCTCTATCGTCATGTCTATCGTGAGTCATTAGTCGTGCAGGGTACCCCTGCGAGCATATGGCGGTTCTTTTCTTCGTGTCTCCAATTAGGCACCGGTAAAGCCCAACCTCTAGTAACAAAAGATGTATGAAAGCAGAACGTAAAACAAGATCAAGTCATATAGAGACCAGTCCTCAGCCTTGGTTGCCTAGGATGAGAGCCCGCGCCTGTTTAGGGTCGGTTCCGAGGATGCTTATAAGATACTCAATGCTGTACGGGAATTAGTTATCTGAAACTTCCCGAACTATATGTGGTATCAATACTCACCTGGCCTCAGATGCAAGTCTCCGTTTCTCATCTTGGAAATCTTTCTGGCAGGTCTCCCACAAGACTTCGCGTTTATCAGGGTGCACCGTCTTGATGCGGAACTTGAAGCTCGCGCTCACTGGTCGATGATCAGACGCTCGAACCTCGTGACGTCGATACTCGAGCTGTTTAACTCGGCCGATTCCCCTGTATAGAACTCGGTCACACCAAGCAGGAGATCGCTTCTTGTCACTGGAGTCGTAATCATCTGTTCCAACGTCGTATTTGTATGTCGGGGCAAATGTAATTGGGGCCTCTTGGAATGCCCTCAGCCGGAACCCTGGGTTCTTACGTCTTGAAGCAAGGAGCTGATCCCGCTCCAGGAGTTTGGGAAGGTTATTGTTTCGGATGTCCTCGATGATCACATGCCGCGGGACCGAATCAATGCGGTAGTTGAGGTCACCGTTGAGAATACAAATCTCGTGGTCCATGATCATCGACCCATCGCCACCACTCACAAAGTGGTTCATACGCGACGTCAAACTGTTCTCCATAGGCAGAGATTCAGCTTCGAGGATAGCGGCGATATCATTATTGCGGTTCGTGGTTTGCGACTGCCCGGCTGCCAAATGGCAATTCACAAAACAGAGCGAACTGTCGTCAAGAACGAAGCGGAAAACAAGAGCACCCTGCACAGTTAGCTTTCCATTTCCCCCATTTTTGAGTGGCAAAGCCTACCTTGTTTCCGTGCAACCCACCCATACCCCGTTTTACCTCAGCAGCACTGACATCCTTGATCTTGGCGCGCTCTTTATGTTTGACAAATATACACGTAAAGAGACCAATCAGGTTCGCACTGTGTAGGAGCACATAAGACTCATCCAGCGGCATGCAATCATTGATACAGCGCGTCAGGTGCTCCATCCAGACTCGGTATTGGCGACTCATATGCTCCTTCTCACCACTTTCCTTCTTCTTACTTCCCATAAGCAAGCTCTCTGCGACTAGTTAGTTACCATGCTTCGATTCAAGCTCGGGGTTTGGAAACGTACTGGCTGTGATTTTCTTATTTTCAAGGTCTACCAATTCTTGGAAGCCAAAAACAAGAATCTCTGGTGGGTCCTCTGGATGGATTGCATCCTGGATGAACGTAGACGTACGTACACTTCCTGGCGTTGAAGCGCCCGCATTCCAGGTCACAATGACTGCCTTGGCTTCACGGAAGGTGCAAAACTCCACATCTCTTTTCTGCATTTGGGATTCTATATCACCGTTAGCCTGTGCATAAACCCCAAAAACTAAATAAACTTACCTAGCCAATCGTCCTCGAGCATTCCATCCCAAAGGCGAATGCAATTGTCGGTTCCCAGAGAAGTTACTTGCAGTCGGTTCATCGTCCACACACTGCTACTATCGAGTAAGAACCCGCAAACAGGGCTATCGTGTGCGCGCCAGTCTTTTAAAACCGTCCACGGGTTGGTAGTCGTATCATAAACATAAATCATGCCTGTTTTATACGCAGCCCAGAGGCTGTCGCCCACGATTCCCAGGCAGTTGATTTTGTATAGACTGACGCTCACCACATTCAAACAGGCATAATTACTCGCGGAGTAAACGGTGACTTTGCCATCTGCATGGCCGAGATACACTCGACCGCCACCTTGGCTGCTATAGGCGCCAGAGGTAACTTCTCCCGTGTGGTGCGATCCCAGAGGCTTTTTGAGAACCCTGAACGAAGTATCGTCACGGGCATCCGGCTGGTAAACATATACTTCTTTCCCTGTGGCCAGCCAAAGAGTGTCCCCTACGACCATGGAAAAAGTATGCCCCTTTGCAACCCTGTCGTAAGGATTGTGGTAGCTATACTGTAAATTTGGAACACCTGATTCATCTGGCGGCCACACTAGCAACCTGCCTTCATCATCGATGGTCCACATCTCTTTTTTATGCCGTAGGATCTTGATCACCTCTCGGCGTGACGGGTAAGACCGCGAAGCCACAACCGACCCCGTATGGACATCGATCTCATGAAGCTCGCCGGAGTTCGTGCCTATCCAGATTTTTTGCCCCTCATCCTCGAGACCAATTCCCGGCTTGAATGCTAGCGACAAACTTTTGACGGTTTCACCATGGCTTAAACTCACCATCTGCTCACCGGTCGTAAGATCCCAGACACGTGTGATATATCCGGTTGTGCAGACGTGTTTCCCACACACGTCCATCAGCCGTGTATCATAGCGAGTATTGATCTCCTTGGGTCCCGATTTTAGAATTGGCGGCCGCCTGTTCGTATTTGAGGCATCTGGATAGTCGGTCCGCAATGGGGTTTCGTCCGGAATCGGCCTTTCATCAGTCGGGGCAGGGCGAGCGGGTGGTGGAGGAGCGAACTTCGTTTCTCGAGAGAATGACGGCTGGCGTTGAACCTGCGGTGTCGGAATCGTGTCCGCTCTTTGAATAGGTCGAGAAGGTGCAGGGCTTTCGAGAGGCTGAGGCTGCCTCGATGGAGACCTACCGCTCCTCCGCGCTATTGACGGGTGTCGTGGGGGAAGGCCTGGTCGGTCTTGAGGGCTGTCGCTCCTTTGTTGAAGTCGAGCCGGCAGCGGTGCACTGGACAACGATGAAGGCTGTACAGAAGGCCCTTTAGGAATCTGTACCGTCAGCGGTTTTGACTGCCATGGCTGACCAGGAGCCGGGGAGCGCCGCGACGCTGACGATTCCCTCGGATTCCGCGCAGATGGCGGCCGAGGCACGGGAGACCTCTCCATAGAACGTCGTGTTGGGATGTCGACAGCCGGTAGAGGCGAAGATTGTCGGGAAGTCGGGCGTGGAGGCTGAACTGGAGGCTGAATTGATCTCGTAGCCGTGGGACGACTAGGAGACGGCTTCTCAGGGCTGCTCGGTGGAGTGCTGAAGGGCGAGACATGCTCTGGTGGAGGTGCTTGTGGTGCGCGCGGAGTAAGTGATGCGTTCGAGTCCTGGAAGGATAAGGTGGCAGGCTTCGCGGGGATCTTAGGTTTCGATGGTCGATTGACAGGAGGCGGAGGACTTGCGCCATTTGATCCGACTGACGACGACAATCCTGGGGAGAGTCCGGATTTGCGCTCCGGTGGGACGCGTGGTGCATCGACGGGCGTGGTCGGCCGGCTGGACGACGCCTTCCCAGACGAAAGATGTAGGGATTCCCGCGACGCGTTCGCGGGACTGCGGGAGGAGCGGAAATCATCGCCACGGTCTCCAGGTGTACCAAGCCCACGCGGCGGAGATCGAGGAGAGTCTACCGTCAAAGTTGGTGCTAGCTGTGGTGAGGAATGGAAGACCATTGACATAGGCCTGCTCTGTCGCCTCCCAGGCGAGATACCGGGGGATCCGTCATTGCGTCGTGGAACCGGATGCGCCGAGTCACTCCTCTGACCATTTGTTATATTGCCTCCCGAAGCCCAAGGTGATATCGACCGGGGAAGGTCGAGGGAAGCTCGGGATGATGAGCGGACGTCGTCGCCAGGCTCGGGCGTTTTGAGATAGGACTCGGTCGAACCGTTTGGGGCGGCCGACGGGGAGCGACGATGTGATGCGAGATTCTCGAAGTGGGAAAGAAGAGAAGAAACGGGTCTCTAGATATCCGCTTGGGTTAGTGTTTAAACTTCGTATACCGTTGGGAGATGACGTACAATCGGGGCGCTATCCGTAGCGTCTTTGCCCTTGCCGTTTCCCTCCATGACGTCGAATCCGGCACAAGAATCGGTCGGGAAAAGGGACCATAGGCTTTCGGTTACGGTAGACGTAGTATTCCGCCTGAGATCAACCAGTATCCAATGCAGGTAGGAGCCAGCTAGAGGCGCAGATGATCGGGGGATTTGTGCCTGGTGCGTCTGACCAGTGTTTGTTTGGCGGGTTGGAAGTAAGGAGGCGACGCGAAAGGATCGGAAGAAAAGAACTACAAGGAGAGAGACAGGCAAAAAAAGGGGAAGGGGTGAATAGAGTAGTCGAAAGGGAGGAAGCTTAGGTGAAGGTGAAACGAGGCTTAGAGGGAGGTGTACGTAGATAGGTGGAGGAGGATCAAAGAAGTGGCAGGAAGCGGAGTGCGGGATGCGGACTGCACGCGAACCGGAGGAGAAAAAAAGGAGTAAAGGACAACACCGCTATAGTGTCTAAATCCAAGCAGTCAAGAACGAAACAACAAGGGCCAGCTGTGTCCATCATCCGCACCGTCCATCTGATTATTGGAGACTATTGGGTTGAGCGAGACCCATGCAGGGTGAGTCGCGTGGATTGGATTATTTTTAGCTTCCGCCTAAAGAACCGCATAACTTATCCAGACTCCAGACTCATTCCCCTCCATTGCTTCCCGCGACAGCCTTGGTTCTTATTTAGAATTAACTCTATCCTCGAATTATGTGGTATGTGCCATTCTGAACCACCGAGCTCTCGCTGCTAACCCAACTCAAGTAAACACATTCTCAACGCCCAAGTGGCCATCCGCTCCCAATGCTGTGCGTATACATTTTTATCCATGCTATTAAACCATCCAGAAACCCAACTGATCATTCTTTCCTGCAGGCCGCAAATGGTTCGACTGCGCCGAATGCCACCTTGAATCAGAAGCTCACCCCCTCCAAAAATCAAACGACATGGTACTGCGCCCCCTGGCCCCCTCTCGGTAATGCCGATGCGTTGGCAGAACTAGCTGCTAAAATTGGGTTAGACATTCGCCTGCAAAAAGTGCAAGAAGTGTTTCCGGAAGCACGCAGAGGAGTTTGAAGAGAGGTGCGTTTGGAGATTAAGGTTGTCTGGGCCCCTGGAAAATTGGGGTTCTAATGAATGTTATTCTAGTGACGAGTACTGCCCCCATTGCGATAACCATTTCGTTCTCGAGGCCGTTACCCCGAAACCGACGTTACAACTGGAGGGCGAGGATGCGCGGAAAGACGCTAGGTATACCATGCCCGCTGCTGGAGTTGAAGATATGCTGACGGAATCTAGAATGCTCAAGGATGAGCGTGTGCGTGGGGATCAAGAACGGTCCATTTTCACCGCTAAAGATGCTGCGGATCGTCTAGGATAGAGACGCGCCACGTGCATTACGATAATTTACGACCTTTCATGCGCCATTCTTGCCTGCGATACTTCAATATATCCGCGGGAGCAAATTAGATATCCAATATACACTATGAAAAGTGGCTCTATGCTCATAGACGTTTCGTTTCTACACGGATCTTCGATATTGAACGATTAAAGCCTCAGCCTTAGGTTAAAGTAGCCCACATAACCTTTCTAAATCACATCACTGCATCAACCTACTCCCGGGTCTCGCTGGACTCCCCACCACCGGACCGTGTCAGGATAGCTGCCGTAGTAGTGCCGCCGCGACCCGTCTTCTTCTTCGCTGCCTCCTCCTGCTTCTCCGTCTCTATGCTCTTCACATAAGACTCGATCTGGTCGTCTGGCAGCATCTGGATTGTTTTACCAGGGAGCATTATGGCAACTTCAATGTTCTTGGCACCAGTCTGCACCACCTCGAGCAGCGACTTGATCGTAAGCTGAATCGTCTGCTCTTGGTCCATATCATCCTGGTGGTTGCGTTCGAGGAACTCGCGGACGGTCTTGCTGGAACGACCAATGGCATTCGCTTTCCTATAACACCATCAAGTCAGATACAAATCTTTTTCAAAATCTCCGCTAAAAATCCAGATATGACGTACCAGGCAGAATAGATACCCGATGGCTCCGTCAGGTATAGTCTCGGCGTCTGATCATTCGGGTCGAAGCCAACAACGAGGGTACTGATACCGAAGGGTCGGACACCTCCACTCTGCGTGTATTTCTGCTGCACGCTGGCAATGTATTTGGTGATGTATTCGATGCTGACGGGGTCTTCGACAGTCAAGCGGTGTGACTGAGCTTCTAAACGAGCTTTATCAATAAGGATTCGAGCATCGGCATTTAAACCAGCGAATGCGAGGACGGCGTGGTTGTCAAGGACGGCGATTTTCGAAGGTGTGATGCGGGTATCTTGGAGTTTCAGAGCGGACCGTTTCTCGCATCCTAGCACAACGACATCCTTTCCTTTTACACCGACAGCACATGTTCCTGCAGATTGAAAACAAAGTTTCGCATAAGTTTCTGTTCCATATACGGTGTACTGCTAGCATAACCTCAAGCTAAACTTACCTCTCTTGACAGCTTCCATGGCATATTCCACCTGGAAGACGTGCCCGTCGGGGCTGAAGAATGGTCAGCTAGCTGCATAGCAAGCCAAAGAAGCATTGTATCCTACCTGAACACTATAAAATCCCGTTAGCCTAGACGCTTTACATAAAGCAAGCAGTTACTGAGGAAGCAAGCTATCTTACCTGAAAGAGCTCGGTCGTATCCGGACATGATGAGCGGTGAGTATCTCTAAGAGCCGTAACGGTGTTCGGTAATAAAGGACACAAATCCAGAAAACTCAGAGTGTCGCAAAAAGGATGCAATTCGTGGCAAAGAGGGCGTGAGATGCTGGGAATGAGAGGTGCAGCTTGAACGATGACAGATGGAGGTGAACGCGAGGCCCGCGGTTGCCTCAGAGCTCAATGCCAAGCGCGCGGCTAACTGGTCAGCCCAGTCCCACCTCGACATTCAACAGTTAACCTTACAGTGCACAACACCTACGATTCCAGTGCACGATATCTATGCACCATTAGGGTAATTTACGACGTTAAAGGTCCGCGGACATGGTTGCGGGCTTGACCAGGAAGTTGGACACCGCCTCTGCGGCCCGTTAACATTAAGGCAGTGCGAAATCAGGGTCCATGCTCTTATAAGACACACTCCCAACTACATATTAGACCAGCTTGGAGTCAAAATTGCCTTTGATGATGCTGTACATGATGTTCGCTCAAATAATAGGTGTAGCATGACACTCAGTCCACGCTCTGACTTTTTCTGCAAGAACAAACAACATACAAAGACAAAAAGAGGAAGCGATACAAAATATAGCAAGTCAAGATTATAAACAACAAAGCAACCTATGCTGTACTCACAATTCCCGATCCGTGTGCCGCGCATGTCCCAAATCTGTTATTGCTGGATCAAAAGGAATACCCCAACACCCCCAGCAATCCGTTCCAATGTATCCCATCCGTGATCAATACCGTAATTCTCCAAAAAGTCCTGTTGCCGAAGAGCGCAGAGATGAGTTGGAAAACCAAAAACAAAACCAATATCTAGAATGCAATGCCATGCTTGGGGTTGACCCCCGCAACAGGGCGCGCGGTGATATAATAAAATTCCTGAGTCTCGAGGGACCTGACCTCAAGCTTGAGATGGACAGGTAAATCTCATGTCGACCGAAGAGAGCCAAAACAGCGATGATCGCGCCAAACCGGAGAATCGAGGGATAGCCACCAGCACCCACCTGCCGGGGCCATCGTCTATACCTTGGAACATCGCTTTCAAAACACAAGACCAAGCACATACCGAAAACAGTCAAATGAAGTTGAGACACATCGCAGAAGAAATGAGGATAGAAAAAACAGGGATCAAATGGGGCAAAATGATGACACGCTACCTGCCTGCTCCTCCCAACCTGATGCACCAGAACTGCAGAAATCCCGTATACAAACACGCATCAATAAGCGTGTACCAGCGTACCCGCATCTCCGTATTGACAAATAAACAAAATAAACAAAAACCGCAGATTTACGGAATGTATTCCGATATAAAGTATGGTCTGCCAACCAATTTGGAAATCGATGGCTTATGCAGGGGACTTGCTAGCACCAGCGCCATTTCGGCGAGAGTGAGCATCATCCGAGACCGTCAAACCACCCAGGCCCGAAGACAGAAAGGCGAAAGGGTCGTTGGAACCATCGTTTCCGTAGAAGTTTCCATTTGAGGCACTAGTTGATGAAGCGTGGTCGGCTCCAGTGAAAGCTGCTTGTGTTGCGGGATTGGCGAATGACGCAGCGGCATGGGACGTATTCGTAGAGCCATAGCCAGGAGTCATCTGACCCATGGGAGGGTAGGCACCCGGCGCGCTGCCCAGACCAGAGGGCAACCCATAGGTATTGGGGGGTCCTCCGAACGGCTGGTTGAACCCGCCAAATCCGGCACCAGTGGAAGCAAACGGACCAGGAGCTGGGGTGCTACTCATGGAGCTGTGGCCGAAGTTCGACGGTGGCTCCATTGGAGAGGGAAATGCAGAATCAGCAACAACAGCTGCTCCAGATCTAGGAGCACCGCAGCGTAGGCAGTTGATGTTCTTGGCGAAGTTATGGTAGCCACATCCCTCCGAACCACATTTCCAGTCGCCCGCACGGAAGGGAACAACTCCACCATTGCCTCCTCGAGAATGTCCCATTCCATGGCCGTGACCGCCGACGTGAGGCGGCATCATGGAAGGCGGACCGTATCCGTATCCATATCCCATTGGGTCAGGGTTAGCTGCCATGGCAGGGAACGAGCAGCGGAAGCAAGCAGTACGGCGCTGGAAGTTGGAGAATCCACAAGAGGGGCAGGTCCAGTCGCCCGGTCGAGGTCGGTTCTTGGATGGAGGGAAGGGGGTGAGAATCTCTGCCGCTCGGTCAAGAACACGGCTGGATGACGGAGACACCTCGATGGCCTTCTCATTCAGGGCACGTCCGTTCATGCAGAGGCTTTCGGCGGCCTGTGAGGTTCAAGTGTTAGTTTCACCGCAAGTGAGATGCAAATATAAGAATAGCACATTACCTCTTCATGAGATGAGAAGACTGCAAACCCAGTGCCGGTAGGCTTGTGTTGGTCTGGGGTACGCAGAGTCCAGAAAGCGATCGG
Organism: Aspergillus sp. PA3604; assembly: GCA_023624935.1. Taxonomy (NCBI): domain Eukaryota; kingdom Fungi; phylum Ascomycota; class Eurotiomycetes; order Eurotiales; family Aspergillaceae; genus Aspergillus; species Aspergillus sp. PA3604. Next base: position 568,266 of record JAMABJ010000020.1, on the reverse strand, counting down.
GCGACCGCCGAACTGAGTAAACCAGCTCTCCAGTTCCGACTGCGTCGTATCGTAGGGCAGACCGCTTAGGTGAAGCACCTTGCTACGTTCGGCCAAAAAGGCACGAACATCCGCCCGGGCATCCATTGGTCGAGTAAGGATCTCTGGATGCTCATGAGCGGGCTGGGATTTCCTAATCAATCCACGCAGGACCCGAGCAAGAGTCACAGCTTCATCCATGGCCCGACGAGGGGAGGCGGGGGCCAGGGCTTGCAGGTGGAAGGGAAGGTTATGCTTGATCGGGGCAGACGACTGAACGGGCTCGACCTCGAGGGCAGCACAAATATTCGAAAGCGAACTAGGACCGAAGGGGAGGGACTCGGGGTGGTGGGTTTGCCATCTTTGGTACTCGGTGCGAAGGTCGAATGTCCGGGAGTGTTGGAGGTACGCGGGAAGGACGACCGCCTTGTCTCGAGCCTCCCGAGGGAGCTGAACACGAAGATCCCAGGAATCCAAGGTCACAAAGGCAAATTCAAGGTTCTTGCTCAAGAGATGTTCTTGGGCGAAGGAGTCAAATCGGCTGATAGCATCGCGGAAGCTGCCTGCTGAGCGGACGTGCTCCCAGGTCAGCGTCGTCAGGCTCGCTTTCCAGGACTGTCAGCCATTGTAGGACCAAGCCGGTATACAATGAGAAGGGTGACAAAAGGAAGAGGCTGGATTGTTGACAGGACTTATAACGGCGTGTGGGTTGTACTTACTGCAAAGCGGCGTGATCGGAGTGTTGACGGGCTTGACAAGGACACTCTCCCGGTGTAGCTAAGAAACCAAAAAAACCCCTCGTTAGCGGCATGCAAATGACAAGATTGCGGAATGTAGGTCGGCCAAATTCTCAGGCATAGCTTGCAAGAATCACGACAGAAAAGAGGGGTTGGTCTGATGCACGAAGAATCGCTGCGTACCTCCTCACAGGTTTTGGTATCCAACAAGATCCACCCGAACTCAATCACCTCTGCAGAGTCCTTTGTGACATAGACGCCATGCTCATCACAGGTGGTTGCAACATGGACGACGATGAAGCGGTCCAGCTTGGGAGTGGGAGCTGATACGGCAGCCATCGCTCACGGTCTCGACGCTGGCTCTGGATGCCAGAGCAGCAGGGGGGTGGAGGGCGGAAGGAGAGGGAGAAAAATCGTGCCTCTGCGAGTCGGAGCAGAAGACACGGATTCACGACCGGGGGGAAGAAGAGCCGTGAACCAAGAAACAAAAAAACATACAGCGAAGGAGAGATGGAGGGAGAGAGGAGGGAGGAGTGGGCGAGGGAAAAGGATGGGGAAGAAAAAGAAAGTCGCCCAGTCAAGCTGGACCAGTTCAGTTTTGGTGGAGCGTCGAGATTAAAAGAAAAGTCTCGGGTCCTCGAGGTTGAGGGGAAGGAACCAGGTTACAACGTGGATCGCCGTGAGGATTAGTGATGGCGGCTAGTTATTAGCATGGCAATTATAGCTACGAAATCAATGCCATCGATGAAAGCCCAGCTGCGTCTTCATTGGATTCTACAATGTGCCTCCATCCGCATCCACGTTGTTGCCGAGACGCTTACACAGGAGAACTGGGAAGACAGCGTTACGCGGTTTGAGAGCACCCAAGTTGGCATTGACTTTCACTCTGATCAATCGCATAATAATGGCCAGAGCTGGGCCCGGTTAATATTGCCAGGCGCAAGAGACCATTAGGCTTTGAAGCGCAAGAGTTACAAAGGTACTCGAGACGCTGGCGGATGTATCTTACTGGTATCTCCGGTGTACCAGCGGCCTCAATGTTCGCTTCCGAGCCTCAATCACACCACTGCGCTGGACTGATCGCCGCCGGAAGCAAATAATGTCTAAAGAACTGCTCCCCATCGATCTGTCTTGAATCTTGGCCCGTTGGAGCATTACTATTTCCCAGCGTTCGCAGGGCGACAATTGGAGATGAGAAATTAAAAACGGAAGCCTCACATCCGAGTGGTAAAAGTCTCCACCTCATGCGGTCTTTCCCGCATATTAAGCCGGCCGAATTTGACTCGTGTAATAGGGACCGTTGGCCAATTCAGTGACATGAAGATGAGGACAATAATCAATCCAAGCCGCTGTCGCCATTCAATTATATACCGCCGCAATTCACTATTGAGTGACCCATGGGCGGCCTGCGTGGCCAAATACGAATTGCAGCCTTAGGCAAGCGCTAGCCACATGTGGGAGCTGTCAACTGTCGGGCACTGCAGGGCTGGAATAACCCCGCCAAGGACTGGGCCATTCAGGGAGTCAACTCGAGAACATGACAGCATGCATATTAATTGTCATAAGCATATACAGAGCACCAAGTAAAGCGCCCGAACCAGTCATCTACACTCATAACCAAAAATCAAATAGGTACATCGCAATCCGAACACACCCTTGCTAAGCAGCCAACGCCGAACAACAAGACAACAGGGAATCATAAGTACGAAAATCATTCCTCCATCTCTGTAGGCTCTTCTTCCTTGATAACCGTCATCCGGCTATCCTCGTTATTCTCGTCCTCTTCCATGATACTCGGCTCCACCGATACACCGCGCCTCGAAAGACCAGGTTCGACGGAACCCCGAACGCTTCGTGACTTGACACTCGCCATATCACTCTCAGAGTCGACGCTGCTTTCGCGACCTCGTGCACTGGCAGGTCGTGTGGGAGCCGCCAGCAGCTTGAGGACCACGTTCTTGACTTTGACGAGAGCATTGCGTCCTGCAGCATCTGCCGCCATGCCTTCTTCAATGGTCTGGTCGAGGAGCTCCTTCACTTCTTGTGCGAGAGCAAGGTTTTCCGGGCTGATCTCGCCCTGGGAGCTTCGAACACTGGAGCGGAACGGGTCGTCATTGTCGGGATTTTGAGAAGCTGACCGAGAAGGTGCTGTTGGCGGAGCAATATAGAGCTTGCTCATGAGTGAGAACAGGAGCTTCCGTTCTTCCTTGGAGCAACGATTGGTGCTGGAGCTGACTCCAAGGACTCGCTCCAGGATGTCCTTGATCAATTCGAGATGCATAAACCCACAAGCATTAGAGCTTGCAGGGCCTCCAGCAAGAACCCTTTCGCCGCCTAGTCCGACAACTCTGCGCTCATCTGTCCACTCCGAGAGCATACCGATAACTCCGGTCATCAGTCCCTTCAGCTCCTTTTCACCAAGAGACTCGTCAATCTCGCCATCACTGTCTTCCTCGGCTTCGAGGGAGTAGTATTCTTCAGCCGAGTTCAGGACGGTTCGGATGACAGGAACGGTAATTTTACGCATATGCTGAGTGTTATCCGGTCGGGAGTGGCAGTACACAGGGAAAAAGTAGGCCAGGGACTGCCTCAACGCGGGGTTGTCACGAGTCCGAGGGTGGAAAAAGGACACGACGAGGGACTGTAGTAGTGTCTCGATGGCGTTCTGGTTGAACTCTTGGATGGCCTGAGGGATATTGGGCGCGGAAGGCGTAAAGACATTGGTAAGCATAATCTTCGAAAGAGCCGCGGCAGCAGCTGTCTGTACACTGCTCGGTGAGCTTGGTTTAAGTGCTCTAGCAAAGACCTTGAGTAATGGCTTCTGGAACGCCGGCGGGGCGACTGTCTCCTTGTCGGCCTGAGTTACAGGGGCCAGCAGAGACGGGTGGCTGGTCAACATATCGCAAAGGGTCTGGATAGCAGTTACTTGAAGAGGCTCATGGCCCTTGCTGTAACAGTGGATGAATAGCGTCATGTTCTCTTCGGCAAGAGTCTTAACACAGAGATTAGCAAAGGACTACCGTTAGTGGAGAGCCACACTCACCTTATCAAGCAAGCAACAAAGCCCAAGACATTCTAGACCACGTTCACGGATTGGAGCCTCATGACTCCGGACAGCAGGCACAACCAGGTTGTTTAACATAGTGACCAGGTTCATGTTAGCCTGAAGGTTGCCTTCAACGTTCTGCAGCATGCAGAGAGCAATGTGCAGACACTTCATGTTAACCACAATTTCCTTGAGAACCTTGGCCTTGGCTTCCTCCTTGTTAAATGGCTTCTCATCTTCACTCATTGGCGTTTCCGAGCGGTGGCGGCTGCTGGCATCATCGCTGATTTCAGACTTCGCAGAAACAAAGCTATCTTCAGTGATAATGGTGTCGTGGACCTCAGCAATAGCTTCCAATACCACACTGCAGAATTCGCTTTCAGCTGCCGCATCGGGTCCACAAACGCATCTCAGCGTCTCAACGGTGAGCTTCGTGGATTCCTGGGGGAGCTCTGGCACAGCGAGAGCCTCACGGAGTAGAGAGAACATCTTCCTTCGACCGACCTCATCACTATAATCCAGATTCATCGCGATGTGCAACAATTGCTCAACGATGAATTCGATCTCAACAGTTTCGTCGTCGTTCACATCAGTGGCGTCTTTGGCAAGTTTCTTGCGCTGTAGGAGCTCGGTCATGTATTTATGGAGGTACATTGCGAAAGCGGTAACGACCGGAATCTTCTCGTCGGCAAGGCTATCGTATTTACCCTCATTTTCAACTCGGCAGAAATCGTTAAACGAGCGTAGAAGGAAGGCGGATTCAGCTGTCATTGATTCCCAGTAGGCTTCGTCAAACAGAACCGCTTCTCGATAGTCTGCCCGGCCTTCCCAAAAGCTGCGCATAGCCTCATGCGCTATTCCAGATTCCATTCCAGAATTTATTACATCAACACGCTCCAAAAGTTCCAGAAGAGCGGGAATATTGGGTTCGGAGCGCTGCCCAACTCTCTCTGGGTCGTTGTTCGTTCCAGCACAATCTTCTACCCAGCGGTCATGGAACAGCTTCCCTGCAGCTTTTCTCACACTTTCGTCACGATCACGCAGACCCCATCTAAGTAACTTTTCTCTCATTGACAGAGACAAATGTCGAAAATCGCCTAGTGTAGGAAGAAGGCGAGAGTACAAGGCCCGTCGCGTAGGCGCGTCGAGGTCACGGGCACGTTCGAGAAGGGATGGGAGGGTGGCTGGAATCAGCGGCAGATTAAGAAGCAATGTTCGCCGAACCTCCGCTCCGGTGTCGTTTTGCATTATATCAACAAGCTTCTCCACAAGAGCCGCATTTGTATCGTCGTTCTCGTCGTCGTCTTCTTCATTTCCGGCCAAGCGGGCGAGGCCCGTGACTGCCTGTACTCTGACCGAGGGCTCTTTGTCGCGAATCCGTTTTAGGAGACCCTGTCGAAGGGTATGGTATAATTCATCGTCCACTGTGTCAAGCGAATTGACAACATGTGCAATGATCTGTGTGGTGCGGAAGCGGACGATTTTATCTTTGGCGGACAATAGGGGCACTATAAGAGAAACAAGGCTGGTGGTCAAATGTGCGGTCGGCCTCTCGTGCGTATTCTGAATGTCATCCTCTTCCGCCTCGGAGCCGAAAATTTCGGCATCCTTCTCTGAAGCATGCGTGAGGAAGTTCCCAAGGAAGCGTAAAATACGATCGCCAACGGGTTCTGTCTTCTTGATTGATAAAATTCGCAACACACAGCGGCCCACTTCAACGTTGAATTCCTTCTCGGGTATCGTTTCTTCGCCTGGGATCAATCGTTCTTCGGGAGCTTCAGTGTTTTTGCCGTCCTTTTTCGAGTTTTTCTGCGAGATGCCGCAGCAAGCCTCTTGGATCTTCCTCAACCGGACAACGAGTTTGCGATGGCCTGTTGTCGAGCGCTGAGCATCTGCGAAAATCGCACACACATCCCGGCGGAGATTCGGGGAGGCCTCAGGCAGTGCAGGTTCTTCAGGGACGGCGAAAGATGGTGTCGCGGAGCCAGCGCGACCACTTGATGCTGTCGCAGAGCTTTTGCGCGCGGTGGATGTCGAACGGGCGGCAACTCGACTAGGCATCTTGATCGAGGGGTAATTGCAGCGGTAAGGAGGTTGTTATCAGTTATCGATGGCCAGGAATGAAGCAAAAATCATCCTAATAAAGTTGTATTCGTATATCACCGCTCGTTCAATAAATTTCAGCGTTTGGCGTGAAGGTCGATGGCTGAAGGCGTTTGTTGGTCGTCTGTCGCAATGCTTGTTATGATCTCGTTGCTGAGAGTCACGGGGCGGAGGATAAACAAACACCCCAAACTGGCAGTCCAGATAAGGGTTAGGGCAGCACGTGACTATATATCCAAATCCGGACGATCGGCCCTTATAACTGCGAGTATTATTCAGTCTTCCATGAAACATAGCATACCTAAACACATACTGGATTGCGCAATAATGCTCCAAACACCTTACCACGGCAGCCCTTTCGTCGAAGTCAAGGTGCCTTGAGCTGTGGCAGCTAGCACGCCATAGGTCACGTGATCCTCAATTACTAATGCCGAAATCGGGCGTCCATTGGATATCAACCCGCAAACGCCATTCTTCCTCCGCCCTGTCAGTTGGAATAGCAAAATTGGCATTGACAGGATGTTCAGGCAAAGTGTCCGACGATTTGCGACGACTGCCTTGCGCAGCGCGGCTGCAGAATCCTACGGCGTCCGAGTCTCGAAGGCTCAAGGGGTCGTTAACGGACTTACCGAAGGTAAGCGGAAGCACTCCGGATAGAGTGAGCTGCCGAACTAACAGCACTGTCTCAAGCAATCGGTAACACTCCCCTCATCCGCCTCAAGCGACTCTCCGATGAGACCGGCTGCAACATCCTCGGTAAAGCCGAGTTCCAGAACCCCGGAGGCAGTGTCAAGGACAGGGCTGCGCTTTTCGTCGTCAAGGATGCGGAGGAGAGGGGTCTTCTGAAGCCTGGCGGTACAGTTGTGGAGGGAACAGCAGGAAATACCGGAATTGGTCTCGCGCACGTCTGCCGGTCCAAGGGCTACAAGCTGGTCATCTACATGCCCAACACACAGTCGCAAGGCAAGATTGACCTTCTGCGTCTCCTCGGCGCCGAGGTGTACCCGGTTCCAGCAGTTGCTTTCGACAACCCAGAGAACTACAACCACAAGGCGCGGAGACATGCCGAGTCACTGGATAATGCTGTGTGGACCAACCAGTTCGACAACACCGCCAATCGCCGAGCGCACATCGAAACCACCGGTCCAGAGATCTGGGCGCAGACTGGGGGAAAGCTTGATGCGTTCACCTGCTCGACTGGCACAGGAGGTACTCTTGCCGGAATTACCTATTACCTCAAGCAGATTAGCGACAACCGCGTGAAGTCTTTCCTCGCGGACCCTCCCGGAAGTGTCCTTCACAGTTACATTCAAAGCGGCGGAAAGTTGACCGAGCGCTCCGGCAGCAGTATTACTGAGGGTATTGGTCAGGGCCGCATCACAGACAACCTCCAGCCTGATGTCGGCACCTTGGACGGATCTGTGAACATCGGCGACGAGAAGTCCATTGAGATGGTTTACCGCTGCCTCGACGAAGAGGGACTTTACCTCGGTGCTAGCTCGGCTCTCAACGTTGTCGCGGCGAAGGAAGTGGCCGAAAAGCTTGGTAAGGGCAGCACAGTAGTGACCATCCTTGCCGACGGTGCCTACCGATACGCAGACAGGCTGTTTTCCAACAAATGGCTTGAGACCAAGGGCTTGAGGAACGCAATCCCCAAGCACTTGGAGAAATACATTGTTCTTCCATGACCACCGTTACTGTAAATACTATGCTGTCCTACTATGGACCAATGCACAATGCTCAGGATTATATACATGCCATACTAGAAGCAGAATTTTGACTATCGAACAGTCAGGTTCCTCACTCTCCCATATCCACTATACCCAACTCCTCTTAGATTCCACTGTGTGTGTTCTGTTTGCCGGTTCCCCCCAGCATCAACCGCTCGACTCACAACCTCCCTCCCAGCTCCAGACTCAATATCAATCTCAGCCCTCCACAAAGCCCAACACCACTTCCTCGCCCCGTTTCCAAGTAAATTATCCGGATCCGACTGCCCGATCTGCGCATCCACCCACGTTCTCCCCCCATCGCCCGAGACCTGCACTCTCGTCACAGGCCCGCTTGATCCCTGAGGAACCGCATACCCCTTCACCTCCAGCTTCCCAGCCTCAGATCGATAAACCGTCTCACCGGCCTCCGGTACAGCAACAACAGAGTTTATCGACACTTCAGACATCGCGGGCGTCCGATCCCAGAACTGTTCCGCTGAATCCCTATCCACCGCCTCCTCTGGAAGCACCTTGTAGTCACGGCGCTGGTAGAAATTCGTCGATTCCTCATTCTGGACTGTGATCCTGTCAAGCCATTTAACCCATCTCGCGCCCGCAATTCCGGGGAGTACCGCACGAACAGGGTAGCCATGGTTTGGCTGCAGCGGTGAACCATTCATCTAGCATATACTGTCAGTCCACCCGTGATATCCGCACAATATAAGTAAGGTATAAATATCCCATGACCGGATTTGGTGAGACAAACCTCCAGCGCCAGAATAACCTCTGCATCTTCACTCAACCCCCTCTCTAACTCAACACTCCCTCCAAACCATGTATCATCCTGACACGGGACCTGATACGACGAAAACGCAACATGCAAGGGACTCCCAGCTTCAGTTCCAACTTCAGTTCCAGCTTCAGTATCAGTCTTAGTTCGAGATTGCGCCTGGCCCTGGCGTACACCTGCACGATGTAATACATCGCTAAGCCTCGGCCCCTTCCATCTACAATTCATGACCGCCGCATCACCCCAGTCGATCCCCTCGACTTCCTTGAGCATTGTGCGCATTGTGTGTCGTCGGTTCCCGGCGCATTCGAGCGCACACCAGACCTCGTGCTGCGGAAACTCCGTTGTGAGTTGGTGGACGCTTAGGCGGATGGGGTTCGCGACGAGCCCGTCGATCTGGACGGTATGGGTGTCGGCGGATAGATGCGGGACTGGGCCATGGTTTCGGTCGTAGGATATTGAGTCGGGTGTTATGAATCTATTTAGGATGTTGAGAACATGCGCTGGTTGTGTATTTAGGTAGGTACCTGGTGTACATACTTTGAGACGAGCTCCTTAACCGGCGGTTCCCGGTTTAATGGGGCTTCTGTGGAGTATTCTGTGTTCTATTAATGTTAAGGTCGGCTTTTGAAGACTGGGTTTGTTTGGACTTACTGTGCAGCTCATATTGACAGTGCTTGTTGGTATATGAGATCACTTTGGTTCTGCGCCTCTAGATATATTTTGGCCTGACGTCATGTATGGGCCACCACTAACTATCATGGACGGATATCGTTATAACTTTACTTTGAACCCTGAGAATTAGCTTTCTCGCTACTAGTATATTTCACTCTGTGTTCCTGGATGGCAATAGGGTTGAGAAGTTGTCAATGGCCAATAATTTCTTCATTTCTATATAATCTAAAGATAATCTATACGGCGCCTGGTTGTCTATCATCTGTAGCCTGCCTAGTATAAAACAGAATAAATCACGCATTCATCAATCCTGGGATTCTGATAGCAAAATCAAATACTATCTATCTATGCAAAAGACTAAAATCCGGCTTCCCAACCAGCGAGGCATCAAGCACAGCGCCTTGTGCAAGCAGTCTCTCCCGAAGAACTGCATATGGAACATCTTGCACTTTAACCAGGCTTGAACCTCCCGATCCCATCGTATCCAACGCAATATCGCAAGCATTCGCACAAGCCTGGCCAAGCGCATAGAATTGGTGTTCGATGCGGACAGCGCCTGTTATCACAGAAACACGGATCACGTCAGTATATACATACAGAATTAATCTCAGATTAAGAATGAAAATAATGAATAGAATGGATGAAAAACATACCATAACCAACATGACTCGAACTCGGACAAGTCGCCGTAAGAACATTCACAGCCTCTCCGGCCTTCGGGACAAGAGCACGATACGAAATCCCAAACGGCCTCCACTCGTGCTTCTCCTTGAACACGAAGCCCTCGTTGTGGGCTAAGCCATTTCGAACAACTCGTCGTGCGCAGTGCGTGTCTGTGGGCCAGTATGCGACGGCGACGGGGTAAGGGTCTGGCTCCTCGCCATCGTGCTCCGAGGCTGTATGTTGGGTGATGATGTAGTCGGAGACCAGGCGGCGGGCGTCGCGGACATACAGCCGGCGTGGGAAATTGTTGTTGTCTGGGAATTCGTCGCGGCAGTAGCCGAACCTGGACCATTCGTTTCGGAGGGAGGTCTGCGTGGTTAATGGTTAGTGGTTGATTAGGGCTGGGATCGGGGAGGTGACCTACGGGAACAGCTTCGTCGTTAGCAAAGAACCATATAAGTCCTTTCGTGAACCGCGTGGTTTCTTCGAGGATATCTTGTCTCCTGGCTCTATTGGCAGTCGGCCAGTCGTCATTCATCCCTAGTAAGTCTGTGGCAAGCACGGCTTCAGATCCGATAAGATCTGTCTTCCGGTTTGGAATACCTCGAAAGCGAGGGGTGTATAGTTTGCCGCCGGCCTGGATATATCGACGGTGAAGCTCGTAATGGGACTCATCGTATCCCTCAGGCTTCTGGAGGGCAATTTTATTGCTCTCGATGTCTGTTAGAGGAAGTCGATAGGAATACGCCTGGAGGTGCTGGTCTCCACTCCCAGGCTCGCCGAAGGGCTCTGAGGAAATACCGTAGAGGAGTCCACTGGATGGATCACCGGGGATACGGTAGGGGTCGACTGGGACGTCGAACTGTGTGTAGCGTGTGTCACTTCGAACTCCGGCGAGACTCTCATCATACTGACTGGAGGGTTCGCGGCCTACGGTAGTGGTAATCCCTGCAGCAGCAAGAAGATCTCCTTCGTAGGTGGCATCGATAAAGTACTATAAGGCTATTAGAATGCCCCAAGTGGAATATAATGGGTCCGACCTACTTGAGCACTGATAGTTTGTCCATTTGTCAACTGTACTGAGATGACTGTAGGGCCGTCCTTTGTAACAGCAGAAGAATGCTCAATGAGTGAGGCCTTATATATTCATGTCAGAATTGAGCCACATGAGTGATTAAGGGACTCACTTTGATGATTACCAGCGAAGGGTACTCTGCAAGCCAGTCGGCAATGATCCTCTCCAACACGGACGACTCAAACTTCCACACCTCAGGGACCTTAAGCCGCCTGGAAATAACCTCCTCAAGCTGTTCAGTCCGTCCATAGTGTTTACTGAGTCGCCGATGCAGTTCCAGCGCAAGGCCCCCAACTGCCGTGCTGTTTTGGAACTCAACCTGGTTGTCGATATCTGTTGAGCCCAGACCTTCGATCTGAATTCCACCTGGTAGAAAATTAATCACATGTCAAGTAATGTGTAAGAGCGATTGCTCACCAATGTGCTCGTCGGGAGATATTAGGACAGTCTTTCGTCCCAGCCGAGTAGCCTGGATAGCTGCGGCCACGGCGCCCGAAGTCGAGCCATATACCGCGATATCAAACTTGGTCATCATTACAATATCTTGAACTCTTAATGTGTGCTGTATATGAAGGTACCATTTGATCCTGAAGTGACCACATTTGAAGATATCAGTTGGGGGAACGCTTGACATACACCAGCAATGCGCTTACCCCAGGCTTCGGGTTGGATGATGGCTTATCCGACCGGGAAAGCGAAGACTCAGGCTTGGGAAAGTAAAATCCCAAGAGGTTTAGGGATATCTTGCCATAGGAATGATTTTGGCCCCAGGAAGGATGGCGTTCCAGAGAGTCAGCTACTCCAACGCGGGGGGTTAGGGCTCCACGTGGTAGCCCCAATCCCGGAAATGGCAATTGCCTCCTGGCAGAACAACTGCTATGGGCGATTCTATAATGCAAATGGTAGTATAGTATAGTCAGAGCATATAACTTAATATATGTGAGATGTATGTAGTTTTCTTGCGCTTGGTTTATCCTGCCCATGGCCTGCTTGTATACCTGGCCCGAGTAACGACTCGCAACCGATCATTGAGACCGTGCTATTGAAACCCGATAATATAAAAGAGAATAGAACGTTTACCCGCTGTTTAACCGTCAGACCTCGACAGTCTCTACTTTGTATATACAGGACAGAACAGCTGAAACCGGAGAGACCCCGTGGGGACGCTAAACAAATCTACGGAATACACCGAGAGTTGGAGTAAGTTCCATGAATCGTGGAGAAGCGAGAAAGAAAAAGAGGATTGACCCGGTGGATTTTTCTTTTAAAGACGGTTGTTTGATTTGTTCCTAATTCCACCCATGACCTGTTGCTGTGTCGCTCCTTTTGCAAACTCTCCATTGACTCTGCCCTATCAGTATCAGTCCCTCAACCGGCAAGATGGCAGGAGGAGGAAAGCTCTATGTCCCTAAAGAGGCCTGGGCGGATTGCACCGTACCATTGATACTGATTTGTATTCTCTATTCTATGGGAAGCATCTTCTTTGGTGAGTGAACCTGTGAGATTTCAATCAGGATGAGCCTTTGTGCTGACGGTGTTCTCTCCGAAGGCTAGTACGTTCTGTCCGAGCTGCGGAGATAGAGTGGACATCTCTGACTCAGTAATTTCAATAGTGACGGGGCATCATTTGGTGGTGTCCAGACCTTTGGGCCGTTTTTGAGGAAGTTTGGACGATGGAGTGAGGAGAAGGAGGATTATACAATCCCGACCAATGTTGTCTCGATGATGAACAGGTAGAGTGGATTTTGGGCTTTTGGCGGTCTGGAAATGCACAAATCTAACAGAGACTATAGTTTGCCTATGATCGGAAAGTTCCTTGGAGCTGTCATTGTCGGGCCGATGATTGAGAGATGGGGACATCGCCTGTCCATGGCCATAACGTGCTGTGTTCAGGTGGTAGGAACAGTCAGTGAGTTCAACAACACACCAACTTTGAGCAGGATAGTGATACTGACACTTTCTAGTCCAAGTAACGAGTCATAGCCCAGCACAATTCATCGTCGGCCGGATGCTCATCTACGGTGCAGTCGGCTTAGTAGAGAACGTAAGTCAAGCGTGAGCCCGCCTGGGAAAGCCCTGACATCCATAGGTCGTACCAACCTACGAGTCGGAAATCTGTCCGGCACCTCTAAGAGGTTTCTGCGTGGGATCTATTCAATTATTCTTGACGTTTGGATCACTTATTGCCGGTGTCGTGAACGAGGGACTGTCCAAGCTCGACACTGATGCCGGATGGATGGTTGCAACAGGCATCCAGATGGTCCCAGCTCTTATCATCCTGACTGGGCTTTATTTTACTCCAGGTACCTCATCTTTCTTATGCCAGGTTATGGACAGACGCTAAAAAGATCAGACTCTCCGCGTTGGTTAATCTCAAAGAACCGGCGATCCGATGCCCTCAAGGCCCTGAAGATGTTTCGACCTAAACAGCAGGTTGAAGACGGCCGTTGTGAGCTGGAGATTATTGCTCTAGAGAATTCCGACAACACGCAAGAAAAAGCACCTTGGAAGGCTCTTTTCAACGCGTCCAATCGACGCCGCACTTCCATCGCACTGGTGATCATGGCCTTACAGCAGCTGACAGGCGTCACCTTCAGTAGTTCCTACGGCCCAACGTTCTACAAACAAGTTGGACTCGGTGACAAGGCATTCGCATACGCTGTAAGTCAAGTTCCCGTCTCATACATTATGACAGAATCTTATTCATACACAGGCCATCAACAACGCCGTTTCTGTTGTCACCGCAATCATCGGAATGTACATGTTCGATGTCTTCGGCCGCCGCGACCTCACCTTCCACGGCTGCTGGGGCCAGGCCCTCTTCCTATGTCTGATCGGTGGACTCGGAGCAGAGTCTAGTCGATCTACACCTGAAACAAACGGCATGGTAGCCTCCTTCATTCTCTATGCCGCCATCCTGCACGCCACTCTGGGCCCAGCAGCATATATCACAGCCGCGGAAGTTGGAACAGCCACGCTGCGTGAAAAAACTATGGCTATATCGGTACGTCTCTTACAATAATTGCACCCCACCCCGTCATTCAAGATAGATAGCTGACATACTGCTGGTGGAATAACAGACAGCCTGGAACGTCGTCATCGGCTTCGGCGTTGTCTACTCAACGCCCTACCTCCTCTCAACGCCCGGTGCGAACCTCGGCGCCAGACTCGGCTACGTATGGGGAGGCTGTGCCGCAGTCGGTGCAATCTGGGTCTGGTTCTTCATGCCTGAGTTGAAGGGACGCAGTTTGGAAGATGTCGACGAGCTATTTGCTGCGAACCTTCCGGCTTGGAGGTTTAAGCAATACGAGTGCACGGGGATAAACAGGGACGTGCTTGCTAATTACCAGGCGAAGATGGGGGATGATAAGGGTGACGAGAGGGTTGAGTTGGAGAATGTTTAGTTATCAGACCACTATTACTGAGAGTTGATAGCCCCTTCCAATTGAAGAATATTGTCCACTCTGAGTCGCTCCTTCCCATCATGGATTGAATGTCAGATCCAAACAGGAAGGCACGACCGGAGTAAGAACATAAGAAGGCAGGTGCAATGGACCGTTCATGAGTACAGTTGCTACTTCCTATTCAGGACTCGAGATCAAGTTCATGAATGGAAAGCACAGCCCAGACAGCGGTCCGAAATAGGAAGGCAGCAGCAGCAGTACAATACCCAATATTGTGCCATACGTATAGATGACAATGTGATGATGGTTATATAGAAAGCAGGAGACACAAGGGTGATAGAAGATACAACGCAGTCTGGAAATGTTTCCAACTTGTTAAATATCTACCAATATAAGAACACCAACGCAGCCTCTTCACAGGGAATAAACAAAATCGAGATTCTCCCGGTCTGTCAGATCAAGCCACCTACAAAAGGTCAGCAGGGCACAAATACTAATAAACATATCACTCACTCTTGATTCTCCAGCCTCACATAGCCAGGATCCGCACGAAGCACCGCCTTGCGCTTATTCTCCCTGCGGTACCAGAACCGTATAGCTACAAGGATCAAACAGCATACGGCCCAGCAAACGATAATCGTGATCTCGGCAGGAACGTAGCGCGGTGCGTCTTTGGGGAGGAATATCTGAGGGCCTATATGCATTCAGTCGTTCAACATTAGCTAGCCATCCATTTTCTTTTTTTTTTTTTCTTTTTATCTGGCGACCGGGTCCACTCTGGTCTCACCGATGATATTCCCAGTACAATATCCAATCAAGTACAGCGCCGCAACAGTTGTTTTCTTCGTGTAGCCGGCCACATTCGACGAAATCAGGAACAGCAGCGCCACAAACCCCGTGGCGTTCGCCTGCGTCATGTAGTACCCAATCAGCCGGCCAGTATTGTCTGACAAGGGCAGCGCAACGATCAGAACCATTCCCACGATCGCTGCAACCTGGCCGCCGAGACTGCTCATGAGGCACTCGCGGGTGATGTGTCCGACGTAGCCGCTTGCCAGGAGCGAAATGACTTCCACTGCGCCGCCGGGGACGCCGTAGAGGAGGCTTTGCTGGGAGGTGAAGCCGAAGTTCCGGATCTGCATATAAATACATTAGTCTTGAACAGCAAACTACATATAACTCTAGAGGTAGAACGGACAAGCTGGCTGAAGAAATTGGTCAGGCCGCCATTAGGGATATCCGATATAAGGGCGTAGAGAAAGAAAGCCCAAGTCATCGGATCCAGGAGCGCCTCCTTGACCTGATATAGTTTGAAGTGCTTGTTGCCGATACCTTGTTGGTTAACGCGGACGCGGGCGACAGCCAGGGCCCGGTCCTCTTTTTTCAACCACCAGGCGTTTAACTGGCTATCTGGCACGATAAGCAGAAACACCAGTCCTAGGATGATTGTTAGTACACCGGTGACCAGGAACAGGACTTTCCATGGTGCGATGGCCGATCCGTTCTTCTCGCTGCCTACTGCGATTCCGTACGCAACTAGGCCTCCGACTATCTGGCCGACTCCGTTGAAACTGAACCAGATGTTCACGCGGCTGTATTGCTCGTATTTTGTGTACCACTGGTTGTGATTTTATTGTTAAAACCCATTCCATTCCCGCCAGGCTTCTAACATGGGACATATCACACCTGAGAAGTCAACAGAGTAAAGCCTGGTGTAACAGCCGCCTCGAATATCCCCAGAAAAAGACGAATGGCAACTGCACCAGGGTAGTTCACCACAGCCGCGAAGCATGCGAGAACCAGGCCCCAGATCATGATGCAGGCGGCCGAGTATTTACCTAATGGCAGCCACTGCAGCAGGCGGCTTGTTGGATATTCCCATGCGAGATAGCCTAGCAATACACCGTAAGTCGAGATCACCCCGTCTAAACAAATAAAGAGGGATAGCCAAACCAATATAGAACAAGCTTCCTAGCCATTGGTACTGGTTTCCGTGGAGACTCAAGTCCTCTTCAAGGCCCATAACACTCGCATAAGACAGGGCCGTCTCTATACATTCATCAGTTGCTGGTTTCTATCAGGGTGGAATTTCAGGAAATGTGGCTCTTCGCACTGTCGAGATAATTCATGCCGTAGACGAAGCACATGATGGGCATGATATGCCAGTCAACTGTACGCAGTAGGCGGCGGTTTGTCGCTTCATCGAGCTCGATCGTTTCTCCTTGGATGGCCTCAAAGGCCTTCATGGCTTCGTCCACATCATGTCCGTGCTTTTCTATCTTTTGCTCTGCCTGCTCCAGTTGATCTACATTTGCTGGAGGGGCAGACTCGGTGTTCACAGCGTTCGCCATTTTGGCTTTAAAAGAAGATATACGTATTTTGGTCTGCCGGAGGGTTTCCTAGCACGGGCAAAGAGCTTTCTGATATCCCAAAACAATAGAGTAATCTGGATAGTCCGACAAATGCAAAGTCATGAAAGTTGAGGATGACAGTCGTAAGATCAACGCCTCCTCTGCAAGCGCCAACTGTCCCATGATCCCTCAAGCGAATTGATAAGACGGGGGGGGGGTTATCTTCGGCTTTGATGGGGAGGGGATGCGGGGGCTGGGATTTATGTTACACCAACTCCACAACTCACGGAGACTAAAGTGGGATGCGGTCTTTACATTGGTCTATGCATGGATCGGCGTGATGAGGGACAAGTATTGGCAAAGCTTCGTTATCTCTCTTCTGAAGTGGAGGAGCAAGATAAAACTCGGCATGGATTGTCGTTGTATACGGTGTATACGGTGTTCTTATTAGCCCTAACTACGGCAGCCACCATTCATGAATTCAATTATCCCTAAGCCTGCTCTCAGTGGCTAATTGTTATTGATATAAGCTCTATTGAAATATATAAATAATATCCAAATATACTCGTAAACTGTATGCACCGCTGGTTAACGGGGTAGGCATAGTATACGTTCATTATAGCGCGAGTTCTTACTATGGCAAACTCCCTTAAACACACCCCAGCATAACACAGATAAAGACGCATTTTGCTAGATATAATAATCTTCCAACAACTCTTGCACTCACATTACTATGGGCCCTGATTGGCGATGATTGGCTGTGTTGAGATGCTGTGGGCCCCGACCGGACGAGTTTCCTGCGAGAACAACATGAACAAGAACGCAACCAGCAGGGCTTCATGTTTCTCGTGTGAACTCATCAGTACTATCGAATTGCCGCTTTCAATCCTTCTTATAAGCCCTTTCTGGCAGTCAATGGTCTTGTCGTCGGGTAAAGAAATTGATCCTGCAGTATCATGACAAGGGGTTTCCTCGCGCGGGCGACAGCATTGCTCGCTGCTGTCACTCCCCTCGTGGCCAGCGACAATAGTAGCAGCAAGCAAGATGTCGATGCCTTGGTCATGTCGCAGGTTCTGACGGACCCCTATACCTATGACTTTCCTCATGTCGACGCCAATGGCGCGGACTTGTTTCCCATGCGCCCTTGCAAGGGGCACCAGCTGTTGGAAGCCAGCATCGATGACCTCCAGCAGTTGCTCTCTGCTGGTCAACTCACCACTGTCGACCTGCTGCAGTGCTATCTGGAGCGCATCTACCAGACCGACTCGTATTTGAAGTATGTCCCCGCCACTCATTTCTCAGTGTCGAGATTGCTCATAAAACCCCCAGTGCTATCATCCAACACAACCCCGATGCCTACAAGATTGCCAGGTCTCTAGACCAGGAGCGTGCCAGAGGCAGAGTTCGCGGTCCTCTTCACGGGATTCCCTTTGTTGTCAAGGATAACATCGCAACCAAGGACCGCATGGAGACGACCGCCGGCAGCTGGGCTCTCTTGGGATCAGTGGTCCCACGCGACTCTTTCGTAGTGAATCATCTGCGCAAGGCCGGTGCTCTGCTTCTGGGCAAGGCTGCTCTGAGTGAATGGGCCAGCATGCGCTCCAACGACTACTCCGAGGGCTACTCGGCTCGTGGAGGCCAGTGCCGTAGCGCTTACAACCTCACAGTAAACCCCGGAGGCAGCAGCTCAGGGCCTGGTGTCGCCGTTGGAGCAAACCTTGTTCCCTTCGCCGTGGGAACCGAAACTGATGGCAGCGTCATCAACCCTGCGCAGCGCAACGCCATCGTCGGAATCAAGCCCACCGTCGGGTTGACTTCTCGCGACGGCGTCATCCCCGAGTCTCTCAACCAGGACACTGTCGGTTGCTTCGGCAAGACGGTGCGCGATGCAGTCTACGTCCTAGACGCCATCTATGGCGTTGACCCGCGTGACACTGCGACATTTGCACAAATCGGCAAGACTCCCAGTAGCGGTTACACCCAGTTCCTTGCCAACAAGACCGCCCTCCAAGGCGCCAGATTCGGTCTGCCCTGGGAATCATTCTGGGCTTTAGGCGACAGCGACCAAATCGCGCAGCTGGTCGAACTGGTTAAACTGCTCGAGGATTCCGGGGCAACAATCGTCAACGGCACAGAACTCCCCCATTACAAGACCATTGTCTCCCCCGACGGTTGGAACTGGGACTACGGCTCTACTCGGGGCTTCCCCAACGAGTCCGAGTACACCTATGTCAAGGTCGACTTCTACAACAACATCAAGGCCTACCTCGCTGAGCTCGGTAACACAGACATCCGCTCCCTCGAAGACATCGTCCAGTACAACAGGGACAATTCCGGCTCCGAAGGCGGATACCCGTCCGTCCATCCAGCCTTCGCGTCTGGACAGGACGGGCTCGAAGCCTCCCTCGCAAGCAAGGGAATCATTAATGAAACATATTACCAGGCCTTGGAGTTCTGCCGCCGCACAACACGCGAGGAGGGCATCGATGCCGCCCTTAAGCTAGCCAACAATACTGCCCTGGATGGACTCTTGGTCCCTCCCGATGTGGCGCAAAGTATCCAGATTGCGGCACAGGCGGGTTACCCTGCGGTTACTGTGCCGGCGGGGACGAGTCAGGAGTCGGGGATGCCGTATGGGCTGGCGATTCTCAATACTGCGTTCTCCGAGGCTGCGCTGGTGAAATGGGCCAGTGCAATCGAGGACTTGCAGAAGAGTTCCGGCACGCAGTGGCAGAGGAGTTTACCTGAGTGGAGGGGGTATTTGGTTCGCAATTTGCCTGTTCCCCTTTGATAGACTTTTTCTTAAATATAATATTCAGTAATAATAGTACTTTCGCAACCACCATTTCTGTAAACTGCAGCTTTGCCCGTCCTATCCTCGGAGACTTCTCTCGACAGAATAAAGGCCACAAAGCAGTCACACATAAACCAGACCAGACAAGCCAGGCAAGTCAGTTCAACGTGGATTGTATCTCGTTCCAGACATCGAACTCGATCACGATAAGGTTTGGAGACCCACCTCGACATCACCACCGCGATGAACCAGTGGAACGTGCACGGATTTGTACCAACCGTCTAGGACTGTGTTGCCGTATTTAGAAGATTTCGCTTTTGGGGTAGAGATTTCTTGAGGCTAACAACTCCTTGGGTTGCACTCGTAGAGTACGGATCTTCGTAGAGCACAGCGGCGGAATGGCGAGTAACGACCAAAGTTCACTATCTATAATATAAAGAAAAAGGTTCTAGTTCACCTTCTCTTGGCTGTGGCATAAGAGTCTCATAAAATCGAACTACGCCCATTTAAGCCTGTAGAACAAGCATCCATGCTCTCAACGAGTTCAGTCAGTTTCCAAGTTATCCCGAGGAAGCCGACTGCAATGAGTTACAGCAAGACGAACAATCTAGATTCTCTATTCTCCTGCGTATGGCCAGCCCTAAAGATCCTCGTAAACTTCTAGAACGGTTCCCTGCAACCTCGCACTTGGCTTCTGGGCCCAAAGAACGCAGACCAGGGCTTTGCTTCGCCCTTCCTATTCCGGTGCACTGTATCTGGAACCGAACCAGGTTAATAGGTCAAAGCTCTTCTGTGTATTCAGCAAAGTTTTAATCTTTGCCTCTACTGATTTCACAACCCTTCTGGTTGAAACTTCGTATGTCACCGCCGCAGTAACGCTTTTGCTCGGGTTACTTGGGTGTCTGCGGTCTTACCAGCACGCTCGTTCGTTTACGCTTCTTTTCAATATTTCTTTTTTTTTTCTCGTTTTTCTTGTTCTTTTGGTTGTTGATCTGTTGCGTGGTTATACTTTGTGGGAGGATGGTGTCTATCCCGGCCGATATACGGGCGGCTGACGCTGCTGGCCAGATTCCAAGTGGAATCAGCCTAGAGTACCTCGCTGAAAACTACGACAGGCAGGTTATTGTAGGGATTATCGTGCTGGTTGTTGTGAGTTTCGTGGTGTTGGTTCTGCGATGCTTTGCTCGTGCCGTCCTGTTGAAGCGCACTGGAATCGATGACCTATTGATGATATTGGCGATGGTATGTATTCTCATTCATACTAAGCCTGGTTCCTGGCCTATCTCACTCTCCTGAATAGATGATTTATATTCCCATTGCCGCGCTGTGCATTGTCTTGGTCAATATGGGCAGTGGCCGTCATTTCGAGTATATTCAATATGTCCTCCCCAGGGACACAGTGCGCAGGACAGAAGTGCTGGATTTCTCCTGTCACATTCTCTACGCCAACGCTCTTCTCTTTGCGCGGTTCTCGGGTCTCGCCTTCTACCATCGTGTGGCGGTTCCCAGCAGCAAGCTCTACTATGCCATCAACGGCGCCTTCGTATTTCTCGTCGCCTGCTACCTCCCTCAGCTCCTCCTGCTGATTTTCCACTGCATCCCCGTTACCGGTCTCTGGCCGTACGAATGGCAAGACGAGTATAACGCCTACAGATGCCTTAGCTGGGGTCTCGTCTACTCTGTCATCTCTGCGCTCTCTCTAGTCTGCGACTTCGTCATGTTCACCATCCCCGCCATCATGATCAAGGGCCTCCGGATCTCCCTGCGCAAGAAACTCCAGCTCTCCTGCGTTCTACTCCCAGGCGTCCTAGTTGTCGCTATCTCCACGACCCGCCTCTACCTAGTCATCGTCGGCCAGTGGTCAGACGATGGCTCCTGGGCTTACAATGCCATGCTTGCCGTCGAGAACGCCGAGATTGCAGGAACCCTAATTGCGCTCTCGGTGCCGGCGCTGAAACCACTCTTCGTCAATCTGTTCTCGCGTCTGGCTTTTCTTAAGTCGTTGACCTGGAACCGCTTGTCGCATATTTCCCTGGTTGCGAAATCTACTCCGGATGGTGCCGCTGATTACCACAAGTCCACGCCGAACGCCTCGCGCTGTCTGTTGGATGGGGGAGCTGTAGTCTGACGCATATCCAATGACAATATTTGGTCTATGCGAGAATAATATAACTTAGGGGTACCAAGTTACGTAGCAGAATCGCTATTCCCAGACTGCTGGAATGCGTTGGGGAAACGCAGCAAGGGTCTGACCAGGGTTACACCATGTATCCCTAGTCGATGTCTTGGAGACAGACGGTCATATCCGGTAGCCCGAAAGGTCAAAGTAAATAGACGATCGCAATGGCCGTGCACCTATCTTACCTACGTGATAGGTCGCGGACGTGGGTTATCTCTCCAAATGCCCTCGTTACCCCGCGTTTTGTACGGCCCTTGGACATGGGGTGAAGTATTTATATCGAGAGCATATTCTTTTTCTTTTCTGCTAGACGTAGCAGAAGGCTGTCGGGGTATTAGACGAGACGACAAAGACGTGTGCGCATGCACATTGACCACAATGGAAAACATAATGACAAACACCGTTCCCCAAAGCCATAAGATAGGCCCCTTTACCGTACCGGCGTATCGAACACCTCTTATACAAGTCATTATGATTGCCATGGTTTGCTTCTTGGTGGTTGGTGAGCTCTCTATTCCCATCTTAAGAGACTGACTACGTAGCCGACTGACACCACACCAGGCATGTTCAACGCCCTAGCCTCCCTCGGAGGTGCAGGCCAACTAACGGCAGATCTGTCAAACAAGGCAAATACAATCCTATATGCCGTTTTTGCTGCCATGGCCCTGGTATCGGGCTCGCTGTACAACTACTTTGGCCCTAGGATAACTCTGGCAGCTGGTGGTGTAGGATATGCCTTGTATTCTGCTTCATTCTGGTGCTATAATCACACGTCAAGCGAAGGGTTCGTCCTGTTTTCAGGGGCCGCGTGCGGGGTATCAGCAGCTTTTCTTTGGTATGCATGTACCCAAAAGATTATATGGTACGTGCTGATGTATTTTCGCATGCAGGACAGCAGAAGGGGCAATGTTAATGTCCTACCCCAAAGAGGACCAAAAGGGTCGCTATATCAGTCTCTTCTGGACCATCTGGAGCATGGGCGCCGTCGTGGGCAGTATCATCCCCACAGCCCAGAACTGGTCGAACAATTCCGCCGGCCGCGTCAACGACGGCACATATATTGCGATATTTGTCCTAATGCTCGGCGGCTCAGTCCTCGCTCTGTGTCTCGTCCACCCTAACAAGGTCGTCCGGGATGACGGGACAAAGGTCTACGTAGCCCGTCATGCGTCGCTGGGTACCGAGTTGAAGAACGTGGTTAGGGCTGTCCAGGTGGAGCCGTGGATTCTGCTCTTCTTTCCTTACTCTTTTGCTGGGCTCTGGTATATTGTGTACCAGAGTAATGACTACAATGCGTATTTCTTTAATGTGCGTACGAGGTCGTTTAACTCGGTCTGGTATAATGTTGGGCAGATGCTCGCTGCGGGTTTGTTGGGCTTGCTCCTTGATATTAAATGCTTCAAGAGGCGAACCAGGGCTTTCGTGGTAGGATATATACCACCACATCTTTATCGTGATCTCTGCAACTAACATAGCAATATCAGGGCTGGGCCATTATGTTTATCGGTGCCAACGCCGTTCTAATCGCCGGTATCTTCCCATTACAAGAGTCCAGCCGTGACCACCCAGTCAGCAAAGTCCTCGACGTCACGGAGACCAAAGCAGCGCCTTACATCGTGCTATATTTCTTCTACGGCTGTCTCGATGGAGCATGGTAAGTATTTTTACTTTTTCTCTGCATTCCGCACGACCTCCCTCTAACAGCGACTCCAACCCAGGCAATGCTACGCCTACTGGATCATGGGAACTCTATCCAACGACCCCCTCGTCCTGAGCATGTACGGTGCCTTCTACAAGGTCTTCGGCGCGGCAGGGAGTGCCATCGTTGCTAGTCTAGACTACCGCCGGACCTCGTATGTCGCCATGTTCGGGTCATACTGGGGTCTCACAGCGGGATCTCTCATTGTGCTTCTCCCTTTGGTTGTGAAGCGCGTTACTAACACCAGTATGGCGGTGGAGGCTGTAGAGGCAGTCAAGGTGGTCGAGAACCGGGATGAAGATGTTGAGATGAGAAAGATCCGGCCTATCTTGAATAGCAGCTACATCCCCGGCTACTCCATCATGTTTCTTAGTAAAGGTAGTATAGATCTGGTTCTTTCCGGTTAGGGAACGCTGTCTGGGTCGTACTTTCCGTCCACGTACCGGTCAGATCCAGAATAGGAAGTAGCAACTGTTTCCATGGACTGCCCCTCGCGCTTTCCTTGTGAGGATATCAACGACATGAGTTCTAGGAAGGTGCGATGGACCGGAGCTGGTGCGGTATGCACCTTCCTTAACAGACATACTCAACAGAAATGTCGCTAGGGTACCACTACTCTACAAAGCAAGTTTGCAATCATAGATCATCCATATCTAATCTATACAGTAGGTATTATACAGGGAGCAGCGAGTCGTAACCCACAAAACCCAAAAGCATCAAACGCCACGCATATATGCAACCCATCTATCCCAAACGCCTTTGCAAGAATACGGGATTTTTAAAAAATATACATCCCCTTCCCCACCTCATTCCATACTAACCAGAGTAAGACAGTCTCACTCCTTAATCATCAGACTCGGGCATGCGCATGTAAGCATCAATAGCCGCAGAGAACGCCGCAAAACCCGCGCATCCAAAGGCCGCAGCCTGCGGGCCAGCCTTGGCTCCCAGGATTCCACCGGTGATGCATCCAGCCGACACACTGTTCGTGAGATCGTTCTTCGCGCGGAGCCCCTCGATGCAGCATTCTGTTCCGGAGTAAAGCGCGCCGACAATGCCGAAGTTCTTGGCCGACGACCACGAGCGCGATCCCATGTCCTTGAAGCCGGTGCGGACCTGTTGCCGCCAGGGGAGGTCGGAGATGGCTTTGCCTTGCGGGGTGAAGGAGGAGTCATAGGACATCTAAATAGCAGCAGTGGTTAGGTGGGTTCAAGCGAATTGTAATAGGAAGGGTACATACACTAGCCATGAACAAACCGAAAACACCACCGAGACCGAAACCCATTGTTCCGGAGATGACGGTTTTGAGGGGACATGATTCCATCGCGTTTTGCATCTGAGCGCGCGTCAGTTAGCAACTTGAAACGAATAATGCAAGACTTTGGATTAAACTGAGACATACCATCTTAACCATAGCCTGCTCCTGCTCGTTCATTCCGGCTGTATTGCCGCCTCCTAAACCACCGAAGCCGGTCATGCCTGCGGCAGAGGACCCGCCCGTCCCGGGGAAGTTCATGATGAATTAAAGGGTATATGATTAAAAGGAGATAAGGAAAAGATGTTGCGCGAGTATAGCTCACGGTATGCTATACGTTCTCCACCGAAACCAGGACTGGGGGAAAAGGTTGGGAGGGAGTCGATATCGTGGCAATCTCATCCCCGGAATAGATGCGGAGAGAATTTATTCCCGGTTGCCGATTGAGACCATTAGTGCAGCTTTGCCACGTGCACCCGCGATTTATCACGCGTTTATGAATGATTATGTAATTATGCAACATTACAGCCCTAAACAGGGATCAATACTGGACATGGAGGGCTCGAATTGGGATTATGAGCTTTATCTGGCGCAGGAACAGTCGTATCTTCTATATCCCGTATTTATTTGTCATAAACGTACTCTATCGCCTTTAACTCGAGCTAACGATTGACCAGATATACATCTCATCGAGACACGGTTAATCATTTTCAAGAGTGACAGAATATCCAGGGTCCAACTGACGGGAATTCTACAATCTGACCGTTACGATAGTACGTATAGCCCGGTAGAATAGTTTAATACTGAAATTATTCCATTTGCAACGTACGGTTGGCCATGAAACGCATAACTTGGGATGGCCATCTCCGAAGCCTGCAAAGTTTCCACAGGAGCAGATCGTAGCTAGTAACAATTGATCAGAAACTAAATAATCAACGGGTATACTAAGCATCATCGGCACGCGACACGTTCTGGCCCTCCGGGTCCGTCTCCGGCGGCAGAAGGCTCGGATCCGGGTGAAGGCACTGCGCATCCGTAACATTGCGCCCATCAACCCCAATAAACTTGTCCTCGAGCTGTGCGCGAAACGCGGGAGGGTATATCTCAAATGCGAGCTTTATTTCCTCGGGGCTCAATCTCCTATAGTCAACAACATTCCGGTCCCCGTCGAGGGCGCGCAGCACGCCGTCGGTGGCGAGGTGGGTGAATCCCATTCCGGTTGGATCTTTTCGAAGGGACTTCATGATATCTTTTGCTTCTTGGCTGGCTTGCCCGCATCCACCGGGTTGGCTCTGTTGGTGGTGTTAGGGCAGGAGTATATGAGTTAGGGGTGGCTTACCATGGTGGTAGGAATGATGCTGTTCGAGTTTTCTTAACTTATAGTTGATAGATAATAATTAGACTGTAAGCTGTGTTCAGGGCACTTTGAGGGGAAGAGCTGCTATATGTCTATCTACTTTTGGCTTCACCCTGTTAGGAGGGTGGCTGTGCATGAATGAGCCTTGACGACCACGTGGAATGACTCATACGCAACGTATAGGTCATTCCTTCTTGTTAGATCGGAAACATTATTGGGGGCCATTTTATGAGAGCTTGAACTGCGCAGTGGGACTTGTTGCGGCTGCCAGATATGGTTGCCTGGAGTAGAGCCTGAACAGAACGTAAGATCGTTCGAACTGAGAAATGCAGCCACCATAGCTCAAATCCTGCAGCACCAATTCAAGTCCAACTATCCGTATTAAGGACCTAAAAACAACATTATACACCCCACCATCACAGCCCCTTATCGGCGTTGGTGCCCGCAAATAAGCCAGTCAGCGCGGTCGCAGCTGAATATTCATTGCTCGGGCCTTCGCGTGTTTCTCAAATCTGATTTTTATATCGGATCCATAAGCGGCTATCTCACCTCCGCTCCGCTAAGGATCAGGAGAGGTGAAGTCCTCGTCCGTGTCTGACCACGGTGGGAATTAGGGCTGTTAACTCCGCCTATCTCCACTACTGCTCAGATACGCCAGGAGCTTATTATGCAATGTTAAATCGACTCAATCATTAAAGACTCGTCTACTTTGGTCCTTTCCAGATGTATCGGCGTTTCAATGTCCGACTCCGCGTCGTCGCCGAATATCCCGAAACCACCGGATATAGTGACATGTCGCCGGAGATAACATGAGCTGGCGGTTGCATGTCTATGATAATATAAAGCCGGTCTCCCTTGTCCTATGATGAATGTAATCAGTTTGCAGTCAACAGCATCAAGCAACTCTTCAAAGCAACATTAGCGATTTGCAACCTAACAGTATCGAGACCATGGCCCAAAAATACGCCAAGGACCAGCCAGCTGGCTTCACCAACCGCATTGAGCGCGTGGCTATTGTTGGCGTATGTCAAAAATTCTAGCACCTCACCTTGCTTCAATTCGTTTTACCTATACTAACATAAACCCCATTCCAGGCCAGTGGCTCCGTCGGCAAGCCCATCGCTCAGGAACTGCTCAAGACCGGACAACATACCGTTACCGCGTTGACCAGGACGGACAGCACCAGCGTCCTCCCCGACGGTGTCAACGTCGTGCGTGTGAGCTACGACGATGAAGATTCTCTCGTATCAGCCCTAAAGGGCCAGCAATTCCTCATCATCACGCTGTCTGTCACTGCCGCCCGCGACACACAGTCGAAGTTTATCCAAGCCGCAGCGCGCGCTGGCGTTCCCTACGTCATGCCCAATTCATACGGCTGGGACGTTCAGAATGAAGCATTTGAAACGGATATCCCCCTTACTGGAGGTCTATTCAAGAAGGCTCGCACTGAGATTGAAGCCGCCGGGGTGTCTTCGTGGGTTACACTTGTCTGTGGCTTCTGGTACGAGTTTAGTCTTGTGAATGGGGAGCAGTGGTTTGGGTTTGACTTTAAGGAGAAGAAGGTCACGTTCTTTGATAATGGAGAGACGAAGATCAATGTCAGTACGTGGGAGCAGTGTGGGCGTGCGGTTGCGCAGCTCCTCAGCTTGAAGGAGTTGCCCGACGATGAGAACGACAAGGAGCCGGCGTTGAGTAACTGGCGAAACAAGTCGGTTTATATTGATAGTTTTGAAGTGAGCCAGCGTGACATGTACGAGAGCTGGAAGCGGATTACTGGCGATACTGACGAGGACTGGACTCGTGCGACTGAACCTGTGACTGAGCGATATGCGAGAGGGCTCGAGCTCTTGGAGAAGGGGGATCACTCAGGCCTGGCGTTGGCTATGTATTCGCGAGTTTTCTATCCCAATGGAGATGGAAACCATGGACAGAAGCATGGGCTTGTCAATGACCAGCTTGGTCTTCCCAAAGAGGATCTGGATGCGCGGACTGTGGTTGCGAAGGATTTGTTAGACCGGGGTTATTCTTACTTTGGGAACCGTCTTTGATACCTGCCTTGGTATAGGGACTAACAGGCGTGCTTCGATATAGCATTAAGCTATCAGCTTACAGTCATTGGAGATGAATATAACAATAAACACGAGCTGCGTCGACGTAGGAGTATTTAGATGGCTGGATCTGACAGTGGCGGTGATTGGTCATCAACCCATTGCTTGGTCAGATGATTGGATTCTGTCGGCGAAGCGGGTAACACCACCTCCACTCAACAATCCACTAACTCATCGCGGCTTCAATCTGGATCCAGGACCCATAATTGTTATAACTATACAAATCAATCCTTTAACTTGAATCCCCGAATATGGCTTCATTACCCACATCTCCCTTATCACCGTCCGATATTGAAAAGGAATGTTGGAATCAACAATCAGACACACGAAGACATGTTTTATCTCGTTTGAGAACCATTTTGCAAGACAGACTGAGCAGGGACAACGCGTTGGAGATGACTGGCTAGCCACCAGCCTTGCAAGGTCTTTTGGTGTACGGAGTAGTGGTCTAGCGTCCCATCACAAAGTCCCATTGACCTTCTGGGCATTCTGCCAAGTTGCAGATATTTCCAGGTTGGAAGAGTTGATTCATCTAGCAAATTCGATTGAGGATTCCCGAGCTTTGAGACCTTTTATTCTAGAGCCGGTGATCAAAACTTGTGACTCAGTAATTGATCGCTGTAAGTCCTAATCATACTTGTTAGGAGAGGTCTAATATTAACTTATACAGGGCTTCGATATATTAGTAGGGCCAAATCCTCCACCTCCACGACCAGCACAAGTCACTCCGAGCGCTCTCATGCAGCTAGTCGTAATGTTAGTCATTTTTACATGTCTGATTGAATTTTGCTAATATCTTAGTAGTACAGAAAACGGGACGATAATAAGTGTATCCTGACTGGGATGGGGGTTCCAGAAGCCGCCCATATATACCCACTTTGCCTTTTACGAGCGTCCACACGGGAGCCAAGAGCGGTTGGAAGGTTCTGGGATATGCTTTACACATTCTGGGAGGAAAGTCGTGTGGACAAATGGAAAGCAGAAGTTTTTGGGGCTGAACATAACCAACAAACCCCCCGGGACGGATGTTTTAATACGATCAGTCTCGAGAAATTTGCCCATGCACTATGGGGTGCCGGCCGCTTTGCGCTCCGGCCAATGGAGACAACTGATTCAACACTAAAAGTCCAATTTCATTGGCAGAGAAGATCATCAAATGGAGTGACTGAACTTAATCTTTTGACACAGCCTGAGCCCTCCCATGGGCTGTATGGTGGTAAAAACTATTCACTACCAATGCTTACTGGAACGTTCAGGGAAAATGGGGAACCGGAGTACCGAGCTATTACCTCCGGTGATGTTTGTACTATCACTACTCCTGATCCTAGAAATTTGCCACTTCCAAGTTGGTCACTGCTAGATTTGCAGTGGAATCTTCAGCGAATTGCAGGGATGAGCGGTGCTGGCGAGTTGGGAGACTATGATGATCATGATCCGGACAGCATGGCTCCCTGTGTTACTGCTGTACGCCGTACTGCAAACGTTTACGGGCGGTTGGGCGTTCTTCCAGAAAGTGAAGAAGAATTTGAGCGGGTCCAACAAACAGCTAACCAAGATTACAGTCTCAGGGCACCTTGATAAGCTCATTGCTGTAATTCGTGCTCCAGACTGGCGCGAACAAACGCTGCAGAACCCAACACGCTGTCATATACCAGGGGTTGCGTAACGTAGTACTAAACATATTCAGTTAACCCTTTATCTTTTTACCCAAAAACTATTGCGTGCTCGTTCAACATACCTGGTAGCTAGCAGTGGAGTTAAGGCTGCAAACACTCACAGTCCCATTATAACTCAATGTGCCGTCTGTATTCTCCACGACAAATCTGTCCACAAGCGAGCGGTAGGCTCGAGCCGCGACGCCGGTATAGCCGTATTTGGCATTTCCCTTGTGACCGGGGTTGGTGGGTTTGTCGTCCAAAAGCCCAATTCGCACCCCCTTGTACAAGGAATACGTGAGCATGGCCGACGCACTGGATTCTATGTAGTTACCTCGTCGTCCAGGCGCCGACATTACTTGCCACCAGGCGCCAGAGGCCGGGTCAACCGCTTGAACGACCGCATTGGCGAGGTCCACAAATCGAGCGCGCCATGTCGTAACTGCCATCCGAGAGTCAGAGTCAGTAGGCGCGAGCTCCAGAAAATCAACTAGACCCATCATGAACCAGCCCAAGGAACGACCCCAGACAAATGGACTGGCGCCGGTGGTGGGATTAGCCCATGAGGCGGTCTTTGTTGCGTCGTAGCCGTGGAATAGAAGGCCGCTTGTTTCATTGTGGCAATGCTCCCATACAAGGTTGATCTGGTGGAAGAGGTCCTTGTTGACTGGGACAGTGTTGTTGATATCGAACTGCGAGGTGTATAAGGGGTAGAATGATAGCAGGGAGAACATTCCGTCTAGATAGCTCCAGTTTGGGTAGACGTAGTACCAGAGTCCACCTGTATCAGTTTCAGCACGTACTCCGGGATTTGGGAGAGAATGACTTAATACTCACCGAAGCTGTTTCGTGGCTGTAGGTCAATCGAGGAGCGCAGTGCAGAGAGAGTATCTCTGTAGGTGTCGTTTTCTGTTTTATCGTATCTAGCATCATATCTAGTTAGAGAATGAAAATCCACAATCCCATGAGCAAAACATACTGGTAAAGCAGCCCCTTTCCTACTGATAGACGGTCAAGGGGGAGCTCAGTGTCTTTCGTTGCATTATTGACGACATCAACAACGCTGTCAGCGCTTCGGCTGATGTAGGCCTCCCAGTCCTCTTCCAAATAATGGCCAGACGGCGACTCAACCAGGTCTAAGAGAGCAGTCTGGAAAGCCCCAACCTGCAACAGCAACGATGAGTCACCTTCTTGCTCGATAATGGCCTGTCCCCGTAGGATAATGCTGTCGGCCATTCGAGCCGAGTAAGGACGCCCAGTGGCAACCCCATTGCTGAGCTGGACGAAGGGTATTACGCATAATACGAGAAATGAAAGCAAAGGGCTTCGCAAATCCATTTTGCTGGATGCACTGAACGGGCTCTACGATGGCAGAGACTTCAGAATGACTGCCAGATGCAGCCCCTGTGAAGAGACGCCTCATTATTGACTAATCATATGCTGCATGCCGATTATTACCGTATTAAGATGCCCTGCCCTACGGAGGAGAGGTATGCAACCACCAGTAGTCAACCAACGAGTCTCGTACCGAACAGAACTGGCCTCGAATTCCGGCGGCGCTCTGACATACACCTAGAAGCTGCAAAGCCCTAGTATCCTCTCGAACACCCAAATGTTGGTCTCCCGTTAACGCATACGCACCAGTAGCGTTGAAAGGGGCGAGAAATTTGGTGATTGTATCCCTGAGTGACATGGTGCTGATGGAAAGCAACACTGTGGGCGACTGAGAGGAAGGATAAGATGTAAAAGAGCCCAATACTGCACGGCTATCTTCCACGATGACATATAGACAAGACCTCATATCTCCGTATCAAGCCCCAGCTCTGACACAAATACCCTTCCCCCAATTCCCTAAATCCTTCCTTATGAATCCCGGCAACTGAAGGTTCGATACCCCCCGGTGTCTAGGACAATTCATCCTCCTCTTTGTGCTCGACCCCATTGACGTGGAGACCACAGCCGCGCATATTCTCCCGCGCTCTTCAGCCCGCCCGCACCACTGGGTATAGTCCTGCTCGGGATCAAGCAGGAGACAGTCCCTTGTATGCTTCTGGGTGCAGTGCGGAAAACGGGTGTGCGTTGCGTGGATCTTGTAGCACATTTTGAATTCAATTTCGTTCAACTCAATTGGACATGGTCGATTGGTTCGAGGACTTGTGAGGATTTGGGTAGATCAGTGCGGTCCTTTGCGCGCGAGTATGCAGTCTGCTTGTGCTTCGACGTTGTAAGTGGAGGTTCAAACAGAAATCTGGGAAATATGATGTTGGGCAGCGTCGTCTCGAGTGACGAGGGAGGAGGGGGTTTTACGGATAGATCTCTACTGCAGGGTCACCAGACCTCATCAAAGAGCAGGGCAAGATTATTTCACCCTCGAACACGAACTCAGCCTATCACAGCCAAGGCTGTCCTTGGAATCAGCCTTGCTCCATTGCTTCGCCACCGTAATTGGCTGCTTAGTGGGGGACCTGCGGCTCTTCGTATCGAAAACTGGAGGGAAATGAACCTGAGGCTGTGGCATGACTTTTGGCAGCTGTTACGATACTGTTTGTGCTATTTGAAACATGGACTTGGCGGTACTTGCAGGTCATAATAGGCAAAGGTGGTTCTTATTCGTTAAGTTGGCTATCAATACTTCAGTTAAAGAACGTATAGATACACCAAGTACGTCCCAGAAAACCGGGCTCCAGAATCGAAATAAATTAAAAAGAAAAAGAAAAACACTCGTAAGGGTCTCGCGACCCGAAGTCATAACCCTGCGTTAAGCCATACATATTCTTGTTCTTGTAATACTCAAAGATAACAGGTCCGGTCCCGAGCAGATATATAAAGCAGTAGGTCGTGCAGATTCGTGTCCATATATACAGCAGTCCAGTTGAGTCCGGAACGGGAGAGAGAAGGGAAGTCGTGCAATAGAAATTATGAAGTAGTGATTGAGGCGCTCAGTCCTTCTTGCTGTCTTTGTCGAGCGGCGGCGAAGCCAGTGGACTTCGGTTTGGTGAAGGGGACAAACTCCGCTCCCATTCGGCCATAAGATTGCTGAGTTTCGACGGTGCAGTCGGTGTGATTGCAGGCCAGGGAATACCGTCCGACATGCTGGGGTCAGGAATATCACGGCGCCAGTCGAAGCTGAGAACACTGTTAGCGACATAAAAATACAAGCTGACGATAAAGAAAACGAGAATAATCACGCTTCGCAGGCCAGACCTACCTAGCGCTCGTACGAGGACTACTCGTCTGTGTGACCGGAGACTGGTCCTGTCTCGACTCGATGGTGGATCGGCTCGAAGATGGCGTGTGCGATTTCTTCGGCTGCGGTGTATCCCAATCATCCCAGGTGTCGTCCACGTCGAGCTTGTTGGGGTCTTCGGCTTTGTGGTTGTTCGGCCCGCTGGGGGTTGTAGGTGTTCTGTGAGCGTTTGGGGACTTCTGCCCAGAAGAATCAATGCCGAATTCACCCCAGAACGACGCGTCTATGTCCGCCGACTTGGAGCCATTACCAGTTGCTTTTGTTCCCGGACTCTTCCTTCCCGAGGGCGAGCGCGACAACGCTTTACCAGTTTGAACAGATAGTCGGTCTCTGCTTCGCGAGGTCGAGCTCGAATCGCGGTTGCGGGAAGATTGCATTGTTCGTGATTCGGTGGCGTTGATCCCTTCGTCTCCGACTGTTGCTTGTCTGATATCTTCGAGGAACGTCCAGAGCCCCTCTCTTAGATCCGAGGCCATCTGCTTTCCAGTCCGCATGAGTAGGTCTCGCGAAGGAGGGGGCACTGGCATCGTCTTCCGCCACTCAGAAACCATATCTTGGGTTGGGCTCATTGTGGGCGCAGGAGGGGTGCGATCGACGGATGGCATGGTGGCCGATCGTGGAGGCCGGCCGATACGATCGCCATCCACTTCGCCGGAACCAGTTTCAGATCCTGGCTGTTTGCTGTTCACAGAGCTCGTTGTGGGAGAAAGCAGTGACAAGGCTCGGGTATGAGACCCTTGAAACACTCGTCTCCCATTCGCCGACACAGATGTACCATTTGCAGCTGCGGCTGCGAGCATGGTCTGGCGCCGTTCCAGCTCCCGGCTGAGCCTGAATTGGGGCGGGACCACAGGACTAGCGCTGCCGCTGGTACTTGGCTCCCTGCTATGCGCAATTGACGGAGACGCACCGGGTACTGCATCCGGAGATCTGAGAGGCAGCATAGCCTCCGCATGATGAGTGACCTCCGTCCGCTTTCTTGTCTTCTCCGATGACGTCCATTGCTTCTTCAACGAATTCAGTTCGGTTTCCGCCCGGTGTAGTTCCTCTCGTAGCTCCAGCACCCTTCGCTCCTGCGAGGCGATCGCTGTCAACAGACTCGTGCCGTCATCTTGGCCGTCGAAGGGGGGTGTGGAAATGGTGTGAGCGGGGGATTGTCGTGCGGACGATCGGGTAACGGGCGTCATCGATCCTGACGGGGAGGACGTTGCACTCGGATCAAAGGTTACTCCCTGGGGGATGTTGATGGGAAAATTCAAGGTCAAGCGTTTTGTATGCCGGGCAGCAGCGTGAGGACGAGGAGGGAGAGACGCTCGCTTGGATGGCATTCGCCGGGGCGGTAGGGGCTCATCCGTAGCAGAGTCGGTCAAGGCCACGACAGTTTGGGACGCTTCCGGCGTGGGTTCCGCCCGATCCATTCCCGGTGACTCTTCCATGGTGGGACAGCACGAAGCAGCGAAAAAAACAAAGAGAATTTAGTAAGGCGATAATTCCACAATCATGACATTCCAGCAACCCAGCGGAAAGCGGAGAAAGGAAGGACGAGCTGTCCGAGGTACAGACAGCGGCGGGGCAGCGGGAGTCAGAGAGCGAGTAATCAAAAAAAAAAAAAAAAAAAGAGCGTGGGCGTATCGAAGGACGACGAGGGGATGGGATAACAATGAGGGAGATGAAGAAAGGTGAGGGAGGTGAAGAATCAGGAGCAGGATGAGAACGACAGCATCGCCGACGAAGCCCAGACTGCCGTTAAATTAGTGTTGATTAATATTAGCAGCCACGCGTATCCTTTCCGTTTCAGCTAGTTCAGGGGCCGATCGGCACAGGCTGAAGCAGGTGATATTAAGGGCGGTAAAGGGCGCTCCATTTCTATTTTCTGGAATTAACGCCCTCTGCTTCTGTGGGGATTGAGGAAGAGGAATGAGGATTGACTGCTGAAGCAAGGGAGCTCGTGGTTGATAGCCCTGCGGCCCACGAGCTCACACTGTCATTGTTGACGATCATTGCACTTATAAAATACCAGAATACTATCAGCTATTTTCTGCTATAATCTTGCTAACTATATATCCTGCCAATTAAGGTAACTCCTATCTAAATATACAAGAATCAAATCGCAGTGCCTATAAACACCAACACCAATGTATCTCACAATATAAAAAGTAGTCCAAAATGCGCAACGAAGGAAAATGAGGATGTCCCTGTCTCAGAAACAGCGGCTGGTAATCACAGGCCCAAAGTGGAAAAAAAAAATTCAGGAGAATAGAATCGCGAATATCCACCCAGAACCCAGTTCTGGAGTAGTGCCAAGATAGGGGCAAATTAACAGTACAGAGGGTAAACGGCGTCGAGATAGCACGCTGCCCTCGCAATGACGCGGATGGGATGAAAGCCTCAAGGTTATGTCCAAGGATGATGGTATTATGCCGAGCTGGGAAACGAGCGTTGGGAAAGCGCAGAACCGATCATTAAACGCCTGTGTCCGTTTTATACAGCAAAAGGAAACAAAATGTATGTTTTATACTCCGGGCCATCGGTTGCGAAGACCGTCGGACCATCGTTGGTAGAGGACATCAGAGAGTTGCTTGATATGCTCCATGCCCGGCACCGGCTGGCTGGGGAGGTTGGCGAGCTGTGGCTGCGGGTTTGGCTCGACCACCGATGACTGGCGCCGACGGTGGCTTTTCAGGTGTGGGTTGTTCTGTGCAAGAACCAGGCGTGGTTTTTGTGGGGATTCGGGTGGTGGAGCCTGTGGGACGAGACCTGACAGCTTCGGATCGCTGACCCAAGATCCGTTAGCATATGGAGTACAAGGGTAAATTAAGGACGTTGCACTCACCTAGAGAGTTTCTCATTTGTGGCTCTGAGAATGTGATATAGGCCCTCGGGGTCGGCCATTTCGAGATCACTCCAGGCCTCCGCAAGCCTAGAAATCGCCTCCCGCTTCTCCTGGTCTGCTGTGGTTCCCAACACTTCCTGGCAAGCGTGGCCTACCGCTTTGCCGTATGCTCGACGGCCTAATTGAGCCTCTTTGCTGTTGTTCTCGGAGTATATGTTCTTAGGACTCGAATTCTCGTCTCCAGCTAGCTGGTATGAGGAGAATGAGTCTTCCGCCGGAGCTTTATCAGATACGCGTCGGAACTGGCGGACCGTGGAAGGGCTGTTCCCGAACGTCAAATCAACTCCTAAAGGTTGCTTAGCACCGCTAGATTGCCGCTTTGGTCGTCGCAAGGAAGGGCTGCGATCCGGTGCCGGGACGCGGCGCACGGCGGTATTGTTTGCATATTTCGGCTGAGGTGGCGGACTAGAGATGCGTATGTTTTCCATCATTTCGGAAGACTCGTCGTATAGAGGATCGTGAATAATTGATCCGCTGTCGGAGTTATCGGAGTCCTCACGAATGACCATCGTGGGTGCCTTGACGGTGTCGAAGACCCAGTCATCATCGTCCTTCAGATGCGTGATGGTATTTCTGGGAAGCGGAAACAGTCAGTCGTCGGCGTCTCTCTAAAATACGCAAAGGCCACATACAGAGATTCCGCATAATACTTCACGTTACGTGACACACCTCGTCCACCATCCCAGTCCTGCTTGCGGTGGATAAGCTCTTGCAAGGCCTCCGTCTTGCCGGCGTTCCGAATGAACTTGTGTCGCAGAAGCTCCTTCGCACTAGGCCTACGGTCCGGATCCTTGGTCAAGCACTGCGCGATAAAGTCTTTGAAAGCATTACTGTATCCATCGCCCTGCAGCCGGGGGGCTGACTCCTTCGGGATCAGGAATAGAACCTTCATCGGATGAGTGGCGGCATGCGGTGGCTCTCCGTTGATCATCTCCATTGCTGTAATACCTAACGACCAAATATCCGCCTTATAGTCATATCCAGCCTGTTGAATGACTTCCGGGGCCATCCAGAATGGGGTTCCGACGAAAGTATTGCGTTGCGATTTGATGTTTGTCAACTGTGCCGCAACTCCGAAATCTCCCAACTTGACCTTGCCGGTGTGAGAAAGAAGAACGTTGGCCGCTTTGACGTCACGATGAATTTTTCCCTCGCAGTGCAAGTAGTCCAGCCCTTGCAGAAGTTGTTGACAGACAATAGCAACGTGCGCCTCGTTGAATACTCCGGGTTTGAGCTGTGTGACACCAAAGTTAGCCGTAATTCCGCACACCACAAAAAAGAGACAGCCAGTTATTACCAAGTCAAGGCACGATCCGCCACCCAGGTACTCCATCACAATCCATAGTTTATGCCCTCGAAGGAAACTTGCGTAGTACTGGGTAACGTAGGGACTTGCGCACGTCGCCAGAACGGAGATCTCCTGCTGAATTTCTTGGATATCATCTTCGCTCGACTCAAGATCGATCTAGACAAGGATGCAAGCGTCAATTGAGTGTCCAAAATTGAGGCGAGGCAATTCCAAAGCTCACATGTTTAATCGCAACAATTTCTCCCGTGGACTTGTCAATTGCTTTGTACACCGTTCCGAAACTTCCACCTATGCGATAACCAGTCAGACAAATCAATTGGCCCAGTAAGATCTTGTTTTTCACTCACTTCCCAGCTCCTCCATCATCTGGTATTGGCTCGCCATATCGCCCGCCATTGTTCGCGACATATTTGCCAAATTTGAAGCTTGGAGCTCACTCGAAGCTTAGGGGTGGGGGGCGGAGAGGAAGCTGAAAAGATTGAAAAGCAAAAACAAGGGGCGACCCGCACAGCTACCTGATTCCTGCCCAGCAAAAGCCTGTTGCTGAGCTGAACGGGTCAAATAAAGCAGCCTTGAGAGGTGGAAAGGCAGTGCAACAGGCACTCGAAGTAAATCAATAATTCGTGACTACTTGAGGGGCCCCGAATAGTTCCATCGCATCCAATGGATGGCGCTGCCGAGGAGCCATGGGTCGGAGGAACAACAGAGGCCGTAGTGCATGGCAACCACGGGCACTAGCCTACTGATTAGTCACCCCCAGCGAACATTGAGTGCCTCAGGCAGAGATTTCTACAAACTATGTATGAATATTGTTCGACGTCTAACAAAGCTGTATTTTATATGCAAATGGGTATGTAGCTTTTAAATATACTTGTACGGGTTCAGGATTCCGTTCTACTCATTGTCAGTGTCTATCAATCGTGGGATCTCGTTCTGGGGAACACTCACCGGATCATACAAATCCTTCAGCTGCTTCATGAGTTTGAGGTTAGTGTCGTTTTGGCTGTAACCGATGAATTCTTTCTTCGCAACGCCCAGACCGTGCTCGGCGCTGATGCTACCATTCCGCTTCTGGATCCACTCGTACACCCAAGGCTCGATCGCCTTCTCAACCTCCTTGTTGTACTGCCGGACAGCAATGTTAAGATGCAGGTTGGAGTCGCCCATGTGGCCGTAACCGACGACCGCGCGGACGGGGAAAGAGTCATCATCTCCGACGAACCCCAACTTTGTCAGCCGTTCCCGGCAGTCATCCACCAACTGGTAGAGCTCGGGTAGAGGTATCGAAACGTCGTACTTGTAGGTGCCGCCGAGGTGGCTCAGAGCCTCTGTGATGCCCTCGCGCCAGCGCCAGATGCTGTGGAATTGAGTCTCATCCTGAGCCAAAACACCGTCAGCGACGATGCCTTCGCCCATGATGCTCTCCAAGAATGTTTCCAGCTTCTCCATGTCGTGTTCAGCGTTGGATCCGCTGGTCTCCACCAAACAGTAAAACGGGTATTCGCCTTCTAGGGGGTACTTGTTACCAGTACTCGAGTGGACGAGTTGCTGGGTGCGGCCATCCATGAGTTCAAACGCGGAGAGAATCTCAGATAGCTGCTTCTTGGCCTCGCCAAACGCTTTCTGAACTTGTTCGTAGCTCTCAATACCAAAGTAGGCGACATTGACGGCCTTTGGTCGAGGAGGGCAAATAATCGAGACACCAGTGATGATGCCGATGGTACCCTCAGAGCCGATAAATAATTGTTTTAGATCGTAACCGGTGTTGTTCTTTCGCAGCGTCGACAAGCCGTCCATAATTGTCCCATCCGGCAAAACAGCCTCAATGCCAAGTACAGTTCCATGAAGGCTGCCGTAACGGAGCAAGCGTAGCCCTCCAGCGTTTGTAGCGACGTTCCCTCCAATATGGCACGAGCCTTTGGCACCAAGGTCAAGAGGGAAGAGGTGGTTTCGCTCAGCCAGGTACTGATCCGCCACCTCAAGGATAACACCAGCGTCTGCAACTAGAACACCAGAAGCCTCGTCAAATGAGCGGATCGTGTTCATCCGCGAGGTATTGATAACGATCTCGTCGAATACCGGCACGGAACCCCCAACCAGCCCAGTATTTCCACCCTGCGGGACAACAGCTAGTTTCTTGCCATTGCAGTATTTCAAGATCTCGCTAACATCCTCCTTTGACTGCGGCTTGAGGACGAGCTTCGTGTGTCCACGGTATTTGCGCATCCAATCGCCGTTGAAGGGCTCAATATCGTCTGTCGCATCAGCCGTTACGCCATCGATCACCGCTGAGTCGGAGCCAAGGAGCTCCTTGAAGTATTTAACATCTTTCGCGGTAATTTCGGCGAAGTTGGGGTTTCTCTTGAGGGTAGGGTAAGCATCACTCGTGTACTTGACTTCTTTTGTTGCCCGTAATGTAGGAGCTTGAGAAAAGCTGCGAACAGCGGGCACCGGAGC
This sequence comes from Aspergillus sp. PA3604, assembly GCA_023624935.1. Classification (NCBI taxonomy): domain Eukaryota; kingdom Fungi; phylum Ascomycota; class Eurotiomycetes; order Eurotiales; family Aspergillaceae; genus Aspergillus; species Aspergillus sp. PA3604. The sequence goes on along the minus strand of JAMABJ010000020.1, from coordinate 528,739 downwards.
AATCTGAGAGACGAGAGGCCGTCCAAGAAGACGTGGTTTTGGCAGGCGAGCCCGCCGAAGGGCAGCTGGGAAATTTCTAGCCCCGGACATGGCGCGATCGGTGACAATTGATATCGCTGGCGACGAGGGCTTTTAAAAGCTTGGATGCGGTTTGGGCTCGGCTCGGAACACTCGCTTACTCAGCCCGTTGAAGCCGCCCGGTATCGGGCTGTACAAAATGTCTTCCGCCTATAGCGTTATTGCGCGAATAACAGCACGATAGTATGGAACGGCTCGTAATTTTTCGTATTCGGATATCCGCCTCGGATGGCGGGTATGGGTCCTTTACGGCGTTGTTCAGGTTGTCCTTCCCTTGCTCCAACTTTTGTGATGGAAGCCTCAAAAGTGGGGGAGGTCGAGCATGCCCTGCTCAGGCGGAGTACAGTCGATTACAATTTACAGCAATGCCCATCCTCTCCTCAGGGAGACATTCCGCGGTAGTCCAGCTCCTCCATACAACTCAGTCTGTGCCCGGCAGAGTGAAGGTGTCGAGTCATGGTACAGTGGGCAAACCTAGAGTCAGGTCAAACAAGCACTGCGTGAGAAACGGGTTCAGACTGTATATATGAAGAGGGATAGATAGTTCACTACAATCTAGAAAAAAAGCGAGCGTCCAGCTTGAAAATGGAGACTGAGCGTAAATAGAAGACAAAAAAAAAAGGTAATCAAGATATTGGGCCCGAACCGCGATTCGAACGCGGGACCTCTCCCATTTAGGTTTTGCACCAGGATTGTTACACCCGCTGTGGAATTGTTAGTTGGTAATCGCGGTAATATTTTACGTCGGAGATACTCACAAGGGAGAATCATACCACTAGACCATCCGGGCATTGATGTCATTTTTTTCGACTAAAACTTTTATATTCTCTGACAAGTCAAATCAAAGCTATTATATATTTACCCAGGTGCCAAATTCTTTACCTTCTCCAGTCCCCCCAGGCCGGTTGAAATTGAACTCAAAAACCAATCGTACACACTACCTAGAAATAATGTTAATGGGCAACCACTCGTGGTTTTTTTTTGGTTTTGGTTCTGGTGTTCCTCCCACTGTAAATTGATTTCGCCTCACCGTTTGGTCATGCTTTTGGTGGGTCAAGCAATATGTATGTATATATTCCGTGATATATATTGGTTCCACACATGCATCCGTTCAAACAACAATGTATAATCAGGATAATCAGTATAAAAAGTAGAATTGAAGAGGGCACTCAAACTATACCCTCTTTAACTTCCCGTGTTCCTTTTAAAAAAAGCCAGAAACCTTGCCACAGTACAAAGGAATTTGAAAATGATTGAGTGACTCCGGCGCTATCCCTGGAAGAATATACTTAGAAGTGCCCTTTCCGTCAAGTATTATAAGCTTTAGGGCACTGTCACAAATGACCTGCTTATCAAACCGCACGGGCGCATCTTCGATATCAGATGATTCTGTGGGTGTTAAACAAGGGAAGCTTCGCTTTCGAGGGTCAGCAAACCGTAGAAGACAGCTGCTTTCATCAAATCCGCTCTCGCGAATCCCCCATGGGACATGGTTCTCCTTGTCATCAACATCAATTGTACATGTTGAGATAATAACACCGATTTGCGATATTAAGTCGCCAATTGGTTAGCTAAGGTGTATTCCCTCCCTCGTGATCTGAGAAATGGCAACCGAAAGTAGCTCTTGAGCGAGAATGTAACCCATACTCCTGGTGGGACCCTCAAATACGGTGTTAATTGCAAATTTTACCTCATTACCAACAACAGGCTGGAATAGCATAGTCTTTCCATTTTGTCGTGTTGTGGCTTCCAGACCACGTCCGAACAGTCGTGTCTGGGGCATAGGTGTTTGAGGATGCCGGGTTCACGACTATTATGGTCCGTGACTATTCAAGAAGCATAACTTCAATGATGCGACTGTTCTTTTTGTTTGATTTTATGCCTTCTATTTTTGTCTCCCTGGTGGAATTGAAACAGTATTCCATCGATGATATGGCGGGCAATTCCTACCGGATATCTTGCTATTTTGGCGACGAAATCTGAGCACTCCAGTGAAGCAGCACGATGAGTCTGACTGCAAGCTTTCCGGTCTCCGTGTCCAGTAGATTACAAACAGCGTACATTTCAATCAAGACATGCAGTCTGTGAAGGAAGTGAATCTTGTAGATTCTGATGGACCCGCATATTATGGTTACGTCATGCAAGTGCCCCGCCAGCCTGAAGTTCCTCAAAGAGAGCTTCAACTTCTGCAACTTTCCCACATCTGCCGCCTCTGTTTGATATTTACGAAATGGCGACCACAGTTCTTGTAACAGGAGCCACTGGCCTTTTGGGCCGACAGGTCTTTGATCGATTCAAACGCTCGGGCTGCCTCACAGTCGGCCAGGGTTTTTCCCGCGCCAACCCGCCGACAATCCTCAAAGCGGACCTGGAAAACCCGGAAGAGATCAAGGCATTGCTGGATGAAGCTAAGTATGTGACCGAATTTCCGAACTTGGGCCTCGGAGTTGAGGTAGCCTACAACTAGTGCCATTGAGTCCTCGACCAATTTCATGCTAATATGTATACCCCCGCTTCTAGACCCCAGATCGTTATCCATTGTACGTTCGCCTCCTACTCATATACCAAAGACAGGGAATTGAGCATTTTAGGGACTTTGAATTAACCAGTCTTGGCTATCTAGGTGCCGCCAATCGCTTCCCTGATCTGTGCGATAAGAATCCCGATCAGGCACGCCGGGTTAATGTCGATGCTACTCGCACGCTCGCAGAACTGACGGCGGCCCGGAATATACTCCTCGTATACATCTCCACAGACTACGTCTTCCCTGGCGCCGAGGGGGATGCGCCCTATGCAGCCGACGCGGAGACGAAGCCTCCAAACCTATACGGTCAGCTGAAGAGGGACGGCGAGCTGGTTGTGCTTGAGGCTACCAAGCAGAGTGGGATGGGCATTATCCTCCGTGTACCGGTGCTATACGGCACGGCGAATGAGAACTCGGAGAGCGCGGTCAATACGCTGGTTGACTCCGTGTGGAAGGCCCAGGACGGGAATGCGGGGGTGAAAATGGACGATTGGGCACTGCGGTACCCTACCAACACCGAGGACGTCGCGCGAGTGCTCCGCGACATTGTGATCAAGTATCTCAAGGAGCGGGGCCATATTCTCCAGCTTCCCAAGATTCTTCAATATTCATCTGAAGACCGGATGACGAAGTACGAGATGTGCGAGAAGTTCGCAGAGATACTCGACGTGCCCTTGAACGGGATGATCCAAAACAAAGAAGGAAACGACCCGAATGCGTCCGTGCAACGACCATACGACACTCACCTTTCGACCCAGGTGCTGAAGGATCTCGGGATCGATGTCCGGACCGTGGGCTTTGTGGAGTGGTGGTGAGTGCTCATATTGAGATCGACCGGCTATTGAGCTGCAACATGTCGGCAAGGGCTAACACGAGAGATAGGCGGAAACACTTAGAGGGGCAGAAGAAATGAGGCGACCTGACATGAGGATGAAGAAATCTGATGAATGACAGAAAAGAAGAAAAAGCAATTTGCCAAGCATATAATGAGGGATTTTAACAGTTGGGGTCTGTTGTCTCGCTTGTCGCGAAGGATGAAGGACGAAACAGAACAAGGAAATCCAACGTAGTCGTCAAAGTGTATACCTATGGCGAATAAATTAGTGTCAAAGACGATCCCAGTCAATCCTCAATAGTCCCAATTGTAAGCGCACTTTGTTCTGCTTCTGTAGGATTTTGGGCTTTGCCGCCAGCGCAAATCACCCGAGGATCAGCATCTCTAGGACAGAGAGGATGGAGACAAAAAATTGAATTCATGCAGGAACATCACACAGTCTCCAATTCTGTTATTAATCGAATCGTGTTTCTTTTGACGGGGCGAATGTTGGAGACCCAAGCCCAAGAGGCTAGACCGCAGACGCCCAATAATCGCCCGTCTTCCTACTCTTTCTCCATCTGCAATGAGGGCCGGGCGTCTTTCTTGACCTTCTAAAGCCGGTTTCTCAGCCTTATTCCAAGTTTTTTTCACCGCGATGGGATCATAGCTGAACTGCTGCTCATACTTCTGGCTCCAACAGACCTCATTTTGTCTGCAGTACCCCTTGCCCTGAGCAGGTGGTTCGCACTGCAGGTTTCACGGTTTCACCACTCTGGGTCGCCAACCGATTGCTTTTTAAATCTCCGCGGTGCCCAGTCGTCTAGTTGCGATTGGAATCATTTCCCCCGTCCGACCTGTTGAAGGCCGCGATTCGCTTTTGTTTCTATTCTGGGGTTGGAATCAGACCACTGGCGAGTATGAAGTGACTGAACGCTTGTGAAACACTTCTTCTGCAGCCTTTAGGGGAACCAACACCTCCGTGTCTCAATTCTCGTACTCTAGCCCCGTCCTCTCACCCTTCGTCTTCGCATTTGCGTAAGGGGCACATCGGCAACCGATTCATTTGGCCACGTTCCTGCGCTTGAGTTGATCGACTCCCCTGTCCTACCAGATCGCAATCGGAAAAGCGAAACGGACGACGCATGCGACTGTCGCGCGAACCACCAGGCCCACGAATATTCACCCCTATAATGGCCCCAGCGCCTACGCGCATATTCTGAAAGCATAAAATAAACATTGCAGCGGAAAGTTACGAAAAGGTTACGAATACAATGGCTACCGAGACGCAAGATTACACAGGGGCTGGGGGACAGGGTCCAACACCCGCCAAGTTCTCCCGCTACCGCTCCGTGCGAAGGGCAGCTTCGAGCAACGCGACAGGAATGGCTCCGTTGAACCCTTCAGCACCACCGGTACCTACTCGCCAGAGCGCATCGGCGTCTGGGTCACAAGACGTATCGGATTGGACAAGCGGTACATCTACAACGATCAAGAAAAGCATGTCGCGTTATCGTCGTCAAAAGCCTCCGACGCCTAGTTCGGCCGATGGGCCTCCCCCTCCGCCGCTTCCTCTTCCTACCCAGCAACATCCAGTTCCTCGAGTACAGCCTGCGACTGCCGCCGTCGATGGCTATCCTGCGCGGCGCCCTTCCAAGGACTCTCAATCGGTGGATTCTGCGAAGCCACGGGGGAGGTTCATGAATGCGATGAGACTGGATACACGTGGAAGAGGTTTGTTTGGAGGCAATGGGAACACTTCAAGCGATACGGACCATGAGGAGCGTGAGCGAGATAGGCAGGCAGCCATGGATAGCTTGACGGGTGGTGGTAATGAGTCTCCCACGCAACCTTCCAGTCGCCAACGACCAGCCACCCGAGGAAGGGCGGCCACGGATCGGGAGGCTCACAGAACGGCTGACAACCCCCGCTTAGTTGACGACGCATCAAATCGACGTCATTCACACAAAGATGTGAAGCGGAAATCATTCAAGGATACAATGAAGTTCTCGCGAGCGAAGGAGAAGATAACGAAAGCCCCGTCCGTCGACAACGGGCCTGATACCAACGCGCCAGCTATCTTCCCCGGCATTGATGCACCTGTTTCTGCCGTCAACGCCGGCGAACGGACAGTCGTAGTGCAATACAAGAAGGATTCTCTGAAGCTCAGTATTAGCCCCTCGACTTCGGCCCATGACATATTAGTGTCTGCGTCGAGAAGCATATCCGAAATTGATCCTCCTCGTTTCATTCTCATGGAGTCGTTTAACGCGTCAGGCCTAGAACGTCCCTTACGCCAGTACGAATACGTTCGAGAGGTCATGAATTCATGGGCCCACGATGCGGAGAACACCCTGATCATTGTCCCGGCCCCAAGTATCGAGGCGCTTGACTTTCTCGACGCTCAGAATGTGCCGACGAAACCACCAATGGACGCAACTTTCCACATATATTACTCTCAGAAGCCACGGAAATGGGATAAACGCTATCTGACAATCCGGTCGGACGGACAGATTGTTCTGTCGAAGAAGGAAATGGCGAAGGAGCAAACGAACGTCTGCCACCTCTCTGATTTCGATATCTATTCGCCAACATCGACCTTTTTGACTCATAAAGTAAAGCCGCCAAAGAAAATATGCTATGCTATCAAGAGTCAGCAGAAGTCGAGTATGTTCCTCTCAACCGAAAACTTCATCCATTACTTCGCGACGAGCCACAGATCAGTCGCCGATGCATGGTATCGGGCCGTCCAAACATGGCGCAGCTGGTACCTGGTCAACAAACTGGGAGCTGGTCAAAGCGAAAGCATCAATGAGTCTGAGGTAAGCCCGGTTCGTCCGCCAGACGAACCTTCGCAGGTCCGAACATTTAAGCCACTCCTAGCATCGATTGACACGCACACCGAAGAGAGAGATGACTCTTCTGTCGACCGCTCACGAACCCGACAAATATCTTTACGGAGAAAGTCTTCCCGTGAACACAAGCCACCCCCGTCATCTTTCCCCAAATCACTTGCGACAGAACCCGAGGCAGTGACAACCAACTCCGCAGATGAATCTCCGTTCGCGGCTTCCGGCCTGTTAGGGCGAACATACACTCACCGCCAGAAGGCAATGAAGGACAGAGAGGAACGTGAAAAGCGAGAAGCCGACGTACTATTCAATCAAGGCCTCGTCAGTGCATCCGCCCCGCCCCGGCAATTCAACGCATCACGCCCAGGCAGCCGCACCAACAGCATGACCTCTGCGCACCAACCCGAGCTTGACTCCCTATTGAAGCGATCCCAGTCAATAAATCAAGGCAAGCCACTCGTTGACCTCACTCCGATCTATCAAGAACCCCCTCAACACTCCCGCAAAGGCCGGGCCGTCACGGTTGATACCGGCGGTCCCCTAATTGAAGCCGCTACCGGCATAGAACCAACCGGCGGCATCGCAATCCCTCCAGCTAAAACCTGGCGTCGACCAACAGCACCACCACCGATACCCGCAGAACCCTCCAACCCATTCAGCAACGAAGCGCGCATCAACACCCGCTCCAACACAGTCCGCAGCACCAGCAACCGCTACCGACACGGCCACAATGCAGCCACCGCCCCATCGTCGCCTACAACGCCGCCCGATCTAGGTCAGATTCAGGAGCAGGCTTTCGCGCCGAATAGTCTTCTCGCGCGAACGGGGTCAGGAAACTTACCGCTTGGCCCCGGCGCACCAATCGGTCATGGCGTGGCGACGGGAGATCGGAACGCGACGAAGCCAATGCTTGATGTGAAACCGCAGAGCCCGTTCGCGGAGGGGAGTTTACTGCGTGGGCTGTGAATTCGCTTTTTCCTTTTCTTTTTTTTTTTTACGTGTTTCAGTCTTCTTTTAGCACTTGCTACTACTAGTACCTAGTACCTGATGATTATGATATGAGGCGGAGGGATGGATCTTACGAACCCGTTTTGTTTTTCTTTTTTCTTTTCATCCTTTTTGCTGCACCTTTCGCTTTCATAGCCTGTTTTGCTCTATTTCTCACTTCTTCTTACTGGTTACCCAGCGTTCATACACTATGGATTTTACTATACCCAGTCAATTCCGGTGATGTACTTGGATCAACGAGAGACCTACCTATCAATCTACTCTACGATAGCCATCATTGTTCTTCAGTAGCGCAAGTAACTTGTCCATCGGTAATTATTACCATGGTGAGCAGAATACCGAAATTGAGAAAGATTCGAGATGAAATATGTACAACTTGCACTTCTTAATAGTGTTTACAACGAACGACAGCAAGCGGCGAAGTTAAGAGCGTCTTGTTGCTCATCGAGTTGTTCCCCGATTAGACACAGTATTTCTGCAGGGAGGATACTTATCATGGCGAGACAACGATGGTGATCCTCTTGAGAGAACTGGAAGAGACGAAGGCGAAGAGGAGAAGGAGAGAAAGAGAGAAAGAGAAAGAGAGAAAGAGAAAGAGAGGAAAGCTGCCTGAGGCTTGCTTCTTTGTTTAACGTTTCCTTTACTGCACCAGTAACACTTGTCTTCCCACCAGCACAATCAGAAAATTCATCGGCCATTCCTTGTTATCACTGCCATACGAAATTCAGTAACGTACAATAGCCATGAGAAAACGCCATGCTTGGTAAATAAGCACGGTTTCAGGCACAACCACAACTCCACGCCTGGACAGAAAGACAAAGGCGCCATATTGGAGAGTAAAAGCCCTTTCTATATATAGCCCTCTTGTTTCGATTCCATCCATGTCAAGTTCTCTAATCGGTTGATCATGTCGAAAGCGGTTCGAAACATCTTGTCCATGAGTGGGACTCCCTGACTTCTTATTCCTTCCATGAGTGAAAGCGCTTGTTGACAACGAACAGGAATTGACTGTGGTTGGAACTGTCGGCGTTCGCTCCGCATCGCTCATCCTATTGGGCATCAACAGGATATCCTGCCTGCGACAAAGAGGCCGAACGACAAAGAACGCTTGTAAGCCCTTGGTTAGCCTGTCTTCCTTAATTGGATCTGCGGACAATTTCCGATAAGAGTCAACACATGAGGCTTGTTGCAGAAGGACAAAGATGGAAAACGAATACACAAGGGACCCGATACCTCGAGGGATAGTATCTTTCCAACTGCTTCCCCCCCTCAGTTTCTAAACAACTCTCTCGAAAAACATAACATAAAGAAGAAGAAGAAGAAGTCTTCCCAGAATGTCGGCAACTATGTGCCTCGGCGCGCAAGCGGCGTCTGACGCAGGCGAAGTCTTGGACGTGGCGGGAATCTTTTATGTCATGTTTGGCTGGCTACCTGTCGCTCTAGATGCAAAAGATGAGGGAATTGGCGAGGCCGACTTCGTGGTCCAGAAGCGAGACCTCTCCAGAGCCGTTGAGCAACTTGTTGAGGCCGGATTTAAACAGTGCCAGGATCCCAACTGCATCGAACTGCAAGCGAACCGCCGCCCACTCAGAGATACAGGTGATGGCCCTTGCAATCTGAGCGAGATAGCTGCTGCAGATGTCCTAAATAGCTACCATACCGTTGCAGATGCCCACTTCCATCTTGGATTCCAGTATGAATCTTCCACGGTACTCTCGCTGTACACCATTTCCGAGCTTCTCTTTTGGTTGGAGGATCCTGAATCCGGGGAGCTTCCTGCCAATGACGATGACATTTTCTGGTTTTCAAACGATCCTCGGCTGCCTCCATATCAAGAGGGAGGGCCATCGGGACCGTGGACAGGGTTATATCCTGTCCGAATCCTGAGTCCTGTGACATTCAGTGAAGCTTTAGTCATCCTGATGTGTCGGGACTATGGACACATCGACTTCGTGGATCATGCCTGGATAACCATGTGGGAGTGTGTTGTGTACAAAGAGCGACCCAGGACTCTTAGTCCTCGCTTCCAGCCCATTTGGGATATTTTCAACGCCGAAGAGCCCAATTGTAGTCCTTATGATGTATTACGGGCACTCCGTGACGAAATGATCGCAAATAATGAATTTCGATATCTGCCTCCTGTTGATATGGACAGGTTTGCTTGATGCATTGAAGAAAGCAAAATGAAAAGCGGCCTTACTGGCTGTTTGTATTTTCCAGGGGGCTCCTGAGAGAAAGAAAAGAGAAAAGATACCTGTAAAGACATGATTGGTGTTGTTTTGCATGTTTTCCACGCTGTCTATTTTCTGTGATTTTTGAATTTGAGGTTCTCCAGCGCCTATCTCCTGATGCTTGCCAGGCCTCCCTTTAGTAATATTAATGATCCCAATTGCTACATTGCTCCGGACATGATACATAATAGTGTTATCCTGTTGTCCCTTAACCAAGCTTCCATTTCGTGTAATTCAAACCCTTCCTGCACGCCGTCTGTTTGTACTGGGAGGCTGAGACAACTCCCATTTCCTTCACCCACGCCCACGCAGCCTTCTGGATTTCCAAGCCACCGTTGGCAAACAGGAACCCGCTACACATCTGTCATTATGTGTTGGTTTAAAAAAAATGTCCGGCGCAGAAGTGGTTTGGAATAATCCTTCAAACGGCCTCTGCTTGACCACCCACTGGGAACTCCATGTAGGTGAAGGGCATTACCATGTGCCCAACAAGCATTTCCTTGTCTTTAGATAACATAGCTTCTTTATTTGTCTGTTTGCAGCTGTCATAGGCAAATCAGACATAAATCCTGACTCCATTCCCCTTTCTAGGCTCAACTTCTATCTATCTTCCCATCGTCTCTACCCATCGTTATGGAACAACCCTCCACAGTTGCATCGCCATCACAGCGTATGACAAGAACCATGACACCGGAAGAGAACGCGATTGCCTGGCAGATTATCACTTATCTCTCAGAAATACCATGCTTGGGCCGCACCAGAGTGTGCATTGCTGAGGACATCGAACTGACAACGTATATCCAGCCCCAGGTTGTTAACGTTTGTGTTCAGCTTTCCCTCTCCTGTACAAACATGGTGTTCTAGAGAGATCATTCTCATAGACCCTCTTCAATAGAAAATCGAATTCATCGTTATTGTACCACCAACCGCCGCGGAGTTGCGTCCACCAAGAAGCACCACGAAATCGGACGACATAGTTAGGGCAGCACTACTGCGCTGGCTTCAGCAAATGAAAAGCACCATTATACCAGCACAAGGACTCTTACACGATACCGCGAGCCTCCTACACTACGACACCATGGAGTTTTCCTCATTGAACCTTAATGGCATTGCCATCAGATTCGTCCATCCTGACGTTGTGAGTTGACCCAGAGATTCAACTGCAAGATGCGATTGTACTGAGATTCAAAGAAGATCCAAGCTTCTACTACCGAATTCCCTACGGTTCTCGAAGCGAGTCTCGCAACCAAGCTTCCGATTATGAAGATAGACGACGTGATAATCACGAAGATGTATCTGTCGGGCATTTCTTCCCATAAAAAAACACAGCGTGGGCACACCAACAGCGCTGCACGTCTACTCGAAAGCTTGACCCGGACCCGGCCCCGGAAGTTAGATGATGGACAGAAAGAACGCGCTCGGGCAGCGTTGAAGTACTTGGGCGAGTCCAGTTACTCTAGACAGTGGTTCCGAAACCGACTTGGTGTTTGAGTTAGCTCGTTACTTGGAAGTGGAGTTCAGGTTTGCTGTCATGGTTTCAAATTGCATGTTAATTGGGTAGCGAACGGGGCTTAGTTTTCTGGCTCTGCAATATGGTTATTGTTGATGGTCCTTTCCTTAGATCACTCCTTTGTCTATTCATCCACGCTCGTGGGCTCTTGAGACGGTGACTCAACAAGGCGTAGCTTGCCTGTGTTGATAATGGATTGGAAATGCTTACCTAGTCGCTCATGTCTGACCCTAACGGTGACTGCACCTTCTCCCTCTGTCTTTCCTAACGATAACGATAGCAAGCAGAATGGACAGTACATGAGTTGCCTCGCACTACCTCTACCTCCATGTCCCACCATCACGCGGCCCAGCTTTAACATATTAGTCGGGAGCCAAATAGTTAAACAGTTAGACCAGGCTCCTCGAATAGTCTTTTAGCTTGAAAACACCGGCTAAGCATAGCCTTTGAGATTCCCAGTTCCCCCGTCGTCCAGATCAGACCAGCCAAGGGGAGCCCTAGAGAGTGTAGATCCGGCCACCTTATTCCTTTCTTATAACATAGAGTATGCATATATGCACCCATCGATATGTAAGGGGCTTCGAAGTGCAGCCTGGTGGCTTGGATCGTTTACTTTCCCTGCGAATACCGCGCGCCGGTGCGGTGGCGGCGAAGTGGGGGATCCGCGGAGTTGCAGGAGGCAGGCAGAAGCGCTCTACCAGATATTACGGGCTGGGATGCAAGGGCCAAGATAGGGAATGCGTGATGTTGCATTCAATGCATTTTTGAGCGAGCTAAGCTTGGAAATAATTCATAGCCGAATTTCAATCAAAATACAGACAGAGAGGCCACCAACCAACCAGCCTTCGGGTATCAGAAGTAAATATTGAGACAAGAGACGATTAAAAAGAGGTATGTGCGATCGCTCGAACGCTAGTCTATGAACATAATGGAAGAAGCAACTCTATAGTAGGTATGAAACAAGTCGTAGGTTGAATATGTTAGGTATGTTGGTGGGTAAGAGGTGGTGATTATCGCTGGGACTGCTGTGATCGTAGGGTGGAATTACGCCGGATGACGGGGTCAGGGGTATTGAGCTCCGTGTTGAGCGCCGTGTTGCGCTGTCTCGCCTCCAGCGCCGAGGTGGCGCCAGTGTCCGACACAGCTTGCGATTGTTGCCGTCCAAAAGAACCCCCCTGGCCGAGGCTGGATGCTCGGCGACGCATGCGCCGCTCCGCATCTTCGAGTTCTTTCTGGTGTAGCGACTCGGATGGGAGTAAAATAGCACGGTCCAGATTATATGGCAGACCACGGTGTCGGCCACGAATCTGCATGGCGATGATGACGAGGGTGGAGATCACCTTGAACTGGCTAACGAAGGAAGCGTTTACACCTGGATAGCCGAGCGAGAGACCGACAGTACCGTAGGCGGACACAACTTCAAAAAGCACGGACCAAACCTGGAACGAATACTGGTCCGTGTTCGCGATACGATCGCCTTCGACGATGGTGATAATAAAAAGACCCAAGCAGACGTACCAGAGGTCGAAACCCAGTTGTCTCCGTAAGTGAGTCCCGATATAGGTGGGCGCCGTCTGGTTGTCGTCATTCTCATCGTCTTCCGGTCCGTAGACCCCAAGACTCTTTTCCTCGTAGACATTTGTCCGTCTGAGCGAGATAGCGATGGGGAAAACGGAGATATACATCATGATCATGTACGAGACCTGGACAGCAGGATGCAGCTCGGAGATGGATACCACAGCAAAACCAGCGGTTCGGGTACAGGCGGCTTGGAAAAGGCCATCCACGATTTTGATACCGGTGGACAACGCACTGACGGCGACGTCGTTGAGCTGGGATTATCATTAGCAATAGTCATTATAACCAAGGATATTAAAGCACTTACATCCAAAATGATGAAGAATATCAAGTCAACTCCGTTCAATAGGACCAGAGTCGCGACTAGCCACCAGGTCGCATTACGTGGGAAAAGGAGCGTAAAGCATCGGCGTGGATGATCCAGGAGGAATTTCAACTCTTCCCAAAGCGGCGTTTCCTTGGAGACGATTATGGACAACACCCAGATGATGAGACGGAGCATGCAGGGAAAGCCAGTGTTGCCGATAATGATAAGAAATGCCAGTAACAAAAGAGGGAAGATGGCTTCCTGGAATGAAGTCATCGAGTCTGGGGTGAGGGTGAACCCGACATCATTGAAGGCGGAAGCAGCAGTGAAGAACGCCCACCACGGACGTCCTTGGCCCGCCTCCTTGACGACATTCCCCCAGTGGGTCTCCATAATCCAGGGCAGCAGGCAGACTACACCAAGAAGGTGAAACACGACATAGTATGATATCAAGACCACGGCTAGCGTTTTCAACGACCGATACTCGATTCCTCCTAGTTCATCGCGTTGCTCCTCGGTCAGATCAACAAAGTTGGAATTGCGGCCAACCGTCGCATCCCAACTAAGATACGGTAGAGTAGGTCGGTCCCGTTCCTGCGTTAAAGACCGGAAGATGCCGACGAGTGTTGGCCTCCGGGTCCCCGATCGTGCAAGCGGCGTCGGATCATCTCCGTCCATAGTATCGCGAACAGTGGGGCGCGTATCCAGGCGGGGGAATGTAGAATTCCTTGTTCTCGCCCGCGGCAGGTCTGGTTCGTTGATTGTAATATGAGGACCGTCCATGTTTGGGGTGTTATCGTTGGTGTCACCCCCAGGGCTCTGCTGTGCAGACTGGCCGGATCTGGTCTTGGCTAATTTGTGGTCATCGTTTTCTTCCTCGTCGAGAACCTGCGGCCCTCCACCACGATCATATTCCCTTGGGCTCGGGATCCGAAGTGCGCCTTGATTCTTCCGCTGCTTCTCCAGGAAAGCGATGTGATGCTCGGGATCGAGTTGGGGAGGAACTCGGAGGCTGCCGAAATCACGATTAATCGTAGTATTCGGTGGACTCGGTTGTTCTCTGGGCGTCTCCTCCGGCGTCTCCTCCGGTTTTGCTGCACTGCTAGCGTTTGAAGTGGGGGAGACGGACCCAGAGTCACTCTCCTCTGGAGACTTGGGAAGTGGCGCAGCTGGGGAAGCTGGGCTAGATGGGCCAGTTCGCGGCCCATCCCTTTGAGGTTGAATGGCAAAATCGTTGCGCAGTACAACAATAGGGCGACCGTTTATCCCCGCTTCTTCCTGGCTGTAAGACTGCGAGCTTTTGTCCGAGCTGATTGTTCGCGCGCGGGACCTGCTAGTGCGAAGGGCTCGAGCGTCGCGGACGACATGTTGAAATCGTTTCTCGAACCAGTAAAGACGGATAAAGACGAGAGCGGTGTGTATGAATATTGGAGTCGTGAGCATGGAAACGAAGTAGAGGATGACCTGCTGGTAGGTGTAAAGCAGGTTGAGGTCCACCGTATTCAAGCCACTCTGGGTAGCCGCACCGGCAGAGAAGAAAAGCGCATCAATGTACTTCAGGTCATTTCCCGGGTAGATGATAACGGAGGTTATCAGAGCCATCGAGATAATGTAGATGTAATGGATACTGATGAAGTTCAGATGCAAATCCTTTATGAATGGTATTCGGGCCTTGTGGCGCGCCAGCTGGCGAAGGACGGTGCAAAACATCCTGGCAGGGCGACGGCCGAACCGCCTTGGTACAGGGGATCGCAAGTTCACAACAGTTTACCACGAGCCGGAGCCGGGGCAGCAGTTGATATATGTATGTTTTCTCGGAGAATTCCGCGGCAAGGGAAGTGAATCGAGACGTTCTGCAGAGAATCCAGGAATGGTGATCAGCGCGCCACGCGAGACGTGCCGATCAGTCCTGGAGAGGTTGAGGTTGAGGATTCGAGAAGACGAGGCAGAAGGCCGGTGTTAGCCTCTGGTTATAACATGGGGGTTCTTGCCATGAACCAGGACATTGCGCAATAAAGACATCAGTGAATTGTGAAATGGAGTTGAAGATGAAGATGGAGATGGGAAAAGACGAGGTGTGCGGGTCCCAAGCTGATGTGGAAGGCAGAAAGAAATTGAAGGTAGCGGCCAGGGGACAGAAAGAAATTGACTGCACACAGTCCAAGCGTCAAAAAAATCTTCACGGGCGTTTCTTTCAAGATTCAAAGACTCGAGAAGGAAAAAAAAAAAAGGTCAAGCAAAACAGAGGTGAAAAGAAAAGAAAAGATAAGAAATTAGCAGCCAGTGAGCCACAAGGGCGGAAGACAAGAGACCAGGGGGGTGCTGCACTAGCAAATCGGCGCCTCTCATTCGAGCGCCCCTGCGATCAACTCATAAGCCATGCAGATTTGATAACTTGGGCCGGCATCAAAGAGCTTATCCTCGAGATTATTTTGCAATGTACTTTGTTGTTCAGCTGTGCAACTGTTCAGCTTTCAGCTTTTCACTGCATGCGGAGAGCTCGTCATGCCAAGACTTTCGACGTTCTCGACCATTTCCCGATTGGGACACTTCTGGCGCTTGCGGTGGCGGTGCTCAAACTTCAAAGAGCTGCGATTGCATTACGATTCTGACAGACTTAAAGAGGCTACTAACTAACAGCCAAGACAGCACCAAAGAGCGGTCACCGCTTGGCTTCCTGGATTCCACGCTGCAATCAAAGGCTGGGATAGCACGCGTGATGCCATCCATTGGCTGCCGTCATTTTCCCGGATATGACAGACGGCCTCAGCTTGCAGTACTTCTGTCTCCGGCATTGCCCGGTTCAGGCCAGACTCGACTTGTGAAACGCAAGCTGTGCGATCGTCGGAATAGGGGTCGCACGAACGAGAAGCTATTCGAGAAGGGGCTAGAAGACTGAGGTTTGGGCACGCATACATTCTGGTGTCACCGGCATCAATGATCAAGCCGACCAGGCCGAGACTTTCCCGATCCCTGAGGTCGTGCGATACTCCGACCGCGTGGATCGTATCTTAGTAGCTGCATGCATTGTGATGGCTCACAAATCTTGTTCTTTGATCTTGATTCATTGTCAATCCTTTCCAGATAACTACACCTGCGTAAGGCTCACTGCCAGTGGTATCACAAAACACGCTAATTGCATCGCTGCACAAGCTCTTCCACCAACTGATTCATCTCCTCCTCCTTCTCCCACGGCAACATATGCCCGCTCCCTTCCCATACCTTGTACAGAATCCCCTCACCCAAGTCTCGATTCAACAGCTCGCCATGATGAAACGTCAACATTCGATCCACAGTCCCATGCAGCACCGCAATCCTCTCTCGCCCAACTCGATCCCCCAAGGTCTTCAACTGCGCCGGCGACTTGTGGTGGAAATAGCACGCAACAACCTGCATTATAAACCCCATCTTCGTGAACCCCTCCGGATCCGCCAACTTGCGCAACCGCCCCGCCGCAAACCGATCGCGCTTCGTCGGGAAGTTCTTCTCGGGCTCATCAAACTCGTCATCCGGCAGCGCCAGGAAATCCGCAGGGAACAACGAATGCGCCAGCCGGTCAAGCTCCACATCCATCTTCTTGGGTATGAACATCTCCGCGCGCTCGCGCAGGTTCTCCAGGAACGGCGCCGTCCGCACAAGTCGCGGCGCCGTACAGCACAGCGTCAGGCTCGCCAGTCGCTCGGGGATCAGCATCGCCAGCTCCTGCGAGATCATCCCGCCCATGCTTGCGCCGATGACGTTGATGTCGCGTGTCGGCGGTGTAGAGGGGTCAAGCCATTTTAGGGCGACGAGGAGGTCGACGGCGTCTTGTGCCATCTCGGACGTGGAGTAGTAGGATAGCGGTTTGTCGGATTTGCCCACGCCGCGGTTGTCGAAGACCAGCACCGAGTATTTGGATCCGTGGGTGTGCCCGAAGAACTTGGTTTGGCGCTTCCAGTCGCTGTGCACGGCGTTGAGGCCCATGATTAACTGTACTGTCAGAATGCCTTCGTAAAAAGTAAGGTGAGGATGGATACTTACGACGAGCTTTGTAGGACCGGTGCCATGGATCTGGTAGTAGAGATTGAGAGGGCCTCCGCGGCGGGTTTGAGCGACGGGGCATGTGCCAGATGTCGTCGGGGACAGTTTCCAGTCCAGGGACTGGTAGGCCGGGTGGGCGACGACTTCAGCGGCGGTTAGGAAGGCCATTTTGGTCAGATCGGGGTGTTGAAGAAAGCAGAATCAAACCCGGTGCACTGCTGCAACACCTGCTCGTTCGTTGCCTCCGGACTCGGACGCCCGGTCGGCAAGTGCCGAGGCATATCTGTACGGGCATTTGATTGGACAAGATGGATTATGTCAGCATGATGTCATCTGCCACTGCCCTGCCCTACAGAGGACTCTGTATATACACTGTACTCCGTAGTAAGGGAGATCATGGCTTCAGGTAGAGACCGAAGGGACGTTGGAGAAAGGTAGAAAGGTGTGCCTAGTATTCATGTCTGCGGGCATGAGATGTGGGGTTGTCAGTGATCAGTGATAAGGGGCAATCTCCACCGTTGACAGGGTTCGCAGTAAGAAGTCCTCAGGCGATACTTTGGGTGCCAATCCAATATATACGCATAGGTAGCCCTGAGTCAGTGCAGTGTCTCTGAGGTCTGAGGTCACCGAGGCTCGTGCATATAAGGTGCTGACGCCTGTTCTCCCCGGTACTCGATGATCGGCCCCTGTGCCAATTTCCAAGCTCTGTTAGACTAATTTAGAGCGTAAAATTTAGTCATGTAAGTGTCAAACAGCGTTGGGACATCGAGGGCACGCGGGTCTGGTGCGGATTCTATTGGATACCGCCATGGCCCAATCAGAGGCGCCATATATGGAACGCTGCCCTCTCAGTGTATATCATTGATAGTATACGGATTAGGTATCTGTAGATCGGGAAGTATATACACCTCTGCTGGATTGTAACATCCCGTGAAAACAACAGCTCAACCTGTTGACCCGATGCAACTGATCAACGACAGTTGGCTGCCATCGCAGATACGGCGACTCCTTATACTAGGCCTATGCTATACAAGGTTGTGCACCTACAGACTCGGGTAGACGGAAAGAATACTTCAGGGTTCTTGGACCAGGCACTCATTATTGTCCCGATCAGCGGCATTTTCCTCGCCCTCAGCAATAGCCAATTAGTCCCCAGCCGTGCCTTAACATCGAGGGAGATCCGTTGCTGATCATGGGGGCACCAGCACGGACAAGGAAGATAACGGGACGAATATACACAGCTAGAGAGACTATCATGAGCGTGGAGCCATTCGTTCTTCGCTACTACCGCCATGTTGCCAAATCTCGCACGATGAATGGTTCCTTTCCGATGAAGCAGCACCGTGATTGTAGCTCTATACACCTCCTGGTACGAGAATTGGCCAAAGGTGTTCGCTTTAGCAGCCCCCTCGCTGCATTCTCTTAAGTTGTTGCAGTTCCTGTGCTTTGACCGTGTTCTCCTCCTGATTCCCTGTAAAGTGCATTCTATCCTTCATCATGTTTGCCCAGTGGGCTTCCCGCTGCCTCCCCGGCCTCAGTATCCTCGCCCTCCTTGCCCTCCTCCTTCTAACCTCGACCGATGTGCTCCCAGGGTCATGGAAAGGCCCGCCGAGGGGTAAGGGGCCTACTAACGACCCTACTACACTCAGCCTGGCGCAGACGATATTCATTGTGTATACGATCCTGGTTCATCTCAACACGCTGTTATTCACCGGCCGACTCTCATGGGCCTTGTCCCATGCGTTCCGCCAAACATCCAAGGTTTTGAAGCGGCGATCCGACCAGTCTCCGAGTACTACTCCTGAGCCGGGGAGTCCTCTTACAGATGACTCTCTCGCAACTGCGCTGGACATGAAGCGTGCCCAGACATGGGCTACAGAACTCCCGGAGGAAATTACTCACGCCATTATACTCCCGAACTATAACGAAGACATCGGCACTCTGCGTGATACACTCGAAGTCCTCGCCAGTCATCCACGAGCACGCACCCAGTACGAGGTATGATATATCACCGAATTATAATAGGAGGGGGGAGCTGATATAATTTAGATCTACCTCGCTATGGAGCAGAAGGAAGCTGGGGCGGCTGAGAAGGCCGAGAAGCTGGTCTCGCTGTATGAGAAGTCCTTTGCTCTTGTCCAGCCAACCTTCCATCCCCCTGGTCTGCCTCTGGAGATTGCAGGAAAGAGTTCCAATGTTGCCTTTGCGGCGCGCTGCATCGGACAGGTGCACCGGGCTGAGCTGGGGTCTGAGAGTTGCAATGTGATCATCACGGTCATGGATGGTGAGTGCTGCCATGCTTATATGGATCCATTTGCTAACATGCCCAGCCGATACAAACCTTCTGCAGGATTACTTTAATGAAATCCGTCGTCTACACTATGCCCATATTACCGAGGCCGAGCGCACACTCTACTCGTGCCCTATAATCTTCGACAGAAACTCCAACGACAGCCCTATCCTCGTTCGCTGCGCCGACCTGCTATGGAGCTTCGCCGGCCTGTCCACCATGTACCCTCACTCCACCGTCTCCATCCCAACCTCCGTCTACTCGCTCCCTCTTGTGCTCGCACACAGAGTGGGCGGCTGGGACAGCGATCCCACCTCTATCGGAGAGGACATGCACATGATGCTCAAGTGCTACTTCGAGACAAACGGCAGCCTCATCTCCCGCGTCGTCCACACCCCAGCAAGCCAGTGCAATGTCTCCAGCGACCTGCCACACCCAGGCTTCCGTCGCTCGCTGGACACCTGCGTCGCGCGGTACCGACAGGCCCTGCGACACATGTGGGGTGCTCTCGACTCGGGCTTTGCAACGAGAAACACAGTCAGCTCGATCCGGTTCAGCTGGCGCTGTCTTCTCCTCAAGCCGAGACATATTGCCCTGATGCATCTTCTCTGGGAAGCGCACTTCCTCCCCTGCCACTTCACCATCCTGCTCATTTTCTCGATGGTGTATGAGCAGCTCGCCTCGTTTACACAGACGCCGCTTCACCCGTACATCACATTCACATTCCAATTCACGGGCTTCCTGCGCTTCGCGTCCTTTGTGTGGATGAATATCTGCATCTCGCTCTACAACCGGTGGTACGCGGTCTGCCTGCAGACTCGCAGGAACGATACGATCCAGCTCCACGGCGGCGATGTCAATAATGCTGGATTCTCGGATCGGCGGCCCTGGTACCGGTGGACCTTCCTTTTTGAACGGATTGTCTTTCCAATCGCAGGCACGGTCTTCGGGGCGGTGCCGACGATCCATGCGGTGTTTATGCATTTCTGGACGGATCGGTTGGTGTACCGGGTGAGCAAGAAACCGGCTTTTGCGATGGGGGCGGGGATAGTATGATGTTTTGTTTGTTGTTTATTGTTTCGATTGTGTTGGTTTTTTAATGTAGTTTAGATGTGGATGACCTGTTTGATGATATATATACAGCCAAGACGCCTAGTAATAATATAATAATATAATATAACAGTAGTAGTAATACAATAGCATTGTATGTCATGCATCGCGTGGAGTCTTATCAGTGACACCAAGAACCCCACCTGCGATAAGCAAAGCTATAAATATCTCTAATTCTCTAGTCAGCAGAGCTTCAACACAACTCCATCTCCTCTCTCAAATAAACGAACACACGAATCCACCCTCGAAATGGCAACCGGCGACCCCAACCAAACCCACCACCACATCGTCTGCCTCGAAGAATGCCACTGCCCCATCCCGCCCTTCTCCTTCCCCCACACCTACACAGGCTACGACTCAACCCCGGTTGTCAATGTTGCCAGGGGAGGGATCGTGGAGGAGAGGGCGCTTGTTCGGGCGTTGAGGGAGGGCTGGATTGCTGGGGCGGCGGTGGATGTGTTCGATGGAGAGCCCCCTGTGCGTGGGCAGTCAGTGCTGCTGGAGGACAATGTGCCCAATTTGA
This sequence comes from Aspergillus sp. PA3604, assembly GCA_023624935.1. NCBI lineage: Eukaryota > Fungi > Ascomycota > Eurotiomycetes > Eurotiales > Aspergillaceae > Aspergillus > Aspergillus sp. PA3604. The sequence continues at coordinate 507,894 of JAMABJ010000020.1, read as the reverse complement.
CTCTATCACCGCATATTGCGTGGTTCTCGGAGTCGACGATTCGGAACCTGCAGGATTTGTTGGTCGAGGGGTTGGAGGGGTATATCGAGGGGCACCTGGTTAATGTTGTCTGCTAATCTACGACTCGATAATTTGCATAATGATACAAATGCATGAATAATACACAAGAACCATGACTCGTTTTGTATGCTATGAATACTATAAGTTAGCCGGATTGGTACAGCTACTGTAACTACCTGTTAGCTTGGTCAAGATGCGATTATACAAATAGTGAAAGGAACAGGAATGACATTGCAAGGGACCAAATCGTCAGTATACACTAATAAGCTACATACATTAACTCCATTCTGAACATCCTGTTGGTCCCTCACAGCCCAAGCAATAGCTTCCACAGAGAAGGAGGGTGCCTGAAAGTGGAGGGAAAGTACAGTGCCAGCAACAGGAATCGGATGGTCATTTGAAACCGATTGAGAGATCCGATGGAAAATGAAACGAGAAACGAATGGCATTCAGCAGCCAGGAAAGCAGATAGAAGGGAGAGCAACATCGTGCAGAAATTAGGGCTCAAGCTTGTCTGTGTTGATTAACGTGTCTTCATAGATGGGTGATGGAAGCAGTGACTACTATACGTATTTATGCTCTCTGCCTGTGAAGCCTCTTATAATACGGAGCAGAATCCCTGCACTTCACTTGAGGTATTATTCACAACTTCTTCACTGTCATGGTGCACCCACTAATACCCATCTCCAGACTAAAGATATAATAAACTCGCCACGCCCTTCGCTCAAAACAGACAAGCCACATTTCTAACCTCGCTAGCTCCTACGATCGTGTTTACTCTCTGATCAAAGACTGGCTTCCTGCACTATGTCGTCGTTACCTACCTACAACGAATGTACACAGTCGTCCTCCCCAGACTATACATTCGCGGACAAGTCCCAAAAAACCCCTTCATCTAGCGAATTCCCCTTTGATTTGGTAGCAGACCCCGAATCCGCTATTTCTATACCCTTCGATATGGAGTCATTTGAGTCCAATCTATTTCTCTCTCCATATTTGACATCCAGACTGCTATACGATTCCATCCCCGATGCCGCTACACCAAGCACCCTCCCAAGTAGCGACGAAGCATCGCCCAGCTGTGTGGCAGATGACCTCACATTGCCAACATACAGTAGCAGGTCATCGCCGAGTCCTCACATACCAACTGTGCACATGAGTGAGGTAGAAAGTGAGCCTCACACGCCACCCATTGTCGAATACACTCCTAAAAGGACGAGTCCATACAAGGCGCGGGCCCGGGACCTAACGCATAACTCAAGGACCAGGTAAGTCGGAACCGATCCAGCGAGTTTAATTTAAATTTTTAATACCTTGATTGATCTGAAGAAACTAACTGTGTAAGTTATCTTAGTGCACCGACCCTGACTCTGAAATGCATGTATGAGGGCTGCACGTACAAGGGCAGCTTCAAGCGCAGATATGACCTGCGGCGCCATGTGCGCACCCTGCATACCTCTCCTAAATCTTATGTCTGTCCAGAGCCTGAGTGTCAGGGGAAGAGGGTGTTTAATAGGAAGGATGGCCTGCAGAATCATAAACGGCGGTATCATAGTGCAAGTGTGGTTCAGGTTCCTTTTTGCGGACCTTCTCCTGTGCCTATGGGCGCGCAAGGTGTCTTTAGTGACCCCACTGGACGCTATAATGGGTATAGTGGCTCTACGAGATGGGGGATGAGGTCTCGTTAGGTTGCGTTATTTTAGTAAATATATTTGGATACTTTTATCATGTACTTTTAGTTTGGTGTCCTTATTAGTTCTAGTCTTCTAGAATACCACACAACTTCTCAGTCCTTTTTAGAATGTCGGTAGGAGTAATACCACTCTTCTCTCCCTAGGTCCATTCTGACCTTGTAGTTATCCTCCGCGATCTTCACCAGGTCCATATCCATATCAACAACCAGCACACCCTCCTCATTCTCCATCTTTCCTACCGGTCCAACGATGGGGAGAACAACCCGCGACATACCCAGAGACTGCTCGACACCGGCATAATTTGCAAAGATGACAGCGCATGTGTTCTCGAAGCAGCGAGCTGTTAGCGTAGAGTCGAGGAAGAGCTCTTCCGAGTTAGGATTATGCTTCAAGGCCGTTGGCGAAGCGTCATAGCGGCCCCCTATCAAGCCCATTAGCCATTGACGATCTTACCGGGCTGGAACTATGATGGAACCCAAATACTGGGGGAAAGTACATACAATAAGTAGGAATAATAACCGTCTCCGCCCCAGCGGCAATCAACTCGCGAAAGGCCTCGGGAAACGCCATATCCCAGCAGATGAGCAGTCCGACCTTCCCGATCGGGGTGTCGAAGACTTCATGCGGTTCCGACGTGGATGAAGTTAGGTAGGCCCGCTCGGGATGCCAGATGTTCTTCTTGCGGTACTGGCCGAGGATCCCGCCGGTGTTGGAGATGAAGTAGGCCGTATTGTACAGGACGTAGCTATCTGGATCTGCATCTCCGTCTGGGTGCGGGTGCTTCTCAACGATTGTCCCCGGGACGAGGCAGATGTTGAGCTCCTTGGCGAGAGCTTGGTAGGCCTTGAGGTACTGGGCTGTTTGAGAAGCTTGGACGGCGAAGAGAGGGTCTTCGGGTGCCCAGCCGAATAGATGGTACCTGGCAGCCAGTTAGGGTATGTCCATTTCTACTTGTTGCGCTCCAATTGGGGGCGGGGTACATACTCAGGGAGCACGACCAACCCCGCGCCCTGTGCGGCGGCAGAGCGGATGTAGTCGCATGCTGTGGCGTGGTTTTGTTCCACAGCGAGGTTCTATAACAGAGGTTAGTTGATGCCAAGACTGCAGGGTCGGGGGCGGACCTTGATGGACCACTGGACAACCGCGACGCGATGAGTTGGCGGCATGCTGAGATGAGTTGCGTGCTGGATGGAGAGAGAGCCAAGAAGTCCTCAGGGGCGGGAATTGAATGCGCTCTCGGTTAACGGCGGGGAACAAAACACTGCGGAGAACACTGCGGAGCTCGGTCCGAGTAGACACTCCCTCCACATCAACGGATCATGTTGAATCTGCGGCTATTCAGGAGATCCATGTCGCACTTCCGTGTTGTCGAGCATACAGTCCGCTGTCAGAGTGTCCGAGAGCGTCTGGGCGCTGTCAAGCCGGGCCATGAGAACCAGCTGAGACTCGCTGTGAAGCAGTATATCCCCATTGACAATCCAACTCCAGGAGATGGCGATGTCACGCTCATTGGAGCTCATGCAAATGGATTCCCAAAGGTACCTTCACCTAGTTAAGCCCGTTGCTTCTCCTTCTAACAAATAGCAGGAGCTGTATGAACCCCTGTGGGACGACATATACGAACGACTATCAAGTCACAACCGCCGAATCCGATCCATCTGGATCGCAGACGTCGTCCAGCAAGGCCAAAGCGGCATCCTCAATGAATCAATTCTTGGGAACGACCGTACGTTCTATTCTTATTCCCATCAAACAGCCCACCATCTAACACCTCCCAGCCGACTGGCACGACCATTCCCGCGACCTGCTTTCCCTGATAAACCAATTCCAAGACCAAATTCCCCAGCCTGTAGTTGGAATTGGCCATAGCATGGGCGGGATGCAACTAGCCCACCTCTCCCTAATGCATCCATCGCTATTCAGCGCCCTCGTCCTGCTAGACCCGGTAATCCAGCGCGAGAACCCAGGTCTCAAATTCGCCCAAGCATCCACATACCGCCGCGAGATCTGGCCATCCCGCGAGCAAGCCATCCAGAAATTCAAATCAAGCCCGTTCTACCAAGCCTGGGATCCTAGGGTATTTGAGAAATGGACGCAGTATGGGCTTCGCAATCTGCCGACACCGCTTTACCCTAGTACAGACGGCGAACCGGGACCAGAGGCTGTGACGTTAACGACCACAAAGGCGCAGGAGCTGTATTTTTACATGCGCCCCTCGTATGTTGATGCCAGGTCTGGTCTTCCGCGCGGATACCCGGAACATGAAATGCATCCTGATGATATTGACCCTTCCACGCCCTTTTATCGCCCTGAGCCGGCGCAGTTGCTGCGCAGGTTGCCGGAGATTAAACCAGACGTGCTGTATCTCTTCGGCGACAAGTCTGACCTCTCCTCGCCGGCTGCGCGAAGAGCGAAAGTGGAGACAACCGGTAGCGGCGTTGGTGGGAGTGGTGGTGTGGCGAAGGGTTCTGTGGAGGAGGTTGTCCTCCCGTGCGGCCATCTGGTTCCGATGGAGCTTGTGAGGGAGAGTGCAGATGCCAGTGCGGACTTCATTCATTCTAGAGTGTTAGAGTGGGAGTCGAAGGTGAAGGGGTTTCATGAGGCTTGGGGGAGGATTCCGCATCCAGAGCGGGTTAGGGTTGATGGGCAGTGGGAGAAACATATTGGTGTTTCTAGGAAGCCTAAACTTTGATGTTTGAGACTAATAGAATAGATAGTATATATAGATCTGCTTATAAACATATACTAACCCTGGTGGCTATAAGTTACTTCTTACTAGGCACTAAACTGTTCCATGGGACTATCCTTGACCATGTCCCTTGCCAGACTTACCGAGCTGCTTTTGAGGAGTAATAGATCCAATGTTACATACTTACCTGCAGTACTGCATGGCGGATAAAATTAGACTGCAAAGTATGCCAGGGGGTCATCATTCATGAGTTATAAAACTGTAGACACATCGCATCATAAATCAGTAAGGTTCCAATCCGCTCACGCTGCGTCCCATAAAACTCCTCATCCCAAATGAACCAGAAACGAAACGACAGTCAAGTAAAGAAGCAAAAGCGTAAACAAGAGTCTCAATCGCAATCGAACACTCCAAATGAAAAACCGCTACCAAGCCAGATATGCCATGCCAGAGTGTCCAGTCTAGTCCCAGCCGAACCCCAACACCCCCCGTACCACCCTTAATGCATCCCACGGACTTCTATTGGCGCGGTCCGAAGGCAGTCGTATGTGTTTCACGGCTGAGAACTGATTGTCCTGGTGAGGGAATTTGTTGGTTAGCCTTAACTTGCCCGGAGTCTCATGAGGCGCTGACCTGACGAAGACAGGATAAGGGGGAGATGGTCATTTGGAAGTTGTACTTACAGGAACACAAGCCCTGGTCACAGTATTCCTGCCAGCAGGAGTATTACCGGGGCCCTCAGTTCCAGCGTAATCAGAGCTGTTGACAATAACAAATCCATCCCATTCTTCATCTTCAACATGGGCAACCTCCGCAGCTTTCTTCTTGTTCTTGTTCTTGTTCCTGTTCTTCTTGTTCTTCTTCCGACTCTTCCCACCTTTAGACCTGGACACAGGAGACTCAGAGTCGGCCGCGTAGTCAAACTGAAAGAGCATGTCCATAGTGAAGTCCTCATCAGGACTCATATCGGTGTAAGAAACGACCTTGCCGGCGAGACCGAGACGATGCCTAATTTCGGCCTTTCTGGCTATTTCGCGACGGGCGGCACGCCGTTTGGCTAAAGCCGCCGCAGTGGGTACATGCATCTCATCGATGCTGATGGGATAGGATGTTGCGTTGAGGGACATGGTTGATGGTAGGACGTGGCTTCAGAGTCAGGTTTGTATTTGGAGAGAGACGTTAAGGTGCCGACTGAGGTGGGCTAGATGCTTGAACCTAGATACAAAGTAGAGAGAGAGGCTGAAGAGGTGTAAATGAAGATTTCTCTGTTGTGTTTTTCTGGAGAGAAGATAGTATAACAAAACAACATTCAACACTGAGAGTGAGGAAGAAACAATACCACTAATAAACATGCGCAGGTATACTGCAGCTGTTGACCAGACATCCTCGAATCATTGTGTTGCTACAGACAACCTGCGCATATTTAAATTCTGGATAAAAGCCTCACTCACCCATTCTCTTGATAATATGAAATCAGACAATTGTATTATGCAAAAGTGCACGGCCATTGGGTCCTCCTGCATGTCTTCCCGGCACTAACAAACGCTTATTTGCGCAAAAAGGGACAACCTCACGCTAACTTCTTTTGTGCTTGTTTAGCAGGTGGGGCCATGTGATGAGACCTCGATCATGTGATCCAGGCAGCTGAGGCGGTCAGATGATTGGATTCTGCCGGGGGAACGCCTCGAGGCCTGACTGCTTTGCTACCGTCCTTGGGGACTAGGCTAATGCCACATATGTGCACGCAAGACAACAATATTTCAGACTATTGGTAGGACTTTTATACTGCAAGGCTACTTCATACCGTACTAGTACACGCACAAATCCACGGTCTTATTCTAGCGCAAGCATCATCATTAAGCGATACAAATTCGTGAGAAAGATCCAGACCAGACATCAGAAAGAAATGCAGCCGTAGCAACCCTTTGCTCATATCAGGAAAACTATAAACATAAGGCATGGGTCCCTTGAACAAAAGAAAGCGTCGAATCTTCCCCACCAAAACCAAGACGTAGAAGGAAACGAAAGACGAACGAAGTGGGAATCACAAGTCGCGTTCTACTGTAATCACTGCACCTGGCTGACAATCTCACTCGCGCGGCCGAGGCTCTCCACCATTTGCTGGCACTCCTTCCGCCGCCGGATTGTGTAGTCGCTCTCCTTCAGCAAGTCGTCTAGTTCGGAGTTACGGTACATGTTCTCGAGCAGCTCTCGCTGCATTCCTTCCTTGGAGAATCTAGGGGCGCGGTCAGCGGGTTGTGGCGTCAAATGGACAGGACTATACATACTGCACGAGAGTGTACATGACAGCTTTCGGGACCATATCAATCATCGTACGCTTAACGATGTTGTAGTAGGAGGTAATGAGGAGCTCTGCATCACATGTTAGTCTTGCTCCTGTGTAGGTCGTAAATAACAAAACTTACTAATAACTTCCACCTCGGTGCTTTCACGCTCAGACAAGGCAGCAGAGGCCTTGAGGTTTGGCGGGGGAGCTTCCATAGCCGCCATCTTCTTCTTGTTCTTCGACGCCCAGAAGCTGCCAAAGAATCCAGTGCTACTGGTGTCCGCACCGGCAGGAGTGGGTTCAACGGAGGGGCTGTTTGCGCGGGGAGGTAGAGGCTTGCCCGTCTTCGGGTCCACTTGAGTCGGCTTACTAGCAGCATGGCGATCGTTTACAATGGCCATTGCCTGTAGCTGTTAGTTGGTTTCTTTAAAGTCAGTAGGATTCCGTAACTTACCCGGTGTCCGTTGAGGAAGTCGGGGTGAGCAGTGTTGATGTAAGTCGACTCCATAGCAATGAGATCGCGGACGAGCTTATTTGTCGGCTCCATAGCCTTCTTGAAGAACGCAATCACAACTGCATGGAATTTCTCCTTCAACATCGGGTAACGGCGGAACAGTTGCTTGTTCAGAAGCTGTCCGAGAATACGGACAAGCTCATCGTAAACCAAAGAGATACACTTCAGACTCGGGTCTTCGAGGCGCGAAATCTGTTGCTTCACAATGAGTTCGAAAGCTGTAGTACCGATAAAGAGTGCAGGCGATGAGCCTGACGAGTTGAACAGGATGGTCCGAATATCAATGTCCTTGACTTGGTCGAAAGGGTCTACTGCCTTCACACCGTTGGCGTAGAGCTCGTGGAACACAAAGCTGATACGGGCACCACCTGAAAGTTCGATGCTGGAAAGTTCCTGGTTGTTACCCTCCAAGACTGTCCGGTACTCGTTGCTGAATTCTGTGATGATATTAAGAATGATGTTGGCGCTGTTGCCGAGCATGGAGTCGCCAAGCTGTGACAACTCAGACGAGTACTTCTGCAGGGACGAGGAAATCCTGGACTTAATATCCGGGAGCGTTTGCTTGATGTGCATCATAAGGATCTACTAGAGTTAGCACAAGCGCTTGACACCTGTCAACCAGTAAAACTCACCAAGTTCAGCTTTCTGGCCAGGTATGGGGTTCCGCAGTACGAAGCCTTGTTCCGGTATGCCTTGTGGTTTTCGAAGAAGTTCTTCTCGCTCTCTAGCGCATATGCGATAGGTCGCTTGTTCTCAATATCGCGCTGTCCACGGTTGACCACAGGAACGTAACCCAGGCGCAGAGGAATAATCCTGCCAGCAAGAATATCCACCACATCTGTGCCCTCGTCCATGAGATCGACCTTGGACAACACACCGATTGTGCGCTGACCCTCCGGATCCACCTCACGTGCGAGCTTCAACCCGTCGGAGTTGGCAAGATCCTGGTTCGCGGCCGTCACAGCTAGGATGATGGCGTTGGGCTTGCTGATGTACTTCAAAACCATGTCGCGAATTTGCTTCTCAATGTCCTTTGGCTGGTCGCCGACGGGCACCTTGGTCAAACCGGGCAGATCCACAAGTGTCAGGGTGAGGACGTTGGGCGAGTAGATTCGCAGGTTGATGGGCGCGGCAGAGATTCCGGCGTTGCGACCGACCTTGGTCTCGGTTTCGCGGACAATCTCCTCACGGATCTTGTTGAAGTCGTGGAACTTCTGGCCTGGTATGTGCAGGAACTCGCCATACTCGTCGACGTTCGCCTCCTTATCCGTCGTCTCGAGCTTCTCCTCCTTCACGCCGTTCGCTTGCGGGGGTTTGTTGATGAGTTGCAGAATGAGGGGACGTCGAGTAACAATTCCAGAACCACGAGGGAGGCTAGGTAAGGGGGAGGAAAACGCCCATGTTAGCGACGCGCGGCCCCAGCATCCGATGTTGCGAAGAGGGAAGGGAAACCACTTACAAATCCCGGCCGACGATGTTCTCTAAGACGGAACTCTTTCCACTCGACTGCGAACCGACAACTGCGATTTGGGGCAAATCGATGGGGTTTTGGACCTGGCGGCGAGTCAACAAGCGGTGACAGGAGGGAGGGGTGCTGGAAAGGAGACCGAGCTGGAGGATTGGTAGCACTTACCCCTACGGTCGAGAAAACATCCTGGAGTTTGTTGACCAGCGAAATCAAGCTGGGGTCATTGACGTTTATCCTGTTGTCGCAGCGCAATCGGTCAGCAAAGTTCAGGGTTCAAGCACGAGGGGCGAGGGTCACGCACGAGTAGCCAGTCGTTGGGCTTGCCATGGCTGGCAACAATAGGGTACAACAACGTTCGCTTCGGAGTAAATAAGCACAGAGAAAAAGAAGAAATTATTGGGATATATAGAGGAAGCAAAGGTGAGTGATTGTGGTGGGAAGTAAAGAGAAGCGGGATGGCAAGCGGCCAAGTTTCCAGTCGGCGGTCGAGATTCCAAGAGGCAGCAACAAAGCCAAGTCCGGCTTTGGGCAGAGGCGGGTGCGTGTCATTTGCCACTCCGGTTGTGCATGTAACTTGTGCCACCCGAAACAATTCTGGCACCTAGGCGGGTCTTCACTGTTCACAAGCAATATCTACACATATACGTAATTAGGCAGCTCTACTAAGTAGTCAGTACTCGGAGAATTCTAGTGTAGTATTCACAAAAACAAAATAGCTACAGAAAGCTGCTATATGCTACAAGCTCTCAAATCATATGGACGAAAAACAAAAAAGGCGTGTACGTTTCATTGATCTACTCATCCGACACAGAAGCAAACCGCTCCGACATGGTTTGTAGGACCTTCTCGTACTGTTGAAAGTTAGCATGGGTTCACAAATCAAAAACCAGAAGAGTCCTTACCTTGGAAGACACGTCCGCCTCGTCCTCTGGAACCTCGAACTTCATTTGCCGCAGGGAGGTTTGGATGTCGGTAGTCGCATCGCGGACCTTGGGCCAATTCTGGCCTTGGGCGATCGCCTTCTGTGCTTCGTCGTGGTAGCCCATGAATGCCTTCATCATATATTCTGTCTTCCAGAGAGGGCAGAACTGGTCGTAGTCACTGTATCCGTTTTGTTGCAGGAAGTCATCCTTCACCATCGCGGCGACATCCAATGTGATTTTGTCGGAGTCACCAAGCGCAGCCTTTCCGACCAGCTGCACGACTTGGTCAAGATCCTCAGACTTTGTCAGAAGCTCTTGGACCTGTCTACGCAGGCGAGGGAACTCGGGGTGGTGCTTTTCGTAGTAGGTGTCCAGGACCGTCGTGTACTTGCTGTAAGAGATACCTGTGTTGATCGAAGGAAAGTGCTTGCGCTGCGCCAGTTTCTTGTCCAAACCCCAGAACACTTGGACAATACTCATCGTACTAGTAGTGACAGGGTCTGAGAAATCTCCACCGGGAGGACTAACGGCGGCGACAATGCTGACACTGCCATCTCGCTCGGGGCTTCCGAGAGCGATCGTCTTACCGGCACGTTCGTAGAACGAAGCAAGCTTGGCACCAAGATAGGCGGGGAAACCTTGGTCAGCCGGCATCTCTCCAAGACGACCGGAAAGTTCACGAAGGGCCTCAGCCCATCGGGAACTGGAGTCTGCCATCATAGCAACGTTCTTTCCCTGGTCACGGAAGTATTCTGCAATGGTTATACCAGTGTAAATGGAAGCTTCACGAGCAGCGACTGGCATGTTGGAGGTGTTAGCGATCAAGCAGGTACGTTTCATGATAGGCTCTTTGCGGCCATCGATCGTAATGCTGAGCTACAAGGCAAGGGCACGTTAGCTTTGGGCAACACTCCACAACGGTTTCGCAAACATACCTCGGGGAAATCCATCAACACTTCAGCCATCTCGTTACCACGCTCACCACAACCGACATAGACAATGACATCACTGTTGGAGAATTTGGACACACTTTGTGAGATGACAGTCTTACCACATCCGAAAGCGCCAGGAATGCAGACGGTACCACCCAACACACTGGGGAAGAGAGAGTCCAGCACACGCTGGCCGACAACGAACGGTTCATCGGCGGACTTCTTCTCGTTGACCGGTCGGGGCACACGGACGGGCCAGGTGTGCATCATACCGTGTGTCGACTTGACGCCATTGAACTCAATCTCCAGTAATTGTTCCTCAACGGTGTAGCTACCGGCTTCCGCTATCCGAGTGATGGTACCCTTGGCACGGGGAGGGAGTAGGATTTTGTGGTCGTTCAACAAACTGTTCTCGAGAACTGTACCCCAGATATCACCACCTGTAATGTGGTCGCCGACCTTGTACTTGCCGGGCGTGAAATCCCATTTCTTCTTGCGATCCAGCGCGTTGACCTTGATACCACGGGGAATGTAGATGCTGCCTGATTCGTCGGAGATAGCTCGCAGGGGTCGCTGAATACCGTCGTAGATCGTTTCCATCAAACCGGGGCCGAGCTCGACAGAAAGAGGCTTGCCAGTTCGCCAGACGGGGTCACCGACCGTCAATCCAGCTAGCAAGCGAAGAAAGGTTAGACCATTGAGTATTCCAGCTAAAGCAGGGTCGCAGTACCTGTTTCCTCGTAGACCTGAATGGTGGCCTTATCCGCATCGATACGAATAACCTCTCCGACTAGCTTATCATGACCGACTTGACACTAGAAGCCCACCGTAGCGAGTAAGTAAGACAACCGACAACGTTGGATATTTGCTGCGAGAGACAGAGCTCGTCGACCAGGTAGTTCGGGAGCACTCACCAGCTCGTACATAGCACAACCGATCATGTTCTCGGCCACCACGACGGGACCGGAAATGGAGAAGACAGCACCAGTGTTAACATCCTCAGAGCTCGAAGAGCCCTTTCCAGAGGGGGCCATGGTGTGAGGAGCCGGCGGTTGGATGGAGGGCGAGGACGAAAAGAGGGGCTGCGGGATGGGGGTGCTTTTGGTGCTGTTGCTTGAGCTGGTGCTGTCGCTGGAGGACAATGGAGTGGGCGAAACGGGGAGCGGTGGCAGGTCGGCCGGTCTGGGCGGTGATGCCGGACTCTCCTGCTGCGATCGGGGGGAGCTCTGCTCAACTACACCACCACCACGGTTGGCGATCAGATCCAGCAATGACGGACGAGACTTCAGTCGACGCACGCCCAATCCCAACATTCGCTTCTAGAATTAGCCGTGCTCGACGGGTCATCTGCATGAGACGGGGGTGTTGTTGTTTAGGGGGGGTTGCTTAGTTAGCCTCAGGCGCTGAGTAAGTTTCCGCTGATGCTAACGATCTGGCATTGGCATTGGCATTGGATCATCCAGAAGACATCTCAGGTTCATAGCTGTCGATAAATACGCTGGAAGCTCATCCGAAATCTCCAGGAGACTGTAACACTTTGTCGCACACGGTTCCACTGTTTTGCACTGATAATGCCCCGCTGCCGGGCCGCATCACTGGCTACATCAAGTGAATAAGTGACAGGCAAGATCTACGTGCAGCTTAATATTTGCAGATTTGGCCATTACGTATCTTAGTTTTATATGTATACTCCGATCTCTTTCAGACACGACTATTGGAGCACGGAATCATGAGTCGTTCTGCAGTGTCATGGGCCCTCCACCACACTTCCCCGCCATGAGTCCATCCAGCAAAACCGTTGCTGGTTCCCCGCATTTCCATTCTTCCTAGTCCTTTACTATGCACCAGACGATGGTGGTTCACATGCTCCCAGACACCTTGCTAACCGTAAATGGCCTTCCTCGATCCGTGGGTTCGAGCCCGCTTCTCGGCTCTTTGCCTCTCCAGGAATGGACTCACTTCCACACGGGAAACGCCATCAAAGGATGTTAGCGATTGATCAGCCTTGCGGAAGACACCAGCTAATCATATGGTTTGTTGCACGGAACAGAATGGTATATTATACAGCCTGTTGCCCGCGGGCATTCAACTGCTTTTATCCTTCCTATTCGCCCTATACTGCAGCCGTAAGAGCCAAACCAAGATGGCCGCTCCGGACGTCCACACGCATTGGGATATCTCGTTCAAATGGACAGAACTCCATCAGACAGCAGAACAGCTGCGTCCAATGACTTTCACGTATGACAAACTCGCGGATGATTGTGTCGCAAAGCTCAATGAGCTCTCGCCTCCGGAGAAGTACCGCCCAAAGGCTGGTGAACCACCAACTAAGGCACCCAAGCGGGACTTGCTTGCTCTGTTGGAGAAGCATGCAAAGGATGACCCCAAACTTGGAGAGCTATGGACGGAAATCAACACGGTCCCTGATTGGGTCGACTGGGATCAAATCAAAAGAGGACAGGAAGTGTTCTTCCGCTACGGGATGCCAATAATGAACGTGGTAAGTACAATCGCCGAAAAATAAAGAGCCATGCTGACGTCTTGTAGCTTAGCTTCCAAAGCCTATTAGGCGGAATGTGAGTGTTCTCATGCCGGTTTGGTGTCGTGCATACTAACCAGCTCGAATAGGGGCGCCAATCGTATTGTTGAAACTCTGGCCCGGACCGGAGGGTTCTCTGCAGATGTTGTTCGACGAAGATTATTGGAGACTCTTCAGCACATCCTTCAGGTGTCTCTTTCTTTGGACTCCATGAAGCCCGGTGGTGCTGGCCATCAGTCCTCGGTTAGAGTGAGGCTCCTGCATTCATCTGTCCGATCTCGGATTCTCAGCCTCGTCAAAGAGAAACCGGAATATTATGATATCGAGAAATTCGGTGTCCCGATTAGTGACCTCGATTGCATTGGGACAATCAACACATTCTCAACCAGCGTGGTCTGGATGGGTCTCCCCCGACAGGGTATCTACCCCACAGAGAACGAAATCGAGGATTACTTAGCCCTCTGGAGGCTGGTTGCATACTACATGGGCACCCCAACCGACTTTCTCGCGGACAAACCCACTGCCAAGGCATTTATGGAGTCAATTCTAGAATTTGAGGTCGACCCTAAGCCCATCGGACAAGTCCTTGCTAAGAATATTGTCATCGGACTTGAGAATACTGCGCCCACCTTTGCCTCGAAGGAGTTCATGGAGGCTATGGCCAGACATCTCAACGGCAACAAACTCTCTGATCGCCTCGACATCCCCAAAACAAGCCTCTACTACCAGACACTCATATACGGCTACTGCTATCTTGTCATGGTAATAGCATACTCAAATCGAGTGTTCCCACTATTCGACAAGGCGTGGATCGCGGTTGGTCTTCCTCTTGTTCCCTACCTCTTCTAGCGTTGACAGATGTACAGGTCCGGCGAAAGATGTATTACTCGATAATAACAGACAAGGAGCACGGCCTCGGAGGTGAAACTATCTTTGACTTCAAGTACGTCCCTTGGTTCACACGGACGACGAAGCTAGGGACTCGCAAAAATAGGAAAGGGTCCAAGGCCGGCATCGAGACGCTGGCCCAGCTGGGCGTCCTTGCTGTATGTACTTCGGCTGCAACAGCGGTATACGGGGCCATGGCAGGTGCACGTCTGTTGGGTCAACAAAAGCTGCTGCGTGCGTGGTGATGTTTCTATGTAGATACTGGATTATGTAGCCCAACCCTGCATCATATAGTTAGTTCAAACAATAAGAAGTTTTGTCACGTACAATTAAATACTACCAGGAACAAATATTCCCTTGGCTGAAGTCACAGCAAGATCCAACTTGAAATATGAAGAAATCGGTGTGGATCTAGACCTCATCGCCATGATGACGACATGGAATATCAACACCAACCAACAGCTTCACTCTTTTAAAACCCAGCTCGCGTGCCCTGCTTCCAAAAACAGTAAATCACATACGCAAAAAATCAAAATTAAATAATAAATCATCCACCATGCCCCAGGGTAGCCTCGTCGTCTCCTTCCTGGGCGCACTCCAAGCCTGCGTCTCCGTGCTCCTAACCCTATCTTACGGCGTCGCGGCTCGCAAATTCGGCCTCATCCAACGCAGCTCGATCCACGATGTTTCGGCGCTGGGTGTGAAAGTTCTCCTACCGGCCCTAATTCTCGTCCATCTGGGCGAGCAGTTGCAGCTGGATAATGCGTTGAATTACGTTCCTGTTTTGGGTGCGCCCTTCCCTTCCTACCCTACCTTATTTGAGCGCCGAGTCCAGCCAAGTTAGAGGTAATATATTAGTAACTAACATATGTATGAACAGTCTGGTCAATAGCCTACACAACCCTCTCAATCGTTCTCGCGCGACTAGCCTCAAAACTCCTCAGACTCCCGGCGTGGGTTACGCCCGCGTGTGCATTCAACAACACCACGTCTCTCCCGCTACTCCTGCTGGAGTCGTTGAAGAGTGTCGGTAGTTTGAATATGATTATCCAGGACGGCGACTCGGTCGCAGAGGCGATTGCACGCGCGCAGAGCTATTTCTTGCTTTGTGGTGTTATTTCTAAGACGATTGGGTATACGGTTGGGCCGGCGATGTTGAAGGGCGGGGATGGAGCTGGGGACGGCGACGACGACGACGATGCTGACGATAGGAATAGGGATGGGGATGTAGAGGATAGACAGGATGGATTTGGAAACGAGAATGAGAATGGGAATGGGAATGGTCACGATGACAGCGGCACCAACCACGCAGATGAGGAAGTGCCGCTCCTGCATGGCCGGGCCCAGAATCAAAAGTACTCTAGCTTGGGCTGCTTCTCTACAAGAATGAAGCGCTGGGCTAGGGATGCGGTATACAACTTGCCGAAACGCCTGAAGCAGAGTGTGCTCGCGCCGTTTGATACCCCGATGGCTGATGTCGCTATCATCTGTACGCTTGTTGGTGCAGTGTTGGGGCTAGTTCCGCAGCTGCATAGGGCGTTCTTCAATACGTACGAAGAGGGAGGCATATTTAATGCTTGGTTGACGTCGAGCATTAAGAATATCGGGAAACTGTTTACGACGCTGCAGATTTTCATTGTCGGGTGTGAGCTTGGGGTTAGCTTTGAGAAGATGAGCAGCAGTAATGGTGATGATGGTGCTGGGAGTACGAGATCGAGTAACCCTGGCGTCAAAGCGATTCTGACTATCTTTTTGATCCGGCTTGTTGTTTGGCCTGCGTACGTGTTCTCCTTGGCTTATTGCTGCTGTGATGGTGATGGCTGCTGATTATATCGCTACAGACTCGGTATCTCGATCATCTACGGCCTCGCGAGGAACACGTCTGTACTGCGATCCGACCCCGTTCTCTGGTTCAGCATGATGCTCATGCCAGCTGGGCCGCCGGCGTTGGTGATTCAAGGACTCGCTGAGTTGGCCAAGGCGTCTGAGAGACAGAAGATGACGATCGCGAAGACGTTGACGGTACGTGTCTCTCCAGCGGTAATCACTTGGGATGGTACTTACATTTGCAGGTCATGTATATGCTCTCGCCGTGCATTTCGTTTACCATTACAGGTGCGTTGAAGGCGTCGCAGGCTGCGCTGGAAGGGCAGAGTACGGCGCGATAGTTACAGTACTAGAGATCGTAGAGGGTTTAATTGGATATAGACAAATTCAATTCATTACGGATTTTCACAAATTACATATCCAGGAGGATATCCAGAATCACGTTGAGCGAGAACTCAGCGCAAGTGTCGTCCCCGTCTGCCGGGCACATATTGAGGAAGCGGTTTACTTCTGTTCATTGTCGTGCAGGTTAGCGTCTGAAACATGCCCTGCCCGCATACCAGTTCCACGGGTCCAAAAAGGCAAAGGTGATACATACTCCGCATTCCTTGCATTGGCAGTTCTGACCGCAAGTGCACGAGTTAGGACCGGAGCAGTTGCAAGTGTTGCCGGATCCACAGCCACAGCCACCCATTTTGGTAGATTAAGAGTTAGAAGTGTTGAGTTGGACTTGAGAAATAGTTATTGGTAATAGATGTTTGAAGAGTCACTTGTGGTCTAGAATCCGGATGGGATGAGTCGCCTTTATATGGACTGCGGGGAGGCGATGTGGGGAAGAGAGGGATCATAATGAGGTCAGGAGGGTGCTTTGTCCCACGGATGCGGTGGTGGCTGGCTGCTCAGGCAAGGCCGTTGATTGGGAAGTCAAGATGGGCTTATTGGGCAGCCAGCAGGAGAAGGCCATGCTATGCGTTTGTAGTTAAGTCAGAGACTCTGGGCTGAGCATAAGAGAGCGGGATACTGCGGAAGGCGGCCTGGAACAGAACTGTACCACAGTTGACAGCACTCGTGTTACGTCTCTGCAGTCATTACAGTAACCAAGCAAGTAAATCTGGGGTTCTCTGCATATGTCGGGAATCCTCGGGCAAGCATGTTCATTAAGTACTAGGAGGCTGTGACAGGCCGACTTTCTGCCATATGATGTCTCTGCTGATGAACATCCAGGACCAATAGTATTGGCGATACGGACAATCATTGATCTCTCCCCTTGAATACCCGCGGCAGCCATCAATAATAGCCTCTGATGGCGTCAGGATATCCTTGCGTCGGGTAGGATGACGCCCCAATCAGTCAGCTGGATCGCAGCCCCAATGCTCCAAAACGTTCCTGGTTCAGAGCGCTGTAGATAACGGCGGATAATAGCAGAAAACAGCAGAAGTAGCTCTGATATGTCGTCTGCTGCGTTGTCCTGGGTCGGCTAGGTGGCCTGCTAGGTGGTCTGCTTTGTTGTCGAAGCTCAAGCTCATTCATGACCTGACAGGCTAGTCTTACTTTGGATACTGGAAAGGTTGAACCTTGAAAGTAATTAGGCACAACCTATACCCACTAGACGTCCTCGAGTGGATGACGCTGCTGGTTGGGATACGCGGGAGTTGTTAGGTTATATATCCCAGAGCTGTTTGGATAGGAACGCTTTGCTAGAAAATGCCGCAGAACCTGGATTTGTCAGGGTTCGCATGGAAACTCCCATTTTGCTTTGAACCAAATCGGTCCAGTAGATTCCGGGCGATATCGTGCTCTGGAGGCCGTATTATCCAAGCAGCAGTGACGGTTGGGCCCACGGAGAAATAGTTAAGACATCGCCGAATGCTTCAACCTCATCTCATCTCTCCGTCGACCTACTCACCTCCGTCACCTTTCCCTCCAGATCGTTGCTCTTGCTCAACCTCACTTTTAAAATTAAAGCACAGGCTCTTAATTTCTTATTTCCCAGCTAAATCTCTCTCGTCTTCCTCGTTGTTTTATCGTCTTGTAGAGCTTGGCGCCTTCCTCCAGCTCCTGTCAGGCCCGATAAGACCTCGCTCCACTTGATCTCAGGTCTCCCCTCGCACCTTTCGTCTCGCACTTATCGACGCCCCCTCGCCCTCGCCAGTCTTATCTGAACACCCTCAATACCCACTTCAGAGGTAAGGAATTGGAGGGCTCCTGATCCGGATCGAACTCAGGGACGGGTACTGAGCTTTCCAAGAGCATCAGGGACCCACCGCTGATATACGTCTGCTCTCCTGGTTCTGCTACAGAGCCAGGCGGAAAGGGCAGGCTTGGAATATTCGATCTGGCCGACATTCCTCCCCCTTACTCGCCCTCCTCCGCGGCCTCCGACCTCCCAAACCCTCCGACGATCCCATCCGAGCCCACGCCGTCTCGTCCGAGCGCCGATACCTCCGCCGACAGTATCCCAGCTACACCGCAGCAAGAAACTGTCTCCCGTCGCCGTCGTTCACGCCCGGCCGAGTATCTATCCTCTACCAACCGCCGCCGCCGCCGCAGTTCATCAAATCCGCCTAATTCGTCTGTCTCCGGAACTGGAGGCCGCGTGGGAGGTCATACGGCGGTAAACGAAGTCAGTTCACACCACGAACAAAACCAGATCCAGTCCGGTGCCCCATCAGAGGGCTATCCTCCTTCATCCAAGCGCAGGCGCCTGGCAAATATGCGACCAGATGGAATATCGACTACGAATAACTATTCCCATTTGGGCAAGGGAGGGGCGGCCTCGCCTGCTCAGAAGGCTGCCCTCACTCGCACTCTGAACGGGCAGTCGTCACATTCTAGTTCGAATGGAGACTCAAGGACGGACGATTTCCAGAAATCTTCAAAAACATCGAAATACTTCAATCATGACCGAGAAGAAGTGACGAGGATTCTCATTCAGAGTCTCTATGAACTTGGTTATAGTGGTTCGGCGGCTTTGCTGAGCTCGGAAAGCGGCTACCAACTAGAGAGCCCCGCGGTGGCTATCTTCAGGAATGCAATACTCGGAGGACGGTGGGCTGAGGCGGAGCGCATCTTGGTACAATCGTTTCAAGCGTCCGAGCAGGGACAAACCGAGGATGAAGCGACGAGCAAGGAAAAGTTGGCTCTGGTGGAGAATGCTGATAAGCGTGAAATGCTTTTCTATCTGCGGCAGCAAAAGTTCCTCGAACTGCTGGAAGAACGAGCTCTCGCAGGGGCATTGATTGTTCTTCGACAGGAACTGACTCCTTTGGACTATGACATCGGACGCCTACACGCTCTGTCCAGGTGAGTATTAGTTGGAACTTCCATTATTTTTCATTGCTAATGAATGGCTAGTCTTCTCATGTGCCCTCCAGAGCACCTTCATGATCAAGCCGGCTGGGATAGTTCCGTTGGCTTCTCCAGGGAGCGACTGCTGTCAGAACTGTCAAGTGAGTCTGCCTACCCCCTATTATCAAAACGACCCTCTCTAACCGCTAGAACAGAATTCATATCCCCGTCGGTCATGATCCCGGATAATCGACTGGCCACTTTGTTGGACCATGTTAAACAGAATCAGATCAACCATTGCCTATATCACAATACCGCACAATCGCCATCTCTCTATTCAGATCATATGTGCGACCGTAACGATTTCCCTCTTAGCGCGAAACGCGAGCTAAATCAACATTCTGATGAGGTCTGGCACTGTCAATTCTCTCATGATGGTACGAAATTAGTCACGGCAGGCCGGGACAAGAGTGTGATTATTTACGACACGAGTACATTCTCCGTCCTTTATAAGCTTTTGGGGCACGAATCTGGGGTCGCTCATGCCGTTTGGAGCCCGGATGACAGCAAGTTAATCACCTGCTCGCAGGACAAGACAGCTCGCGTATGGAGCATGGAGGTGAGCTTTGATTTACCCTACCCGCACTGTTCAAGCTGACCATGGGAATAGACTGGGAGATGCCTCCTGACTATCAACCACCACCGGCAACCGGTAACCGCGGCCGTCTGGGCCCCCGATGGGGAATCATTCGTAACTGCGTCTCTTGACAAGAGCTCCCAGTTGTGCCACTGGAGCATCCGCGGCCAGCCCCAGTATATGTGGCCCAATGGTTTTCGCGTTCAAGATTGTGCGTTAACACCTGATGGCCGACGTCTGATTGCTGTGGATGTGGAGAGTAAGATCCGCGTCTTCAATTTCCATACCCACGAGCAGGAATACAGCCTTCCACTTAAGAGCAAGGCGACGTCTGTTGCTGTCAGCAGCGATTCGCGCTACATGCTCGTAAACCTTACCGTATGCGAGATTCAACTGATCGACATTGAAACTTCAGAGGTCCTCCGCTGTTTCCAAGGCCAAAAACAGAGCACTTATATTATCCGGAGTACATTTGGAGGAGCTGCCGAGAATTTCGTTGTCAGCGGCAGTGAAGGTAAGAAACCCACCTTTTATTTTATTTTATTTTTTTAAATTTCTAAATGCGGCTGCTAACTGCTAAATAGATTCTCGGATTTATGTATGGCATAAGGAGAATGGGTCACTTGTTGAGACACTCGAAGGACATATTGAGGGGTGTGTAAATGCGATCTCATGGAATCCTGCTGATCCCGGCATGTTTGCTTCCGCAGGAGATGACTGCTTGGTTAAAATGTGAGTACAATTCAATACCAAGTTGGATACGAACGTTCCATACTAACCTAATATCAGCTGGAGTCGAGAGCGCGATGTACATCCCAGCAGTACTCCGGGGAAACGCCGAGCGGTGACAGGGAACGGGTATGCTCGAACAAGCGCATTACGTTCAACATCAAGCTTCTGAATATGAGTTACTTTCCGGATCGTTCCACATAACCTTGGAGCAGATAATCATCTCCTGTTGTTTCAATACATCAGTCTCAACTGCTCTCCTTTTTCGAGAATTTTCCACATTCCTGCATATACACACGCTCCCAACTTTTCTATGTTTCATTCGATAAAGGTCGCAGGCGCCAGCGTTTTGGTATCACAGATTGTCACCTATTTTGCATTCGTTCAAGGGCGTTGAACCTCCCACTTTGGCATTTCCATTTCATGGGTGCTGCATATCCATACAATTCCTTTTTCTTTTTCTTGTCAAATCCATACACGAACTGTCTGGTACTTATTCATTCATATTGTCTACTTATGGGCTTTTGGGTGGGCCGGGCGGTTCAATACTCAAATCCGAGGAGTCCGTTGGGTTGGGTGTAGTGTGGAAATTTGGGCTGTCCATTCTTTGACTCGTTTCGTTTCTTTCACATTTCGTTGGTTGTCTACTCTACACACATGCTGCTTCCCATTTAACAATCACGTTATGGGCTTCTAGACGGACCCTTGATAAAGGGTCAACTACGCTATATAATGAATACGACGTATTTATTTACCATTATTGGTGTGCAGAAAATTGATGTAGCTGCATTGTTGCGTTCTACGGATAGGCACTGGAGACTTGAGCCAACTGCATGATTCCTATTTTGACGGGACTCCCTAAACACTACTACAACTGGATTTGGACATACGCCTCCAGAAAACCAAGAAAAAAAGAAAGTATCAAATAAATGACGTCAACTAGTAGTCAATCCCTCCTACATAATGAGCAGGAAGATACATTTAAATTGATTGAAGTAACTGGACCCGAAGCTATCCGTACTATGACATTCCTTAACTGAAACAGACTACTAAATGGGGTTGAAATACGAGTAACTATAGGACAGAATAGACGGTTTTAGCACCCTTTCCTCACGACTGGTCTGGGAAAGGCGATATGGATAACAAGAGAGACTCACCAATTTGGTTATTTTCCCGTTTCCTCCACTCTGCGCTGTGATTGCCTTGCCCTGCCTTGCTCGCCTTTGTTCCTGGATGTGCCTAGCTAGAGAGGGATGTCGCGATTTGACCGTGACCTCTCTTTGGACTAAGTCTGAGACTTTTACTTTGGATGCGAAAGTGTAAGATGCTTTTTGGAGATTGCGATCATTAGAGAATGAAGTTCATAAGAACATTTTGAACGTGACGAAGATAGAGGTATAATATGACCGAGATAGAAGTGCGAAGATAGGTAAGTAGGAAGTTTAGGAAAGAAGATCGGCAACTGTGTGATTGTTAGTTAGGTCTGTGGCCGTGCAATCTAGGAAAAAGAGGAGGATTAGATTGGACTGAGCTGGACTGGACTCACCATTCATGGGCATCTCGTCAATCTGGGTGGAGTAGTATAACTCGATGTCGCGCAGGATGCGCACGTCATCGCTTGTGACGAAGTTAATGGCAACACCTTTCCGGCCGAATCGTCCGCTACGGCCGATGCGGTGAATGTAGTTTTCACGGTTGGTGGGAAGGTCATAGTTAATGACAAGCGAGACTTGCTGGACATCGATACCACGGGCCCAGACATCAGTGGAGATGAGAACTCGTGAGTTTCCTTGACGGAAATCTTGCATAATGCTGTCACGTTCCTTCTGGGGCATCTCTCCGTGCATGCTTGAAACTGTGAAGTTGGCTTCACGCATCTTGTCTGTGAGCCAGTCAACCTTTCGGCGAGTATTGCAGAAGATGACGGCTTGTGTGATAGTCAAGGTATCGTAAAGGTCGCACAGGGTGTCGAACTTCCACTCTTCCTTCTCGACTGCGATGAAATATTGCTTGATTCCCTCTAATGTCAATTCGTCA
Source organism: Aspergillus sp. PA3604 (assembly GCA_023624935.1). Taxonomy (NCBI): domain Eukaryota; kingdom Fungi; phylum Ascomycota; class Eurotiomycetes; order Eurotiales; family Aspergillaceae; genus Aspergillus; species Aspergillus sp. PA3604. The sequence continues at coordinate 485,382 of JAMABJ010000020.1, read as the reverse complement.
CGCTTGACTAGGACGCGGACGGGGTCTGTCATAAATTTGGTTGTCATGTCGAGCACATCGTAAGGAAGGGTAGCAGAGACAACAACCACTTGAGTAGCGGGAGGGAGATAACGGTAGACATCGTAAATCTGCTCACGGAATCCCCGGTTGAGGAGCTCATCGGCTTCATCGAGAACGAGCATCTTGATGTGTCTTGTGCGCAGGTGGCGTCTCCGAATCATATCCGCGACACGACCGGGTGTTCCCGAGACGACATGCTGACCGTAGTCGAGCTTCCGGATGTCTTCTCCGATGTTTGTACCTCCAATACAAGCGTGGCACTGAACGTTCATGTAGTCGCCGAGGGCCATGATAACGGACTGGATCTGGGTCGCAAGTTCACGGGTGGGAGAGAGGACGAGGGCTGTAAGAAATCAGCATCTAATCAACAATGGTAATATTCGCCTCCGACATACCTTGGGTCTCGCGAACAACGGTATCGATAACTTGAAGAGCACTGATCGAGAATGTCGCAGTTTTACCAGTACCAGACTGCGCTTGGGCGATCGTGTCGCGACCCTTGCAAATCTGGACAATTGCACGCGACTGCACCGCTGAGGGGGACTCATATCCATACGCATAAACGCCACGGAGAAGGCTTTCCTTCAAGTGCATATCCTCGAAGGTGGGAGCAACGGTGACCTCCCTGGAGGTGTTAAACTCCATTTTGTCTAAATTTGCGCCGTAAGCATTTGCGCTTCCAGTGAATTGACGGGGTACATACCATCGGCGCGTCTGTCAATTCCGTCTGCCATTTTGATTTAATCGACGCAGCGTATTCAAATAATCAACGGGTCTGGTTCTTCGAAAAGGAACTTGAAATCAGGCGCGATGAAATCGACGGCCACCGCCCAGGTCACGTGAGCGGTCTCGCCGCAGAGCTCGCTCGTGAATGGTGAATGTCTCCGACGACGCTCTGTTGGTTGACACTATTAAGAGTCACGTCCTCTGATCTGAGTTGTCAACTATTTTTGCAGAATGGTGCTCGAAGACCAGCGGTTCATCCACGAAGATCTGGAGAGATTGGAGCAAGCAATAGCGGACCGCGTCGCTGAAGATCCTCGTAATGTGAGTCGTCCTAGTTTTTTTTTGCTTCATCGGCCATCACTAATTGATGTCGCAGATACGTGAACGTTTATCGCGCGACCATGAGGTGGCCGATTTCCTGAATCGCATAGATGAGCAGTCAAAGAGGTTACTCGACATCTACAACAATGCCGACGGAGAACGCGAGAAGGAGATCCAGGCCATCTCCACCGGCGACCAGTTCGAAGAGTTCTACAAGCGACTAGACGAAGTCAAAGATTTTCACAAGCGGTATCCCAATGAGCCGATCGAAAACCTCGAACGGGCGTACAAACGCCGCCAACCTGGAGAGGGCGAGCCGACAGGGATGGAGGTTGATACAATGTTTACAGGTGAAGAAGGATATGGGCAGTTCCTTGACCTCACGAGACTACATGACGAATACCTGAACTTGCCCGGCATCAAAAGAATATCATATATACAGTACCTTGATGTATTCGACGCTTTCACACCGCCACAAATGCCAATCAAACGAAACAGCAAACTCTCCGACAAATACTTCCAATACGTAGGGGAGCTTGCAAATTACCTCGAAGAATTTATCAAGAAGGCCAGACCGCTGCAGGATCTAAGCAAGATTTTCGCTAGCTTCGATGATGACTTTGAGAAACAATGGGCCGCGAATCAAGTTCCTGGGTGGACAGAAGAGAACAACAGCACGCAGGGCCCAAAAACCGAAGGTTCAGGTGAGGGTACCTGGTGCCCCGATTGTGAGAAGGAATTCAAGAATGAGAACGTGTACAAAAACCACTTGACAGGCAAAAAGCACATCCGAGCTGCCGAGGCTCGTAAGGCTGCAGGTGAATCAGGCGATGCACCTGCACCACCTGTCAATGGCGGAACTTCAGGGGCTCACCGTCTAAAGGAACGAGCAGTGGCGGAGCGTGAACACCGTGTTCGTTCGCTAGCAAGAGTACTTATCAACGAGCGTCAAGCGACAAAGGCCAATGTTGAGCGAAGACAGGGCATGACGGAGCGAGAGCGCCAAATGGAGCTAGAAGCAATGCTGGCAGAACCTGAAGATTTTGGAGAGCAAGGAAATGAGTCTGATGAGGAAGGAGAAGACCGCGTTTACAATCCCCTCAAGCTTCCACTTGCTTGGGATGGGAAGCCGATTCCGTACTGGCTCTATAAACTACACGGCTTGGGCGTGGAGTATTCTTGCGAGATATGCGGTAACTACGTGTATATGGGCCGCCGCGCATTCGACAAGCACTTCTCCGAGGCGCTGCATATCTTCGGGTTGAAATGTCTCGGCATCACGTCAAACACTAACCTCTTCCGCGAAATTACTAAGATAGATGATGCTATTCGGCTCTGGGAAAAGCTGGAGCAGGGCCGCAAGAAGGACAGAGACCTTAAAGATAACGTGGTACAGATGGAGGATGCAGAGGGCAATGTGATGCCGGAAAGGATATATCTCGAGTACGTTCTACCCCGGTCTTTACGTGTCAAAACTATGCTAACAACATCACAGTCTCCAGAAGCAGGGTATCCTTTGAGGTGGATATTTCAAGGTTCAAATGTGCAGTCTTTTACTTCATGGCCAAAATACGGCGTTGGCAGGTATCATTTCATAGTTTATACCATCGGGTTGTTAAATAAAGGGGGAAATTGAGTGTTGAGCACATGCTGTGCCTTGTATTCTACCGAGGAATATTACACGATAATCAGACTAGGACATTGAAACGATCAACCTTTTGCCCTTAAATTTAGACAAATCACCCATAGTGATCCCAGGTGTCGTTGCCTTGGCCCATAACAGTCTGTCTGTTGCTGGGTCAGGATCCTGGAACAGGCGAATCTGTTGCGCAATGCTATATTCTTTACTGGCAAGGACTGTCGAGAGGCAGAGCCCTTTGCGTGGTATATAGGGCCTTCCAGGTTGTGAAAACGAAAAATTAGTATATGGTATAAATATTCTGATATGTATAGCGCCCTCGTACATATATGATTGTCATAGTATCGGCCATGCGATAGAATCACTGGCAACAGTCCTTACCTAGACTACTTTTTAGGGAATATATATTGGCAAAGGACTCAAATCTTATAGAAGATAATAAATTAAGAAAGTGTTGATCAAGTAATTATCAACTCTTTATGCCCTCTGTCACGTGCTGTCGTGAACCGTGGACGCGCTGCGGGACGTTCCTCGGACTTTCCTCGCGTCGTCTTTCCCCCCCTTTTCCACACACCAAAGGAATTGCAACCTGAAGTCCAAAACTGCGTGAAATGTGCATATCTGAGCTGGCTACATCCAATGATAGCTACGCGACTCTGCAAGCATCGCGCGTCAAGAGACATCCAAGGCACCATCGGTACTATACATGGGTTTCAAGTTCACCTACCTATGCAATCTGCTCTCGTCTCTCGAGGACAACAGGGTCCTGAAAGCAACGACCCAGGCGCGGAGTCGAAACCCGGATGTTCGGGTTGTGACCGAGTGGTTTGCTCGCCATGGCAAACGGCTCCGTGAATCCGATACCAATCAGCTAGCTTTGCTTTCATGCATGTTCCCGGAGAAGCGAACGGATCGAGTATACTGGCTACAGGATACCAACCTGGCGAGGGTTATTGGCCGTTGTTTGCTCCTTGGATCTTCCCGGCGCGAGGAGCTTGAAAAATGGCGCACATCCGGCGGAGCAGACCTCGGTCAATGCGTGGAGGATGTGATGCGTCAGGCAGAGAACCATATCAGGGCTGACCAAGAAGTCACTGTGGAGGACATTGATGAGGCACTGAATCTAATCGCATCCCGATGTCGGTTCTCTGGTCCGAAAGTTCGAAGACAGCGCTCAGCTATTGACGTTGAGGAGACGCTCTCCCCTCTTTACCGTCGTCTTAGCAGCAGGGATGCCAAATGGCTGACTCGAATGATACTTAAAAGTCATTTCTCTTCTATTATACCAGAGAGGCTGACCTTGAAGAATTTTCATTTTCTGCTACCTCATTTACTACTATTTCAGAATTCGTTCGAGGCTGCCGTCGGGTTGCTGTCCTCTCAGCCAATCTCTCATTTCCCGCACCAGCCTGAGCCTGGACTCGCAAAGGACCTTGGCAAAATAGCCTTATATCATCTCAGTCCAGAGATCGGCATCAAAATTGGACGGCCGGATTACTACAAGGCACGGAGCATCAGACATTGTTGCAATATGGTTGGACAGCGAAGAATGAGTGTTGAGAGGAAGTATGATGGCGAATATTGCCAGGTACATATCGATTTCTCGAAGCATCCAAGTTCGATCCAAATGTTCTCTAAGAGCGGTAGAGATTCTACCGTAGACAGGGCAGGCGTCCATCAAGTGGTCAGGGAGTCCTTGAGAATGGGCAAAGAAGGCTGTAGATTCAAACGCCGTTGCATCCTAGAAGGTGAGCTGCTTGTTTGGAGCGACAAGCATCAGAAAATTGAGCATTTTCATAAACTACGCAAATTCGTCTCGCGATCCGGTGCCTTCATTGGCACAGAAAGCGATTCTCTGTTAGTTGCACCTAAATAGTCATGTGTGAACGTACTAACATAAATAGACCACAGCCGTATGAACACTTGATGATTGTCTTTTTTGACGTCCTACTCCTCGACGAAGACATTTGTTTACGCAAACCACACCGAGAAAGACGCCTGCTGCTGAAGGACACGATAAAATTAATTCCCGGTCTTGCCGATATTGCTGAACAACGTATCATTGATTTCTCCCGCTCGGATGGTCACAGCAAACTGGAAGCTCTCTTCTCCATGGGAATTGCTGAGCGGTGGGAAGGCTTCGTTCTGAAAGGTTGCGAGGACCCATATTTCCCAATTCTAATTGATCCAGGAGATAACTGTGACGGCCGCTGGATCAAGCTCAAGAAGGATTACATTCCAGGATTGGGTGACACAATAGATCTGGCATTAATAGGTGCAGCATATAATTCCCGTGATGCTTCCACCCTTGGGTTAGGGAAGGAGGTGTCGTGGACGCACTTTTTTGTGGGCTGCCTTGATAACAAGGACTCTGTCCTGCAATCCAATGCCGAACCTAGGGTTCATGTTTTAGATGTGATCGATCACCATTGCATGAGCCAGCCAAATATGCGGATGCTGAACAATTTCGGCAAGTATACCGCGCGGAGCGTAGACTCGGACCACGGTCTTGACATCGAACACGTACGGCCGGGCATGCCACGAATAGATATCGTGTTCAAGACACCGTTTGTGGTTGAGATGCTGGGGAGTGGATTTGAGAAGCCGTCTGGCGCTCGGTATTATACCCTACGTTTCCCGAGGATTTTGAAAATTCACTCAGATCGTTCAATCGAAGATACTGCCTCATTTCGAGAGCTGCAGCTTCTAGCTGAAGCTGCGGTATCAACTCCCGCAGAGGATGTCCTAGAGCAAGAGGCAGAGTGGGCCAAGCGCGTCAAAATGAGCACGTCTAGGCCAGGTTACCTTCAAGACCGATCACAAAGTTTATCCACCGAACCCTCCCCGATCTTATCCAGGATGGGCCTCATTATGGCGATTGAATCCGAGCAAGCCGAACCCATATGCTGTTCCAACCTGGAAGCCTTATATCAAGATGGCCTAACGAAACGAGTCTCTCCACAAACCGAAAGCTTCGCAAAGACCATCCCTGTATACGTTGATACTCGTCCGACGTCAAGTTCGTCAGCCGGGTCGCCGGGACCTACAGGGAACGTATTAGCGAGCAACGAGAACATATCTCAAGGAAATGCTAGAAAACGGAAAGCAGTATCACCAGCATTGGAACAACATACCAAGAGCATCTACCAAGGGTCAAAGAAAGATGATCAATCAATGGGTGATAACATTAACCCAACACTGGAGAACACGCCTGTCTCGGCATGTCTGGGAATGGCAAAAAAGGGTCGAATCAACGACACGAACGTTGGGGCTTCTGATAATACAGGTCAGGAGGTGTTTGGATCCGTTCAGTCTCCTCTCACTAGGATTCCTGTGTTCATCCATTCAGAAATTGTGCCCAAAGAGCAGTCAACTTTCAATACTTTCACAAACATCGCCCATACACTAGAAATATTTCTTCTCATGCTAAACCAAGGGGACCACGAATCTAATATGCAGCAACCAACCGCGACTGCTGCGTCCCAACATCCTCTTTCGGGAATCGTATTCATAGACTATGGCCAATACCCCTTAGGCGAAACCCTGCTCCAACTCATCAAACGCATCTCACAAGCCTTCGCCGTATCTCCATTCAACCACCACCCCCATCCCAAAGGGCGACTCTTTCTCCTCAATTCAACCTTCCTTCAGCTTGATATTAACTGGAAGAACAACAAGCTCTGTCTGCGCAAGGTCTGGGAGAAAATTAGTCGAGATTATTTCTACGCTTCTATAGCCTGGGACACAGAAGTACGACGTGGGGAACCAATCAACGAAGTTTCTAGTACTCTGCTGGATGATGACACTTCTCATGCTCATCGAGGTTCTCCCGGCACGATCTCAAGACGGAATGGGAAATATTCCCCCAAGTACAGGATATCATTTGATCGGAAGGAGCTCTTAGATCTTGGGGAATTTAGTTCCCTTGATCCTCTGGTTCGTGTTGGCAGATAGTAAAGGGCTAGGGATTAGGGGGAAAGGGCAAATTACGAGACAAGGTGGCCGGAACACCAAAGACAGTGTCTATTGTTAATAATAATATACCGTGTCAAAGGACTACGTAACCTGCAATGCAAACTGCTAATATATAATACAAAATCGATCAAACCCACGATAACTTGAACATCAGCCATGGTATCAAGCACTACTTAATGCCCACCAACAAGACAACGCCGCGCTAGCCGATAATGCGTTGAAGGTGAAATCGAATAAAGATCAGAATCGGAGAACAAAATTGAAGAAACCGGCCAAAACAAAATGTACGGGAGTTACGATGTCATGGATCATTCGCCGCCCCCTTCTCGTCTTGCCCGGACATCCCTCATCAGCGCCTTGGCCTCTTCAACCTCCACTCCATCCTGGCATAATTCTGCAGCGAGCTGATCCGCACGTTCCAAATCCCCGTGTCGCAAAGACCACCGGGCGAGCCATAACCGCGCCTTGGAGGTTGTAGCCGTCGGACCCGTGCCGTGCCAGGTATCTTCTTCGTCTTCTGTCTGGCGCCTCCTTGCGCGCCGGTGATTCGTACCCGAGGCAGTCTGGTCGTCATCATCGGTGTCTGATAGATCGGATTCCTCGTCGGCGTTTGGTTGTCCGCCAGTCTCTTGTTGTAATGTAAGTTCCATGTAAGCGGCGGCTTCCTCCTCGTCGTCGAGACGCTCGTATAGACTTGCTATCTGGTGGAGTGTTTCTGGGTCGAGGATTTTTCGGCCCGGTGAGTGTTGCGAAAGGTCTTCAGCGTAATATGAGCCTGCAACGAGGGCTCGCTTGAGGGATTTGATGCTTTGCTCGACGCGACCCATCTTTGCGTAGCAGGAGCCGACAGCCTGCCACATTTTGGGATCGTAAGGGCGGAGTGCTGCCGCGCGTTGGTAATAGAAAAGCGCGTAGAACGACATGTCTAGGACTTCGTAGGCCTGACCAAGACCGTACCAGGCGCGGTAGTCCTTGCGGTTCACGTCAACGGCGCGCCGATATGATTCAATGGCGGCGTGGGTGTTTTTCATCTCGATGTACTCGTGGCCCATGAGGGTCCAGGCGGAGAGGAAGTTGCGATCTAGGGTTAGAGCACGCCGGAAATACATGACTGCCTTTTCGTGTTCCGATTTTAGGGAATAGTAATTTCCTACGACACAGCATGTTTCTGGGCGGAATTTGTCCGTGGCGGTCGCAACCTGAGCTACGAAGGCCAATTGGGGTCGTGCGCCCATCACATAGAGAATATTAGAGTAGTGGTCCAGACTGTCGAGACGGTGGGGGGATGTGATCAAGATATCGGTAAATATATGCGATGCTTCCTCGAAGTCTACGAGATGGTTAACAAGGAATATTGAAACTAGATGGAAATGAGCGTACCTTTGGAGTGGTAATAGAGCAAAGCTCTTTGTGTCTTCAGGAAGGCGCTGCTAGGGAAGATAGTTTCGAGTTCCGAGAGGGCTTGGTAAGTGTCTTCAGTAGCTTGGTACAGCTCTTGGCTGCAATGAACGTGGAAGATGAGAGTCATAATGTTTTGAGGAAGGTGCTCGACAACTTGTTTCAACTGCAAGCGGTTAGTGGCCTGGCAAGAAGTGAAATTAAGAAGATACGTACATCTTCAGTGCTCGAAAGCAGGTCGTTCAATTCTTGCCATGCGCCCCAATGGAAAGGATTCAAATGAACACTCCTTATCAACCATTTCCTCGCCTCTTCCTCGTTTCTCCCTTTGATGAGAATAATCCCGTACAGGTACTCGAGCCATCCGTGGTTTTGATCTTCAACGCCCTTTTCCTGGCGCGAGCTGAACCAACCCTCTAGGCCACGGGCCAGATCTGGGAGCTCTCGGTTCACGGTTGCACCTCCATCTGCTGGGCCCAAAACCATCTCCGTCTCTTCATTTTTTCGCTTTTCGCCTGCGAGATACTTTGCGTATAGCGCGAGGAACAATGACTTCTGACTAAGTTTCGGGTACGGGTTCCTTGTCGCGCTGCTTTCTATTGTTCCGGCCTGTGGAGATGCCTTCGGCTTGCCCTTTTGCGGCGTCAATGACAATTTGGGTTTCGGATTCGGTGACGATGTAGATAATGAGACTGGCGGTATTGTCGGGGGAAGAAAAACCGACGCGCAGCGATCATATTCACGGGTGTCAAAATATGATTTTGCCAGGAGGTATTTGTGAGATTCTTGCGCTTCAAGTGCAGCTTCTAACGGATCCTGTGTTCGTAGGTAGGGGTTCTGCGGAGGAGATGGATCTGTAATGTCCATCGGAGAGTCGGGATCCGTGTCATAGTTGTCAACGGCGACGATCGAATCCAGGATTTCGGCCGCCCTAAGATATAATCAGTAAGTAGACGGCTAGGCAGGAGTATAAGTGCAGGGGAGCTTAAACCATTTGGCAGACTGGTACAGACAGCGTTCAGAACATTTGATAGCCGCGTCCTCGAGTCTGTATTTTAGCTCCTTGATATTGTCTTCTGTAAAACTGGCGGCCATGGTTAAACCTGCAAAGAGTGCGATTTCTGGAGCAGGTTCTTCGGCGTATACGATCGACGAAAGACGCTGCTAGTTGCAATTGCGCTGTGTTGTTCCTTGAACAGGCGTGCTGGAAGTCTGGCCAGGCATTTCCCGTTTGGGCGACGCGACAAACAAACACTGCAAACCGCGGGGCAACAGAACAGGCAGTCCCCGAGGGCTCCGAGCGGTGTGGAAAATAAATGGGCATGCCCGCTGGTACTGCGTAGAGCCCGTACTAGGTTCCCCTTCGAGTTGCTCCGGGCCCCGCTCACGGACAGGGGTCCTCGATTTATTCTTTGAGCATTCCCCCGCTGTTTCTCTCTTGCTGAATCTCCGCTATCAGTTCAATTGCTCTGTCGCGCCTCTGATCTTGCTCTCCTTTCCTATCGCATACTCCATAATGGCTGCACCCACCCCTCGTGCTGCCTTCGAGGCAGTCTTCCCTTCCTTGCGAGAGGCCATGCTTGACCATGCGAAGAAGTACAATCTGCCCGAAAATGCCCTGGAATGGTTCAGCAAGGTACTGCAATATCCCAATTGGCCTCTATGTAAGACACTAATCATTCTTTTACTTTATAGAACATCGACACGAACGTCCCTGGTGGCAAGCTCAACCGCGGCCTCTCCGTTCCCGATACTGGCCTGGCACTTTTGAAGCAACCATTGACAGACGAGCAATACAAGGACCTTGCTACGCTGGGCTGGCTGACCGAATTGCTTCAGGCCTTTTTCCTGGTCAGCGATGACCTTATGGATGGATCAATCACCCGCCGTGGCCAGCCCTGCTGGTATCGTCACCAGGGTGTCGGTCTGATCGCCATTAACGACGCCTTCCTCCTCGAGTCCGGTATTTATGTCATCCTCAAGAAACAGTTCCGCTCCCACCCTGCCTACGTCGACCTGATTGAGCTGTTCCACGAGACCACCTGGCAGACTGAGCTGGGCCAGCTGTGCGACCTGATCACCGCGCCCGAAGACAAGGTCGACCTCGACAACTTCTCCATGGAGAAGTACATGTTCATTGTCACCTACAAGACCGCCTACTACAGCTTCTATCTCCCTGTTGCCCTGGCCCTCCACTACCTCCAGCTTGCTACCCCCGAGAACCTCCGCCAGGCCCACGACATCCTCATCCCGCTCGGCCAGTACTTCCAGGTTCAGGACGACTTCCTTGACGCTTACGGCGACCCCGAAGTTATTGGAAAGATTGGAACGGATATCCAGGATAACAAGTGTTCTTGGTTGGTAAACCAGGCCCTGCAGCGTTGCAACGCCGAGCAGCGCAAGGTGCTCGACACTGCATATGGCCGCAAGGACGGTGAACTCGAGGCCAAGGTCAAGGAGCTCTTCCGCGAATTGAACCTGGAAACGGTGTACAAGGAGTACGAGGAGAAGATTGTCGGCGAGCTCAAGACGAAAATTGCGGCCGTCAACGAGGCGGAGGGATTGAAGAAGGAGGTTTTCGAAGCCTTCCTCGGCAAGATCTACAAGCGCAGCAAATAAACAGCACATATTGTACGCTAGATAACACTGGGACATACCTCATAGCATAGATTAGAATGATTGGATGACTCGATAATAATTTGCGATTGTATGCCGGCTTCCGAAATGCTTGGCCTGCAGTGCCGGCGAGAATGCATGACAAAACAATTTTCCGAAGCCTGAAACTGTGTGCGCAAGGCACCCACTTCTTGAACCTATCCAATTTTTTTAAGTGTTGTTCTCGGAGCTTGAGTTGCCCACCCCGCCGGTCGAGACACCTGCATTTCAGGGTTCGGAACTCAGGAGTGGTTTCAGCGCTTGTCGATCCCCGCTGTCGGTGTCTCAGCAACGCGCCGCTCTTAACTAAAAATATCCCAATCTGGACCTGCGTTACTCTACCTTACGTCTACTGCGTCACAGTTATATGAACCCCCGGCTGTTCTCCTGCGCGAGCGCTTCAGGGTCTTCTAACTGACTTCCGACCATTTATTATTCTTCCTTCTTCCGGGAGAGTGCCACCTCCACCCATCTCAAATGTCGCAATCCCATCATGTGGTGCTCATCCCTTCTTGCAGTAACGGCATTGCTTAACCACGTTTATGCATCCCAGTCTGCGGAGCCCACGGGCGAATGGCCTACCCAGATATACCGTTCGACCTCTGTCTTTGGGACTTCTGTATATTCTGCCCGTGGCACTGAAGACTGCCATGACGGCCTATACACATTGCTAGCGCCTCGTGGAGAGGGCGTCCCAGCACGCGGTCCAACAATCCTCGACCAGAATGGAAATCTAGTGTGGGCCAGTGAATATGTTTACGACACAGTGTATAATTTAGATGTCCAGAAATACAAGGGCGACGACTACCTTACTTTCTGGACGGGGTATGATAAGGTCGATGGACATGGCGATGGCACAGTACGCATGGTATGATTTTTGTCCATCCCTTGATTCTTCCCAATACTGAGGTAACACAGCTCGATTCGCAATACAATGAACGCTATACCATCAATGGCCCAAAGGGCCAATCTATCGACATGCATGAATTCAAAATTACCCATGATGACACAGCGCTTTTTATTGTCTATGATACTGTCTCAGTTGATCTGCAATCGGTTAATGGACCCTATAAGGGCTGGATCTGGGACAGTCGGTTTGTAGAAGTTGACATTGAGACAAACGATGTGTTGTTTGAGTGGCGCGCATCGGAGCATTTCAGTTTTACCGACGTCAATACAAAAATCACAAACAGCACAGGCTGGACGTTTGCCCATGCCTGGGACTTCTTCCACCTTCACAGCATTGAGAAAGACACTAGGGGCAATTACCTCATTTCAGCCCTTCACACTGACCATCTCACATACCTTGATGGTCGCTCGGGCGATATAATCTGGCGGCTCGGCGGGAACCATACCGATTTTCAAGATATCTCTTCGGGAAAGAGAGCCTCGAACTTCGCATCGCCAAACGATGCCCGTTTCCACGATGGCGGGAATACAATCACGCTATTCGACAACACGACCCCAGGTGACAAAATCAACCGAGGTGTTATCCTCAATGTAGACCAGATAAAGATGACGGTCGATGTCCGCTCCGAGTTCCGCGCTTACACACATGATGGAGTCACTCCTGAATCACACCCTCAATCAGATGGCTCCGTCCAGCTCTTACCAAATGGAAATGTCCTTGTTTCCTACGGCCTGAACGCCCCGGCCTGGACCGAATACAGTGATCTAGGAATTCCCAAGTGCCAGACCCAATTCGGTTCTTTATCTAGTTATGGGACGGGCAACCCGGCGTCTTATCGAGTCAAGAAGCGCCCCTGGACGGGGCTTCCGGATAGCACCCCGGATTTTGAACTTGATGGCTACGAAGCGGCTATTAGCTGGAACGGGGCCACCGAGGTCCATCAGTGGGTTGTTGAGGGTGCAGAGGTTCCATTGCCTAGGTCCAACTCGCGTTCCGATGAAAGTGACCCGCAAGCGGTGTCTGACACCTATTTCTCGGCCATCAGCAAGGTCGAGAAAAACGGATTTGAAACTATCATCACCATCCCATTCGATGCTGTCCAGCCTTACGTCCGTGTCCGCGCACTCGACAAGAAAGGTTTAATTATTGGCACATCCGCTATCCTCCCATTCCACCCGACTCCCACCGATGAAAACCCGCCTCCCGAGGAGCCTCCGAGTGAATCAAAAGCGGGCTTCTCACTCGGGCACTTCTTCGCGGGAGCTGGCGCTACAATCGGAGTCCTCCTCTGCCTCTCCCTCTTCCGCCGCTACTGCGGTGCAGCTTGTCTCCGGAGTTGTCGACGGATTCGGCTCAGGCGCTACGGATACCTGCTCGCTGGCAGACGGGGATCTGAAAGCAACTGGGAGGAATATATTGCAAACGAGGAACAGGAGGTCGGCTTACATCTTGTTAGCGATACAGAAAGTGACGATAGTGATGAAGTGGAGGTTTCCGAGCTAGATAACCCGCGGTTGTCCCCTGCCATCAATCGGACGCCGAGTTGGCAGAGTACGATGGATAGTCTCGACAGCGGCAGGCCGATGTGGGATAGGACTCCGAGTGCGCTCAGTTCTGAGGGGTCAAGGGAAAAGCAGTCGTGATGTTTTTTCTATACGATGTATAAAATTGGAAATTTAGTTTGTCAGTTTGGATATACAATACTATTTTGAAATTGTCTTATCACGGTTCTAAAATAACTATATTTATCTGTATTCAACCGCGTATTATTTTGAACCGGCCCTGCCTTGCGTGGCGAGAGCTACTTACCATGCCACTCTTCCATGTTTGGTTATCGCAGAGTCCTGATCTCCACGCTTGTGATCCTTTTGCGTTTCAAGTAAAGTCGTGATTGGTGACGACTGGCGGGACCGCAGGCTGTGACGTCATGTATTGGAGCTTTCCCCAGACATCGACCAGCGTCACCAGTCACTGTCGCCCTGGAAAGTTCTCAGAAACCCAATTCTACAATGTAAACAGGGCAGAAGGCTGCTGAGAGCTGGAGTCGACTTCTTCTGTGGCTCTGGAGCCCGAACACTAGCTTTGTAGCAGTCCCAATCTATCTTCTCACATCACCCAGACATTAAATCCAGCAGCACGTCAAACCAGTTTGCAACGAGTTGCGGATAAGCCATTAATGCAGGCCGATGATCAACAGGTCGGGTGATCTCGCAATTAGCCAATTTGAGAGCTCCGAAGAGGGGTCGTTCTGCTATTCCCTGGAGGGTATCGTCACTGAGCCATAACAACCAAGGTGCAGTCCGTGCAACCGCCGTCTGCCGCTGCAATAGTTACCGTCAAGCCTGCTCACTCATTTCTTCTCCCCAAAAATTCTTCAGTATTCCTCAGAATTCTACCGAATAATTTCTCAGGTAGGAATTAATAAGATAGAGACCACCTTCTCTGCTAATTTCCGACAGAAAATTCATCCCGGTGTCCAAGTTCAGAGTTACTGAGTCTGGACAGCTCGGTTTCCCCGCCACCCGGATTCGACCATCCCCCACACTCGGACCTCTTTCTTCCAGGCACACCGGGGCCCTTTGAAACCACGACTGGTTTTTCGCTCAAAGAGACCGTTGCCCTTGAATTTTCTTTCCTTCTTATCCCTCCCCTCGAGTTTTCTGGCTTCATTGCCTCTTCGCGGATTTCTATCCCCCTGCCGTTTTCGGAAACCCTGTCGCAATGGCTGGTGAGGAGAACGATCAGGATCCCCCAAAGCGCGATGTGCGCAACCACATGCTCTTCGAGATCGCGACTGAGGTTGCCAATCGCGTCGGGGGCATTTATTCGGTGCTGAAGTCTAAAGCGCCCGTCACCACCGCTGAGTATGGCGATCGCTACACCTTGATCGGCCCGTTGAATCGAGCTTCTGCGGCCGTGGAGGTCGAGGAGCTCACCCCGTCAAGCCCTGCAATGAGCGAGACAATGAAGACCATGAAGGAGCGCGGCATTGAAATGGTCTACGGTCGCTGGCTTATTGAGGGCGCCCCCCGCGTGCTCCTCATTGATACGGGTACAGGGTACAAATACTTGGACGAGTGGAAAGGGGACCTGTGGAATACTGCTGGGATCCCCTCACCAGCGTCGGACCATGAGACGAATGAGACGATTGTCTTTGGATACTTGGTGGCTTGGTTCTTGGGCGAGGTACGTAGTCTCCAGAAACTGGTTTCGCCTTCGCTGCTAACCTGAAGCAGTACATCGCGCATGAACGCCGTCGTGCTGTTGTTGCCCACTTCCACGAGTGGCTTGCAGGTGTGGCCCTCCCACTGACAAAGAAAAGACACATGGACTTGACGACTATCTTCACGACCCATGCGACGCTGCTTGGACGGTACCTCTGTGCGGGCTCGGTTGATTTTTACAATAACCTGCAGTACTTTGATGTTGACTCAGAGGCTGGTAAACGCGGAATCTACCATCGATATTGTATAGAGCGAGCCGCTGCGCACTCGGCGGACGTTTTCACTACAGTCTCTCATATAACGGCGTTTGAGAGCGAGCATCTCCTCAAGCGGAAGCCAGACGGAGTGCTGCCGAACGGACTGAATGTTAAGAAGTTCTCTGCAGTCCATGAGTTCCAGAACCTGCACTCTCAGTCAAAGGAGAAGATCAATGAGTTTGTTCGAGGTCATTTCTATGGGCATAACGACTTTGACCTAGACAACACTCTTTACGTATTCACCTCTGGTCGATACGAATTCCGCAACAAGGGCGTTGACATGTTTATTGAAGGAATGGCGCGTCTTAATCACCGGCTCAAGGAGAACGGGTCAAAGACCACCGTTGTAGCATTCATCATCATGCCCGCGCAGGTTTCATCGCTCACAGTGGAGTCACTAAAAGGTCAAGCAGTGGTCAAGTCGCTACGAGACACGATCGAGAATATTGAACAAGGCATTGGAAAGCGCATGTATGAGCGATGCCTGTCCTGGAAGGAAGGCGACAACATGCCGGATGAGAAAGACCTAATCACCAGTCAAGATCGCGTCCTTCTCCGACGTAGACTGTTTGCCATGAAACGGCATGCTCTCCCCCCTGTTGTCACGCATAACATGGCGAATGACCACGAGGATCCGATCCTCAACCAGATCCGCCGTGTGCAGCTATTCAATCAGTCTTCTGACCGTGTCAAGATTGTCTTCCATCCGGAGTTCCTCAACTCTTCTAACCCAGTGCTGCCTCTAGACTACGATGACTTTGTTCGCGGGACTCACCTTGGCGTGTTCCCCTCGTACTATGAACCCTGGGGATATACCCCTGCGGAATGTACTGTCATGGGAGTACCCAGCATTACAACTAACCTATCAGGATTTGGTTGTTACATGGAGGAGCTGATTGAGAACTCCTCGGACTACGGCATCTACATTGTGGACCGCCGGATGAAGGGCGTAGACGACTCAGTCAATCAGCTGGCTGATTTTATGTATAACTTTACTCTCAAGAGTCGACGACAACGCATTAACCAGCGTAACCGTACGGAACGACTCAGCGACCTTTTGGACTGGAAGCGGATGGGTTTGGAATACGTCAAGGCCCGTCAGTTGGCTCTCCGGAGAGGTATTCATCTACAGCCCAGTTATTTATCATATTTGTACTGACCATCACGCAGCGTATCCATCGTCTTTTGAAACATCGGAAGACTACTTCGACATTATCGGCGGGACAGAGCAGAAGATATCGCGGCCTCTGTCAGTTCCGGGCTCGCCAAGGGACCGCTCCGGAATGATGACGCCCGGTGATTTTGCGTCGCTGCAGGAAGTCAAGGAGGGCCTTTCGACGGAAGACTACGTTGCATGGCGACTCCCGTAAGTCTCAAGTCTCTAAATATTTAAGAGAAAGCGTTGGCTAACCCGATGACTCACTCAGAACAAGCGAGGAAGAAGACCCGGATGACAACTTTTTCCCTCTCACCCTGCGGGCGAAGAAATCGGACCGAGCGTCTTCACCTCTGGACCGGATATCTATAAATGGAGGGCAATCACCGAGCTAGAATGGCTGACTATTCTTATTTCTCTGTCCATGCATTTGTCTGTGAGCATATTCTGTGATTTTCCTGGCTGTTGATTTTGCCTTTCGAACGGGATCTCCCGCATGCATATTTGTACATTTGTTTATTCTTTGCTACTGCTATATTATTTAATTGTTTGTTTATTTTCACTGGCTTCCACACTGTAGTCCCCAGCCTTCACAATCCACGTATGGATGCTGGAATTCAAATACTGCAATGGGACTGGAGATGCTTTGGTCCGTAGATACAGTCATGGATAGCCGGATCGCGGTGGTCCGGCGGGTCTCTGCCAGGATAACTGACAAACCCTGAGAGTTTATTCCAATAGGATGCGGTGGATATTTTCGTAGTGGTCCCTTGTGGTTCCGGTGAGGATGGGCTTATGAAGTCAGTGGTGGGGGGTGTCTGCGTGTCACCGCGGGGTATTTATTGCTTCCCCTCCCTTCTCTCAACTTTTTCCTTTCTACACTCATCCATCTTCCATCCATCAATTTATCAACTATTTTTTACCATTTTCATCAACACCCATACGGTACGGTAGCCACAATGTTACCGAGTGATCAATTCAATCACCGGGCCTCTTCGCTATGGGTTCAGACGGGTCAAGGTATCGTACAGAAATCACCTCAACAGTCACTGCAATCCGCATGACAGGTGTTCGTCCGGGGCTTGCACTTGCACTTGTGCACCGTGCAAGATCCGGTCGTTCTGAGATTACACTGTCAAAACTTGATCTAGATAATACTAGCGAAAGGACATGCGTTGCATTGATTGCTCCCCTTCTTGTTGAAAAGAGGAAGAGAGCCTCGTCTCTCATGCTGACAACTTCTAGTATCAGTCGTTTGACCTGATAAACTTGTGCCAAGATGTCTACTGATAAGATTACTTTCTTGACCAACTGGTACATAGCTCTAACTTTGATTTCATGTTTGGTTCACATGGAGAAAGCGTGCTAAGGTGGCTGTCTGTAGGCACGCGACCCCGTACCATGCCCCCCTGTACCTTGCCCAGAGCAAGGGATTTTTCGCCGAGCAAGGTCTCAAGGTTGCTCTGCTGGAGCCTAATGATCCTTCCGATGTCACTGAGATTATCGGCAGTGGCAAGGTGGACATGGGCTTCAAGGCCATGATCCACACCCTGGCTGTACGGTCCTCTTATTAATATGCGTGTGTGTGCTTTTAACTAATATGGTTACAGGCCAAGGCTCGCAACTTCCCAGTGACCTCGATTGGCTCTCTGCTCGACGAGCCTTTCACTGGTGTTGTTTACCTCAAGGACAGCGGAATCACCGAAGACTTCCGCTCTCTGAAGGGTAAGAAAATCGGCTATGTCGGAGAGTTCGGAAAGGTATGAACTGCTTCTAGCATTCCCAAGCTAGTGCTAATAATATAGATTCAAATCGACGAACTCACCAAATACTACGGCATGACCGCGGACGACTACACTGCCGTCCGCTGCGGCATGAACGTCACCAAGGCCATCATCAACGGCACCATCGACGCCGGTATTGGCCTCGAGAACGTCCAGATGGTCGAGCTGGCCGAGTGGCTCGCCACGCAGAACCGCCCCCGCACTGACGTCCAAATGCTCCGCATCGACCAGCTCGCGGAGCTCGGCTGCTGCTGCTTCTGCTCGATCCTGTACATTGCCAACGACGCGTTCCTGGAAGCCAACCCTGAAAAGGTCACCAAGTTCATGAACGCCGTCAAGCGCGCAACCGAGTACGTTCTCGCCGAGCCCGCAAAGGCATACGAGGAGTACGTCGATATGAAGCCGATCATGGGATCCCCCGTGAACCGCAAGATCTTCGAGCGCTCCTTCGCCTACTTCAGCCGTGACCTGAAGAACGTCCAGCGCGACTGGAACAAGGTTACCAACTACGGCAAGCGTCTGGGTATCTTGGATGCGCAGTTCGTCTCCAACTACACCAACAAGTACCTCTCTTGGACACTGGACGGGGACTCCGCTGATCCCCTCGGTGATCAGAAGCGTATGGTGAAGCTGCAGGAGCAGGTTGCTTCCGAGGGTGGATTCCACCGTTTGGAGGTGGCTGCTTAGCCTGTCAGTTTTTCAAACTGACATAGTTGTTTGGAGGCTTGGAGCTCAAGGGTATAACTAAGCCCACGAGTGGTCATTGATCAGCTTATCCTAGTCACTCTTTATCAATGAAACAGATGACAGTGGCATTATAACTTGTATATGCACGTAGGGCTTGTTTTCCCATACGTATACAGTAGTTCGAATCCTTGTGACTGCTCGCCAGTGGTTCTAATTAGGCAACCATGGTATAGAATGGGAGCGTTTAAATTCACACCCCTCATTTCTTTTGTTTTTTTATCTAATTCTACACCAGAATACGATCATATCGAGGCCACAACCGTACGACACTCAATATGGGCAGCTCTTGGCGATCCTGGCACTTAACTCGGATTAGGTTGCTGCTCAACCTCATCACGACCTCGTATTACCAATGAACCGAACGCGGGAACCAGCCCCCAACCGCAAGGTGGCCAGATGAAAGGCATCAGGATTCTCAAAAGCTAAATAGCCTCGATAATGACGCTGTGACCATTACTCTAGAGTTATCCATAACGATCTACGACCATAATGACCGCCTCCCTCCCCTCCCTCCCAACAGAGCTACTCCTCATTATCTTCGACCACCTCCCACCCACAACAAAACACACCTTCTCTCTTACCTGCCGCCGCCTAAACCACATCTTTGTACCGCTATGCCCACCAATATTTATATTCCCAGATATCCAATATGCCCTCCGCGCGGCTCTCGCCCGCGACGGCATCCCTTTCACCACCTACACCTACTGCAGCGGCTGCGAAACCGTGCACAGTCACAAATTCTTCACTGCAGACCAACTACAGCTCTCTCCAACAGCCCGCGTCTGCTCAGCAGCCCAAACAAATCTCTTCATCGACCCGACAACATCATACAGCTTCAACCACGCCAGTATTCGCACAGCAAATTATACCATTCGCGCAGCAGAATCAGTACCCTGTAACCGTCCAAGCCTGAATATAGGCCTGGATGAAAGAAAGATAATGCGTCTGAAACTAAAACGCCCGTATAACGCCAAGGCGAAACTGATGAGACAATACTCTGATTGGATGAAACAGCATGCTATCTGTGCTTCGTATGAAGTCCTTACACTTCCAGCCGGGAAGAATGCGAGTAAGGAACAGATCCGGAGTGTTTTGAACGGATTTGATATCCCGACATGTCCGCATGTAAAGCTCGGTGATTCGGCTGTTGTTGATGGTTATCGCGGGATGCAGTACTGTGTAATCGGTTCTAGCCCCGCGTCTAAAAGACATGCGTTGGAGGAGGACGATGAGGATGAGTGGCTCAGCCGGATCCAAACAGATGATGTGGACTCGGCCTGCAGGTTTCCTGGGTGTGTGACGGTTTTCAGATGGGGGTGTCGGCCGTCTCTGCACAGGGGAGATGGCTGGAAAACAGTCGTGATCCATGTGAAGAGGTATTTGGGGGCCATGATTAGTCCCCTGGATCCGTACTGGATGGCCCAGTTGGTTACTGTGTCTGATGACGGTACGCTGAGGAGGTACTGGGAGGACTGCTTTGCGTGGAGGGATGTGAATCTGGCCATTGAGGAGAGGAGGTATGAGCGTGAGCTGGAGCTGGAGCTTCAGGGTGGAACGTTGGGAGAGGCAGATGAGGTCCAGTTCCATCTGTTGCGGAGAGAGAACGATTATCTTCGCCATCCGCATCGGGAGGAGATGTATACATATTTACATCAAGGGATAAGCCTGCTGCAGCCGGAGGCTACGGACGAACTGCCATTTACTGCCCTCTTGCTTCGAGACGCGCGACGGCATCGCAACCCTCACATCGATACCGGGAGCGAGGAATCAGTATCAAAAACAGACGATTATACCCCCGATAAACCTCAAGGAGAGAATACTAGGGTGTCTGACAAGCCCGCCAACATAATACGTAACCCCAATGCAGCCGATCTATACAAACCCGTCCACACCCCAGAGACAATACGCGCCTTAATACACGACTCCAGCAAATTCAACACCCTGTTATTAGCGCCGTTTCAGCGAAATGTAGAAGAGTTCTTCTGGGGCTCAGGAGACTGTCTCTGGAATCCCGGCGGGGTATTTGGCATGCTGAAGGCTCTCAAAGTCCCCTTGGTTGACCAGCTTTATTCTCTTCCTCGGGGGGTTAGGAGGACGATATTTGGTAATGGGGATCAGGGGGATGGGAATTGATTCTTTGGGATGATCAATCAACTGCGATAGGTCGATATATCGATACACTTCACAGTCAAGCATTGTCCAACCCTGGTCAGTCGATGAGGATATGACTGGCATATTCCTCTTTGGTTGGAGCGCTGAAAACTATTAAGAACAAGGTTTACAGCGGCGCAAGAGGATGGGATCTGATGCATCTACCGATAATTCAAGTTGTGAGTTCCGGAGTAAATAATTGGGGTAATCCCGAGTTCCAAGCAAAAACTAATAGTAATAATGCTGTAATAATAAGAGAATATCCAGTATGCATGCCCAGTCGCTTAATCTGCATCTCCACCCACTTCTTTACAATCCAATCCGTCAAACTGGCCTGCCCACATCCACATCATCAACCTGCATCATCTATCACATCGTCACTCCCCCTTTATCAATCCATCTATTATCCATCCAACCAACCAACATGGCAACCAAACCGACCGTAAAAATCACCCCCATAACCTCCACCACAGACCTCGCGCGCGTCTTCGACGTCATCGCCTCAGCACTCGGCGCCCAAGCCCGCGATGGCTTCTGGATAGCCATGAACCCAGGCTGGGATACCCCGGAGGGCAGAGCAGCCGGTATAGAGCGGCTCACGCAGCGGTTCGTATCATCATCATCATCATCATCAACCGCACGCGACCGCAACGGGGACCCCACCACGATCTTCCTCAAGGCCACTATTGACGACCCCGCCAACCCCGACTCAGGCAAGGAGGTGATTGCCGGCGCCGCGGTCTGGATGCAGGCGTCTATGGTCGACGGGTTCGGCGAGAAGCCGGTGCCGGATCTGGCGGAGGCGATGGATTTGAATGAGCTGTATCCTAATCCTGGGGATGAGAGCCAGCATTTGTTCCTGCGGCAGGTGGATGCGTCGCTGCATGGCCGGCGGGTTGAGGTGGTTAAGGAGATTGCGGGGAGTGCGTCGCCTGCGGTGTTTGCGCTGGATCTTTGTGTTGTTGATCCGGAGTTCCAGAGACGGGGCGTTGCGAGTCGGTTGGTGCAGTGGGGGCTTGAGGAGGCGAGGAGGAGAGGCGGGTTGGAGGCTGTCCTGGAGGCGTCGAGTATGGGGAGGCATGTTTATGCGCGGCTTGGGTTTGACCAGGAGGGGGGTGAGATTGTTTATGATGTTGATGAGCGGTTTCGGGGGAGGGATCTGCCCTCGAATGTGTTTATGCGGACGGGGAGGCCGCAATAGAGTCTGATATTTTATAGATCTGGGTGCTGGTACTAGATGATACAAGATGCAATATGAAAGAACGCTCTACCATCTATAAAGTTGTAGTATGGCATTGTCGGGCAGAATGCACCTAAAATAATAGATATGAATGTTCCCAAGTAGCATCTTAAGGGTCCGGCCTAGCCCAAGAGCTGTCTTAGGCTGGTTTGTGATATCAAACCTGTCTATACAATTCTGATATCGCGGCTCAACTTGAGATGTAGTTGATATGGTGAACACTGTCAGCCCCTCAAAGCAACTCTTAGGACTACCAACTAATCTAAATACAAGCTGATAGATATCCGTATTTTATAATAATTGCTATTGCTTAAGCTATTTGGGGTTCGGTAGGTAGTTGGTTGATGTTGATCGCTGGTGGTAGGATTCATTATATACAATCGCACTACAGAGAGTTGTATATATCTCACCAACACCCACCACATTAAACCTAACCACATATGCTATCCAGGACAAATAATCTAATTAATTTATATCCAATAACTAAAAGAACATATCATGACCATTTCCCAAATAACGGTCAACAGACGCGACCAACTAAGCGCAACCGTCTACAACCAACCTACCAACAGCACCAAATACACCAACCACGCCAAAATTGCCAGAATATTGAAATCACTTATCCTACCAGGTGCTGCAAAAGCTATATATAGCAAGTATATACGCCCTACCATCTCGGCAATCGAATATCCACCCCGTATTTAGCCCGATGATGCAAGATACAACCGAATTCTCGCGATGCCGCTTACAATGCTTAGCACCCCACGTGTGTGAGGCTCTCTGCGCGCCATACGAGTCCGGTATTGCGCCATAGAAGCGTGTTTTGACATCAGGTTGTTGGGGCGTTGTGGCAGAACCCCGAGTACGTGCCTGGATTGTTGACAGACGAGTTCTTAGCCTGTTTTTGGGGGTGGTTTGAAGGCAGTTGGGTTTTTATAAACTTTGAGTTTGGTTCCTGCAGGGGGTGTTGGACTTGGCTGGTCAGACTTTGTGAGGGTGATCGGTGCCTTGCCTGGATAGAAGGATGGGATGGGAATAAGACATGCATGCATGCCAGCTTGTCCACCGTACAATGTAGGACAGAAGACACATCACAACACGTGCATTCATAAACCAGGCCCCTTGTGCCGTATAACAAATCCCGAAAATTGAAAGTGGTCTTAATCCTTCGCAGGAGATACTACTCGATACCCCTGGCTGGGCTTATACTTGCCGTCGCTACACAAAGCAAAGTGTATTTTTAGCGAGTCAGCAGCCACTGAAGCCTAAAAGTAAAACCCAGCGAGTATTTCCCCTGAAATTAAAATTAGAAGTATCACACAGACTAGCGCAGGAACCGTCCCTGTCCCTGTCCATGCCCATCCCTTGATCCGGAATGGATCTGGCCGAGCATGCCAATTGCCAAATGCGATGCATAATTCCTGGAATGTGATCCCGCTGCCAGCCTGGCCTAGACTTCGTAGAGCATCGGTCAATATCGGCCGAGAACCGAGTGAGTCTCTTTGAGTACTACTTTGGCGTGAAGTTAAACTCTGCAGTTCGTGGTTGAGTCTGGGCTCTGTCTGGTATGGTCTATGGTGGATTTGGAGTATTTTCTGGGGTGACGGTGACATTCTGCGAAGGACTCTCGAGAGTTCCTTTTCTTTGGATTCCAAAATGTAACTGCATGAGTTCTTCTGGTCTTGGTATTGGCTTGGGCTCGGCGTTGCATCTCTGTTGAGCAGTGATGACCGATACTGGTTTTGTAAGTTAAGTTATACAATTTGAGAGGACTTGTATGTTCTGTTATCTAAAATCCGAGACGGCGATCCGCTTGACAATGTGCCTAAACTCATTCTTCAACAAAGAGTAGTGGAACTGGCGAGGAAGTACATCAAGCGTCAAGGTTTGCCTGGGGTGCCAAAATTCCAGCCAGCCGTGTAGATTTGGTAGCCTTTCAGGCACCTAACCCTAAACTCGAACCCTATATTGATGTGCTTTTCTGTATGACCGGGCTTGAGGAGTGAGAATTGATTTGCGTATCATAGTTGGATATGGTAGCTAGCCCTATGCACTTCAAGTAAATATGATCTGGATGCTTCAATTGTATACATGCCGTAGATATTTCAAAGTAGTATGTCACTATCATATCATACAGTAATATCTGACAACATTTTAGAGGCCCATGCCCTAACTAGCCAACGACTGGACTAAAGCCTCTCGGCCTACATCCTCTATACCTCAGTCTATGTAAACGAACCACAACCCACCAGATATAATATTACAGTCACACTTGGTATCAAATCAACATAACATCAGCGACATCTCATGCTGCCCCGCCAGGCAGACGCAGAACAAGGGTTTGAATGACCTCGCGGGCAATGAGGGCACCAGTACTACGGTAGTCCAATTGTTAAGTCTACGGAGTAATTGTCAAAACTAATTTCTTTGCAAACTGACTAGGCACTTCGTCTGTAACAGGGTGACTACAGTCGAGAGGACTCGGAGAACACCGAGAGCAGCCCGCTTGCAAGAACTGTTGCTGGGGGCCTGTCTGACTTGACTGCATCTTGCCGTGTTTGTTAAAAATAAACGAAGGAAACTAACAGTGGCACTGCAATCTCAGCAGCAAGAATCCTGTCTGTTGTCTGTCTGCCGTCCAAGACAACGTCCAAGACAATGGAAGAGGCTCATCTCGACCACCGAGGAGAAGCCAAAAATTCGATGGTACTAGGCTCTCCGTATAGTAGATGATAATATAGCGGGAGCCAATAATAGCCCGTCTCCATAATTCACGGGCTCAAGTCTCAGGCTAACTCTGACTCTGACTGACTCTGATCGATATAACCGAAGGACCGAAGGAGTAAATGGTGCTTCACTGTTTATTGAGGCCGAGTTCGTCCCGTCTGTTCCCGTTGTTGCGGTGAGGCTTTTCGACAGGACAAGACATCGCATTCTCCAAATCCCAGCCGAAGTCTTCAAATTCGATTTTGTACAAAGGGTCTAGCGAGACACACCTTCTGATTGCAGACAGCAAAGCGAGTCTCTCCAACACAGAAAAGGCCCATGATAGGCCACGGGTCACCCAATCCACGACCCGAATCGCGCATCGCCAGCCTCTCTCCACAGCCCCGGGCGAAGTGGATGGGAGTGATGACTTCACGGGACAGATTTAGATCGTTTAGCTCCAGTCTAGCAGGTAGTCACAGGCAGGACTACTTGCTTAGTGTAGACTAGGCTAGGCCGCCCATGCTGTGCCATGCTGTGCCATGCTTGTGCCATGCCATCCAGAGTGTGGGGTAATAAGCCACCGCCACGATTGTCTTTTGTTTCCATGTGCAAGTGACTAGTTAGTTAGTTGGTTAACTTAGTACTACTGATTTGTAAGTCGTGACTGTTGAAATAAACAAATAAGAGCCGGGAGGGGCGTGACTAGGATTTTAAGCTGCAGCCTCTTTTTCTACCGTGGCTGTCTTGGTGTTTGCTGTCGGCCTGTCAGCCTGTCATGCGACTGTGCAAGTCATGCACTGAGATTGTTTTCCCGACTTCATCTTTATTTCCGACCCGCGTCTGCCCGAGGAGATTGATATGATTATGGAGTATGAGGAGTATTTACTATGTGATGGTGGAGGTGATGGTGTGCTTGGTGCGTGGGTGTCGCGATGCGCCCGGTCGGCCATTGCAGGAAACGAACTGCCACCACCGCAAAGAAAGCTAAGAGGATGGACTTCCTCTCTCAGTTAGAGGCGAATCCGATCTGCAACTAACAGCATCTCATCTGATTCGGAGATATTCAGCATTAGCAAGTGAACTAGCCGGAGCCTTGCAGAAGAAGTACTCGACTACCCCGCTACAGTTGCTGAAGCACGGCCCTCATCGATCGATCAGCTGCCTTTCCTTCTTTTCCTTCACCTGCAATGAGTAATAGGAAAATGTACTGTATAGTAAGTAGAGGCGAGGCAAGGTGTGACCCAATTTAGGGCTTGCGCGAATTCCGACCGGAGGCCAAGTCTCGACTAAACCCGACCGCTACTTCGATGATTCGATACTGAGACAGACAGATGAGAGATTTGTAGTCCTACTAACTTACTGAGCTAGGGAGGAGTCTAAAACTGACAGCGCAACGTGGTTCCAATACGGGGGGGTTTTCTGTTGGATGTCTGTGTCCACTGGCAGCAAGCAAGCACAGCGCAGCAAGCACAACAAGCACAACAAGCACAAGGTGACTGGGGTAGCCTGTGCTGACAGCCAGGGACAGACAGTAAATAACTAATAGCGACCACAGAGTAGACATTAATCAGAGGCCGTGCGGTGGCAGTGGTGACTGGTTAGTGCCTGACGGAGCCCCAATCTGGAGCTGAGGCTGCAGGCGACTGTCGGTCGATGACTTGGCTGGCGAATGAGACTCCATCCAACACGATCCGGAGGACAAAGCCTGGTTCTGGAGGAGAATAATGAAGACGCTGGAGGGGTGCCTGCGCTGTGTGACGTCGGGTCGGCGTCCGATAGTCAGGCAGGCACTGAGTGCTGCAGTGCAGGCAATGTGATGAATGGAGGAAGAAAAAGAAACAAAAGAAACAAAACCAAGAGAACCAAGAGAGGGATGACTGCCCCTGGCCCAAAACAGCGAAAGGGCCCTTCATCCCTGCGTGATTTCCACCCGTGAACAAAGACAATTCCGATGCGAAACCCACAAGAGCAGCCGCAGCAGATCACCGCAAGTCCAATAATCGAGGCGATCCAGTGCAGGCCGGCCCCAGCTCTGTTTACACTTTGCCGTCTGGAGTCTATACAGCACTGCACTGTCACGCCATTTGCTCCAGCCCGGGGGGCGTGTGACACGTCACTTGCATCCTTGCAGGCCGAGTTCTGGAAGCTTTGTTAGTTGGGCGCTGCTATACAACTATTTTCTGCTCCCTTGCGTGACATCAACACGGGACTTTTGCCGGTCCTGGCATTCGAGATCGAGCAGGCTAACAGCCGAGAATGGGCTAGCAATGGGCTAGGACTAGGAGTTCTCGGACTAGGAGGAGGGTGGATTGTCACTGTATAAGACATGCCCTCGCCCATTCCAACGATTCCTTCATTCCCGTCAGCCCTTGCCAATCTCTCTTCCCTTCCCTATTCTTTTATAAGCTGGTCCCCCGTGTCTTGTCACTTGCCTCACTGCCAGTCTCAGACCGTCACATAGTCCATCACAGCCAGTCAGACCGCGATGAAGTTCCTCTCCCTCCTCGCCCTCGCGGGCTCAGCTCTTGCGCAGTACGCCGGCCCGGGCGAGTGCAGCGGCGACTGCTGGGCTCACGATCCAGGCTTCTACCAGCGCGTGTCGGACGGGCGGTACTTCCGCTTCTCGACGGGCAACGGCATTCACATCCACGCCTCGAACCAGCTGACGGGCCCGTGGGAGGCAGTCGGCGAGGCGCTGCCTGGTGGATCGAGTGTTGATCATCCTGGGAAGGGCAACTTATGGGTAGGTTTCTAGTTCTACTTTTAGTTTGTCTGTTTGTTTGGTACAGCTGCGGAGGTGTCCTTGATTATTATTATCTGCTCTGCGGAGTTAGCCCTAATCGCCCCCCGACTCTCCCCGCACGAGATCATCATGCACCCCGACCAGTCATGATATCCAATTATTTCAATTATTTCAATTATTAATTGCTAATTCGCTGGTGTAGGCCCCGGACATCCACTACCAGGAGAGCTCACAGACATACTACATGTACTACTCCATCTCGACGCTTGGCTCGCGCGACAGCGTCATCGGCGTGGCCTCCTCGCCCAACCTGCAGCCCGGCAGCTGGCAAGACCACGGCGGCCTCTTCCGCTCAGAGGCAAACGGGCCTTACAACGCGATCGACGCAAACTGGATCTCCGTCGGCGGGAAACAGGTCCTCGTCTTCGGCTCCTACTGGAACGGCATCCACACCGTGGACCTGAAGGGCCCGCAGGCCATTGCCGACGGCGCCCAGGCGAACCAGATCGCGTACAACAGCACGGGGAACCATGCGATCGAGGCTGGCTTTGTGTTTTATCGCCAGGGATGGTATTATTTGACTTTCTCGAGTGGGCAGGCGGCGGATTATATCAATCGCCCCCCGGCTCAGGGCGAGGAGTACCGTATTAATGTTTGTCGGAGCCGTGATGCGACGGGTGGTTTTGTACGTTCCCCTCTTATCTATCTGTCTATCGCACCCCGAGTGGTATGGCTAATATGTTCAGGTTGATCGTGATGGTCGCTCGTGTCTACATGACAACGGGGGCACGACGCTGCTGGCCTCGCACAACGTCGTGTATGGACCCGGCGGACAGGGCGTGTTCACGGACAAGCAGCGCGGCCTGACGCTGTACTACCACTACGCGAACAAGGACATTGGGCTGGACAAGTCGCAGTTCCAGTTTGGATGGAATGTGCTGAAGTGGGCGGATGGGTGGCCTACCGTATAAACAAGTACCGTGTGCTTTATACGAGTCCTTATACGAGTGCAGTGGAGGAAGACTTGATGTGATTTGATGGGATTACATTCGTTCTGGTTGGAGTGGTCTGTCTATACATACTCGAGTACTTAGGTACATACTTACTGCTAACCCCCCTGCGTTGCATTGCATTGCTCGCTTCGTTTGGAATGGATACTGGGCGAGAGCTGACGACTGACTCGGTCTCGACTGGCGCCGAAGTTCGATTCGACTGTGATACCCATACTTACCATCGTTAGAACTGTTAATTTTAATGTTTTGTTGTTGATATTTATATAATTGCATTGCGGGAATACATTCTCATCTTGACTCGTCTCATTAAGCACTATTAAGCAAGAATTGATCGTGATCAGTATTATTCCACTTGGTTCATAATTAACAGTTCCTCCACCATTCATCATTAACAATCACCGACTAAAATCCAACCTGGACAGATTCAGATCCAGCCTCGACCGACCCAAATCCATCCCAGCGAGTCACTTCTGTCGCGGACTCGCGCTCAAAAAGAACCCAAGCGGCCTCGTACTAAACGCCCCATTATAGTTAACGCCCGTGTTATCCGTCTTGTACTTCTTATCCGCAAGCTTAAAGTCCACATCCTTAATCAGCGCCGCAAGCACCAGCAAGCTCCACTCCCACGCATACCGCGTCCCAAAGCAAGCCCGCTTCCCGTTGCCAAAGCCCTTCTTCACACCAGACGGCAGCGCATCGTACTTCTCACCAACCATCCGCTCGGGCTTGAACGCCTCGGGGTCCTCGAATACCTCGGGATCCCGGTTCACGGATGTCAGGAGTGCAATGAGCGGCTGCGTCCGGGGCACCTGGTACTCCCCGCCCGCGAGGAGGACAGGTTCATTCCCGGGACTCGGGATCGGCTCGATGTTGAACCCCGGTGCGGTGGCGCTCAGGCGGAGTGTCTCGCGGAGCACGCCCTCTGTGTACGGGATCTGGGAGAGGTGTGCGTGTTCCCAGGGTCCGTCGCCGACGACGGCGTCGAGTTCCTCGCGTGCCTTCTTCACCGCCTCGGGGTTGTTGGCGAGGTAGTAGAGTCCGAACGAGAGGAGGTTGGGTGCTGTCGCGGATCCGATGAAGATGTTGATGATCTCGTCGAGAACCTGTGACTCGCTGAGTGTTTTCCCGGTCTCGGTGTCGACTCCGTGGAGCAGGGCGTGGAGCATGTCCTTTGGTGTTTCGACGCTAGGGTCGGCTTCTGCTTCGCGGCGTTTGCGCACGATGTCGGCGCCGTAGTCGCGCATGGTTTTGATGTCGGCGTCGAATTTCTTCTGGTGGCCGAGGAGCCAGGTGAGGAGTTTGGGGCGCGAGGCGCGCTTGACGGCCTCTGTTGTGGCGTTCTGGTTGGCCGCGATGACGGCGGGTTCTTTGCCTGCGGGGACGTTCATGATGGAGAGCTTTTGGTGGAAGAAGGCGGCCATGTTTGCGTCGTGGTTGTTGCGGTCGAGGTCGTTGGTGACGTTGACGCGCTGGTTGGGCGAGGCGGTCCATTTCTTGATCAGGTCGGCGGTTGTGTCGCTGATGTCGCTGAAGATCCTCTCGACGGCCTCCGGGGTGACGAGGGGCGCCATGATGCGGTGCGCGATGCCCCAGATTTCATTCTCGGTGTGCAGGGCTGTGAAGAGCGAGTCGTGGACGGCGGCGCGGATCTCGACGATGGGCCCGGAGACGCATTTGCGGAAGCGGGTTTCATCGCAGATTTCCTCGAGCAGCTTGGCCGAGGTCACGAAGACGATGTCGTGGCCGAGAATGCTGATTTTGAAGATGGGTCTGTTGGAGGGCGCGGTGGCCAGCTTGTTGAAGGAGCCCCAGGGGTTTTTCGAGTCGAGCGCGAAGAGATTGCCCACGATGGGGAGGCCTTTTGGCTGGGGGATTGGGGAGGGCATGGTAAACAACACAAGTAAACAATTCGATTAGTAAATAATGGAGAGTTGAACCATGGATTCGGCTTGACAGCTGGGGACGCCGGCTTTAAAAACCACCGCTGCAGCTGAGCTGAGCTTGCTGCTCGAGAATGCCGCAGCAGCTCACGAATCGCACTCTGCTGATTCGCCGTCTCCCAGCCATCGCGTCTTCAGCATCATTGCCAATTGAGCGGGAGACGAGGCCATTGGCCAGCCAAGGGATCGTCGCACAGATCATGGGTTCGTCCGCGTCCGTGGTGAGATGCGCGCGATCCAGCAGCGAGTGACAGACGCCGCCGTGGGGACGGTGGCTGCAGAATCTGCGCTGGGGATGGACAGACGACGCTGGCTGGCTGAGAGCTGCCAATTGTTACTCTGTCAGGCCGCACAAGCTGCTAGTCTGGTGGGCTGCGCTGGGACGAAGGAAATCTGGGAATTACTAATGCGTTGATGCCATCGTGATTGTCATTATTACTGTATAATTAGGTCTATGCTCTATTGAAGTCAAACATCTTCTCGCTCTCCTGAAGGATAAACGACTCGTATCGCAGCCCTCGCCGCTCGGTGCTGGCATTGAAGACATTCCCGTATCCATCCCACAGCGACCGCCAGAAGCACGCCTCTGCGGCCGCCGTCAGGTATCGCTCGCGGAACGTGCGCACGCTGTTGTCCGCGATGCGCTCTGCCTGCTTGGAGTCGGCGACCAGCGGCTCGAGGTGCGCCTCCAGATCGCTGAAGTCGCGTGCGACCTCGACGTAGTTCTGCTGCGGCCCCGACGAGACGAGCAGGTAGTGATGGTGCTGGATGTACTGCAACTGGTGTGCGACAATGACCGATCGACACGCCTGGCGGTATTTCAGAGATGCCGAGTACGACCGTCCTGGAAATTATTAGAATGTTGAAAAAGAAAAAGAAAAAGAAAGGAAAAGAAAAAGAATGACATACCCTCCACATGCGCAATAAACATGTACTTGCAGTGCTCCTCCATCTTCAACACATTCGACTTGGTCTTCCAGTCCACCGGCTGCACATCCGCCCACGATTTCCCCCGCGTCGCATCCATCAAAGCTCTACGCAGCTTCGGTGCGAAACTCGGCTTCCCCCGCCATACCAGTCGTGGATCCTTCTCCTCCCAAGGTTGATCATACTGCGCAGCCTGCTCAACAACCTCATCATACGGGCCGATCGATGTCTGCAGGTGGTCCCAAGACCAGTACCCAAAATCCGGCATTAACCAAGCAGCCTCCTCCCCAGGCGTCCTCGCGAGCGTCCAAACAGGGTGCTCGGCACTCGCAACATCAGAGAGCTTATCCTCGACCGAGAAAACAAACTCAATCTCGGGCCTGGTCGCGCGGTTCTCGTCCGCCGCCAGCGCCCGGTGCATCGCGCTCAACGCCGCGACGATTTTCCGGCGGTGGTCCTCGCCCATGGCGCGGGTTGCCAGCACATACAGCTGGCCGTTGGCAATTCTTGCACGGCCCATCCCCTGATTCAGAGGAATGGCGTCTAATTCGGCAGTCGACAGACCCCCTTGCTTGCTCCAGTACTTGCCCGCCCGGTTGACGTCCTCGAACAGGCCTGGGAACGCGGCATTGCACTGGCTATGGCTGAGCCCTGCGTTTTGGCCGTCGCGCTTGTACTCGAATTGCCATGTTTCACTGCCTGATTCGGCGGCTGGCGGTGTGTCCTGGTGTGAGCAGGTGAGGCATGTGCTGCACTCGAAGATGGTGGCGGACTCGCAGGCGCAGTGCCCGGCTGGGATGACCTGGGTGAGAATGGGGTGCAGGAATTCGCGATCGGAGTTGATGGTGTACCAGAGCACGACGCCGGCGCCGAAGCTGAGCACACAGAGGAAGAAAAGGACTCGCAGCAGACTACTACCGTTGAGCCGGGCGGCGCGCGACAGCATGGTTGCTGGGCATGGGCGAAGGGAGAGAGAGGGAGAAGGAAATAGGTACGTGATATGAGCAACGCAAGTGAAACTGAAGACTGCCGCACTCAAGGGCGCTTTCCCATTTTGAACTCGCAATTGTTCCCAGATCCTCCACATTCACACCACGAGTGACTGCCGTGGTTAAGGGGGCGGAGCGAGTGACAATCACGACGATCGGGCGGTCCTAACGCGGTCCAAGTGGCCATCTGGCTCATCCTCGTGGCGTTTCATGACGCCATTCATGTGCGGTATACAGTCTCCAACTCTGTAAATTACTATAGTTTATTATCCTATTATGGTACGACATGACTGACTATTACTTACTGTTTTACTGCTGCTGCTGGATGAAAATACCCTCACTCTCGGCCATCACAAGTTGGCAGTTGCTGAGATTAGTGTACGCACCAAGTGGAGCAGAGGGAAAGGGTCTGCTGTGGGCTGCGCAGGGCACTCGCTGGTTGGCAGCCAAATCCGGCCCCCAACCCGCCCCCACTCCAACTGCTTCGTCAGCACTCAATCAATTCACACCAGGCGCCGCAGTTGGGAGAAACCAGCAGGGAAGTTGTGCGATCCCGCTGCCTCAGGCCTGCCAAGCCCCGTCTCGACTGGTTGGATTCAATTCTGGAACCTGGTGGCTTCGGATCCCGTCCTGGATGAGAAAGAGCCTCAGCCACTGGACGCAAGGTAAGATGCTTGACGATACCGCATCCTCATAAAGACATATCTACCACTGCCCTGTTTTTTTTTATTTTATGATTTTATGTTCTCGTCCAATTGCCCGCCTTCTTTGTAGAATGTGTATTTATTGTCTGTTCACTATTACGCCATCCATGCAAGGCCAAAACGCCCGGTCGCAACGCCGTCGCACACCCAGTCCTGTGCCTGTCCTGTGCTTGTCCAAATTCAAAGTCCAATAATAAAAATACTATCACGCCCGTGGGTTTGCTCCCCCTCTCGCCCGCGCCCGCGCTCTCGCCTGCGCTCGCGGATTCATCTCAGTTTCCGGACTGCTCGCCCACGGGGGTCGCTGTCGTTGCTTTCCCCCGCGAACACGGTCCACGGTGTCGCCAAGAAGTCGTTTGGCATCCTGATCCAACTCCATCTCGATCGTTTCTTCCACAGTGTCCGACATCAACCCTGGAAATCCGTCTGCCTCGCTTTGCACCCCACCCTGCGCGACCTCGTCCGTCCACTCCTCCGTGTAAGAGTCATCGGCAGCTATCCGTCGCCGCGATACCTTGTTTTTGCCCTTGTCGCGCGATGACCGTGTTGAACTCCGCATGGCCGCTCGGTTGCCGTCTTCTGACATCACGGCATCTGTTTCGTTGGTTTCCAGCGCCCAAATCTCCAACGCCCGTGACAGGAGCGTCCCAGCAACGCCCGCCCCACCTGCTGCGTCGCCGCCACCGCTGGCTCCCAATACACGCACAGCCTCGTGTAGGGCTGTGACTGCTTCCATGGTACGGTTCAACTCCAGAAGGACAAGTCCACGCGCTGTATACAGGGACCCTATCAGGCCGCGCTCTTCGTACCCACTCACACCTGATGACACTACTCCAGACGCGTTTCCTCCACTCCCGCCAAGGAACGGGCTGTACCCAAGACTTGCACCGCCTGAGCCAATTCGCAAACACTCGTCAAACTCATCCAGTGCCTCGGGGTACCTCCCTAACCGCCGTAAGGCATGCCCAAGATTCGACCGTGTAGCAACCCATGCGCCTGGCTCGCATTGTAGAGACGCTGCTAACACAAGCGACTGACGGAAGAGGTCAACCGCTCCTTCAAGGTGGTCTTGATGGTAGAGAACAACGCCGAGCTCGTTCAATACCAGAGGATCTCCGCCCAGAGGAGACAACTCAGAGGATGGCATTGAGGATATCGAGGGAACCGTGCCCGCTGCTGTTCCCGTGGACATCGAATAGGCCGCGCACAGATACTCCTGAGCAAGTGACATGTTATTCAACGCCAGGTGCTGCATTCCTAGGAACAGCTGGGGCAGGTGGCTGCCCTGGAACAGTCGCGCTGCCGTACTGTATGCAGCAATCGCCTGGTCATGCTCCCCTTCTGCTGCAAATGTGTGTGCAAACCCGATCCATGCTGGTGCTGAATGCGGATCCAATAGCGATGCTTTGGAAAAGAAACGCCGCGCCTCTGGGATCTTCGACACCGACAGGTAGTATACCCCAATAGCGAGGTAGGTGTACGATTCCTCGGGGGAGTGGTCGGCGAGCGTATGTGAGAGGAGGAACAGGGCATTTGTAGCCCCAGTTTCGTATAGACATGCCAAGTGTAGAGGATATACAGCGGGAGAGTGTCCAAGGTGGCTCTGGCCTGCGGAGCTGGTCTGCGCCGACAACGACGATCGGGATGTGGAAAGGATCGAAGAGGTTAGCTCTAGCGCTTCCGCGAACCGGCACTGGGTGTATAGAGCCTCCGCCCGGGAGAGAAGTATGTCCGGGTTCTCAGACAGCTTGTAATGGGTTGACAGCGTTTCGGTCGCATCGGTCATAACGGCCGGGGATGAGTATTTCGATAAACGAGTGGTGTATAGCATCTTCGTGAAATCCGCAGCCTCTTGCGAAATAGGCGCGTCGGCCCCTGTAATAGAGTCAAAATCTAGGGACTCGAGAAACTCCAGCTCCTCAGCCGGCGACATGAGCGAATTCTTCATTAGCTGATCAAAGGCCTCGAAGCACTGCACGTCAATGCGTACGGCATCCTTGTAGCAATCACGCGCACGATCAAATGCATTCTGCTTCGCGAAACAGAGGCCTCGAAGGTAGCACATCCCTGCCTCGTATCGAATGTTCCCAGCATCTTCGCGATCTCGTTCTTCCGTGCGGTCGAGGCGCGACGCGGCGGATCTCCCGTTGCGGAGCGTAATACGACTTTGCCCATTGACATGTTGAAGCTTGCGGCGGCTGTTGCTGCTTCGGAAGAGGTGGGTTGGGTTCTGATCGCCGAGCACCGACAGGGCCTGTTCGTACTGTCCTTGTTTGATGTAGCTGTGTGCAGCAAGGTAGCGGCAGGCGCTGCTCCGTGAGATCAGGTCTTGACGGGAGAGGAGGGCGAGGGCTCGGGTATAGTTGTTATTTGAAAAATGCACTTCAGCTAGCCAAAGAGCATCCTCGTCGTTGTCTAGCAATGCAAGATGGTTAGGTTAATTCATTATCGGTCACCGCAACGGCTAGATGAGCTCACTTGTCAACGCAAGGACTTTGTCTCCAATAAAAATGGCCGCATCATATTGGCCACGAACTTTCGCCTGCTGCCGCCAGACGCGCAAAAAATTCTCCATAACCAGTGCGTAGGGAACAGGAACTTGGGTAGGCGAAGTTGGGCTGTGGCATGGGCGACTGGGCAAGGTGTGTAAACAAATAGAGGTTCCGATGTCAATGGTGCGGTAGGACGTAAGAAACGAAAGAGGACGGCGGTAGCCCTGCCATAGAATCAAGCAGCAGCAGCAGCAGCAGAAGGAGGGAATCAAGTCGAATGCTGCAATCAGACCCTCGCGCGGTCCTATCGGCGTCAATGTTGTTTAATTCACCGCGTCTTTTGTCGCTGCTTTTTTCGGATAGCGGCACGTGACCTGATCTGAGTTTCTTCACCATGAGAGTTATTTTAGAAATAGTGTAAACTTCACACTTTACTCATTTTACAGGCCCCGTTTCTCATTTAAATTCATACCAAATCTGTGTGGTTCTTGAACACGGACGTCTTCTCGCGCCGCTGCAGTTGCCACCACGTGACTTGTCCATATAATCGCATCGCATCGCATCCTCAACTCTCACTTCCCAGCCGCAACTACCACCTCAAACCGCAACCATGTCTGAACGAAAGGTCCTGTACGTATTCTTACTATATCTGCCAATATCCTTGTTGAGATGCCTTTATTAACAAAAACAGGACGAAGTACTACCCCCCGGACTTCGATCCGTCGGCGATAACCCGCACGCCGAAGCACCTCCGGTCGCAAGGCCCGAAAGTAATAACCGTCCGACTGATGGCCCCATTCTCGATGAAATGTACATCATGCGGCGAATTTATCTATCGCGGGCGCAAGTTCAACGCGCGCAAGGAAACAACGGAGGAAAAGTACTTCTCGATCCCGATCTACAGATTCTATATCCGGTGCACCCGATGTAGTGGAGAGATTACGTTCTTGACGGATCCGAAGAATATGGACTATCGGGCGGAGAAGGGGGCTAAGAGGAACTTTGAGCCTTGGCGCGATTCCAAGGCGGATAATCAGGATGAGACGGAGCAGGAGGTTTTGGATCGCCTGGAGAAGGAGGAGGGGCAGGAGCAAGAGCAATTGGAGCGGGATAAGATGGCGGAGTTGGAGGAGAAGATGTTGGATTCGAAGCGAGAAATGGCGATTGCCGATGCGTTGGATGAGATTCGGACGAGGAATGCGAGGATTGAGCGCAATGAGGCGACGGGAGATGAGGTGGCCCTTGCTAATGTGCAGGATCAGGTGGATGAGGCAGCGTTGAAGGCTCAACAGGAAGACGAGGAGGCGGCGCGAAAGGCTTTCATGACGGAGACTGGGGAGAAGGTGAAGCGGTTGGTGGAGGATGAGTCCACACCAGAGCAGGCCCCGGTTCCAGCGCCGCCACCGTCGTTCGCACGAGTCAAGAAACCGAAGAAGCAACAACCAAACAGCCTGGGCATCAAGAAGAAGGCGAAGCCGTCGTTAGTATAAGATATACATTACTCTATTTCTTCAAGTTACTGGCGTTCAAAGGGCATACGATGGGAACATAGTTTATGATTAACAACATTTTTTTTAAAAAAAATTAACAGGGTATTATGACTGTTCAATCATAGCATACATAGTTGAAGCGCAATCAACATAAATAAAACATAGAAGAAGTAAAAGAGAAAAGCAAAACAGTTTCGTTGCACCGTAACAATTTCCCAAAGCGCCACGCTAGAACCGGAGTAGACCTTTTCAAGAAAACCTTCCCTAACTAAACAAGCTGCAGCATTTGCAAGCCGACCTAAAGAACAAAACGCCAAACAAAACAATAGAGAAGAGGCACGGCAAGCTTAGAGATACGGCATCCACAAAGCATCGCCGTTGGCCAGGTGCTGCGGGTTCACAGCCTTGGAGATGAGATCAATGGTGGTTTGGTTTGCAGGTAGGTTGCCTTCCGGTGGGCTGGCAAGGCTGACGGCCCTGTTGACAATGATATCGCTATTGTTGTAAACCAAGTCCCGAAGTTGTTGTGCGGAAAGGACGCCACGATCACGGTGATGGGTGGTGGCCCAGAACATCATTTCATCACGAACAAAGATGCTGAGTTGCTGCTCGAGCTCATGGCGCGGCTCTGTCAGGCAGCGAGCAATAGCCATGATTGCGCAAGCGAAGAGACCTTCAGTTGCAATCGGGCCCATCAGGGTCTGGATATTGGGAGTGAGGCGGAAAGGCACCTGCTCTGGATTGAAGAAGAAAGCCTTGTTCGGATTGATAATAGGGATGAGCTCGGATCCCCAAATGTCACCAGTCGAGCGCGATATCATGATCTTGTTCGGGTACCGGTTGCCCATGTGCATCATGTAGGTCATGAAGGCGATTGCTGCGTATTGATAAGCAAACTGGCGGCGGAAGAGCCAGAAGTCCGCAAAGTTGGGATAGGTCTTCTGGAAGTATTCCAGCACCATTGTAGGAGGAACCCATTTCTCTTGGATGGCCGTGAGCATCTCAGTCCGAAGAACTTGTTGTTGTTCGGTAGTGCGCTGGAAATCGTTAGTAGTGGTCAAATACAAAGGCGCAAAATTACTCACATTCTGTTTTGTCTCTGCCAAAGCCCTCATCTTCTCCATTGTAAACATAACAGGCTCGTCCTTGTTGAAACCAACCCGTCGGCAGTAGTCCTCGTAAATACCCTGCATGGATATGTATGACGGGTCGTCGCGGACCAAGCGGATGTGGGGAGCCAAAGGAACCATGAGAGGCAGATGGAAGTTCAGGTTGCGCCGGCGGCTTTCCTTGCGTTTGCCCAGCACTCCATTGAAAATGCGGAACAATTGCAGGATCCGCTCCTCGCGTCTGCAGTGGCGCGCGGCAGGA
Source organism: Aspergillus sp. PA3604 (assembly GCA_023624935.1). NCBI lineage: Eukaryota > Fungi > Ascomycota > Eurotiomycetes > Eurotiales > Aspergillaceae > Aspergillus > Aspergillus sp. PA3604. Next base: position 446,761 of record JAMABJ010000020.1, on the reverse strand, counting down.
TGTTGCACAGCAAACGGGTGGACGCTGCCGTCGTGGCCACGGATCTTAAGACGACGGTGGCAGACCCCAATACCGCGTACGAGGTCAATGTCTGGCAAGAACCGATCGATTCTAATGAAATCCTGGTTCTTATCCTTGTGCTGCAGATATTGCCCCGGGATCTCAACCTCATCGAACTTTAGGAATCGGAATTCACTCAGGTGTGGGGAGTAGGTCTCGAGGAATTGAACCTGGGGGCGGCGGTCAAGCTTCTCCTCGAACTTGTCACGCCAGCGGCGAAGCTTGTGGATGTATTCGTACATGGTGGGCTTCTTGATGACAAAATCGGCTTCGAAAGACTTGCGAATATGAGCCGGGAGAATTGTTTCGGCAAATCGGGTGATATTCGCTTCAGTCGCCGGGGGGAGCTTGAAGTCCTGCGCGTACGAGCCGGGCATGCGGCCGACGTAGGCTAGGCCGTCGTTCAGCAGAGCGACGATGAGACGGTATGCGTCCTCATCAGGCGGACACTTGAAGTTCTTGTGGATCTGATCAACCATCGTCTCCATTGACAAAGCAAGCAAGGGGAATGCCGTTTTGAGACCGGACATGATCTCATCAGAATACTCCCAAGGTTTCTTAAGGGGCTCCTTTTCACCCTCAGTTCCAGTAGTCTGATTCTGTGCCGGCTGGTTCTGTTGCCCTTGTTGACCAGGAACTTGCAAGTTTGTCTGTTGCTGTCCTTGTTGTTGCTGTCCCTGTGCCTGTTGTTGTTGCGGCTGGCCTTGCGCGGCACCTTGGGCAGAAGCCGGAGACTGTGCAGGCTTCTGGGCGGGGCTCTGACCATTAACCTGGGCCTGGGCTTGGGGCTGCCCCTGTTGCTGAGGCTGCGTCTGTCCCTGCGCCTGGGCTTGATTCTGTGGAGGCTGTTGACTGGCAGGTCGATTAGGGGAACTCTGCGCCGGAGTAGTAGGAGTCCCGGTTGCGTTCTGCGTAGAATTCGCACCCTGTGTATTCTTGGTCTGCGGGGAAGCTTGCTGGCGGGCACGGTTGAGCTTCTCCTGTTTCTGGTCATGTTGTTTCTTGACATTGAGCATGTCCTCACGGTTGGTACGAAGGAGGAAGAAGAGAGCTTGAGGATACAGCTTGGCGATCTTAACCAACACGGCTTTGCATAGGCGAGCTTCGCGGTGGGACAGGCTTGTCAGTAACTGGGGGATAAAGGTAATCCAATACCAGACAGGTGTTTCGCCCTTGAAATTCTCAAAGGCAGTCGCGATCGCACCCTCATCGTTATCCAGGCTGAGTAGCCATAGGATCCGGCTAAGTAGCTTTCTGGACTTGGAGCTCTTATATAGTCCAGCAGCTTCAAGATAACAACTGACAGCATTGCTGGCAAGCTCATAGTCGTTGGAATCGCTCTTGAATCGCTGGTCACTGTACTGACCCCATTCCGACCACGCCTTGGCCAGTCTTAAGTCGTAATACAGAGCAACACCGTAAGCTTCATTGGCCTCGCTGACGTGGTCCAGCTTGGCAAGGAACATACCCTTGAGGGTGTAGAACTCAGCCTTCTGCTGCGCGCCGAAATAATTGAGGTTCGTATTGTTAATCACATCCAGACCGCTGTTAAGTTCCTTCGGGTTTTGGTAGTGACACTTGGCCTGTTCGCGTAACTTCAAGAACGCTTCTTGAATCTCGATGTTCGGGAGAGTGTAGATGCGACTCAGCTGGGCGATACAAACCTCGGGCATTTGGTGTTTTCGGGAGACATGAGCAAAGCGGTTGATAATCCAGGCTGTTTCGTGGTATCCTCGGTACGCATACGAGTTGCTGGCGACGTTGTTCGTCTGAGGAGGCAGCAATCCAAGGTACGTTGCGTTGATAAGCTGGAAGATATGCTGTCGCCATGTAACCAAGTCTTGCCAAGCATTGATATCATCCCACAGGTTGGGGAGACGGTCTCGCCAGGTTCCAAGGAGCAACTTCAGCTCTGCAGACTTGGTGTCGAGGTTGCGCTCGTTGGTTTGTGACAAGCTAGAGCAGATGTGGCTCGCATCATGAAGCTCGACCAGAAGCTGGAAGTGCTCCAGGATCGGAAGATGGGCATTGGTGATACTCTTAGGTAATTGCAGCCACTTGCGAATGGATAGCTGGATTGACTCATCGCAAACACCATTGAACTCCAGGATGTTCTCCTTCTTATTGTGGAACTGCAAAAGTGCCATGAAAGCTTGGAAGAAGGTACGCCTAGGAGTAGGAGCGTCGGAGACAGACTTCACAAGAGACTCGAGCTGCTCTCTGTTGTTTTCGCTCTGCCAGTTTTCAATGTTTCTCCAGGCAGCCTCCAAAAGAAGATCGTTCAGGTTCTCGTGCTTAGCGAAGTCGCTAAGAATATCCCACTGCTGCAGTTTCTGCGCACAAATGAGCCAGTGGTCCTCCCATAGATAGTATTCGCCTTGAGAGAATGGCATTGATCCGGAACGGGCTTTAATTTGGGCGTTCTCGTAGAGCTGCTGAGATTTATCCCACATCCCCTGTTGTTCATAGGAGAGGGCTGCGTTGGTTTCCACAAACTTGCATCGTCTTCGCCAAGTACCGTAGAAGAAGTCGTCTTCCTGCAAGCCGGCATACACTTCCACCAATGCATCAAGGTTGCTCTCGCGAACGGTTGGTGTGTCGATGATCGGGTTGATGCTTGATTCCTCCAAATAAGTGGCGGCCGTATACCAAGCATCGTAGGTACGGCTGAGGTATTTCAAAACGTGCGGAGGGACCTTGAAGCGAGGAGTTGCACGAACGACACCTTCAAGCAGCGCTTGGACGACATTTGGTCGCTTATCCACCTGTCTCTGATGGTACTCGCGCGTGATGAGGCTCACCATACCCTTCTCCAGATCGATGCGGTCTTCCCGCGATAGAATCGACCAGAACATCGGGAAGAGCGCTGTCCATATGTTGTAAGCCGTAGTGTTGTCGGTGTGCTGGAGTTGAGTGAGGGGCTCGATCAGGTCACGGGCTTTGACCTCAGCAATTTCACCGAGAAATCGCTTGCGCTCAGCGATAAATGACTCCAATTGATTGTCGACCATGATCTCCGCACGACGCGGGTCCTTCTCAGCATTGCCAAACAAAAATGAGAGTGGATACACTGTGAAGTCGTCAGGATGGAGACGAGCTGGAGCGGTCATGTCCACACAGCCCATGATCAAATGCGAAGCTTGCGCGAGCCAGAACGAGTCGGAAAGTGTGTCCCAGTTCTGGCAAGTCAATACATAGCTTAACCGAGAGCTTGCCAGGCGCGTCAAGCTTCGATCGAAGATGGTCATGAAGCGATTTCGCATCTCCACATCCTTGGCTCGCGTACCAATTAGGAATGCATGCTCAAGCCTGACGGTTAGCTCAGTCCGAGTAATCTTCGAATCCTCATAAATCCGAATCACAAGTTCAAGGAATTTATGTAGCATGTCGGGCGTCTGTCGGTTTTCAAAGAGCAGCATTTTGTGAAGGACGGCGGTTTTCTCTTTCAGGGTAGGCCATGATTCAGTAGAGTGGAAGATCCAAGTCTCGACCATATCCAATACCTTGGTGCAAAGCCCCTCGTTTTGGGATCGCTCAACAAGCTGGGCAAGTACACTCAAGAACGGGCGGCGCTGTTCACCCAGATGAGACATACGGACCGATATCAACTCAATGGTCTTGAAAATGAGGTCGACACCGATCTCGTATTCTTGAGGGTCTGGGGCACCCTCCGCAGGCTTAGCCCCATTCTGAGCTTGGCCGTTTGTGCCAGCACCTGCGACATGGTCTTTCGCCAATTTCTGCGAGAATACCTTCATGACCTGTGGGATATGGGAATCCATTTCTGCCGGCTTGCTCTTGGAGAGTGACCAGAGAATATTCAGACTCGAGATGTAATTATTGGCGGATAGGGTCTCGGTTGCGATCGCAGAGAGGTACGTAACAAACTCGGAGGGTGAATGTTCAATATCCATTGCATCTTCGTCTTCTGGCTGGTCATCTGGTAGGGCACTGAGGGCTCGGTGGACGGGAGGCGGAAGTTTGGGTTCAATGTCCATATCTGTCTCTAGGCCGTGGAGAGAATCTTGCACCTCCGGGTTGTCCGAACGGAGTGGCTTCTCGAAAAGTTTCTGAACTGCAGGGGCGCGTGCAGCAACCCAGTCGTCCGGTTTGGATGCGATCAGAATGCGTACAACCTGCAAAGCATTCACTATACCCGTAATATACTTCTCAATAGGCTTGTCGCCGCGATCCTGGGTAAGGATGGGTTCAATAACCTTCGGGTAGAGCTCAATGTTCAGGTCACCCCAATAAGGTGGTGACATAAGATTCCTGAGTAATCCAACTGCTTTCTTTTGCATTTCACTCGAGTGCACCGGGCCTTGGGTCTTGGAAGTTTGAAGCTCACGGAACCGGGCGGCCGGCACCTGGAACCTATCGTTGGATGTGGTAATGAAGTTGATGAGATACTTTGTCAAAGCAGCGCGCAGGTCAGTAGGAACCGTGTATTCGGATCGCTCACGCGAGCCAGGCGGTGCGATGGCAGGCGAAGGGGAAGATGTGCCCTGGGCGTCATCTAATTTACGCTTCTTCGCGTTTGGCGATTCCATTCCACCATTTTGCGTGGGCGCAGGACTACTGCATTTCACCCGCTTTTCTTCCCAGATCCAGATCAAGTTAATCAGGTTAAGAGCGAGTCTCTTGCTGTCGTGCGAAGGGTTGTTTGGCGGAGATGCAATCTTGCTTAGGGAAGGAACGATAAGAGGTACAAAATGCTCTCTAGATTCATAGAACAGGTCCGGTTGTCGCACGAGGAATTGGAAAATGCTCATGACTTGTTGAAGGTTGGCAGTCTCCTCGGCAAGAATACGGCGCGGCCATTTAGCCCATAGCGGGTACCTCGTGTCCTGTGTTTGCGTGGGGGGACCGCCCGACAGGATCCTGGGAGGCAAAACAGGAGCAAGCACATCTAAAGCCTGCGTCACAAGTGCTTTGCCCTCGTTCTGGTGAGCCCGTAAGAGTGCCACATACACCTGGACAACAATCTTGAACGGCGTGTCGTAATGTGCGATGAAATAGCTGATGAGAACATAGGCACCGTATTTGTTTATGATGTCCTCCAGACGAATGTAGTTCCAAGCGAACTTGATGATATCCTTGCGTGAATCTTGTACAGTAACAGAATGGTACTTGATCAACAGTGCAGATAGCTGAAGAAGTTCCATGCGAGAGTGATCAACACCTGCCTGGCTTGACTCTTCACTAAGGTCTGCAACCTGCGGCTTCCAGAGGCGGTTCTGGATAGAGTCGGTCATACTCTTGTCCATCAGCTTCGGCCCATCAGCGGAGCTGCCCCACGTCAATTGAACGTCCATGGCGAAGATCGGGTTGACAAGGTGGCGGAATGCGTAGGTCTTCATTTTCTGCGAGCATGAACGCTGGCCATAGAGATCAAGGCAACGCATTATCACGGATCGTCGGTAGTCAATTGACTCGTTGGTGATGATGTGATGGTAAATGAATTTCGGGAATTCAAGGCTCCGCTTGAGGTCACCTGCAGACAATCCATCAATCACTTCGAAGAGGAAGTCGAGGTCCTGCATCGACTCCGACAGGTAGATAGTGATGATCTTCATAATTTGATCTTCGGCTTGCTCGACTCTCAGACGCTCGCTGGGTTGAAGTTTATCATTACGCAACTTCCGCTGGAGATCTCGCGCAGACGCAAGGACCTTGCTTCGTAGGTCCGCATGAGACACAAGCCAGTTCTTTGTTGACGCGTATAATGAGATTGCGTGGACAGTATAGATACCATTGATAGCAGCAGTATTCTTGCCCTCAGCCTGCTCCTGTCCAAAGGCAGCAGTCATAAATCCATCCGTGTCTGCAACAACTGCAGCACGAAGGGCCTCACTTTCCGGGTCTGTAAGAATCTGACCGAAGAAGCGCCCGAATCGCTCATCCTTGAAGCGAGCATAGAAGAAAGACAGCGTTTCCTTCGAGTACCGATTAAGATACTTGACCATAGGCTTTCTGAAGGGACTGCTCGAGGTTCTACGAAGCTTATCCTCCAAGTCCAAAACCTTGTTGACAAGGTGCTCCATGAACGACGTGGCGGCAGGGGGAAGGAGATGGAAGATGTTAAATATAGCTGCCACAATCTTCATGGGAGGGCTTTGTTCGACGAGGCTGAATGAGACCTTTTGCAGGACCGCATCATCTGCAATGACCTTCATATGATCGAGCAAACGGGCTCCAATCTCAACCTTGAAGTAATTGGTGAGCAAGGTAAGCAGCCTCGCCAGGCCATCAAGACCCGCCACGCTCAGCCGCTTCGGATCTTGCAGGTTCATGAGGATTGGGCGCAAGCCGTTCTGAAGCAGGTCCTTGGGCAACTTATTGGTCTGAGTAAGAACATCCCTCAAACCAGCATTTGCGGCATCGATGACATCTGGTGATCTGACGTAAAGTGACTTGAAAAAAACAGAGATGATACGAGCACGGCTCGTGTTCTGCGAATTATTGGCAAAGTCAGGGAAGCTCATTGCCATTGACAAGAGGCGAAGGCAAGCAACACGCAGGTTCACAATCATCTCGACATTCTTGAACTCGTTTGGTTTACTCGCGAGGTTTTCATCATCCGCATCAGCCAACGCGAGAGACTCGAGCATGAGGCGGTTCAACGGCTCATTGAAGGTAACTATGTCATTACGAAGGCTCAAACAGAAGGTGATTGCATCAATAAAGCCAATCTGCGTCGGGAATGGCAGTGCACGGAGAGGCTTGTTGAATATAGACTGCAGAAGACGATCCTTCACCGGGAAGATGAGTTCATGCACTTCACATCCCAAAACTTCAGCGATAGTGGAGAAACTTCGGCGGGATGCTTCACGGACATGCTTGTTCATATGAGAAAGCTCATAGACGAAGAACCCGCACAGCGAGTAGAGACGGCTTTTCTCATTCTTGAGATCATCCTTGGGCATGTTCTTGCAGCACCGTCGGAGAATCAAGTCAAGTGTGTCTTGGGCACGTACACGAGTACTGGCAGGGAGGTCCGGAGGTGTATCTTTGATGACATATGTCAGTGCTCGCACGAATTCTGCCTGCTTCTCAAAAAGCCAAGCGTCACCGAGATCCAGCTCAGTGGCGTAGAGATGAATACCGCGGCTACCGCCGGCTTTGGTGAACCATTCCTCGCTATGACAGCTATGGCAGAAAACACGACCAAGGTGCTGGAAGAATGGCAGCTTCGTTACTCTGTCAGCGGATCCAAATATGGTCACAGCAGCATCCTTGAGAACTTGTAGGGCCACCGTGGCTGCATCGCGAACTTCGGCGTCGTCTGAAGATAGAGATTCGACGACGGCTTCGGCGAAAACTCGAGAGTCAAGATACACTGCACCTTCCCCACAAGAGACATCAAATGGCTTGCGGGTATGTCTCGCCTGTGCAAGAGAGCGTCCAACTTCCACCATGGCGAAGTGCTTGCAAACATCGGCGACAAATGCAGTTGCACTTTGTGCAAGGTCTGGAAGGGTTGTCGCGAATATAGAGGCCTTAAGAAGCTTTTTCAACGTTCCCTCCTGCCCGAGCTTCTTGGGGATCGAACTGGAACGCTCAGACTTTTCAAGGATATCAGCCATTGCGGAAGTTTTGCTCTCAAAGAGATCATTGGCATGCAAGCGCAGAAGAGAGGCCATGTCATCAGGGATATTCTCATATCCGATGTAAAGTTTGAGCTGTGACGAGATAAGGTGGAACGCCTGCTGCTTATAGTACGCATCCGACTGGTGTTTCGATACCTCCATCAACTTGGCAACAGCGAGGTCGATACCAATCCCGACGGGGAATGGCCGCTTTTCGCTAGGACCGATAAGTTTGACATCAATACTAGGAGCATCGTCTGCATATTGTTCGAAAGTGAGGTCCGGAGGGTGGCTCAAGAATTTTCTGTTGCGCCCGCCAAGCTTTCCCAATATCCGCATGGTTGTGTGCGCGTGGAAATGGTTATAGGGATGCGGTCGGAGATGATCGAAGAGCGCAGTCATCAATTCGTCCATTATAGGAGCCATTATTGGGTCCAAGTAATCAGCCGTAAGATTGTCGACGCACAGTTCCAGTGTTCGCAATCCCTGTCCCACAAGGTCGGATTCTGCACGCAAGGCTACAACAATGGGGCGCATGAGGTAGCTGAGGTGCGGAAGGAGATGGCTTAGACGAGCGGGGACAGTAAGCGTGAGCTCAACGTATAGGTCCCGTTCTTGCGGTTTCCTCGCAGCAAGCAGGAGGTTATTGAAGGTCTCGAGAAGCATTTCCAGGAGAGGAAGGATTTCCTTGTACAAGAGCTCAAACCGACCACCACCAATGCTGCGGAATAGAGAGCGCAAAAGAAGGAAGTAGTTCATTGGCTCGCTCGCAGTCACTGAAAGCTCCAGGCACTTGGTGACAATTTTAGACACATGGGGATGTAGCACCTGCTCGTTCTGTGCGGAGAAGAGGGTCACTGCCATGAAAGACAGCTTGAACATCCGGAGAAGGATCCTAGCTTTAGCCATATCAGGGGTTCCGACATCGTGAATGCGATCCATGAGATATTGCAAGACCATTCCCGAAAATGCAGGAGAAGTTGCTTCGCTGGCGAAGAAGAACTGAGGTAGGTGCAGTAGAGCACCATGCTCGAGCATGAGGTCAAAAAGGTATGGAATCTCTGTGTGGAAAACTTCGTGGAAGGTTGCGGTGTCAATGCAGTGGAAGACTGTTCCAAAGCTTTCAAGAAGTTCCTTCTCCTCGCGGGGCATAGGAGCCGTGTACTGGCTAGTGAGAAAATCGAAAGGCGACGAGAAGTTAACCTCTGGTTCCGGCTGGTCAACGCCATAATATCTGAACACTCGAGCGCCCTCGTGGAAGAGCTTCTTAATAACCCGTACCTCCTCCGCATTGTAACCGTACGACACTTCAGACCAATTAATCGGAACATTCGCGGGGTCGATTTGAACATCGTCAGGGTTACAATTCTTGAGCTGGTGGAAGATGTTCTTCAAGCCGTTGATCAAGTTCTTGAAGAGGAAGATGTTCTCGGCTATCGGATCAGCTCCACGGTCTCGCGGATTTGACGTCTTGAGAGGGGATGCTGAAAAGATATCGATCTCATCCCAATCAGGCGGCTGATCCTTGTCAGCCAGGTACTTCTCCGGGCCCGGCTCTTCCTTCTTGGTGGCTTGGTAGAGCTTGTGGAGCTTCACAACGTTGGGGAATTGGTGGTTCATGGCTGCTAATTTGTCACCAATTGCATCAAGGATCATCAACAGGAAGTAGCGAGCTTCTCGCTTGTCTTCCAATTTCGATATCTTCTCCGCCATGTTCAAGAGCAGCTTGGCACTCATTGTTTGGAAACTTGTCCCAGGGAGCTCATCGTGAAGGTTTTTAGTGTACACCTCGATAGTCCGTTTAATCTGATCGCGACTCAGATGCTCCCGAACATGGTGGATGAGATCCGCCAACATGCTGTATGCCAAAGGCCTCATTGTCTCATACACTGTCAGGCCATCACCAATCAGAGTTCGCTCATCCAAAAGCTCGTCGATTTTATCCAGGAAGATATTTCGGTAGGTACAGTTGATAATATGCCGAATTGCAACCAGAAGCTCCTTTCTGGCGCTCGATTTCTCTCGTGGGCAGTCTTGGAGAAGGCGTACAACCACTGAAGGTAAAGTAGGAAGGAAATCCTGTAACTGATGCGGTTGGAGTCGGAGGAGGTATGCGAGGAAGCTCATGGTCTTGACCTGGAGGGTTATGAACTCTCCAAAGGCAGCGCGATTCTTAATTTCCTTGCAGACACCAGTGAAAATGATTTTCTGATCTGCTGCCTCCAGATGAGCTTTCTCTTGCGGCTTCGCTTGCAGAAGCAAAATGCTTTTAATTAATGGTACAAAGAGCTTGACATTTGTTGAGACCGAATTCCGGTGAGTCTGGAAGATGGAGACGACGATAATCGGACACTCCGCAAGTACTTTGAACGAGTGCATGCCTTTGAGCAGGACATTGTTTGATGTCTGTTGTTCGGCGCCGAGGTCGGGAACGGAAGTAGCGGGCGAGCTGGGTCGAGGGGACTGGAAATTCGCGACGGAGGCACCAGGAGTTGAGGGCATACCCGACGGTGTCGCCTGACTCGGGGTGTCAAATGTATCACGGACAACCTGCTCCATCGTCTGGAACATCTCCTGGATTAATTCGAGAAACGGTTGTACTTTGGTGTTCGTCGCCTTCGCCTGGTTCCGCTCCAAATCCATTATAGTCTTCATACACAGAACCGCATTCTCTTCGTTTTCGATCCGCACAAGGTCCATTAACAGATCAACCATATCGGCGGCATACGGCTCGACATCGGGGGACATTGTAGGCAGTCGGTGTAAGGTTTCGAGGACACAATTTCGTAATTTCTATGCCAGTCCCCAGCCATCAGTCTCAACCCAGGGGCACCATCAAGCAGGTACAAACAAAACAGTCGTAACTCACCTGTTCCAGAGACAGATTCGTAAACACCGGTTCGCCGCTCAGGATGTTCTTGAACACCGGCCATAGTTTAGAAAGAAATATCGGGTAGCTTGCACCCGAGCAGAGGGGCTCGATGTTATCGCGCAATTCGACAGCAACATTGGCTCGGATTTTCATATCTAACGACAGTATGGTCAGCACCAAAATGTAAAAGGGTTGCGGTATTGCTTGCTATCCCTTCCAATCGGCAAGCTTTGTTTGTTCATATACATACCCAGCTTCTCATCCCCCAGCTTGCTGGCATAGATATCAATGTTCCGCTCCATGGCTACTGCGGCTGGCCCTCGGCGGAGGGGTTCACAGCAGGTTCAACAAGACGAAAAGAAGTTGCCAGGCCGTCAGGCCGGCTCCAATTAATAGCCCGCGCTCGTACGAATGTGCGTGGTAGGCATAGGCGGGAGAGCGATTCCTGCAGGCGAGCTCTAATCTTCACACGGAACGGGCAAGTGTCGCATATGAAAGGACGGAATCAGGGCAGCGGAATCGTCACGTCATTAAAAATTAAACCGGAGCTGAATATAGAGAGCGGAGAGCGAGTAAGGAGGGTAAGAGGAAATGAATGTAGGAGTCGAGGTGTTGAGTGGGTTAAGGAAAGCTCAAATGCAAAGTCAAGATCGCGCAAATCGACGCCTACAAAAGCCAGAACTGAGAGCAGTGAACAGAACGCGGGCAAGCCAGAGACCCCGAACGAAACACTAGGCCTAATCAGGTAATTTTCGGATCAATAATTCTCCTTACCGCGCATCACGCGCTAGTGAAGGCGGTCGCGCCTAGATAGCCAGTAACATTCTATGGTATGTTCAGGGCACGTGCCAGGTACAACGCGAAATTCACAACTATGGGCTACAACTAAAGTGAAGAGAGTATGAACGTCAATATCAGGCTATGCCTTGAGTATTCATGTTATAAACATCAAAAAGAGGTCATCGACATCAATGTCGATTAGGAGAAACGCCATTAGCACCCGTTTTCCAGACCCGAACACAGTTCTAATAGTCCAACTAAAATCTCCGCTGGCTCGGTGGTCTGACCAGCCAGGCGGAGAAGAAGAATATCAAAAGCCATGTACACAAAAGAATTGGAAATAAGGAAATGAGATGGGAAAGATGGGGCGACGAGAGCGTGCAAGGCTATGGGTGGCGCAAACATGAAAGCGGGACAACGAGATAAACACGAGTCATCAGCGTCAAGGAGCCTAGTATCCAACTAGCAAATCATTTCGTCGAGTTGCTTCGCGCCAAACCTGTTACCGCCGCAGACCCAACGGCTCGACGCCGAGCTCGAATCTCGCTGCCACCGCCACTGTTGCTTCGTCGCCGTCCACCGCCTTCAAGGGAGCCACGGCGTCGTCTCTGGAATAGAGAACGTTCCAAGGTTAGAATCACGCTTTCTGTACATAAAACGAAAAACGCTTAGCAGAGAATAACAAGAAATAATAGCAATTCAAAATGTTCCGCTTAGGGGTTGCAGCTCTCATCGTCATGACTTAGCCAGCGATTAAACATGCTCAGCACTTACCGAAGTAATGGAGCCCTCTCGAGGCCTTCGGTCCTTTGCAGGACTAGGCTCATCCAGTTTCAGCGAATGAAGTCTATTCTGGCTTTCCTGAGTGAGAGCATCGATGTCGTCCAGCTGCAGGGGAATTTCAGCCGTCGACGTGGATGGCGGCAGGGGAGCACCGTTCTGGCGAGCCGCAGCTCGTTCAGCGACCTTTTCCCATCGGCTCTGTCGAGCCTTTTCGCGCAGGTCGGCGCTATTCTGCCTTTCGTTGTATTCGTGTGAGCACTCGTCAAAGAGCTGAGGGTTAATCTCCATGAACATCTTCATCGCGTTATAAACCATGCTATGGATAGTCCTGCAGAAAGTTAGTAAGCCCATACAAATTCAGAAGCAAACACGTACCTATTCCAGTGACCCTTGGAGTTCTCGAACAAAGGAGGGAACATGATTGGCAGAATGACCTCAACATTATCGCTGACCAGGTTGCAGAAGTATTCATTGTTCCAGAAGTAGAGTGCACGCTCGGCGACCTAGGAAAAAAAAAAACAGTGAGTTCTCTGAGAAATTACTCAGCAATAGCTATAAGTACGCACCTGGAAATGAGGGCTTGCAACCGACTTGGCCAGTTGTTGGAAGAGTGGCTCTTGGACTTTGGCAAATTCCGCCGGGTCCATCACCTCGAAGATGTCTTCCACTTCGTTAAGGTACATAACTTCCTTGGTGCTGTTGGTTTTAGGCCAGTATCGCAGCAAACCGAGGACCACCTAAAAGCCGTTAGAAAAGGATAAGGAGGAATCTCCAAAAAAAGCAACTCACATCTTCTGTTAACGTTGAGTCCTTTTCGAGGAACTGGACAATACAGTAGGCCAGCTGTGGGTGATACATGCTGAGGCTCTTGACTTTGTGCATCGGAAGCAAAACTCGAGTCAAGAACAATTTGTGCTCTTCCTTCAGCGGGAGAGCAAAGCCGTTGATAATGGAACCCAAGATTTCCAGCAACTCGGCAATACCGTTGAATCGCTCGGTCTCGTAGGTAAATTGGAAAAAGACGTTGTTGATAGATCGTCGAATATATGAGCGTAAATTTAAGAACTTTCCGTAAATGCGATGAAGGGTGGTCTTCAAGAAATCGCGCTCTCGCGGGTCTTCGGAGTCAAACAGCTCTAGCAACTGATGAATAATCAGTACACCTTCCTAAAATCAGCCAGAGGATAGAAATATTACCTGAAGCACAAAATGATGGTCGATGTAAGCCTTTGCGATGTTTGTATTGAAGTCCTGACTTTCGATAAACCGCAAGAAAAACTCGTAAACGACCTGAATATGGGGCCAAGCGACTTCCAAAACTGGCTCGTCCTCCTCCGGGTCGAATGCCTCACCCTGGGGTGTGATTGGGGGTGGAATAGGTCGAAACAGATTCTTTGCGAACATTTCAACCACGCGAGGATACATGGGCTCTGTGATGACCGAGCGGTTGTTGGCAATATAATCCAGGAGCTCGTGGAGTGCCAGTCTCTTGATCTCCTTGGACTTCATGTCCGCCGTAGGGTCATTGAAATCGAATATAATGTTGCATTGATCGATCTTCTGCATGAAGAGTTCTTGGCGGCGGTTCGGGGGCACTTCGTGAAAGCCGGGAAGCTTTTCCAACTCTCTCTGGCGCTGGTCGGAGATATCAAATCGGGACGAATGCTGGCGCTTGGGAGTCCGGATACCCTCCGACATATCCTTCGGGGTCGTTTGAAGGCGATCGAAGACATGGGACTTCCTGGGAGGGGCCAGGTCTCCTGGCATTGTCTCAGCGGCGCCGGGAGGAGGGGCATGCTATAAGAAAAGCGATTCACAGTCAGCAAAAAGAATGAAGGCAATGGCCGGCCAGGACGCAAGCGAGAAAAGAGACTTGGATTATAATTGAGTACTTACCGGTGCGCTGGGGCTGATCACCACACTCGGAGCCATCGGTTGCCCTTGTTTTGTGGGAGTACCTGGTTCTCCGTTAGGTTGACTAACGGCACCTCCATCCTGCGCGGCATAATACTGACCCGGAGGGTACGCTCCCGCTTGCGAAGCATCTTCAGGGGCCTTTCCTCTAATATCATTGACGGATGTGGTAGACGACGTCGGGGTGACCTGGTTGGGAGAGGCGGATTGTTGGCCTTGGTGGATGCCCAGGTTGGCCGGGTTCTGCGAGGAAGCTTGCGACGGATCCTTCTTTTTCGACGACTTATTATCTTTCGCTCTCGACAACTGCTCGTGCTAGGACATTTAGTTTAGCTCAGCGCCCAGCGGGGGTGATCAAGCGCAGCCAAGCGAGGACTGTGTGACCCGCAAAACGACAACAAACTCACCACTCTCTGTCTGAAACCCTTCATTGTAACCACTAATCGAACAGCCACATGTACTCGGACCTGGTTCTCGATGCCAGTGCAGCAAGATGCCACACGCTAGCAGGAGGGGGGAGGGGCGGATGCGGTCTGGCGGATCGGACAACTCTTAGAGGGGGATTTGTTTCTGTCGGCCTGAAAGTGAACACATGAGCATCTGCGGGCAGAAAGGAACATTGGCGGAATTTCAGGGCGGTGAATTATCGAGGAAGGCAGGCAAAGGGAGATTGATGGTGGAGAGAAGCTGGAACATTGCTTGCAGCCAGCGCAGCACGAGGTTGGGTGGCCGAGGAGGAGGTCAAGCCCAAGGAGGGTAGTAACAGGGGGGCAAACACGGACGTCCCCCGGCACGCGAGAGGGACGGGAAAGTATAAGGTGTATAAAAGGGGAGCTCACCTCGAGGGGCTTTGAGGACAGACGATTGGTAGAAGCAGGGCTGGGAATCGGTCGGACGCTCAGGCTCAGTTGCTGGCGCGTTCGCAGCGGTATAGGAGGGAGCTCGCGAGACGGTCAGGCCTGGAGAGGATCGACTTCCGTGTCGCTTATGAGAGAAGGCGGGGTGCAAGAGCCCCAGCGACTGAATTGGAACTCACGAAGCACCGATCGGAAACCCACAAAGAAGCACTCGGGGACGGTTATGCTGAGAGAGACTGGGGGCGCAGGAAGGACAAGGGCATTGATGATGATTCCGGCGTCGAAAATGGACAGGCTATCACGAGAGGAGATGGTGGTGACGGGCTGTGGCTGAAGGGCGCTCGGACGGTAAGGTATTGTGGACTCGTGGAACTGGAACTGGCTGAACTCCTGCCTGGGGAAGCGCCGCGCTCAACCACGGCCTGCAACTGCTGCGAAATCTGATCTGGACGGGCAAGTGAGGATATTGAGAGCGGCTCAACTGAAAATTATTTCTACTCTCGCTTCCAACAGCGATGGCTGGCATTATCAAGGCACTGTAAGGGGTCCTAACACTACTTCAGCCCCGTACAAGGATTCCAAAGCACTTTGTACCATTCGGCTAATTTTATGACGCAAATAATTTTGGTATGAATTAAGGACCAGGAACCCAGCCTGCTTTTACCTGTCTACTGCTCAATTTTCATTGAATGCTGGGTTGCCTCATGTTTATTGTTGGCGTACGCCGCCGCGATCATGTGACCTGGCCCGACCACACAAAATCGTTCCCTGGCAGCAAAGTTATTTATATTTGTTAATATTGGAGTCTAATAAGACCGGAGTGTAATGACAGCCTGGATGATGTCAACAATTTCCAAGGGAAAGTACACCAGCCCACAGGAGAGAGCATTGTAGTTCAGCCAGAACATAATATATACTTGCGCCCGCTTCAACATTTTACAACCGGCCCACTCAAAATCCCACCCTGCCCAGAGCATCTAAACAGGATAATCTCAAATTATGTAATTATGCATATGATGGTATTTCCATTCAAATCATCTTCAGAAAATCAATATATACAACCTTGGCGAAGGTCAACAGATGAACCTCAAAACAGCAGATCCTGAAATGGATTAGCGCATCACATGACTACACACTAAATGCAGTTTAGTCAGTGTTTAACATCCGGTGCTGTCTTCTTACCTAACCTCCTGTGAAGGAAATGTAGTGCATAATTACTAGTGGACAAACGGAATACTAGTACGAAGTTGCTTGAATTGCCATATTGACATTGCATGGCAATGTATCTGCGGTCAGGAACTTGACACACTCATTTTCTCTATACTTTTCTTATTATCATCTGGGATAGTCAAGCGCGCGTGGATTTAACTCGGTGCGGATTTAACTCATTTACAATACGATTTTGAGAATACAATATCTTCTGTCCTGACCATGGCCTGTCGAGGCTGCCATTGCACGAGAGCAGAAGCATGCCTAGCAACAAAAACCCTAGATTAACAAACCACCTGCCACCTACCACCTTCCATCATCCCCCCTTCTCCTCGTCGACCGCCGATGCGTAAGTCTCGCAGAATGAAACGCCTGAGGATTAAAGTACGACGTCAGGTCCAGACTACCATCACTCTTGAATTGGCAGCTGACGAAGCTCTGCAACCCGCCATCCTCATCCAGGCGCCTATAATCCGCAATAGCCTCAAGCGCCCGCAAAAAGGCAGGGCCGTACTTCCCGCGCCCCCGGGAATCGAGCCACTTGATGAGATTCTGAGTAGCGGCCAGGTCGTTACGGCAATGGTTGCGCACGGGGAAGTAGATCTTGATCGCGGGAAGGGATTTACCGGGGGCGATGTCGAAGAAGTATACGATTCCTTTCAGCATATCTGGCATTTCAGCGAAGGAGTCGATATTCGAGTTGCTGTTTGCGGCGAATGGGAACTTAGAATCCTCTGGAAAATCGGCGGATTGCTCAGTTAGTGTCTTGAGGAGGTCGAAGAGTTCGCCGAATTGTTTCTCTCGAGTGTCGGTGCTTGCGATGCGGCCTCCGAGGGACATGATTTCGCGGATGGCAGTGAATTTGGTGTGCGGGCTGTT
The DNA here is from genome assembly GCA_023624935.1 of Aspergillus sp. PA3604. Lineage (NCBI taxonomy): Eukaryota > Fungi > Ascomycota > Eurotiomycetes > Eurotiales > Aspergillaceae > Aspergillus > Aspergillus sp. PA3604. The sequence goes on along the minus strand of JAMABJ010000020.1, from coordinate 429,818 downwards.
GAAGTACCATTTTATGCGGGCTTTGGTGGGATCGCAGTTGTCGATGCTGAGACAGAATGGTTTCAGAAGTTTACCTTCCTCGTTGGTAGACATGAATTCGTGCAGGGCTATACGGGAGGGAGCGTCTGGGTGTAGCTTCTGGAAGGACGCTTCCCAGCGAGGGACATCGAGGAATCCACGCTGATTGAGCATGCGCGGTTGAAGGTATGTCTTGACTCCGGTCGAGTCGCGTAGAAACTCAAGGGAAAATATCAAGCTGGTGCCAATGAGAGCACCGTTCGCCGCTTCCTCGGCATATTTAGCGTAGTCATGATCGAACAAAGTGGCAAGGAAGTGATGTGTCCAGGTGAGGTCAGCGCCTGGTACTGCAGAGGATATTTTATGGAGGACCTCTCGTGTCGCTGAGTGATTCAAAGGGTCCAACGTTGTTCCTGCCATAGGCCCTATAGGCTCCAAGCCGATGCGGACATCCGGTTCTCCACCTGGGGTATTCCATTTCCACGAGAATTCAAATGGCGTGCCATCTAGCTGTAGCATCGACTTCCATTGCGTTGGAGAGCTGCCGTCGCGGGGTGCTGGCCCTAGGTAAGGTGCCTAGTTACGGGTTCTAGTGAGCGGCGAAGTATGGTTATGGCAGAGGGGAAACGCACAGCGTAGTGGTAATGGTATAGAAGGCACTCGTACTGCTTCTCTATGGGATATGCTGCGGCATCGAGGAGAACCGCGAGATGTCTTCCGGTGAGCCGCCACCAGGCATCTGTATCTGGTCCACGAGAGGGTAGAGTCTGAAACAGAACCCTCCACGCCTGGGTAGAATAGCCTCCATCTGACAACGATCTTTTGTGAGAAAAAAGCCCGTTGGTAGCTGTCATTGTTAAAAAACACTTATAGCAGTTGTCGAAAAGTCCCTGGAATTAAAAGTGTTACCAGGACTGGAGAAAAAGAACCGGGCTTTGTAAAGGCAGGGAAAAGCGACAATTTTCACACCCTCGTACGGAATCCGATGATACACCATGTTAGAGAGCAAGGGAGTGAGGAGAAACAGAGGGCCGACTCATGTTGGCCAGTTATAAACGCGAAGAACTTGGCATTGGCGCATATTGATTGCTGCTATGGCTTAATTTGCCATAGAATCTGCGAGTTGCGTCTGACCCCGAGTACGCTTCTCGATGAGTGGTGTGTTGAACCCCGGATCCGACTCGAACGAAATGTTTGTCCGACGTGAGACACATCACGCTGGGTCTTGATGACCTGCCTGAAGCTTACATGGTGCATTTACTGACAATTTAGAACATGGTGTTGAAGCTGGCTAACCTTCGGACCCCGAAGAGCATCCACTAGTAAACGATACCTACTAGATTAGGATAGACACCCAAACCGAGTATATCCATACCGGAAGATTAATACTTTGAAAGAATTTGGGGAGGAGTGAAGAATTGAAGTGGCTGGACTGAGAAACGAAAGAGGGAAGCTGGGCGGGATTTAGCTTAATACCGTGTGCTTACTGAGTGGCCGGTAACACTCTCCACAGTACATCGCTTCCATCGTATCTGAACAAGAATCTTATGGACCGAATCTGGAGGCCAAGCTGGGTTGAAATGCACCCACCCAATGGGCCTCTAGTTTGCGATACGAGCTTTCCAGGATCACGAATCGCCAGCTGACATGGAGGGTTGAGGAAGGCCCATAACACGAACACGCAAAGAGTTTCTGGTTTAAGGGGTGAATTGTAGAGAGAATGCTAGTTAAACTAGATTATCAGGTTAGTATACGCTACTCTAGTGTTGCGCATACTTTTTTGGTCGGACGATACATTCATACATAATTATATACGTATTGCCTTGCCCATAGTACATTACAACCAAGTCTATAACCTCACCTGTCTTAAAAGACTCTAACCATCTAACTCACTCAAGCCAGCCATATTCAGCCTTGATAATATCCGCAACCTATACTGATTAGCGAAACACTCATGAGAAAGTCCAGGAAAACAAACCTTCTCCCCAGCAGCATAGATGGACGCCATCGGCGGGCCAGCAAGCTCCTTTGGCCAATGGCTAATGTCAATAACCCGCAACCTAGTGGTGCCATACACTTTCATCTCCGAGGAAAGTACCCCACCGAGCTCTCGGGGCATCATGGGCGCCGAACAACATTGGTGTCCGTTAGAAGGTTGCAGAATCTCTCTCATTGTCTCGAGAACTTGCTCGTCTGTCTGCACGTCGGGGCCTGGAACCAGTTCAGTGGGACCTAGGGCTGTAAGAGAAGGTGCGCTGAATAGCTCGCGCTGCTTGTGGAACAGGGCAATGTGCAATTGAAAGTCGGTCGGGTCGCTGGCTGTGCGGAAGTCGATGACTGGGTTTGCAAGCGGGTCCGTTCGGTTGATGTAGACGTGGCCCCGGCTGAAAGGCTTTACGTTAAAGACTTGGACGTTTTCGTCGGTATTCCAGGACATGCCACCGACGGATAGGCCTGGGTCGCGGAACTCATCAAACATCAGCTGTCTCTGGGCGGCATAACCGGCGAGAACTGTGGGATCGACATCAGAAGGCAGTGATTCCGCCGGATCGCGAGCTTCGGCATCGGCGAGAATTCGTTCGTATGCTGTGTCTATGGTTGCGTCCTCGTAGGACATAAAGGCGAACTTGGGCGCAAGTGCTCTGGTGACAGTCCACGCACTTGGGAGACCCTCGTCGTAAAGCGCGCGTTGTTCTTCAGCGAAGGTAGTATTTGTCAGGAAAGTGGTGGCATTTGGAGTGAGGCTGTTTGCCCCTAATAGGTAGCGGGTTAGTACACGCCAGAGCAAGGTGGATCAAGTTAAATACGAACATGTGTACACAAAGGGGAAAGTCGTCTGGTCCTGCAGGTTAGATCCAACCCCGGGCAAGTCCGACACAACTGGAATATCAAGTGACTCAAGTAGATGGCGGGGACCAACCCCGGAGAGCTGAAGGATTTGAGGTGTATGAAGAGCACCGGCGGCAACAAGTACCTCTCTAGAAGCGTACGCGCGGGATTTTTGGCCACCTGCACTAGGGAGATACTCAACACCAATGGCTTGAGTTCCGTCAAAGAGTACCCGTGCCACAGTTGTGTTCGAAAGGAAATGGTAGTTGGGACGGTTAACAGCTGGATCGTAGTGGTTTCGCTTTGCAGAGCTTCTGGTCCAAGTAGTTGCATCGATGGCGAATGGCTGGTTAAAAACACCAGTGTTCTCTCCTGCGTTTGGGTCGAGCCTTGGTTGCAAACCGATATACAGGGCAGCATCGTGAATCACGCCTATAAAAAGTTAAAGATGTCATACGAGACATAGCGAGGTGATATGGATTGTGTAGTATCGAGCTGAGATGATGGAAGGCTAACCAAGTCCAGGGTATATGTAATTTGGGTATGTGTACTGAACAGGTCCATCATGCCCACGGACGGAATCATCCCATGTAAGGTTTCCTTCACGGGCAAGCTCTGGGGTTGGCTCGGTGAAGTTCTCGCTCTATATTGGAAGAAGCCAACTGTAAGAAACAAATCTAAGTTTTTTTAGGAGCACTCACCTTGATGAAGTATGGTAGCATACCCTCCCAACCCCAATCATCATTCCCAAGCGACTCCCAGCCGTCAAAGTCCAATGAAGTGCCTCTGCGCTTCAGATTAGACATGAGCCCTAGTGACGGTATCGAATTCTACATACCTCAAGAAAATCATAGCATTTACAATGCTGCCGCCCCCAGCAACCCTCGCAACAACCGAGTCGAAGACACGATTGTTTAATTCCTTGGATGGCTCGTTAGTCAAGCCAGGCCAGCTGTACGGCACAAGGTCATAGGACCCTGGAATATAAACGAAGTCTTCGCCACGGTCGACAGCGCCGGATTCGATGACGAGAACGCTCACTGCCACGTTTAGCTTCCATTATTGAGCTTCACTGGACTCTTTTCTTTACCATCTGGAACTTCGGTAAGACGATCGGCTACAGTCAGTCCAGCGACGCCGCCTCCAGCAATGATGAAATCGTATTCGCGCGACGCAATATATCGCTCGGATACCGGGGTGGCATGTCGCGGAACCGTGAGAGCTTCACAGAGTAAAAGGCCGCCGAAAAGCAGCAAAGTAGATTGCCTGGCCATTATTTCGTCGAAAGCGAACTCTGAGAGCAGTCGGTTGGTCCTAGGATTTCCAGCAGAAAGGGCGCGGTCTGGGCTGTTTAAAGGTTGCAGGTATGTTGTGCGATAGGCCGGACAGGAGAACAAAGAACTCTGCCCACGAATGGCGGATCACCCCGCGCAGCCTGACAATGTCCATGCTCGTTCATCTCGGGGACTTCGTGTTATTGATCTCGAAAATAAGCGATAGGCCGAGAAGACGAGGTTCAGTAATTCTCGGGTTGAATACCCAGTCATGTTGGTGTGGAGGCGCCCAAATCACATCAATCAGCTAGCCAGGGGCAAAGTATTGCTTTTTTGACTGCATAAGGGGAAACATAGATATTGAACCCCTGGCGAGGGCACAAGCAGATTAAACCCGATGCTAAAACAAGGCGCATTGTTTGTCTTCAAAAGGCTGATGGTTTCCATACTTATAGATAAGCCCCTCAATGACTGGGGTAATGGGGCATGATATGCGTTGCTTGTCAGCAGCAGAGAGCTTATTTTGCCTTGAAAGTATAATACTATCACGAAGAATATTTGAGGTTAGCCCGTTTCGCAAAGTGATTGCTCTCAAACCCAATAGAGTGCATGGTGGTCGGTATTGAAACACCGGCCATCCATGTCGGTCACCGACAGTTCCGAGCTATTGGCTACGCACGGCAATTGGCAGGGGCAATGTCACAGAGTCAAGAGTCTGAGAAATACGAGGAACCTTGCAAGCAAAGTTGTACAGATGCAACACAGGAAGTCTCGTGCGTGGCCCTGCAGAGCAACACTGACAGGAGCTGGCCGAAAAGGGAAATGCCTGGGATCGATTCTGCCAGGAGGTACCGCCTTTACTGCCTTAACGGTAGTCATTGCCATCTTTATCCCGTTTGTCCTGTTTGCTTCCAGCATTCTCGACGATACATGCACCAAACCGTCAAGAGAAAGAAATGTCGCAGTCTGTGGTGTCAATGTGTTGACCACCTCGAAGGTAGTGGTGCTTTATATTACCCTATACACGGTGGTGTTAATTTGATATAATCACACTGCCCTCTCGACGACAGCGCCAATTACATCGTCCAGTCGATGAGATAGATATCTTCATCTCTCCATATCCATATCTAATCAATCAACCCTGGACAGTGCATTAAACAGTGCACCCTGAGCTTAGAAACCATGGCAGAGAATCACACCACGAGGACTGCGCCGTTTTACAGCGTCCCGTCCCGTCGTATTGTCTCCATCGAGCATCCTGCCATTATCAAGAACGTTGACAAGGCCATTGACACGCTTCAAGGAAAGGCGGGAATTATCAAGGTGTGTTCTCCAGCATCATCTAGTGACCTCTCTGACTCGATTGTAGGCCCTTGACCCGCCTAAGGCGGATACTCCGGCAAACCTTGTGCTTCGGCCAGAGGACGCAATGTCAAGACCAATGCAGTCTCTAAGCTCGGCCTCGAATAACATTCTTCTCCAAGTGACCGTCCCCAAGCGGACGGGTCGAAAGCGAAAGAGGGGTTCGAATGATCCTTTCACCGATGATCCAGCTTCTGAGGCTCATGATGGGCCGCCACGGCCTACTGCGCGCCAGTTCATGCGGAGCCTGCGTGATAACGTAGGGAAGTACCAAGTTGAGCCTGTTGGATCAGTTGAGCGCACGCATGTGTTTCGAGGTATGTTTCTGTTCCGTCACCCGTCAAGTCTAGCAGCTAAGCATACCAGGGATGCCGGACTTTGTCTTCTCAACCACTAAAAGCCCGTTCGTCAATCGGTTCCGTGAGAAGATATTGCCATTCGATTTCGAAAAGATGAAAGAGTTCGACCTAGATATGAGTAAAGGAGCCACCTCAAACGTCGACCTCATCCCCCCTCCCTCTTTCAGCCACGGAGACATCCCCTTTAATTACTTCTATCGCCAAAACCCAACCGTTCGCCAAACCCTCGACACTTCCGGCAACATCACAACAGTCAACACCCAACAAGCTGCTAAAGTCCTCACCCACCTCGTCCCCTTCGACGTCGCCACCGTCCCCTCATCCCCACGCCCCAACTGCCCCCCAATCGAATCCCTGGAACCCGTCCTCCGCGAAACAATCTCCATCGTCCTCTCCCGCTTCGAGTCCCGCCCGGCCTGGTCCCGCCGCGCCCTCCGCAACTCCCTCAGCACAATCGAACAGCGCTACGCCCTCCGCCATGCAGTCCCTTACGCAGGGTACATCTTCCGCTCTGGCCCCTGGCGCGACGCCATCATCCGCTTCGGCCACGATCCCCGCTCCGACCCATCCTCCCGAATCTACCAAACAACAATGTTCCGCATCCTCCCCGGAACCTCTGAGACAGCCCGCGACAACAGAGAGAGCAGAGACACCTCTGGCGGTCGCCGGCACACGCTCCTCCCGCGCCCCAACGACCTCACCAACCCCGAAGCTGCAACATCCGAAACATCCCACCTCTTCACTGGTCAACCCCCACTACCGCTAGACGGCCGAATGTGGATGTTCTGCGATATCACAGACCCGCTCCTCCAATCCATCCTCTCCCCATCCCCCGAACCAGCAAATTTTCTCCGCAAAACCTGCGACATCACAGTCGATGGGTGGTACGGCAATGGCACGACGGCGAAGCTAAAAGCCATAATGAGGCACAAGATCCTGGCTTTATATGAAGGGCGCACCACCGATGATTCCGAGTACGCGGCGCTCCTGGACTTACCGGACCATGCGAGCCCTGCAACGGGGCTTGGTGGGTTTGGTCTTGATCCTGGGCGTGCGACGGCCACGGCTATGATGCTTGGGACGGAGATTAGGAGTACGATTAAGGGGGCATTGACGTGGAAGGAGATGGTGAAGGGGGAACAGGGAAGGGGTGATGGTGGTGGTGGAAACGAAGAGCAGGGTGGAGTGAATGTAGAAGACGAAGGCGAGGGAGAAGGGGTAGAAGAGGAAGAAAGTGAAGGTGAGGAAGAGGCGATTGAGCAGGAGGAAATGATGGAGGCGGCGGCTGAGGCTGTGGAGTCAGCTGCGAAGCGGAAAGAAGAGGAAGGCAATGATAATGATGACGATGATGTGGATGATGAGATAGAAGGATGATTTAGTATTACGGACGGTGAAAGAGTTATTGTAGTAATGTTTTATTAATGAAATATTTACATCGTGAATGGCGTCATAAACGTGACACATTTGAGCTCATTAGGTATACATGCTGAAATCCATGCAGTGTAGTGTAGTGTAGGTAACGATAAGAACGAAAGGGTAGTGATGCGATGCTGAAGAATGGTACTTTGACAGATAGTAAGGGAGGAATAGGACAAACACGAAATTCGTAAAACAAACGACAGGAAAGACTTAAAAAAAATTGGGTATCCAAATTCCAGGAAGCAGTGTTCCAACGCCAGGCCCAAGAAACGCCATGAGCAATGATGAAAAAGAATGATGACTTTTTGATCTACGCGGTGGTAGGCACTGAGGATTCCTCAGCAGCTTCCTCACCAGCGCTTTCGCTCTCCCAAATCTCAATATTACCTGAAGATTCGGGGTTGACGTCGACTGTGGGTTTCACTGGGCTGGCAGCTTCCAGCACGGACTCAATAGATGACATGCTCGAAAGCTTACTCCGGCTTGGGTGGGTAGGGCGGGGGAAAGAAACGGCAGGCTTTTTCACAACGGCCGCATCTGCCTCGTCATCCTCGTAGACAACAGCGTACGAGAAAGCGTGGCAATCATCGCCGTAGTAGTCGGCGGCATTGAGTTCACCCAATGGGGAGCGAGGCTCATCCACCATGTCAGACTTGCGAGCCGCCGCAACAGGGGACTCTTGTTGACGAGAGCGGGGAAGGGAGAGACCCAAGTCAGCGGGAGGGATGTTCTCTTTTCCACGGTGATCGGACATTTCCTCCTGCTTTCCCTCATCATCGCTGATATCCAACACACATGTTGAGTGTTGCATCATGTTGGTCATTTCCTCCTGCTCCGAGTCGACATGGATTTCAAAGAACCAGGATGCCGGCATCTTGGTAGCGGGAGCTGACTGACTCTTGGATTTGCCATTGGACAGCGCAGCTGAGATAGAGAAGGGACGGCTGACACCCTTTCGGGCAGACTCTGGGCGACCCTTTGATGCTGTTGCACGGCGAGCAAAAGGCTTGGACGCCTTCATCTGGGGAGAACGCCCAGCGGGCTTAAGTGGTGCAGACTTGGGAGTGGCCTTGGTAGTCTTTGTTGGAGTGGATGGTGTAACAGGATCCTCGAGGATACTAAATGCAATGCGAGAAGACTTCATTGGCTTCATAGGGCTCTTGACAGGCTTGACGGGTTCGTGGTCATCGTCGTCGGCAGCACGCTTTCGCTTCGTCGACTTGCATGCTATTGGGTCGATATTCTCCGAATCCGATTCAGTGAGGGGCTGACGCTTTCCTGAGAGCATTGTGCCTTTGAAGAAATATTAGCATGCATATTACGAGTATAGTATAAGACGCGTAAATTGGGAGCTGTCGTACCGTTCTGCTTGTTCAGCACGTTCATCTTGGACCGCATCAAGGAACGCATACGGGAGGCATCCAGAGGGGCAAAGGGCTGTCGTACGGCCGGAGGAGTCATGGTAAGAGCAGCCATGGCGAACAATAGTATTATTAGAACGATAGAACGATACGATAGCCTGCGCGAGAGCGAGTGAAGCAGCAACAGCCGGTGTTGATGGGATTGGTTTGTTTTGGTCGCGCGGCAGAGAGCGAGAGTGGGGTCGGGGTCTGATTGGCGGTCTGTTTATAGACCTGGTGAAGGAAGGAAGACAGGCACGACTTGCCCTGGATTATATACCGAAAAATACCGAGACGATAGCAAGCAAGTGAAGGAGTGAAGGAGAGAACGGCTGCTCGTGAGTGAAACCCAAGAAAGGCGAGCCAGCGCAGTTATTATAGAGGGCAGGGCGCGAGGGAGGGGAGCAAGGGCTGGACACGCTATGGAGAATTCCTGCACGGGTAATGGAGGGTTGGCGATCCAGGACTGGATTCTGGCTTCAGAGTCTCAGAGGCGAAACATGCAGACGTGAGGTTTAAGAGAGTCAGCCGGGGAGCCTGGAATGCCCTGGTATAAGTAGTCTACAGCTGAGCCGGAATGGAGACGGGATGGAGGGCGCGTCGGGTTCGTGTCTCTCTCGCAGTGCTCTTAATTAGGTGCCTTTGGAGGACAGCACGGCTCTGGCTGACTCGAGCAGCGACGACAATGACATCTTCAGATCCTGAATCTGCAAGGCATCGCATGGGCAGCGGTCCAATAATTGGCGAGAGTGAGGCCGTTCCCCTCACTTGGAGGGCTGCGCGGCGCGTCCAGGTATTCTATCTTACACGCGGATACCGTAAGATATGCGAGAATACCCGCCACGTCGCCACGTCCCGCGGGTATTTACGGCGGGTGACATTCCACGACACCATCGTCGCTATCCTGAGCTGCTCTCTTGTGCTTCACCCTTCAACGCGTCCCTGCACATGTCAAGCTCAAGCCTCGTCGCGTCCTCAACTTAATTATGCTTGATTAGCCATGCATCGCCAGCTGTGCCCTCGTCGAACCACGTATCTGCCTCGCGTCTTCAACCGCGATCTCATACCACGTAAGGACGAACCCTCCTGGTTCAGTTTCCCAAGCCCAATGGCAATCCCCCGCCGCGGATCGTGATCGACTGTCTATCTCGCAAGAACGGCACGAGGAATTCAAGAATAAAGAGTCAAGAGTCAAGACCTGAGGCGAAGAACCGGCTCATTCCATTAGACTTAGAGTTGCCCCGTGCACGCCACCCAGCGGTCTGACCCCCAGCGCTTCCTGGCCTGTAGCTGGTGTTTCATCGTGCCCGCGCGCAGCTGAAACTCGGAAGCTGGAGCCCAATGCCGATGCCGATTCCCTGCAATGCACTGCGATGCCATGCTAATTTAAGAGTAATTCAAGCTAATTACGTCGTCTGCCCCTCCATCTGCTTCTGCTTACACGGATAATTATAGGAGGATACATCCTGGGCCCGAGGTCAAGGTTGCAGTTGCACCTGTGGTGCGAACTCTATTCTGGACTCGTCGGCTTGGATGTTGGATGAACAGACTTTCGAAGCGCTTTGCTTTCTGATGTGTATCGTGTGGGCGCCCAATGATTGCATGTGCTTGCAGCATCCGTCTTTCCTTCGTCTAAGTTTTCAAGCGCTTGCGCAGGATATTGTTCTCGCAGCGTTGCTATTCCTGGCCACCTTCCTTCGTGCTGATGAAACGTCTGGCAGTGGTGGAATATCTTGATCTAGCTTTCTATTCTATTTTTCAAACATGGCCCGTATCATACAACAACTGCGTTAGCCCTGCACAAAGTTCACCCGCGCCCTCAGATCTCATCCTCCCAAGGAATACTGTCCATAGCACCCTGTCTTTCCACACACCGCGCCGAAGCCCTTGTAGCAACTTCCATTGCCTCGTCCATAACCTTCCCATACCGCACCCCCTTCTCCTCCGCCGTCAAGTCCTCCCCAGCCTTCCCCTCCGCGCGCCGTTTCTCACGCCACCGCGCAACCTTAACCGCATAGGCCCCAACAAACGTATCTCCCGCCGCCGTCGTATCAAGCACCCTACTCACCTTCGCCGCAGGAACCTCATTCGTAACCATCCCTCCCCCAGCAAGATCTCCCGCACTCCCCGCATCCGTGGCACTATACCAAACCCCCTTCGCACCCAGTGTCACAAGCACATAGGTCACCCCAAGACTGTGGAAATACCTCGCAACTTTCTCCTTCCCGTCCTGCGAGGCCTCTATCCCAGGAACACGTAGTAACACATCCTCCGCAGGCGTCATCAGCTCCGCCTCCGTCTCATTCATGATAAAATGATCAACCCCCTTATACACATCCTCCGGAAGTCCCCCCGGCGGCGCAGGCGCAGGGTTGAAAATCAGCTCAGGGCCAGCCTCGATCCCCTTCTTCCCATCCCGCCTTTGCTGCTCCTTAAAATTGCCCACGGCCCTCAAAATCCCCACCGTAGTCTCCGTAGGAATCTCACCCTGCATGACAATGACATCAGGCACAGGCGCCGCAAGCCCCATACCCAGCACCTCCGGTGTACCCTGCATTCCTGTATAATTCGCCCCCGGCGAAAACAGAATCCGGTTCTCACCCCCGGCCGACGAGTCCACGATTATAACGGCGACACCTGTATACGCATCTCCAACGACCTTCACGCGCGCTGTGTCCACACCAGACCTCGATAATGTCGGGTTGAGGAGGGCGTCGAAGTGTCCGTCGAGTCCGCCGACGGCACCGACCATTTCGACTTTGACGTCACTGGGGGTTGTGCTTGTAGACGATTGCGATTGCGATTGAGGCTGAGGCTGGGAACGGGAGAGACGCCCGCATGCAACGGCTTGGTTTGCGCCTTTTCCACCTGCGCTGGTGAAGTATGCGGAGGAGGTGATCGTTTCGCCGGCATCCGGGAAGCGCGGGGTTACTGAGACCATATCGGCGTTTAGGGAGCCGATGACACGAATTGTGGGCGGCATTTTGGATTTATGGGTGGTGAATGAGGGATTGGAGTGTTAAGTGTAGACTTTTGAAGTGTAGGTGTCTTAGTAGTGAGAGAGTTGGTGGATGATGTTAGGAGGGGTCGTTGAAGAGGGTGGGATGCGGGATGCGGGATGAGGCTTGGTGGAGTTCTCGCCTACCGCCGGATACTGATGGGCCTGGCCCTGTCGCAGTTACAGTAACCATCGGACAGATTGAAGGCGAAGGATTTGAATGAGATAGCAATCTTGTAGCTAGGGACACAGTAAATGGAGCATGTAAACCTTGGAAAATTTTTATGAACATTCGTATATCATTCTAAGTGCAGTCGATAAACTCATGGTATCAATGATATATATATTTAGCGTATACTGTTGCAAATTGTAGTTGGGATATAAAATTAAACATTGCTATCATGTTCATGACCAAGTGTCATCAAGTATCTAATACTTCATAAAAGTGTACATCAACGTCAAACCAACGCCGTGCCCTTCAACCCGCTGTGCCTAACCCAATTAAAGGTATTGTGTTTGATATGCTTTACTACAGAAATCAAGAATAAACCCGAAGCCAAGTCTATACACCCTGTCGGTATACTTGTGATCCTCCAGACCGAATTTGGAGAGTGCTCCTCCGCTGCAGAACAATAATCGCTCTGTTGAGCGCTTGTTCCGTGTAGCCTCGTCCATCGACAAACTCGCGTCGCAGTGTTGCAAGACTCGTGCTCCATCCAATAGGGAGTCGGCGCTTCAATTCGTCTTCGATCTTCGAGACTTCCTCCATCATCTCCTTGCTTCCCTGACCCTCGCCCTGGGTGATGGCGTCCATTGTCGATGCGAGGAAGATGCGAATGGCTTCATCGACGTGAGCCTCGGTTGCGATGGGCTGGAGGGCCAACTTGGCAAGTGACTCGGTGATGCGGACAATGGCCTCTAGCTGACGGACTGTGATGGGAATTGAGGATCGTGCGTTGGCGTCAAGCTCAGCACGGTGGACCTGCTTACGGATCGAGACGAAATGGGATGAGAGCTTCTCTGCTGCTTCGGGTGAGAGACGGGGCGCACAGCGGCTGCGGCAGTAGCTGATGTATCGCTTCATCTTCTCAAGCGGGATCTCGGCTTCGACTTGTTCTTCAACACCTCTGCCACCCATGTGTACTCCCATGACGTGACGTGCGATTCTCTCATCGCGGTTGCGGTCGTGGTCGTCGCGGACGACGAATATCATATCAAAACGGGAGAGAATGGTAGTTTGGAAATCGATGTTCTCACCGGGGGTCTTAAGATCATCGTATCGCCCGAATACAGGGTTTGCAGCGGCCAGTACGGATGTTCTTGAATTGAGGATAGTGGTGATACCGGCCTTGGCGATAGATATCGTTTGCTGTTCCATGGCTTCGTGAATGGCAACTCGGTCTTCGTCTCTCATTTTATCGAACTCATCGATACACACCACACCTCCGTCAGCAAGGACCATTGCACCACCTTCGAGGTAGAACTCGCGCGTAGCCGGATCTCTTTGCACAGAAGCCGTTAGACCGGCGGCGGACGAACCCTTACCGGAGGTGTAGATGGCAATGGGCGAGACCTTTTCCGTGAACTTGAGCAATTGAGATTTGGCCGTACCGGGGTCACCCAGAAGAAGGACGTTGATATCTCCACGAAGTTTCATGCCATCAGGAAGAATCTTTTTCGAGCCTCCCATAAGCAAACAAACGATAGACTTCTTGATATCCAAGTTTCCGTAAATTGAAGGAGCAATGCTCCGCGCAAGAGCATCATATAAATCGGGACGGCGGCTGAGTTGAAGAAATTCTTGCTCCTCCTCTTCTGAGAATAGGTAGCTACCCTTGGCAGTATGATCGAGGTCTGTCGCGATACCGACTGCCCTCAGATAGGGAGTACGAATGGCCACCGCACCACCATCCTTCTTTCCTCCTTTTTGATAGATAGAGAAAATACCCATCACTGTACAGCGGGAGCCGGGGACGACTCTGTTGGCGAGGTATCGATCAGCAGAGATAGAAACGTGTCGTGGCAATTCACCAACTGGAACCTGATCGGGCGCCTCTTGGAGTTTAAGCACCTGCTGGTCAACGAATTGAGACTTTTCGTGAGCAACAACGTAAGGGTCAAGTGGACATTGATCGCCAGGCTCATGGTCACCGGGGTCCCGCTTGCGGCCGCACCGCCTGGGAAGAGTGAGACCAGAGAATCCACCGTCGACCCGGATGTTGTCGGCATGGTCGCAAGATTTGCAACGAATATGAACTGTTGTGGCTTTGGAGGACACCGTTGAGGCACCAATTACGATACCTGGAATTCGGACAAGGTGGGAGATATTTGTTGCGTTCAAGTCACGAATGGAGATGTGGGTGGCGGAGGAATGGAGGAGTAGTTGGTGGGATGGGAGCACAACATCACGCTGCGAGGGGTAGACGATTCGTTGTGTGCATTGTTGCAGAGCACTTTCGAACTATAAAGATGTCAGTACACGCCAATTTGTTGAGTGACCAGGTACTGACGAGGGGGATGATATCCGCAGGTTCGGTCGTGAGCTTGTGGGCCAATTCTTCGTTGTATGAAATCAGGTGGGCAATGTCGACGTCGCAGTAGTACTGCTTGATGAGAACATTTTGGCGTAATTGATCTCTAATATTTATATTAGCATTGCCCGCATCAATGCATTTCGAGGGTGGTGCTCATACCGGTAGATAAAAGCATTATCCAGCTGGAACTCCAAAATGAACTCCCGCAGTCTGGCCTGGATTTGTGTGCGAGATTCGTCGGCACCGTCAGTGCTGGGAGCAAGAACGCTCAGTGTATAAGGTGTACGTCTGTCCATGGCGATAACAGAGTGTGGGTGTGAGGTGGAAGAGAATGTACGGAGTACGGTTGAAGCATCGCTTGTCAAGGAGGCAGCAAAATGAATCTTCCAACACAGACACGAAGAGAACGCGTCGCGTCCATCTCACGCGTTAAGTGGATTTTGCCAGATTCCCAAGGCTGCAGTCAGGCACCGGAGACGGAACATTAACTCCTCCGACAGAGCACAAACGGCTTAGCGCCATAGGGACCGAGCTGCGACCTTACCCGATTGGGCTGAGTTGCGGCAGCACAGCAGCCGACTATCGTTCTGACAGATGAGGTGTCGTTACTTTTGAGATTCTATTGTTTGACTTCTCCGTTTCTTTCGTTAGATTCGTCTTGCCCAACTTCGCCAATCGGTTGCGCTTGTAACCTTGGACTCCTCTGCCAGAGCCTCCGCTCGGACGACTGCGTTCATAGCTGCCACTTGTCATGAGGTGAGGTGAGTGCCAACGAACTAGGTGGCTGCCAGAGTCGCCAGTTTGACTCGGCGAGATGTCTGCGAGTCCGCGGAAGTCGATTGATAGCTTAGCTTCGGGCGCATCGACTCCTTCCTTATCTCAATACTCGTTCAATCAGGTGGAATCTCCCCGGGTCCCGCCCCAGAAGTACCCCCTGAGGAGAGGTTCAACAGCCAGCTCAATCGTAAGCATTGGCGGCGTCCTCGATCCTTCTAACCGACATGGAGCGATAGCAGAATCGGGGCAGAATGGTGCGTCGGTATATTCTTTGAGATGATTGCGTTCTCCGACTGACTGAATAGCCATTTCTACCCTCCTTCAACCTCCGATAGTCCGCACCGGTCTGGTGCCTCATTCTTCGGCTGCGACTGGCGGATACAAACCCCCAAGTACTCGCGATATACCACCCGTTGCGTTGACGAACATCCCTCATGTCGATCGTACCGTCTTCGAACCATACCTGACGCAAGTGGGGTCCTTATACGAGGTCTTCCAGGAGGCGAAGGAGGGCAGCGGGGAGCAGGATTCACAGCTAGCACGAGGTGCCGGCAAAGCCTCTCCAAGGCCGGATGATTATGAGTCGCTGATACCAAAATCATTTGAACGCCGGCCCTCTGCAATATCGACCAATTCTCGTTCAAGCTCTCCGTACAGCCCCGCGGGCAGGAAGAGATCATCGAACAGGGGCCGACCCCCAGCAATCACTCCTTTATCGACCATCCCCCCCGTTTACTTCGAAGATGACTTCCATCTTGAGAACCCGCGTACTTTTGATGTGGTATCAGAGAGATCCGAGGTTGTTACACCCCCACAGGCGCCCAGTAAGGACAATCGAGTGGACATTATTGAGCCTGCGCAAACCGGGAGAAAAGTGCTCGCAACAAACGCTATCTTACAAGAGAAGCTTTCCTGGTACATGGATACTGTGGAAATACACCTCATCTCGTCCATATCTACCGCCTCCAAATCGTTTTTCACTGCCCTGGGCTCGTTACGCGAATTACATTCCGAGGCTGCGGATTCTGTCAAAAGAATTCAGGTACTGCGAAAGGACCTCCAAAAGATTGACAAGGAGATGGCATTGGGTGGATTGAAGATTGTAAATCTACGGCGTCGACGAGAAAATGTTCGCATGCTTTCCGATGCAGTCTCTCAGCTTCGGGATGTCGTCAAATCTGTGACACGCTGCGAGGAACTAGCCGAGAACGGAGACATTGAAGAAGCAGCGGACGGCCTTGAGAACGTCGAGAGATTGATGGCCGGAGACTATACTCCTGATCAATCCACGGAAGAAGAGCCGCGGAAAACCGTCGATTTGCGGAGACTCAAAGCTTTGGAGGGTGCATCCAATGAGCTTGATCGGTTGAGATACCAGATTGGGACGGGGTACGAGAGTCGCTTCTTGAATGAACTTCTTGGCGATCTGAGACGTCACGCTGAGAATGCCCCGTTAGCCGCAACAGTGCAAAGATGGGGCTACTCCTTTCAAAGGCAACGTGGAGGCCAACGGTCCAGCATTGCAGAACCGCCGGCTTACATGTCTATCGATGATCACCTGCGGTCTCAACTGCGCCTGCACCTCACTGGTCTCGCCCGTGTGAATCATACCACTCCAGCTGCGACGGCATTCAAATCCGCCATCCTGCGAGAGATGAAGAGTTTGATTCGTAGACACATGCCAAGTAGCAATGACGACGATAACGAGTCTATGGTGTCAGTGTCCACTCACCGGTCTCACCAGCTGAGTTCGCAGGAGAAGTCGTCTATTCTTGCTCGCAACCTCCGCGCTATGGATGCCGAAGATGCGTATAACATGCTTGCTCAGGTTTACGCTGGCGTTAGTGAGTCATTACGCAGATTGAGTGTCCAAGTCAAGGTTCTTCTTGACATTGCAAGTGGACTTGGAGGTCTTCAAAGTCCCAAGTCCCCAGTACCGAACACGGAAAGGCGACCGTCGGCCCACGCGGCGCAGGACGAGATCCTCCAGGTGTTGGATATGTCCAGCCTGCTTGGGCAGGCGGTCGATATTGCCCAGTCTCAGGCGACTAAAGTACTGAAGGTTCGATCGGAGCAGACAGCCAATTTGTCGAAAGAGGATTTCGTGAAGTACTTCACTCTTAACCGGCTGTTTGCAGACGAATGCGAAGCAATCTCTGGGCGCAGTGGAACCGCTTTCAAGACTGCCGTAGGCAACCAGATCCGCGATTTCATTAGCCGGTTTGGCAATGAGCAACGACACCAATTAGTCCAGGTGATGGACTCTGATCGCTGGGATGCCAAGGACTTTGGAGAAGCCGAGACAGAAGTCTTGGATCGAATTTTGACTGCAAGTACTAAAGATATCGACGCTTGGGTTGATGCCTCCAAGATCTGGACCCCCCAGGAGGACCGTCAAAACACACCCACGGAACCCGCTGCTGTCAATGGCTCCAGCAAGGACAAGGACAAAGCCCGCAATGCAGTGATCGACGAACAGAAATACATACTTTCAGACTCGGCAACGGCGATGATGAGAAGTATCGAGGAATATCAATTCTTGATGGCGAACATACCAAATATGATACCCGATATTTCTTCTGGCCTTCTAGAATCACTGAAATTGTTCAACTCAAGATCCTCCCAGTTAATTTTGGGCGCCGGGGCTACCAGAAGCGCTGGTCTCAAGAACATCACAACAAAACACCTTGCGCTCTCATCACAGGCTCTAAGCTTCATCATCGCGCTGGTTCCTTATATTAGAGAATTTGTGCGTCGACACTCACCACCGAGCTCTCTGATGGCCGATTTCGATAAGGTGAAGCGGCTATACCAGGAACACCAATCCGGGATACACGAAAAGCTGGTCGACATTATGGGCTCTCGGTCCTCCGTGCACGCCAGCGCCATGAGGAAAATTGACTGGGACTCCAGTTCAGGGCCCGCCGGTGTCAATACGTACATGGAGACCCTGACTAAGGAAACAGGGACATTGCACCGAGTTTTGAGCAGACACCTCCCGGAAATGACGGTGATGATGATCATGGATCCTGTTTTCAATAGCTATCGAGACCAGTGGACACGAGCGTTCGACGAGGCAGAGGCTAAGACTGAGACCGGAAAGCAGAGGTAAATCGCCTTGGTCCTAATGAAAAAAAAAAAAAGACTTTTGCTAATCCTTCATAGGCTACACCGTGATGCAGAGTATTTCCAAGCGAAATTGAGCAAGATAGACGGATTCGGCGACCTGGGCGAACGCCTCCTGGAGTTGGTCAACCGAAAGACGATAGAAGCCAGTTCGCAGCAGTCGCCCGGCGAAGAAGCCCCCGCCAGTGGTTCGCCGCAACCACAAGACGAAAGCAAAGCATGAGCCGGCTTCAAATATTAATCACATTGTATCTATAATTCACCCATTTGGGACTGTACAGCACATTCGAGCGACTATATATTCTGCTTGTTTCCTCTATTCTACGTGCATAGACCTCGTCATTTCTCATCTTTTTCATCTTTCTCTACATCTCTACATAGCATCGAAATCATTTGGATCATCATGACTTTCACATTCGTAACTTGTAACATAAGAGTACACATCTCCAGCGCCTCACTCAGTGACGCAACCCAGAGTAGCTAGGCACCAAGCCTGCTAAGCCAAAACCCAAATGCGATGTAATGCAATGCAAATTACGCCTTGTGCGCACCAAGACCCTTGTTCTCGCCCAGCGTTTTGGGCTCATGGCCGCCCTTCCCGCTGCCAGTCGGGTTCTGGTATTGCCCCTGGCCGCTGTAGGGTTCCGATGAGCCGGTGGATTCGGGGAGCGGCGCGGTGCGGTCGACGCGGTTCAAGTGGTCATACTATGAGGTTGTTAGGGAGGGCTTTTAGCGAATGGGGATGGGGATTCACTAGTAACGTACGTCGGGGTTTGTGCCGTGGACTTTGGTCTCGCCGGCCTCAATGGGGTTGTCGGAGACTTGGTTGTCTTTTGAGAATTCGACTCCGCGAGGCATGGTTGTGGTTGATGTGATGAAATGTGGTTGGGAGATGGAAGTTTTAGGTTAAAGCGTTGTAGACTGATTTGGGAGATAGATTAAGCTTCTGGATGGGCAGTAAGTGCCTGGAAAGAAGCAGGTATATATAGACATGCTGGAGGAGAACCAGTTAGGGTTGTTGTGGGGCGTTGACCGCATGATGAAGTCACCCCCAGCAAAACCATGACTTCACCAGATGGAGTCGCTGGTTCTAGACGTGGCAGGGAAAATAACCTTGATTCTTGGTGCATTTCTCCGTAATTTGATGACCGACTTGGCTCATTGGCTATTTTTGGTCGGCTTTACATCAGTTAGCAGTCATGGCGTGAGGGACAACCAGGTACAACATCTCCACCTTACACTACGGAGTACGAAAAGGAAAAAAGAAGAATGTAGAATCAATTTCTCAAAAAGGCCAACATTAATACGTAATCAATATACACTTACTTCACCACCGGCGACGCGTTTCTGGGTTCGATCGAGACCGAGACTGCTGCGCAACTTTCCCAGCTTCTATAGTGCGGGCGTGTAGAGCGTAAGCATCTTTCGAGAAAATATAAGCCACTTTTGCTGTGGCATCAGTGATTTCAGCATCCAGTGAACCATGAGTCCCATCGGTCTCGGAAGAATCCTCTGAAATGGATGTGCGAGTATGAGATTCAGAGCTCGATTGGTCGAAATGGCATTGTAATGCGTGATCGGGAATCGACATGTCTATTGAAACAGGTGACTCTTCTCGACTGGTAGACGACTCTTCGGATCTGGAAGGCGATGAAGCACTATCAGAAGGCTGCTCCATAGCACTGTTGTCAGACTTTGATAGATTACGTCGCCTTGTCAGCTTTTGCAGCTTGGCTGGTACCTTTCGAAGAACTGACATCAAGCGCTGGCGTGGAGACGAGTTGTGAACGAAGAGTGTCATACCAGTTCGAGATCCGACAGGATGGTACAGAGCATATCTACGCAGTGGTAGAGGGGTATTTATGTGAGCGATATTGGGGTGGATAAAGGATCTCGAATGGGCATGAAAGGGATGATGATGACTGGAGTCGATTGTTCCGACTGCTTCAGGATTGCATTCAAAGGGCTCTCTTAATGATCAGGTTAAATGCTCTTTGTGTTGAAGAACAACAGTAATAGAGACGATTGTATGGATAGACAGCTTTGGTTGTTTTGTGCTGCGCACAACGGTTATTGGCCGTTTCGTATTTTAACAATCCATCGATAACCTCTAAAGGAGGATAATGGAAATTTTGGAGATACATTACCTTGGTAGTAGTGTAGAAGGAGCCTTATACATTTAGAACTAACTTCTACGCCCTATTCTAACCATACTGAACTATGAAACTGGAACTCAAGGGCACGAAAGTATACCTACACCAGCAACCTACCGCCATTACTGCTAATCACCGACCCAGATAGATTCGAATCCCGCATACAATAAAGATACGCCTCAGCAACATCTTCCACCCTCCCCACAGCCCCCGTTGTAGTCGCCCTCGCCAACTCCTCCACAACCCCATCCCTCACCTCCGAGCCAGCCCCAAGCACATCCCACATCTCCGTATCCACACCACCAGGCGATACAAGATTAACCCGCACTGGCCTCAAATCAAACGCCAATCCCCTCATCATACCCTGCAGCCCACTCAGATACGCACTGGTAACCGTCCACCCCGGAATCGGCTTCTCGCCAGAAACTCCGGCCGTCAGTGTAATCGAGCTCCTAGGCCCAGGCGCAAGATGAGTATACCCGATCTGCGCAACAAGAAGCGGTGCAAAGAACCGGACCATTCCTGCCTGCTTCATAGCCTTGAAGTCGGTCTGCAGGAATGGTGTTAGGAGCGGTGCGTCGCCTGCTGTGAAGACGATGTGGTCTAGTGTGCCGAGTTTAGTGAATAGGGCTTTGATATTCGCGGGGAGGGTCTCTTCGTCGGCGAGATTACATATGTGGCCCGTTATGGATGCGGATGAAGATGGGTAGAGATGTTTGAGCTTGGTGATTGCGTCTTCGATGCGCGTGGGCGAGGACGAGGAGAGGATTAGCTCTGATGCGCCGTGTTCGAGAGCTGCTTCGGCCGTGCCGAAGCCTAGACCGGACGTTCCACCGATTATGAGGATCCGGGAGCCAGATAGCTTGTTGGTGTATTTATGTTGGTTGGGCATGTTGTAGAGCCTGGCGGTGTAGTTGTTTGGTCTGGGAGTGATAGCGATAGTATGTAAACATAGATAGGGCCTTCCCATTCAGTATTTATACGTGAGAGCGGAAAGATGTTGGACCGTGACTACGATGACATGAATGCCTTCGTATAGCTAAGTGTCCGCTGATTATATTAGGTACTATTATTAACGTGGCTATTGATAAGTTAAGTAGTTTGTTCGGAGAGATTAGTATAGCGCGGTCCAATATTGCACCGTCAGCCCTAACTGATCCTTTCTCGGAACAATACCATTAAACTTGTTAGTCGTCAGAGTTACTCCAAGAGAATAGTGCCTGAGTGGAATTATTTCGATTGGGATCCTCAATTAACAGGCAGGCGGCTTGATGGTCGATGGCTTGCTCAGTTTTGAGACGCCTTTACTTAGTATTGCTAATTCAGCCTAGAAAATAATACATCGGTAAGTGCCGTCATTAATAATCGTGAACTTACGGGATGTACCATGGAAACACTCCAAGGACTACTCCTGCTAATGGATCGATCGATGTATGTCTGACTGACGGCATGACCGAATAGATCGGGATCAAAATATCGCCCCAAGCGCTGGCCACGATCGGCGGATTTGGATTCGTCATATATTATAAAGGCTTTCCTGTGAAACAGTAATATACTTTAACGCTAGACTCAATGCTCGTTATTCGCTGATCGGGCGAGATTGAGATGTGGAATAGATAGCACGGAGACTGCCGCGGTTGAACTCGTGCATTCAACCAAGCAAACGACCATAAAGTGAAACTAAATTACGCTCATACCAATTAGAATGCCCCGCGTGGGATGCCTTGGCCATGGGCCTGCCTGCCTAATTTCTGCGGAGTCGTGGCGATTGACCGTATTATGACTTCATCCCCCCGGCCATCTATATAGACGATTCCTCTCTAGCCAAAACAATTAAAATAACTAGCAATATCATCTTATCGCGATCACAAACGAACTCACACACTGCATACCAATATAATAAAATGTCCCAGACACAAGGCCACGGCTCAACCCCCTCGGGCAACCAGCCAACAACATCCACCCGCGGCGGCGCCAGCGCCTTTCCCACCCCAGCCAACAACGCCGGTGGAGGAAGCGGCTGGGGCGATAGCGGGTTTTTTAAGGGTGGAATGGACAGCTCTGTGCGTCTACTCCACTAACTTTACAGAAATCACTTGCTAATTACCTATACAGAGTAACCGGCTCTCCAGCTCCGCCGGCGAATCCAGTCCCACGAAGATCTCTAGCACCTCAGGCGGAATGTCATCCATTTCAGGGCAAAAGGCTGCTGGCGAAGAGAGCTATCGGCATGACCTTGAGGAGGCGGGCGGGGTGCCTAGCGCTGAGGAGTCGAATGCTGCTGCGGGTTTCATGGCTCATAAGCCTGGTGGATCGGATACATTGCCGGGGTGGGAGACGGCGAAGGGGGCTTTCAATAGGTAGGTCTTTTGTTTTTATGCTGTCTTTTATTTGGGGATATGCTGATTTGGCTGTGATAGTGTTATGGGGAATGAGTAGAGGTTCTTTGCTTGGGGTTCTAAGGTGATTGTAGGTTGGGTATGATAAGCCGTGTAAATATCTTTAAATACTCTGGCGTTTAGTTTGGGAATATATTACTCTGATCATATTAAATCTATTCAGCTGTATTATGGTGTAAATCAAACGGCTAAAATTGATATAGTATTCATGTAATAGTGACATCACGGAGATATATCCTCAACATTCGAAGTCCACATACAAAGACTAAACAACTCCTCATAAAATAAGGCATAATGGGAATAATTGGCATTCTACATGCGGCGGTGGACTATCTTCTCACCTGGGTCAAGCTGGTACGTAGCTCTCCATTTTCCAACCAGCAAAGTCATAGCTAATTGCCAGATCCAAAATCGCGAGATCGGCTGGCCCACGATCAACCGCAAGGTATGTCAAACCTAAATTCCACTATGAACAAGACTAACACCGGAACAGACAGGGAAATACATGCGCGAGCAGCAGCCTCTCTGGAAAAAGCTCAAGCTGCTCCTGCTATTCAACCCGCTAACGACATGGCTGGACACAACGCATGCGATGAGGCTGTACATGCACAACAGCGCGATTAAAGAGGGTATTCACCATCCCCCAAGAGTAAGTGTGAATTAAAAGTGTAGCTGACAGCAGTATAACAGGGGAGAAAGAAGCGAGCCCCAGATCAGCGAAACGCATCCGAGAATTCATCTCGTTCTTCCACATAAACATGGATGATTTCGAGCCCTCTGATCCCACCGCGTACAGAACATTCGAGGACTTCTTCATCCGGCACCATAAGCCAGGCACACGGCCGATCCACGAGCAGAATGACCCCAAATCCGCCGTCGTGGTTGCGGACTCCCGAGTCGTGGTCTACGAGGAGGTCGCTGAGAGCAAGAAGATCTGGATAAAGGGCGAGGACTTTTCAATAACGAACCTTGTCATGGATAGGAATCTGGGTCCGCAGTTTAGGGACGGGCCCGTTGCGAGCTTTAGGCTGTCGCCGCAGGATTATCATCGCTATCATAGCCCCGTTACGGGGAAGATCAAGGCGTATCGGAGTATGCCCGGGGATTACTACGAGGTTGACCCGTTGGCCCTGCGGAGTGGAGTGGATATTCTGACGAGGAATGCACGGGACTACGTGGTTATTGAAACGGAGGAGTTTGGGGATGTGTTATTTGTGGCGATTGGGGCAAGTCAGGTTGGGACTGTTGAGTATGTGTCCCTGCAACGAGGGTCAAGAGCGAGTGCTGACTACGTATGTAGGATCCACGAAAAATGGCAGAACCCCGGAGCCAAAGTCACAAAAGGGGACGAGCTGGGCATATTCCAGTTCGGGGGCTCGAGCATCATTGTTGCTTTCCAGAGGGACAGGATCCAGTTTGACGAGGATTTGATCAGCCCGAGTAAGCATGCTGTTGCGGTGGATGTCGAAGTCGGCATGAGCCTTGGCCGTGCTGTAAAATCGTAATTATTTGCCACATCTATGAGATCATATCTGCCGTACTGTCCTTCTACGTGGAGATCGCAGCAGTTCATATTCGCCCGTTGGAAGGCTGGTTCTATACCGGAATTGAGATCCATGCTTAACGACTGCCCCGGTCTAGCCCGTGTTCCTGCGTCACTGGACTTTATTATAAGCCGATCGATCTATGATTTTCTCCCCGGATGGTGACATCACGGTCTGGCCTTCATGGATCGGAACAGGCCCGTATACAGAGTTCGCCCGGACCATGGAACCATCGACGCCTCGGGTGGCGGCTCTGGCCGACTGAGTTTTATAAAAAGGGTAATGTAGACCAAGCCGACGCAAATGGATATAGAACTATATGATACCCATTATACCCTATAATAAAGAATGAGCGGCCGCATTACCAGATCATCATTCCCCAGCTCAACAGAGCTCCGCGATGCATACAATCTCGAGCTTCAGTCCGCAGACAAGCGCTCCGTGCGGTTCGGGGAGCTGATTCTCGAAAAGGGCGAGATCACAACTATAATTATATTCAGTGCGTTCTACTTCCTCGTTGAATCTTTCCTGGAGGTAAGGCCTAACACAGACCGCTATCTAGTCCGTCACTTCTTTTGTCTTTACGACCAGGAATATGTCCGCACAGTCTCGAGCCATCTAACTAAATCGGTCCTCGAAACAATACCCAACACCCCCGGGCCCATTCAATTGATCATAATCGGATGCGGTGGCCCGTCCTTAATCGTCCCATATATCGGCGAAACGTCCTCCTCGTTCCCGGTCTACAGTGACCCAGACGGAAAGCTATACGAGAAGCTGCATATGCGGCGGACTTTGGATAATATTATGCAGCAGCCTTCGTACTCGCAGGCCGGGTTTTGGAGGTCGGTGGGCGTGGCTATGAAGCAGATGTTTTGGAGAGGCATGGGGGCGTTTCGGGG
The DNA here is from genome assembly GCA_023624935.1 of Aspergillus sp. PA3604. Taxonomy (NCBI): domain Eukaryota; kingdom Fungi; phylum Ascomycota; class Eurotiomycetes; order Eurotiales; family Aspergillaceae; genus Aspergillus; species Aspergillus sp. PA3604. The sequence continues at coordinate 404,724 of JAMABJ010000020.1, read as the reverse complement.
AGGCCGGATGGATCAGAACGGGGGAGAGTTCATATTCAGGGGAGGGAAGTGCGAATATGCGCATAGGATGGAGAATGTGGGTGATCATTTGACGGCAGAAGAACTGTTGAAGATATTAGAGACGTGTGATGGGATGAAGGAAGTGCAATGACGATGTATATATGCTGGCCTATAGAGATACAGTACTATTTCACGAATTATTATTTTATGTTAGTGCAAAAGCTTTAACCATGTGGTCCTACTAGGAGTAGCAAGTTCCAGGTTTGTAGTTGGGGATCAGGCATTGGGAAGGGTTGCCTATGTGATAGATCTGGCGAGAGAATAACACCGACGGAGGATTATTCAACGTAGCCCCCTGTTCATGTGGCTGTAGCTGAGATTTGCCGCATCGTCTCTATTATATCCACATTGCGTGATTCTTCAAGGGGCACAGGGGACTACGTGTTCGCAGTCGACGGATGTGAGATTATAGACCAATGGCCCTGCTATGTCAGATCGAGAAAAGGTTACACAGAGCTTGGAATTAAAATGGCATCTTGCGGCTTGTCTTGTCCGCATCGCCTGGATATGGAAACAGGATTCGCTATGCCTAGCAATCATGTGCCAAGAAAGGAATGGCCGATGGGCACATGAAGCCTTCGATCCGTAGACCTCACGCTATTGATATACTAGCAGTATCAGTGCCGATATTCCCTGCAAGTCAGGAATTCTCCTGCAGGGCCTATTGCTGTGATCTGCATCGGATCCATAATATCCTCGTAGGGACAACTGGGGCGAAGATATGAAACGGCGAAGACGGTGGTATACCGGTATTCTGTCAATAGACAGTGCTATTGTACGATTTATGCTTACAGCATCTATTCTCGGAGTGGCTTGCTTCTATGTGTTGTAAGTTTTAACCCAACGCTCTGAGAGCCTTGCTAATTGATGTGCCCCATTGCAGCCCATTATATGGTCTACTTGGCTACAGAATCCCGATGCCAAAATGGTACTTTTACTGGATACTCTGGAATGACGCAGCGAATGTGCACGCACTGCTGGCATCTTCCATCATGCAGGATATGACCATGACAGATATCTCATGGATGGACATTGCACTGAATGCTCTCAAGTCAGTGGCTTTGTCGCCGCTGGTGCACCTGATGCAAACAGTAGCTCTGATATCCTCCTGGATCCAGCCTTCCCAGGGATTTAAGGTGATTGAGAAGATCTAAGGATAGACAGTAGACCGCTCCATGTTTACTTATGCGAATGAAGGGAATCAATCTAATTTCATGTCTGCAGCCCGTATTTGAGTAGCAAGCCACTCGTGAAGGATATCTGGCTCTAAGTAATGATGCTACTGGCACAGTAATTTATTTGTTTGGTAATGTCCTTCTCTGATCGTGCCTTCCGTATCCGGAGTGGGTTATATGTTTATGATTTATTTCGGGAAGGAACGATCATGGTTTAAGGAAGGAGCCCACCTAGTCGTACCTGCCATATCGATAGAAAGCTGTGGTGGTGCCTTCAGAATGGCCGAACTGAGTATAAAAATCATCTGCTGTACGGAGTTAAGGGTTACAGCAAACTTCTGCCCTACACCAAGCACTTTATATTCGAACCGCATTGATGTCATTATCTATGGAAGGAGGATTTAAAGAGTGTGCGCAATGATATGGTCAGATATTCTGAATAGAACACTTACAGCAGATCTCAAAAAGTTTGGCTGACCTCGTCCTGGATGCCGGTTAGTCGTGACGGCAGGTGCTGGAACCCAAAGTTGTACACGGTCCACGAATTATTGAATTCAAAGCTCATAATATCAATCCCAATGTCGATACAAAACACGTACAGTCTATTCCACTTGATCGAGAGCACATATCGGTTACAACAGCCCATCCCTTTTGGGAACAGCCGTCCTAGCGCTTGCTTATCCCCGAGGCTGACAACTCTTGCGATGATTTGCCCCGTGTTGTCGTGGCCGTCTGGTATTTTGATCTCAGTCGAGCTAGGATTGATCGTCCATATATAGGGACAGCCACGCCTGCACTGGGGAGCGACGGCAAAATTCCTGAAGGGGTCAATGGCGACTGCTTCGTGGTTCGCACCCCTTGATATCTCTGTCAAGTCTATAACTTCAACTCCCTGGTTGATGAAGTTCCCATCAGCGTCAGAAGCAAACTTGCGGATCTTGGTCAACTTCGACTGCTCATCATCAACGTCGACCTGACTGATGAGTGCAAATGCACTCTCGTTTGGTCGGCTCGAAACCACGACTTCCGTGTCGAGCCAGAAGGCTATTTCGATGTCTAGCAGACGACTTCCATTCTTGGGATCAATGAGCCGAACAATATTGTAATCCTTGATAGCGAAGATAATATCTCGCCCGGCAATGCAATGCACTTTGATCCTGGACACAGGGGCAAAATCAACTATCGATGGGAGGCTATACAGCCAGGCGCCTGTTCGGACATCAAACACCTCAATATCGGTTTTTCTTTCTCCGTAGCGATAAATGACTTCTGGCCCCATGTGGATCATAGCGTGTGCGTCGTGTGCGTGGCGGTCACCACTGCGCACAAACCTCTTCCTGGACCATAGTTCGTCGCCTGTATTCAGGTCTAGCAGGTGTTCTCTAAGCTCAGTTAGTTTCAATATCCGAAAGGTCGATTGCACTGATATTATGTCAAGCAGCCATTGTCTTACCTATATCCGGTTCCACCGGATTCCGGACACCAGACTCTGATCCAAATGAGCCCACGAGAGTTTAAATTTAAAGCGTTAATGTCAGAGGGCCAGGCGCCAGCTTCGAAATCCAATTTCTGATGAGGAGGCGGCTTCTCTCCATCTTGGCAGTCAAGGCGTTGCCAGAAGATAGAGCCGGCATGTATCCAGGCACTGTAGTCACCGGCCACTGTGCAGAGATAGGAGTGAGAACAGTCCATGTTATTTTGACTCACTACCTTTCCAGAGACCCATCTTTCCCGAAGTTCGTGTTCAATAGCTGAATCGTGATACAGATTTGTCAGTTTCCAGTCTTCAAGTACAGAAAGAGATACGCTAGATGAAGGAAGACTTACCACATTGATTAAACATTCTGAATATCTCCTCACGATCACCATTATCAACATCAACTGTCTGCTTCCACTTATCGGGAAAATGTTGTCGAAGCCCCCAACTAGCAATACAGTCTTGCCAGTGTTTGCTAACCCGCTGACTGCGTGCTAAGTCGGAGATGCTTAAGTTGGCCAGGACCAAAGCTGCGCAGTCCCAGACTAGAGCCTTTAGGGGATCAGTGGTAGAAGGCGACTGCTTCGGAGTTGGGGTTTCGAGAGGCATTGTGTCGGGTAAGTGATAAGTGATATTCAAATTAGATTATACACCGAGTGTGGGGCTGCTGTTTGGAGATATTTATACCTGAACAGAAAACAACCCAGGAAGAAGCACATTGTATTCTTCGTAACAAAGCTTTATGTTTCTTTGTCTACATCAACAAAGGCAACGTGGAGTCGGACAGTGCCACAAGGCCCGTTGTGTATGGCCTTTGTTGCTGCTGTGAGGGATTATTCAGGTCAAGGTTGATGAAGTTCATTCAGCCCTAATGTAGTTGATGGAATTGGTTCCTTGTAACTAGCTGCTACAATCATAAGCGTTAGGAGCCAGGGTGATGCCAATAGAACAGGATATCCCTAATTGTATAACCATTCTGAGCATGTATCATTTATATATAGCGACTTCATAAGTATACTAAGAGAGGGATTTCACAGCTGCATCCTACTAAATTCTATCCAGTCCTATTTCGGAACTTCAAACTTCACCCCCTTCTCTTGGATCTTCAGCACGCCATCGTTATAGTTATCCAACGGCGCGTCAGCCTCAACAAGCCTCCAAACCTCTTCAACCCTCTGCACCACATCCGCACTCAAAGGCCCCTTCTTCGCAAACCCAAGAGTCTCCCTCAACTGCTCCAGATTACGCGCCCCAAAGATAACCCTATCGCCATCCTCCCCCTTCAACGCCGAATTAAAGATAACCCACCGGTAAGCCAGCTCCGCCTTGGGAATCCCCGTGTGCTCCGAAATCTCCTCCCAGAGCTTCAACCCCTCAAACATCGTCGGCTTGTTATAAAGCTCGTGGTACAACGCCCCAACCCCGGACGAGCGGTCCCAGCGGCCCCCCGCACCCTTCGTGAGCTGCTCCACGCTCTTGGTCAGAAACCCGCCCGCGATAGGCGAGTACGCGTAGAACTGGATCCCGTGCTTGCGCAGGACCGGGAGCAGTTCCGTTTCGGCGCGGCGCGCAACGGCGGAGTAGTTCCCCTGGTAGACGGATGGGGCGATCCAGCCTTTCTCCTTGGAGATCTGCACGAGCTCTTCGACTTCTGTGGCGAGGAAGTTGGAGATTCCGAAGCGCTTGATTTTGCCTTCGGTGTAGAGAGTGTTTATGGCGTCGACTTGGACTTCGAAGGGGACTTGGCGGTCTGGGGAGTGCAGGTAGTAGACGTCGACCTGTGTTGGTTAGATTATCATTTAGGTAAATGGTAGATAGAGAGGGATTTAAGGGAAAGGCATACCTGGTTTGTCTGGAGTTTCTTGAGACTCTCGTTTGCGGTGGCGATGATCTTTTCCTTGCTTGATGGCCCACCGAACCCTCCGGGGTACTTGGTGTCGATAGTGTGCGTTTTGGAAGCGTCTAGCTTGCCGAGGAACTTCTCGCTCTCGCCGTAGATGGCCGCTGTGTCGATGTACTTGATGCCTTCGGCCTGGAGGATGGAGATGGCCTCCTTCATCTTCTCGATAGAGCCAAACGTCTCTTCTGTGTGGAAGGCGCCGCCGCCAAAGCTTAACTCAACGGGAGACATGGTGATGGTGAAGTATTCTGGATGAACTCGAACTGATGAAAGAATAAAGATGGATTGATTGATTGATTGACACTACAGAACAGCGAGCGCTGCCTGGTATTTATAGTCAACTCTGTCCGTGTCATTGACAATCGCAATTCAATTCAATTCCATGTTATGACGATGATTGACATTGAGCTGCTTAGAAATTCACTCGGAGTTTAGCGCTCTAAGCACCGCTACGGAGTCTGGGTACCACAGTTCGTAGTATAGAAACTGGGTCCACTTGCCCTAATCCGAGCTGGTTCAGGCCACATCCGCCCCCGACGGTTCGGAATCGACACTGCCGGGGCTTTCCTCGCGGCCCCAGAACTTCCGGGGCACCGCGGCCCCATTTCCTATTCGGGAGATGGTGTGCTGTTGCGTGCTTGGTGTTTCAGTTGGTTGGAAAGGCTGGATAATGGTCTCTTATAATGCAGATTTTACCACTACACCAAAAGGGTCAAACCTTCTTGGAGAGGGCTAGGTCTGACCAATAGTACTCCGGCTGTCATTTTACTAGTATGTAGAAAACTCGATTCGGTACGATACACACGTTTTCCATTGAGAAGGAAATATTATCCATAGATCTTCTACCCATGGGAGACTTGTCTGTCTTAAAGCTGTGGTCTATTCGCACCCAAAACCTCCACTTCAGCGACAACCCCCAAATGATCCGTAACCCAAGGCCTGTCAAACCCCAACTCCACAATCCCCCTCCGCTCCTCCTCTCCCTCCGCCAATATCTCCGCCCCAAACCTCTCAAACCGGCGCACCTTGACACTCCCGCAGAAATAAACCTTGTCCATCCGCGAACACCCAAACCGCTCCCGCTGGCTCGTCGCCGCCTGCTGGCCCCATGTATACGCCTCCTCTGTATCCTCCTGCCCGCCGAGCTCCAGGAACGCGTCTTTGAGGTTATTCTCACTGTGCAGGGTGCGGTCGAACGGCTGGATGGCGTTGAAGTCCCCGGCTGCTAACGCGGCGTGGATTCCGTCTCCGTGCATGTATTCTGCGAAGAGCGCGACCTGCGGCGGGCGGAAGGGCGGGTCGAAGGCCATGGATTCGAGATGGGTGTTGCAGAGGCGGAGGATTAGCTTTTCTTTCCCCGCATCTGGTCTGTTGAGAGAGATATCGACGAAGAGGGCGTCCCGGTCCATGCGTGTTTTGGAATAGTGCACGCGGAAGGCGGATGACACGGGGAGGCGGGCGTCGATTAGCACGGTGGTTCCGTATTGCGTTGTTGCCCAGTTCGAGGGGTCGATGTCGGTGAGGTGGAAGCGGGATTGGATCCAGGGGGTTGCGGCGATGGTGGTGAGGTCTGATGGGGTGCATTCCTGGAGGAAGATGATGGGGGCTGCGGTTGGTGGGAGGGTGCGTGTTAGGTGCTCTAGGTGGGTGAGTGCTGGTTTCATGCGGGCGGCGGCGAAGGGCAGCATGAAGTCGATGTTCCAGCTGTAGAGGGCTATTGTCGCGATGGGTGCGGTGTCTTGGGTGCTTTGGCCTGTGGACTGTGAGACCCAGGTGGATGTGGCGGGGTCATAGTCGTAGTAGGACTGTGGGTAGGGTTCGTCGAGATTCCAAGGTACCGAAGTCTTTCTCAAGGTGGCGCTGTCCTGAATGACCTTTATCATAAGAGCTTCCATGACGGCGGCGTAGTTAAGACGAAGAGAAGTTCTCCAAGAGAAGTTATCCAAGATGGTCGAGTGAAGTCGAACAGCGCGGGGTGCGGGGGATTTCTTAGTTCTTACTCAGACTCGGTCCACCTTAGGGCAGTGTACTACTTATGCTGTCGAATCACATAGGTTAACAGACCTGAAGTCTTATCACCACGGCGATTGTTTAATCACTCTTACTGATAACACTGTTGTCACTGTTATACCTTGTGTACGGAGTAGCAGTGTCTGCCATTTCCACTTCCTTGCCCCACTGTTAGAAGCTACTAGGAAATAGTCCTGCGCCTCGTTTGAGATCAAATACACAGAGAGGCCGACCGGAGTAAATAGTGTCCGATAAGTGGAGTTGCTGACGGCTGAATGGACTACAGATACGTAAGAAGTCCAGTGCATGAAGTTATGAACAAATCGACACAGGTCGGCTCTGGATCTGCAGTTGATCTCGCCAGGATTAAGCATGCCCAAAGACCAAGTTGCTAGATAAGTTGTCAAGCCATTGAATGCGTAGGTTGAATCGTGGACTTCAACTATAGACCTTTGTATTGCACACTGCGGTATATAAGCTTTTGCTGGACTACTCGGCATAAACTGCAGTAGGCTAGCCAGAGCTGGGAGCTGAAGACGACGGGAGATTCGAGGAGGTCTATGGGGCGTTATCAAGAACGAATCCAATGTCCACCAGGCGAACGTAAGCTAGAGCCTAATTATTGGACCGAGATCTGAAGAACTCAAATAACTTGCGGTGAGTAGTGTTTATCGACAATGGTATTGTGGATCTCAGCTCATATTTGCTTCTCATCTATCAGATCTACCAGTTCAAATGGACTATAAAGTCGGGATTCCCCCAACCAAAACGTACCAATTGCTTAAACAACATTAACAATGGAACTCCCCAGCCTGGATCTGCTCTCCCGGATCAGCTTCGCCCTCGCAATCCTCACAAGCGTCTACTTCATCCGCCGCACAAACAGCGATCCCAACCCTGCACCGAATGGACCTGACCGTGGCAATGGCAATGGCAACGACAACGGCAGCACCCTCGCCAAATCCGACTTCCTGATGACCGCCGGCAACGAACTCACAATGCGCCGCCACCTCAACTTCCTCACAGCCGTTGGGATCTATCACACCTTTGTCGCCAGCCTTCCGGACCATCAACGCACCGCCCTCTGCCCTGCATATTCCCCCAGTCCTACTCGTGCAGCCAACGCATCCTCCCCCAGCGTCAACCCAGCCCTCTTCACATGGACCCCGTATACAGCGTCAACAATCGCAGTCCTCATCGCCGCCGCCCTCCTCCGCGTAGCCGCGTACACGAACCTCGGCTCCTCATTTACATTCCGCATCACCAAGCCCCCCGCGGGCCTCAAGACGACCGGAGTGCACCGCTACGTGGGGCACCCGTCGTATACTGCGTTTCTGATTGTCGCGGGGTGTGTGGTGATGCTTTTATTCCGGGAACAGGGGCTGGTGGGGTGCTGGTTTGGGGGTGGGATTGCGCGCGTGGTTGATAGGGTGGCGCTGGGTTGGGGGTTTGTGGTTACGCCGGGTTTGTTCTGGGCGAGGGTTATGCAGGAGGAGGAGTTTTTGGCGGGGGTCTTTGGGGAGCAGTGGGGGGCATATTGTGCGAGGACGAAGAGGTTTATTCCGGGTGTTTTTTAGGGTTATCATGTTATGTTTGGGGGGTGTTTTGTTTTTGTTGACATGGCAGGGCTATTGTTGGTTTAGCACAGAAATACTGCAGTGTGTAGGAATATACTGATATGATGTACTGGCGTGAAAAAAAAAAAGAAATGCCCCCACGCCGGATTGAACGACGGACCTTTGCATGGGCTTTTTCCATTTTTGTGGATACAAGTGCAACGATCTACCACTGATCTATAAGGGCGTGCATTGGGGCTGCGCAAGTGCTTTTGACATTACCAGCTAGGTGTTTGCTACACTTGATGCTGATATTGACCTTATTGTTGACCTTATTGTTGCATCGTTCTTACAGCCACTGGATTGATCAAACTCTGGACTCCCAGGCTTGAAAATATAATACATATATTACATTTGATTGATATCTGCCGATTAGCGCATCTCCAAGGTCATTGGATCAGGGGTCACATTTGACGGCATATTGCTGGGGACTCTGAACGCAAAGTCAAACAGACAGTAGAACTGTCTTGGTTCGGTAAACAGGACGAATCTGTCCCAGCCTGCAAAGTTCAACCTGCAGCTATCCGGGTCATAGTCCAAGGGCCCTGGGATGAACAGCCGCCGGGCTCTATGGTGTTTATACTTCTGGGGAAGAGTCACTTCCTGCCCCGGCCCTAAACAGAGCCACCTATCAATTCTGGTCGCCCCATCAGCTGGCAACCCACGCGCATCGATAGTCGGACTTTGGGTTTCCCGTATCGTTCTTATCCGTGGTAATACACGGCGCCGTTCCAGACTCACGGCCAGATATCTATATGGCTCGATGCCAATCTGCCTGATCTGGTCGGGATACTGACCCAAGTCTAGGATCTCTGTGCTTTTGCTTCGGAAGGCCCCGGTCTCTGCGTCTTGAGAGAACTTCTGGATTTTGACATACCAGTGACTGGTGCGATGGTGGCTCAGGATGGCGAAACCACCTTGTTCGCCAGTCTGTGGTATTATCTGCGAACCATGACACCAAATGCGAGTTGGAATCGTTTGAACAACTTGGCCATCCTTCCCATTGATAACCTGAATGCCGTCCACGGAAGAAATGCTTCTTCCGGATGGAACAGCGTCGATGTGGATTATAGCTTCGTCCCCTCCTGGTTGCTGGACAGGTATAGGCGGCTTGGACATGTAGACTGGGTGCGGGAATGGAACCTCGTACAGCAACTTGCCAGATCTTATATCATGCGCTGTTAGATGGCGGTTTTGGAGGTCAGTACCGACAAGGTAAATCCTCTTTCTCCCAAGTGCAAATAAGTTGGAGTTGGGTGACGCCCGTCGCTTCCACAGCCGCTCTCCTGTTTCCAATGCAAAGACATACTGCCTGATTTCGTTAGTGATCAATATATTTACTTTAAGGGCGGGATCGAATACCTAAACTCCTCCGGCCTCACAGGATGGTTGTTCGGACGGCATATTTGCAGATATAGATAACCGTCTGAATTCACGGCCAAATACCGGAGGTTATCCCCAGTAACCCTCCACGACAACCTTTGGACTGGATACAGAGATCCGTCTTCCCGGAACCCCAATTTCTGGTAGAAGATGGCATCGCCCGTATGCCAGACTGTGAAGTTGCCACTCGTGTCGAAGACGCCTGTGTCGCAGGTCTGGTACCTACGGCCGCAAGAAGCGCTTCCAGACGCGAGTTTCCTGAACGCGGCGTACTCGACAACTGAACACAGTGAGTGGGTGCCATTTGAGGGTAGGGCTTTATGTATGGTGCTCGACGACGTACCTGATTTCTTTACAGCAGCAAGCGCGTCCTCGTAAGTTATTGGATTTGGGATATCTGGCCTCCACCCGTCTGGTAAACAGTACTGGTGACCGGCAACGACCAGCCAGTGCTGCACAAAGCTCCTCCAGCCTTTACTTAACTGTTCGCAGCAGGCAAGATCCCGGATGTCCAGATACTGCAGGACAATGCTGGCGCAATCACAGGGAAGAAGGGTGAATGGATCTGTACGCTTCTTATGGGCATTTAAACCTGATGAAGCACGGTTCTGTTTCTTCTTGGGCCCGCAAGATTCGGCTTTTCTCTTTCGCTTGGGCATGATCTTCACGATATGTGAGATGGAAAGGGTTAGATATTAGGCAGTAGATATGCCGGAAGGAGTAGTAATTATCATATCAGTATCTACACTTGTTCTGTCAATATATACAGACGGAGCCGCAGAACAATGAGGGTCACTCTTTATGGATGAAACGATGTTGACACTTGAGATCTGACAAGACATATTATTGTTCCGAGTTTCAGGCCCTCGATTGAAGAGTAAATTTGAGACTCTTCTTTCAATAGCTGTTGAATAGTACTATTTGCTACATCCGGCATTTGGTGGTCTTTGTCCATGTATATAAAGGCACAGCGTCATGCCTCACCAATGTTTCTAAATTTACCGCTGTTTTATAGACAAAGCATGTAGCGTTAATGAGTACGGAACTCTTCTTATAAAAGGGAGAGCGGGGGATATACTGAACTGAGGATTTTCATCAAATCTTAACATTACTGCGCCAATGAATATAACCAACTATCCGACATGAAACACACACGGCATACCAAGGCCGACAAGCTGCAGCCACATCAAGACCGCTTCGCGGGTCTTTTATGGGACTGCAAGGAAATCATCCTACGGCATTTAACTCGCCACGACCTAGCTCAGTGCGAGCAAGTTAATAAAGTATGGCAGAGTCTCGTCCACGAGTGGATTATTGCTCCAAATGGATACTGCATGCTCTTCCCAGAGAGCTGGAGACTAGAAATGCAAGCCGGTGCCAACGATGACGAGAAAGTAAGGAGGGTTAAGGACGTCGGTAGGTGCTGCGGTGTAGGCTGCGTGAGATAGATTAGCAGAGCTATTGCTAATGACAGTATATCTTAGATGTACGCTACACTCGATACACAAAGCTCAGGTCCGGCAGGGCATCCAGTGGTCGTGTTATTGGGACTGAGATTGATATACGCGAATGGTCTCGCGCTGTTGTGGAGGGAGACTTTGCGGCCTGGCTTGGTACTGACTGGATATTCACGCAGCGGCTTGGCTTCCAGCCTGATGGGTCGCTATATCCCATTCGCAAGCTTTACAACCCTTGCAGTGAGGCTGATGAGTGTAACCTGCGCCTCAGTCCGTGCGGGTCTGTACTGCTTTGCAGCTCCATTGTGCCTTCTCCTGATATAACTGACCTAACGCTGGTATATGGCTGTTGGGATAGGATCCCATCAGAATCAGACCACTGCGCCACAGATCAAGTTTACGCCCTTTCTACCGAGACAGGCTGGTATCTTTGGAAGCGAGAAGCTCCTATATGTACAGAGCTTATTATAGGGGTTGGTGAAACCAGGGTTTACTCTCTGCGCCGGGAGCCAGGGTGTGAACATTTGAAATTCCTTGTAACCCAGGATCTGTACTCTGGGGCGGTTCTTGACACGGTAAGTATTCAGAATGATGCACTCGAATGCGCTCTTGCTGGCATCTGCTGCGTCCGTCAGCTTAATGGCAAAGATGTACTGGTCACCTTCAACGCTCAGTATCAGCCGCGCCAACCTCCCGACACCCTTCCATACCCAATAATGTTGACAAGCGGCCATATTCAAATTATTAGACCCGAATACGGTACAATAATACAGACCATCGAATCTAATAGGTGCAATTCAGCCAATCCGGATATGCGAATAATGCCGTCTCCTATGAACGCAGAAGACTTTGCTTTTGTCTGCCGGGGCCCAGAGCGTGGGGGCTGCCATGGGTATAAAGTGTAAAAGCTCTCCCCACACGCCACAGGCGGGAGCAGGGGCAGAAAAAAGGGGAAGAAGTACAAATATCACATCACAAGCACCGAAGTCATCAAGTTCAACAAACTCCATGTATACCCCGTGGGGGTGGACATTGATCCATTCAGAAACTTGTTTGTAGTCATGGCCAGCAGTTTTGATGCACCCCTGATCTTACCAATGGAGGAGCTTACAGCACCATTTGGGGGAAAGGCTGCCCGTCATGATGGGCTTGATCTTGATCTTGATCTTGCGCTTGAAGGTCATGTTGATAAGTGGCTGGCCTCGGGCCCTGGAAGCGCCATCACCCTCCTACGAACGCGCGAGAAGAAGGTGGATTATGAGATCCTCACGATCCGTGACACTCCTACCCTGTGTTGTATTCCTAAGGTGTGTTTTGCCGGAAGGGATAAGGTTTTGATCTACACGGGGGTTCAGCAGTACCTTTTTGACTTTGCGTTCCGGAACCATCGTCGTTATACTATGCGCAATAAGCCTGGTCGTATAAAGGAACTGGGTGGAATAGGGGAGCTTGAAGATGGTCGAGGACGCCTAAAATCAAGATATGCTTACGACGCCTAGAATAACGACATACTGACTGCACAGGATCCCGAGGTTGAGATTGTCCCTAGAAAGCGTTGGGGAAATCGGGCATCGAAAAACTGTTGGTCATGTATTATCCAGGCAGTGGTTCCAAGGTCAAAGATCTATGATCAGGCCTGAAATGATGTTGAGTCTAGCTGTGATAATTTCGTATGTATTGAAATAATGAGTGTCCACCTTGAATATAGAATCTACTGGTACGCTAATCTACCTGGTTAGTATCTGCCCTACTCGACTCTAAGTCACGGCAGCGTAGTATGAATCCTTATGTCAATTAACCGGCTACGATACCTCATAAATCTAAACACCCAGTCCCGGCGCCAACCCCGACAACGGATTTGCCATCTCATCAAGCTCAGGACAGATCCCACCGGTCAGCGAAGCACGCTGATGACAAACCTCCAACAAGATATCTAATTGGTTGGTGCACCAAGTAGAACCCGAGTAGAGCTTATTATAGAAAGACTCGGGAAAGTCTGCATCGCGGAATGGTTCGAGAAGCCGCGTCGCAGCTTGCAGGAGTTCGGTGTTCTCTGCGAGGCCTGCCCCCTCCGAGAGAAGGGTGTACAGGAAGAAGTCGTGGAATGCGATGAGGGGGTAGTTGCGGAAAATCCGGCCGAGGGTGGTGCATTCGGATGGGGAGAGAGTGTCGAAGTTGGTGGTGAGGAGTTTGAGGGCGGGCTCGGCGAATTCGCGGTAGCGTTCGGATGGGGGGAGAGTGGTATTGCAACGTTGGATGAGGAGGTTGGTGGTGAGGAAAGCGTATTGGAGCTCAGTCTGGATGTGTTTGAGATGAGATAGGTCGGGGAGAGTCCAACTGGTGAACAGAGGCTCGTAGGCTTCCTTCCAGACAGAGAGTATGGAATGTAAGCGGCGGACATGGGTGTTACGCGCGAAGTCATCAATGATTGATGAGCGTACGGAATACAGCGATGAATAAATCTCCTCCCAAATGGTGGAAAGGCTGGTGAAGGCTCCGTGGACTTGCTCTATTGTCGGCGTGCCCGTTCCACAGGGGTACAGAGGTAGGGTGCAGTCATGGAGGTAGAGTTCCCCGGCTTGGCCACCCTGAAAGGCCAGCTGTTTGTCCATTGTATATATGAGCCAGAAAAGCCTCTCGTCTTCCGATAAATTATCCCACGAGCCGTTGCTCGGTGCATGCCATTTCTGTAGGCCAACAGCGCGGGTGAGGCGAGCAGTTGCCTGGGAAACACGAATCTGGACAGGAACAGAGTAATATTCCTGGCACACAAAGGCCTAATAAGGCCGGTTAGTATGGAACAAATCATTAGGGGGAAGTAGTACCAGACTAAGCAGCGCCCGGACATTTTCTACCGTGGGGTTGTTAAAAGCCCCCAGATTCTGCAGCGCCCTGTCACAATTTCCGAGGAGAGCATAGGCCACTTCCAGATTAAGATACGTGCCCTTCGACCCAGCCTGGCGCGCCCTGTAAGCCCGCGCTTGGAGGGTAATAGCGAGTAGATATATATTGTTCATCATGAGCACCTGGGCCTGCGACTGCTGGCAAGGTGGTGAATCATAGTAAAACGCGACCGCATCTTCAAGATATTGTTTCTGGAAGACAGACGCAAAGACGTGGAGTTCTGTGAAAGACGACCGGAGGCAATCCTCAAGGATATACCGTGGCGGCGCCTGCATGGGTTGAGTGTTGCTGCTCACAGGGAAGTCGAGACATCCACCGTTGAATGGGAACAGTTCTAGCTGGCGCTCAAGGACACGCTTCACGGCAGGATCTTTGGCGGCCAGTGCCCACAGAGTCGTCGGTTCGCTAGATGGCCCTTCGACTGCAGATTTCAGACGATTGCGGAGCGACTTGAACAAGGCGATCGAGGCCGGATCACCTGGAACTCGTTCGTCGTCTTCATCGGGGATGACACACGCTGCTGTGCTTTCGACAGGCGGTGCAACGTCCCCAGCATCCTGCGAGTGAGAATGTACACCATCGGTAGTTGGGGGCGACTGCAGCCCTCCAGCCGTAGGAGTAATGTATTTGATATAATGTGCGATTCCTGCCAACGTCTCTTCCATCCGATCCAAGCGCGAAGTCACCGATGAGAATGCGTCGAATAGCTCCTTGACATTGTATGCTGTGGACGACGAGTTGGAATACTCGCAGGGAACGCCGGCTCTGCGACAGTTGGAGCAATCGGGCCGTTGACGGTCACAGCGCACTTTACGGGACCGGCACTGTGCACAAGGAGGGACTGAGGCCTCTTCTGCCTCATCTCGCTGCCGTTTGCGCTGGGCGAGAGTCGTTGACCCACTGTTTACGCTGCCATGGTGAGACCCATCGCTTTCTTGTGCTGAACGCATCTCGAGCCCACAGGAATAAAACTCGAGGTTGCGGCGTTTTGGAACAAATGTGCTAGCCGCCGCGATAGATTAGATTTTTGGATAAAAGCAGAACTCGCAACGTGTTGAACGTGAAGCTGAAAGTGAGAGAACAAAGTTGATTATTAATTGCCTGCGGCCTGAGGCAGAAAGTCCCAACTGGGCTAGACTGGATATGCTACAGATCTCATCTGCTTATTCTTAGGATCTTAAGTGGGATTATCACTGGGGCCTGGAATGAGATACTAAAAAGAGTTCTGTTTCATTTGGATAGTTTTGGAAACGGGGTGGAGGTGGTTGAGATTACGAACAGTGGGGGTGTAGCGGCATTATATAGATCTATATGCATGTAGAATACTGCACAGCTAGTAACTTTCCTAGAATCTATAGTATATCCAGCTCTAGAGCTCAAGTCTAAGTCACTGTATCTGGTTTAATGCAAGTATACCCAGGACAACCCAGGACAGGATTCTATCCTTCCTCTTGGTTGAACATGTCATAAAGCGCGGGCCTCCTCCAGACAATATCCGGCGTATGGCAGGTCAAGATATGTAGACGCAGTTGTAGAGTGCGGATTTGGCAAATGAGACGTGACAGGTTGAGTGAACGGAGCGAAACGCGCGAAGAGGCCAGTCCGTGCTGGCTATCGAAACGATGTCGGAGTCATGACAGAGTTTGGCATTCCCCCCAAACACTTAGTGACCGCAATATGTGACCGGTTGAAATGGGCCTTTTTGAACCCATCAATGCTCGCGGAAGGCGGTTCAGGCTGGGCGTGAATGGTTTACCATCGACCACCACCTCCCCCTGGACCCCCGAAGCCACCACCACCAGACCCTCCATATCCTCCTCCGCTGCCGCCGAATCTCCCTCCAGAACCACCACCCATTCCTCCAAAGCCTCCGCCATTGCCGCTGTATCCTCCTCCACCGGGGCCTGAAAAGCCTCCAGAGCCACCACCTCCCATGCCCCCAAAGCCACCACCTCCTCCGTGATGACCTCCATGGTGTCCTCCAAAACCACCTCCACCATGGCTACCCCCATAGCCACCACCACCTCCGCCAGAATATCCGCCGGAACCACCTCCTCCGCCGCCGAGGACACTGCCAACCATGCCCCCTAATCCACCACCACCACCACTGCCCATTCCTCCACCTCCGTGGTGTCCGCCACCACCGCTCGGCGCGTTCTCTACCATGCCTCCCAATCCACCACCACCACCGCCGCCCATTCCTCCGCCTCCATGATGTCCGCCACCTCCACTGTTCAGCGCGTTGCCTACAATGCCGCCTAGCCCTCCCCCATGACCTCCCCCATGACCTCCTCCCCCATGACCTCCTCCCCCGTATCTACCTCCACCACCACCTCCGCCACTGAGGGCGTTGCCAACCACGTTGCTTAGCCCGCCGCCGCCCTGATGCGGGCGCGGACCGAGGCCGCCACCACCAATGCCTTGATTCGAAGAGAAGCAGCCTCCCATGTTGTAATGTAATGTAGATGTAGATGCGAGTTATTCGGGAGCCGAAGAGGAGCGAAGTGTTCTGGTTGGTTTTTGGAAGAAAATTAAGTGATGATTGGAAAGTGAGAGAGATAAAAAGAAAAGAAACGAAAAATTAAATCTCTGTATTATGCGGGGAGGGGAGGGACCGTAGGGTTGCTAATGCTAAGGAGTTCCTGGGGCTCAGCCTTATAGGGATCGAGATCCGGTTGTGGTAACGTGCGTCATCGGCCCGCAGATCTACGCAGAGTAGGGCTGTGGTTACATCACGATCCCCGAAGTATGCGCTCGGCAGATCGCGTTATTGGAAGATAGGATAGAGAGACGGGAATCTACAGGCCTCTTCTGCTGCTCAGCTACAGAGTGATTGTTTAATATCGGGTGGGCTTCTTGCGTCTTGCTTCTACGGTGCCTTGCGAGGGATGAGTATCAGCAGCGCAATATCAATGACCCAGAGTTCCAGAATCCAGGGATTCAGCTCAAGAACTGCGAGGTCCTTGCCTCCTGTGGGGCCCTTGGCTCTGGTTTTCCCTCTGCGCCCTGGGAGATTCAATTTCTTTCTTTCATTTTCATTTTTATTTTTTTTATCCTCGGATTGCATCTGATTGTATTTGCTAGCGATGGTTAGATTCGCTGCCACGTTATGCCCTTGGCGCGTAGAAACCTCCCAAAATGCCGAGCAAGTACCGAGTCTTGACCACAGATTGACCACAGATTGAGCTAGATTGGAACCGACTAATCTTTGGGTGTTCGTTCCTTGGACCTGAGGGGTGGGTGGGTCTAGTTGCCAAGAGGTATCAGGATAGTCTAACAGGGAATTCAGTCTGAAGAAGAGGCGCGATACCCTGTACAGTGAGCGCTTTATCCTACTGGCATAGACGATTGAAAATTTGGTCATTCATCTACCAACTGCCTAGTACTTGCTATGTACGACCTCATTCCGTATCTCACAGCATCATCATTATCATCAAGAATCCAACGCGTACCTAACAGCCGAGGTTGACAGCTATAATATGAATACGTTAGCACAGGCACATTAACAAAGCAGGTTACCGGTAGACGTACAGTTAGCAAACAGCGCATACGAGTCAGCGTTGTTCAGCGCCCGCGACGCACTCAGAGCAACAGAAGCCGAATAGCCATAGGCGTAGTCCTCGGTACCGGGGCTATAGACGCCCGGGGCATGGGTGAACTCATGCAGGGTGGTGGTGGCCTGGTCCTGGTCGTAGCAGGTCGAAGTCAGCGCAGGGAGGGCGCTGTAGTACAGATCGCAGTTGGCGATGATGTCGTAAGCGGGCAGGGTCCAAGCGAGGACGTTGGAGCTGCAGTACCCGTAGGTGTCGGTGCAGAGGTATTGGGTTGCGCCGGAGGTGGTCGAGCTCGCCTCGGAGGCGATGGCGCTGAAGCGCGCGGCTACGGTGTTGCGGGTGCTGGTGCTGTCGGTCTTGAAGAAGGTCGTGAAGCGTGAGCCACCGCTGCGAGCGGCCGATGCGGCGGCATTGGCGAGCGAGACGGTGTTGCGCAGGGCGGTTTGGAGCGCTGTGCCGCGGGACCCTGAGCAGCCGCTGATTTGGGTGCGGCGGGCGAGCGTCTTGCCGATGTTGGTGACCTCGGCGGCTTTGGCGCCGTCGACGTCGATGGTGAGCTCGTTGGAAGAGAAAGGGAGTGCGCCGGACACTTGCTTGTCCTTGACGATGGGGACGGAGCCCTGCGAGCGGAGGGTGATGGAGCCGCCCTCGGACAGATCGCTGGTCGAGGCGATGTCGAAGACGTCCTCGATGGTAGCACCGGGGGCGAGCGAGGTTAGGGCATCCTCAGACAGGTCGGTGGTCTTGATGCGGTACTTGACGCCCTGGAATTCGACCTCGTTTTCTTGTCTTGTTAGTAGACATTGGGGGTTCGTGGCCTGAGGGACTAACCATTGCGGAAGAGAGACACCTTCTTGACGGGTGAAGCGTCCTGGAAGAAGTTCAGGTGCACAAAGGTAACTTCCTCGCTACCAGTGTTCTGCACAACAGCCTTGATGCGAGTGTTGTCCACCTGGGAGAGGGTGACTTGCAGGCCAGGGCTGTTGAGCTTGACATCAACGGGAGATGCGCTGATGCCTTGCAGCAGAGTCAGGAGGGCAACTGGGGCGATGAACCGCATGGTGAAGATATTGGCAGATAGTTTAGATGAAATGAGATGCTGGTGATGAAGGATATATACGAGACCAACGGGGTCGCACAAGGCTTTTATATCCTGTTCGACGCTATCATTGTCAACATCCGTCTAGCTTCCAGTCTATGATAGGATGGCGACATTGCCCGTTCCTCCGTGTAATCAATATGCTTCTGCAGACTTCGGCGATATACACCAAAACAGAAGGTGGTATTGCATGCGCCACGAGGCCTTGTGATTATAGGAATATATGAAGCTATTCGGGCCTTATCCAGTAGCAATGCCTGCGTGAGCCATCATGACTCGCTTGGGGTTGTCGTCCATACCTTGGCCAAATCGACCTGTGCACGGCATGCATGCGTCCCTCGGGGCTAGAATCGCCTGGCTATCCTCTTGCCCCTGTGGGAGACAGGGTTCGGGGGGTTCTCGAAGGCACTATTGAAGGCAACCCCAGCAGCGTTGGCTTCTGATAGGACTGCTGCTCTTGATAATACCCCCCGGCCTGCAGAATCACACTTGGCAAGCCCTCGAACACCCTCGAATAGAGGGGTAGTAGTATTAGCGCGTGGGTGCGATATTGGCTTATCATGCGTGGACCAAACCACCAGGCGGCGTCTATACAGAACCATTTTCCATACAACCTCACAACCTCTCCGCCGCCCAACCTCCAGCGCATTGTGTCTGGATTCCCGAAAACATGAGGGTTCTTCACACATAATGAGTGGCTTTCAGGGGAAATACTCAGTCAGACCGCCACAATGCTTGGTCGTCTCATTGTTCTCTTTCCCAGCAACTTAATGTCGGACACTGCATAGCGCCTGGGCACTTTTAAAGATGCAACCCAAGACCGCCCAAGAGCCTTGACCGGCCATTTAGTGCAAGTAAATCCCCCGCAGTGATCGTCTGATTTGCTAGATCCTGCGATTCGACTCAGCCAGCTATCCTAGCCTGTGAAGAACAGCAGACGCTGCAGATCTTCTCGGAAACTGGCGATAGTCACCCCCACTGACCAGGGGGCTCGGAGTGTCAGAGGATGATCTGATGCCCAATAGGTATGGCGAGCTCGTCGGAGGCTGCCGACCGTCCTCTCGCATCGCGGATCAGGTAGATTAACGAATTTAAGATATGGCTGCGTCTCGAGTCTCGACTCTCCGGTGGGGTCTCCGACAGTCAAGCAGGTTATCCCCCCACTAGTCTAACTGCTGAAGATAAGGCATGTTTCCCACTCGCCTCCTCTCTCTTCTCGTCGCACTGTCGGCCTTGTACCTTTTTTCTACCATGTCGACCGACTCTGCTTCTCCTGCCCTCGAGGTCCGGGTCGTGCCCCCGTCTATCCCTGCCTCGTTCACCCCGCCTGTAGCCGTGTCCATCCAGCTGTCAGTCCTTAATCATGCGGAGTCGCCTGTCACCGTTCTGAACTGGGGATCGCCTCTGGATCCTCGTGCGAACATTCTTGGTGTCTTCGAGATCCGCGACTCAGACTCCGACGAGCTTGTGACGATCGATACGGTCAAGTTTACCCGCAAGCTCCCTCCGCCGAGAGAGGACTTTGTTCAAATTCCTACAGGTGGAACTATCGACACCGAAGTGACGCTTCCTCGTGTTCCGCTTGTCGAGGGACATCACTACACCGTCCAAGCGCGGGGCTGGTGGCAGGCCGTCTGGGAGAAACCCCTGCAAGACGTCCCCGCGGATGACTTGGAGAAACTGACAAGTGCCAAGCGAGGTGAATTTCGGTCGGAGGCTGTGCCAATCACTGTTGCGCCGGAATAACCTTAAATGGGTTAGGAGGATGTTATCGAGGGCTTGTATACTTGGTTGCTGTTGTTGTTGATTCTCCGTGTGACTCCGAAATATACTCCGGCGCACTCTACTCTACACTACTGCTACTTTGTGCAACGATAACGTTCTTGTGATGGTTGTTTCATATTCATTTCATGCATCAAATGACTCCGTCATAAAGTATGGTACAGAATTAAATTCACATTTACTCCCGACTGAATTTATCCTCGGGCCCGCCTCGTCCTTCGAACTGTTGCGCCTGCGCAAGTCTGCGGAATATTAGCACTGCATCCATATCAGAATAGAATTAAATCTATACTTACCGTCCTCGGTCATCTCTGATGCCGCCCTCTTCTTCAGGAATAGGCTTCCGGTCGGATCCTGATGGGACAGTGTCTCGGCCGCCGTACCGTACTTCGGACTCTTGGGGGAACTTGCGCTCGGCCATCTCGTTGACGCCGGATTCAGCAGCTGGGACTGTTAGATCATGCCGTTATAATAGTGAATGGGATCAACACACCGGAGTCGCTCTGAGGGCCGAGTCCTTGCTTCGCCTGGTAGGTGTTGAGGTCCTGCTCGGCGCGGGTGGCCAAGCGGCGGGCTTCAGCGTCATTCACCATTATGTATTGTGGGTTTTCTTGATTGAAGAGTAGTTGACTGTTTGCAGTGATTGTAGATTGATGTTCCTGAAGAACGAACAGCCAGCATCTTATAAGGTACTTCATTGCCGTATGAAATCATCGCGATGTCACTGCGCTCATGACGTCAAATGACAAGATCCATCCAAGTCTGCGGTGTATACACAACCCAGCAGCCTGCGAATATCATCATTCTGGAACGGCCCAGCCCCACTGTCCATGGCGACTCCAAGGACGAGCTTCCTTTTACGTCAGTATTGCGCCTGTCGACTGCGCAGCTCCATAAAACCAACCCGGACCAGCCAGCCTGCAGCCCTACTCGGCGTATTTTCTAATAGTTACCACTTACTTACCCACTTGAATTGAAACCCATTCATCGAAATAGTAATAATCATAATAAAGATAATGACGCACGAGAACAAACTCCCCGGCGACCCGCTAACGGCCAGATCCCAGGTCCTGGAAACTGCAGCAGGCGCCACGCAGTCTTTCACGCCCATCAAGCAGATTTGCGCCCATCTGCATGCGTTCCATGTCTATGCTTCTGACCCGACGCGCTGCGTGGAGGCGAACCACTACTGCTCGCATTTGACGGAGGGTGCGTTCTTCTGTCATACTATCCTCTCTTTAACACCATCATAAAAAAAATGGGACCAAGAGTAACATGATGAAATGGAAGCATGCAGATCTCCGCCAATGTCTCATCTACGACTCCCCCGAGAAAAACGCCCGACTGATCGGTATTGAATACATGGTCTCCCCGCGCCTCTTCTCGACCCTCCCACCCGAAGAGCGAAAACTGTGGCACACGCACGAATTCGAAGTGAAATCCGGGATGCTGATTATGCCGACGCCGTACGGCATCCCGAACCCGGTCTGGGAGGCGGCCGAGACCGCGGAGATGCGAGACATCGCGCCTGTGTACGGCAAGACGTATCATTTCTGGCAGGTTGATCGGGGAGATATAGTACCCATGGGCGCGCCGCAGCTTATGGGGAGTTTCACGAGTGACGAGTCTGTGAGGAGAGCGGTGCCTGGTGGGTTGGCGGAGTTGGTTGAGGAGCGGGACGAGGCTTTTGGGGTTGATACCTTGACCAAGCAGGGGAAGAGGAGTGATATTGAACCTGTTGATAAACATCCTGGTATGTGGCCTCTGCTTTGGGGGTTAAGAGCGAGACTAATGTGGTGTAGATGCGGATGGTATGTGGCAGACCCCTGCCCAGGAGACGGCGAAACCGAGAGCTGCTGCGGGTGCTACTTGGAATATTGGCGAGCAGCGCGCGACTCAGCATGCACAACCGGCTGGGAGTTCTAGGAAGACGTTCTCGACTATACCTACGTAGATGGAGGCTGCTATGGCATCTCTAGCCACTGCTCTGCTGGAAACTTTGGCTTGGAGATGTAATGGGGATGATTGTACTATGAAGTTGGATGATAATGGATCGTCGCCAGCTGTACCACTGAGTAACTGAATAGGTTCGTAGTTATGGCCTGGCAGTGTAAAGTCCGAGAATCAGTATATATTCTTTTAGTCGATCGAGCTATCCAGATGATACGGAATTAACTATTATTACTCTCGTTATATAAGACGGACATATATCAAGCGAAGCACATTGCAATATGTTCTAACAAAGCAACCAATATACTTTCAACGGTCACCGTCTAGGTTCCATGCAGACTTGTAGCCTTCAATTATGATACGGCCAGATTCCAGCAACCGGGCTATTCCATCAAAGCAACAGCCAAATTGCAGGGATATCCAACGATAGGAATGCACCTTATGATAGAAAATCACCCGACATAAAAATGACCCGGTGGGTATATCAGAGTACACCAAGGTACCGGGAACTTTCTTCCTTTGGTTCTCTTGCTCGGATTCCACGATGCCTGAACAGAAGGTAGAGCCCGCATCAGCGACAAACAGTGAAGGAGTCGAGATGCAGGATACTAGGTCCGCCACCTTTCAGCGCACGCAGGCATCATCTGAGAACGACCAAGGCACTCTGGAGAACGCCGGGACGGAATACCGCGAGAAGCAGCAGCTCGATGTATACTAAGCTAAACCCTATTTCAGTCAAATCTACTAACAGGCACAGAGATACTTAAGCTTCCTTGCATCCCTTGCCTTTTCGGCAACGCTCCTCGCGTCATGGGAGACGACCGGAGCTGGACTTCTGGCTGGGTTATATAACGGTGGCCCGGTGGCAGTTGTATACGGGCTGATTGTGAGCATCGTCGGGAATTTGGCGATTGCAATGTCTTTGGCCGAGCTGGCTTCTGTGTAAGGGGATCAAACCACGAATATAACAGGAGATGTCTGACCTGCTAGGCATCCGACTGCTGGCGCACAGTACCACTGGACTTATGTTCTCGCGCCATGCTATCCTCACTTCTTGAGCTTTTTCCAAGGTATTCCCTTCTGCGTCTAACTAGCGGACCGTACTAACGTCCGTGGCAGGATGGATCACCGTATGGTATTCCCATCGTATAAACCATCGCCACAGCTAACGCCTTAGGTCTTCTCCTGGTCCGCTCTCGTCTGCATCGCGCCGTTCTTCATCGGAACTCAAATCGAAGGCATGATCAAGCTCGCGCACCCGGACTACGAAGTCCACGGCTGGAGAAGCACCCTGCTCATGTGGGTGGTGTCGATCATCCCAATAACCGTGAATATCTTTGCGCGCCGCGTCCTGGGGGTAATTGAAATCGTGGCCGGGGTTATGCATGTCGTGTTTCTGCCCATTGTCCTCGGGTTTCTCAGCCATGCTCCGCGCAGTGAGCATGGTTTTGTTTGGGATACGTTTATTAGTGGTCTTAGTGGGTGGGAGAATCCAGGGGTGGTGTTTTCGATTGGGTTGTTGGGTGTTATTACCCCCCTTAGTGGTATTTGCGTTGCTATACTAGTGTGATGTGTGATACTGACGCTTTCTCAGGCATCGATGGTATAATCCACATGGCAGAAGAGGTAAAAAATGCCCAAGTTGCCGTCCCTCGCTCAATGGTCTCGGGAACTATGATAAACGGGGCTATGGCATTCAGCTACGCAATCGCGATCCTCTACTTCATGGGCAACTACGGCGATGCTTTGATGACACCAACAGGATACCCGATTATTGAGATAGCGTATCAGGCAACGGGTTCAAAGACAGCGACATTCATGATCATGGCAACGGGGATGCTGCCCGGGTGGATTGCGTTCTTCAACGGCCTTGCCTCTGTGACTCGTTTGACCTGGGCATTTGCCCGAGATAATGGGCTTCCATTCTCTGACTACTTTGTCGGGATTGATCCCCGGTTCAAGATTCCCCTGCGTTCGCTGTTGCTGGTGTCGTCTTGTATTTTTGTTCTGTCATTTATTCAGACGGGGTCTACGTCTGCGTTTAATGCGATTTTATCGCTGAGTACCCTGGGGTTGTACATATCGTACCTGTTCCCTCTTGTTTCTCTTGTCGTGGCTAGATTTACGGCCAAGGATATCCCCAGGGGTCCGTTTACTCTGGGGAGATTTGGTCTCCCGTTGAATTTGGTTGCCATCCTGTTTGCTACGTACTTTGTCGTGTTTCTGCCTTTCCCACCGACTCTGCCAGTTACCGCAAAGAACATGAACTTTGCGGGACCGGTGCTGGGATTTGTTATGCTATGTTCCTGCATCGACTGGTTGGTACGTGGGCGCCATAAGTGGAGCGGGCCTACTATGAGATATCCTCGGGGGTGAGCCTGCATGTAATGATAATACATCTTGACGGCTGACAAAGTTAAGAATGACGGTTAGGATAAAAGCAAAGCTTATCAATTATCAACTACCCTCTTTACTCTAACCGACGATGTGAAAAACCCTTGGCCACCAGACCATTGCCCATATGGTGACCCCGGGGCCGCCCTTTTGTGATATCCCATCTGGTGCTGCCTTGCCCTCTCCTATGGTGATTTCCTCCATTTGCTCGAATCCCATGGAGAGGTATATATCACGAGATCGTACTGTTGTCGCCTCCAGCCAGATTGGAAGTTCAATAGACAACGCGGCCTGTTGATCTCCTTTCAAGAGAGCCCGGGCCAGTCCTTCGCACAGTCAGCCTCCAGCCTTGGGGTTTAGTAGATAAACCCACCCTTTCCCTGAAATTCATATTCTGTTCCAATAGCAAAGACGTAATAGTGCGT
This sequence comes from Aspergillus sp. PA3604, assembly GCA_023624935.1. Lineage (NCBI taxonomy): Eukaryota > Fungi > Ascomycota > Eurotiomycetes > Eurotiales > Aspergillaceae > Aspergillus > Aspergillus sp. PA3604. Next base: position 379,538 of record JAMABJ010000020.1, on the reverse strand, counting down.
TAGGCCCCCAAGAACTCGTTTTTTTGCTGCGTTTACCGGTTTACTGTAATCACGCAGCATGCGCTATATTTCTGTCAACATGGAACGGCGACGAGTGGGGGAGTCGACTCACAACACACCCCGCCACACCAACACGCCAGATTACATCAAGAAACGCCAAAGTAGCGGGCACCATTATCCAGGGATTATCTATCGATCGACCCGGGGGGAGTATGACCGCAACCGATTTCCATCCATCGGCCTCGGAGATGGTGCCGCCGTTGAGGAGCGCCGTTCGGCAGAGACCGCGCCAGTATTGTTGCAAATATACTTGGTAATCCTCATCGGACAGATTGCAAAGCATATACCGGAGGACGGGGTCCCGATCAAAAACACGACCAAGGAGGTTTGATGCAGGGTCCAGGTGCTCTAAACTCGTTAGTATCAACCTGGCGGAGACAGGGAAGCCCTAACCCCAAGCACCGGTGGTGATCGGATAGGACATCACTCGGTCGACAACCACTGAAAAGGGTTTGTTATTGATTATGGCATTTCCTGGCTCTGAAATCCACCTCAATATCATGTCGTGCCTTCTCATTCCGGTGCAGTTGGCGGCTCTAGGGAAAGGGCAACCCTGTAATTTCTTAGCCACCCTGACTGCCTCTGTAGCATCGAGTAGTCAATTAGCCTTCTTGGTATTCAGCGGACAAGATCTCATTGATTAATTACGAGCAAACCGCAGTCCTTCCTTTTATATCCCAGCAACCTTCAAGCAGACTAGCATACTGTAGCTCGAAGACGAAGATAAAATCGCCGAGTAGTACGCTAGGTCTTTACCTCTAAGCGCGTTGTGTTGTCAAATAAATGGATAGGTATTCGGGGATCATTGGACAGTATGAGTGTGAAGCATACTATGGTATCAGAAATGGGATATGTCTCTAACAGTGCGTGAACATGAACGCCTCTAATGAGCCCAAGGCGTGTGCCACCAATTACTGGGAGGGCAAAAGGTTTGTGAATAAAAGGTTGAGATCAGTGTGTGAAGTTATCGCATTAGCACTGGCAGGTGATGTTTTGGCCCTTCCTATATCTGCTACCCATCACTTTTCTCTCTACCCGCAGTCCATTGCGTCCATCATGGATACTGCGAAGCCCTCAAGGTTGCTACTCCTCCCCAGGGAGTTGACTACTATGATACTAGAGGATTTACAGGACGACCACCGCGCCCTACTTTCGATTTCTCTGACCTGCCAAAGCATTTATGGTATGGCACTTCCCATCCTGAATCGCAGAATAGTTGTCCACAGCAACAACAAAGAGTCCTACAAAGCCGCGGTGTGTCAACTTCCTCGAGTGGTACAGTATGTCAGGGAGCTGACCATCCACCTGCACATAAAAGGGAAACCTTCGCGTTTTGGTCCTGCTGGGACCTTTGACGCATACCGTACCCACTATTTACAGACTTTGTTTCCGCAATCGACGCCATGGATCAGTTGCAGAAGCTCACGATCAAGGGATGTGGATATATAGGTCCTTGTCGGCTCAGCCCTGCCCCGGCGTCATATTTCCACGATCTGCAGCGCAACTTCCAGGCGTTCAACAATCTCTTCCTGCGAGCAGTCCAAGGAAACGCTCTTCCCCGCCTGCGCACGTGTAAGTATAACGACATGTATTGTGCCATACGAGACTGACTAGCGTTCTAGTGAAGCTTGATCTCTCCAATCAAGGAAACTGGCACTGCGAAATGGAAGGCTTCTTATATCATCCACGGCTGAAGGACCTGTCTATCGTGGGCGCCAGCATTCCCGCCTTCAAACCCATGCATCCGCGCTTGTGTAGTTCGCCTCTGGAAGAGTTGAGCCTTCTTTGCTGCGATCTTAGCCCGGGCACGATGGGCAGCCTCCTCGTTATCCCTAAAGCCCTTCGCCGCCTCACTTTCAGGGGCTCGCCTCGGTCAGAAATGCCAGAGCACCTGGAGGCTGACACCAAACTTTATGTCAACGCAATAAAGAAGCAGGCAGATTCCCTGGAATATCTCGATATCAGCCCACCAACAGTCCCAGTCGAGACACGCGCACCCATAGACCTGCGCTCGCTAATCGCACTGCGAGAACTCCGAATCCGACCTAGGACTCTTTACGGAGACGTCGATGTGAGTCCAGGGGTCGGACTTCTAGGGCCACCACTTCCAGGGACAGAGCTCCCTCGGCCTGCCCTTCCAGCTAGCCTGTGCCTCAGGCTCTGGGGCTGGGACGTGCCTTATGCATTCACGGTGCATATGACGATTCTCAACAACCTGGAGTGGTCGGCTATGACTGTGCCCCTGCCTAGCCTTCGCTACGTCGCAATTGAGGACGACAAGTTTGTTTTCAGCGGCCCGGCCGCGGATTCAGATAATCCCATTACATTTATATGGGATGAGCCGCAGGGCCCATGGCGGTTTCCGGTCGATTGCTGGTGCTGCGCTGACGGCTTATAATCCTATTCCACTCTCATATTCAGTCATTGAGCGTAGAGGTTGGGAGGTTATTGCGGCAGCTGTATTCATTCATGGTTGCCATTAATTGTTGTGGTAGTATGGTATATTTTATGTTCTGATAGATAGGAGACCCCGAATTGAATATTTATAAAGAATTAGACTTATACCTGTAAATTGAATTTAGTAAATGTATCTCAGTACATGTAAGTACGGTCTTGCAATTATTGTTAAACGGACTGCGGATACTCTGTTTTGACTTCATATTTCAGCGTCAGGCCCATTGGAGATGGATGAGTAGCCACCAGCTTTGCAGGGCTTTTGGTGTATCGGCCTAGCATCCTGAATGTCTGTTCTTGCTGATGTACAAGATGGCTTTGCCCTGGCAGTATATTTTAATGATCTCAATATAAAGAGTTACTGTCAGTAGAATGCGGTTAGGACAGACTGTAGTGAATTTGTTACTTCACCAGCTCAGCTAATCTTCACTGTAATGTCTCTGTGTTATTCATATATGGCGACTATTTATTCTAAGGCTGTTATATTCTTCTTTCCCACCTGCACCCTTCTACCGCATTCCTTCAAATTTAACACCCACAATGTGGTCGGTGCCTATACCTGTACAAGAACTCCTTGCAAGAAGGGCAACCGGTATAGAACAACAGAGGCTTCACCCACGAATTACACTTCTTAACCTCCCTAATGAATTGCTATTGCAGATCATTTGGTGCCTTGACCGGGCCACAATCTCCCGCCTTGCCTGCGTCTGCAAACTGCTATGGAAACTTGCAATGCCAATTTTATACTCGAAGGTTGCTGTTAAACCGGGCATGCTCCTATCCTTTGCATGCACTGTGTATAAGTACCCACACCTCCTCCAGCGCATCCAGAGCCTATCAGTCCACGACCATAACACGATTGATCCGACAGAGGCTGAACACCTCGCATGGGTAATTACCCTGTTAGAGAACCTGAGGGAACTGATTATCAAGGGAGGATATACTCAGTTCTCCATGGTGCCAGGGGACCTAGTATTCCGTCACAGCAAGCTATATGTGAACGCGCTTCAATCGCCTTTGCTGGGCAAACTCCGGAATTGTACGTTGGCCCCCTTCAAGGGTGTTAAATGTTAGGCTAACAGAATCCATCTAGGCACTCTGAGTCTCGGCCAGGGAGACCCCTGGGACATGGCAGACCGCGAATGCATCTTCACCCATCCCAACCTCCGTAGTCTCACCATCATCGGCGCCCAAATGCACGATTTCCACTCCTTTACAGAGCACATCAAACGCACCTCCCCCTTGGAGGGACTCTTTCTGTACTGCTGCGACCTCAGCCCGGTGACTCTGCACAAGATCCTCTCCGTCCCTCGCAACCTCCAGTCCTTCACATATGTAGGCGCCCGCCAGGTCGGTGCGCCTCTATACACATCACCCCGTCCTGACGAGTACATCGCAGCCATGCAAGCCCAAGCCACCTCTCTCAAGACCATCGCCTTCCACCCCTGGAACTTCACACTCCGCCAGCCACATGCTATCACATTCCACCGCTTCACTGCACTGCAGTCACTCACATTCATGCCGTTCTACATTCTGACCCGGGAGAACCCGCCGCGATGCCTCAGTCTCACCCCTCTGGTCGATAGCAGCTTCCCCGCCAGCCTGACCAGCCTGAAAATCCTACAACGAGACTACAGGGTTATATCACCCGTGGAGAACGGCATGATGGAGCGACTCGCCGGGGCATTCCACGCCGGCGGACTCCCGAACCTGCGGCTGGTGGAGCTCTGCGTCTCGCTGCAGCCTGTAATTCCGAAGCATCTTCCTGACCTACCGCGTGATTGGGATCTGTATTTCCGGGGACGGGTGCGCGTCAAGAGGGGGTCTTTCTGGGCTATTCAGCAGCGGCCGTTGGGCTGTCACTGTTGTGACTTTGATTCGTATAAGGCTTTTGTTGATAATTGGCCTGTTGAGGTTGCTCCTCTGACTCCGGGGTTTGAATATTGGTTGAGCCATCAACTCTTTGGGTAGGAAGGTTCTTTGTTTCGCTTTGGATGATGGAGGTGGTTTTTGCGATAGGCTGAGCGGTTGGGTTTCGTTTATGTGTGAGCGAGGAGAGCCTAATGTGGTCAGTAATTTGGTCTTCATGATAGCTGCACCTGTCTCTTCAGGCGGATTTGTAGTTTAGTATGGTGTAGTGTCATGATTTGGTTACGTTGACCCCAGGCAAGATAGGTTAATATGATCGTTCTTATATGTCACCCCTTTTTACTGCCTGAAATATCTCCACTTAAACGGTCTTTAGTCACTTTTTAATAAACTTCTCTCCTTAAGAGGAGGGTCTACCATCCCGGCCAAAGAAGATAAAATGGCCGTTGGAGTTGTCAATGACCCGGATTAAGTTCTTTGATTTGACTGGACGTGTTCTATTAGTGTACACCGTTTCTCGCTGGTCCTACTATATTAATAGCACTCTATTAATTGAGGCTCCAGCTGCAGCGGGACAGTGCGGGATATGACGGGAACCTGCCGATCAGATGGTCTGCGAGTCTTGGACTCAATGGAATTGCCGATCGGTATATCATTGCCAGCCTGATGGATCTTCGGTGATCGGTCTAGACATGAATAGATTTTGTCTAATTGTACTCCGTAGTTATTACGCTTATTATCCCTCCATGAAGGGTATTCCAAAGTTTTTCTACAACCTGAAATATCAGGCAGTAGATGCCGTCTTGGCGAGGATTTATCTCTGCATCTGCTGAGTAATGGGTATCCCCTTCCGGCATTACTCAAAAGTTGGCACAGTCGGAAAAGTTGGAACTGGAACAGCTTGGAGGCGAGAACGCTGGGCATCGGAGTCCCCGGATGTGTCCCAGGTTGCAACATGGACTGCAATTCTTCATTGCTGTCACTACACTATACGATTGTGTCACGACAGTGACCTTAACAAAGACTTCATTGACTGCAAGCATCAGCCTGATAGGGGAGTCATGTGATGCATAAAGTGGCATGACGTGTGCCAAGTTGAGCATTGTGAGCCCTAAGAGAGGTCCACGACAAGAAAAGGGAGGTGGCGAATCCACAGTGGCTGCTAGGCTGCTAGTGCTGTCGCCGGATTTAGAAGCATGTCAGACGGCAATCAAAAGTAATATGCAGATGTGAGTTCAGGAGGTGAGCTGGCAGCTGGCAGCTGGCGTGTCAGCTCACAGCTGTAAGGTAGCGACTGTGAAGTACCTGCAGGTTAATACAGTGTTCCTGCAGCCGGTCGGCGAACCCATAAGACTGGACGAAAAGTGAAGTTTTACTTGCCACTGAGAGTTTGACTTTGAGAGTCTTCAATCTTCAGTGAGATGCTGGCTCTGGACCATAGTTCGGCAGATCTGGTTAAGCACGCACTAGGAAAAGACTGCCGGCCATCCTTGGAACGGGCCCTGAACTGGACCTGACTGGACCCAGGATGGAGCCCTTTGTGAATTATTATTGACCTATCTTTAGCTTGTCGACAACGCGGCCGACTCCACCTCTGCGAGTCTAGACTATTCGCTGGCTGTCCCTCGCTTTCGGTGTCGGCTCTGGGTCTGCGGCCTTCAAAAGCACTCGCTGCTCTGCCCGTCGTCTTCCGCAACCCATCCACTCCTTCGTTGAATTCCCTTTTCCTATACTCTTCTTCTAATACACTCGCTATCATAATGTTCACCAAAACTCAGATTCTCGCTTTCGCCCTCTCCCTTGCCTCCGCCGAGGCCGCCTCCAAGGGCTTCAACTATGGCAACAACAAGCCTGATGGCAGCCTCAAGGCCCAGGCTGATTTCCAGTCCGAGTTCCACACAGCAAAGAACCTCCAGGGTACCTCGGGATTCAACAGTGCCCGCCTCTACACCATGATCGTGAGTATCTCTTTGCCCTTCTGTTGTGCACAATGGGCAATATCTGACCCCATCTAGCAAGGTGAAGGCAGCTCCCCCATCGAGGCCATCCCCGCCGCCATCGCCGAGGAAACATCCTTACTGCTCGGTCTCTGGGCATCCGGTGGAAACATCGACAATGAGATCACGGCCCTGAAGGCTGCCATCGACCAATACGGTGACTCCTTCTCCAAGCTCGTCGTCGGTATCTCCGTCGGCAGCGAGGATCTCTACCGCAACTCAGAGATCGGCGTCCAGGCCGATGCTGGCATCGGTGTCGAGCCCGAGGAGCTCGTTGGATACGTCCAGCGCGTCCGTGAGGCCGTCTCCGGCACCAGCCTCAGCGACGCTCCCATCGGCCACGTCGACACTTGGAACTCGTGGACCAACGGCTCCAATAGCGCCGTCATCGAGGCCGTCGACTGGCTCGGCTTCGACGGCTACCCTTACTTCCAGAGCGAGATGGACAACTCCATCGACAACGCCAAGAATCTCTGGAACGAGGCCGTCGGCAAGACCAAGGGCGTTGCCAACGGCAAGCCTGTCTGGATCACCGAGGGAGGCTGGCCCGTCAGCGGCGACAAGCAGAACCTCGCTGTCGCTTCCATCGAGAACGCTAAGAGGTTCTGGGATGAAGTTGGCTGCCCTCTGTTCGATGAGGTCAACACCTGGTGGTACATCCTGCAGGACGCCGCTGGTTCCTCAACCCCCAACCCCAGCTTCGGCATTGTTGGCAACAGCCTCACCACCAAGCCTCTCTACGACCTAGGCTGCGGATCCAAGTCCTCTACCGGCGGTGGTGCCACCACCGGTCGTCAGACCAGCTCTGGCTCTGGCGCGGGCTCTGGCGCCAGCTCTTCCGGTTCCGGCTCTTCTGGTACCAGCTCTTCTGGAGCCGGCTCTTCCGGTGCCAGCTCTTCAGGTGCCAGCTCTTCCGGTGCCAGCTCCTCTGGTGCCGCCTCTTCTGGTGCCGCCTCCGGCGCTTCCACCGTCTCTGCTTCTCCCTCTGGCTCAGGCTTCTCCTCCGTTGCTCAGGGCTCCTCGACTGCTTCCGCCTCTCCTTCCCCCTCCAGCTCTGGCTCTGGCCTCGGCAGCGGCGGTTCTCTCGGCTCCTCAGGCTCCTTCGGTGGTAACGGCGTCGGCAGCTCCTCCAGCAGCATCGTCATCTCCCCCTCCGGCTCTGCTACTGCCACTCCTTCCTCTAGCGCCGGTGCCGGCTCTTCCGGTTCCACTGGTGCTGGCGCTGGCACTGGCTCTAGCACTGGCACCTCCGATGAGTCCACCAGCAGCACCAGCCCCAGCCCATCCGAGTTCACTGGCGCTGGTACTCGTCTCTCCGGCTCCATCTTCGGCGCGGCTGTCCTTGTTGCTGCCCTTGCGGTTGCTCTCTAGATTCTAGATCATAGCATGGCGCTCGGAACGGTTGGATTATGCGCGGGTTAGATAAACAGGCTGTATTTTATTTTATTGATCAATCTTTGCATTCGTTTGTATTCAGATCAACCGATACAATTGACGGTTTTATATATTCCACCTGATCATAACCGTAGAAGGGAGACCTTGTGCTAGAATTACCGGGTTGTACAATAGATTCAGCCTATCAAGTTATCAGCGTAACACAAGGTTACTACGTATATGCATAGTTCTATACTCAAACTTGTTCCGAAATGCATGAACCTGTCATTAAGAACCTCACTAGGTCCGAAGCATCGGCGAACAAGAACGGATGGGGATTGATATATATATATACGGCACAGGATCGGATCGCGGGGAACAAGGAAAACAATAAAAGCCAGCATCCCCAGAGTCCTGGGTTAATATTAATAGAGTTTGTCCTTTGTCACTTTAAACCCAAATTTACCAGGGCATATAGCCTTCCAAGGAATTTCTCGGCGTCCACATTAAACTGGCATCCCCGCCGGAGATTTCCCCCATGGCAGCCCACCAATAATGATGCCATCCAGCGCGCATCTTGCTCTATCCTCGGCTTTACTGCAGCGCTCGCTCGCTATGCTTTATACCGAGAAATACCCGGAATGGCATAATTGGAGACATGCAGCGATTTAATCTATTTCTCCCCATGCAGGATGATGTGCTCGCACGGCGACCGGCCTGTTTATGACGGAGCGACGGCGTATTTGACGCGATTGGACTGAGGGTTAAAAGGGTTGGCCTTTCCGGCCAGGGTAGGTGCAATTGAGCTGCTTGAACTGAACTGAGTTGCGCTGGGTTGAACTGTTTTGAGAAGTGAGGCTGATATCCATCCAGCATCGCGTCCAAGATGCGGTCCTCTATCTCAGGCTCTCTTCTCTCCCTAATCGCGGCTTTCGTGCCTGGTACTGTCGCCCTCCCAGGCACCGCCAACACGAACGGAAATTCCAACGCGGAATCTATTCCCGTGCATTGGCTCGGTGACACACCATCCTACGTTGCCGGAACGACATTCGGACTCCCCTGGCCGCAGGGGAAATACCACTTCAACAATACTGCGTTCAGCATCTCGGGGTTGCAGGGTGGAGATGCGCCTCTGCACTCCTGGGTCAACGGATACTGGGCCGATGGGTCGATTAAATGGACCGGACACGCGCTTCCTGCTGTTGATACTGGGAATGGTACTCTGGCCGATGAGTATACGGTGAGCGTGAAAACTGGAAAGCCTCACTCGTCGAGTCCTGGTGGTGTCAAGATCCAGAATGCCGCCGACGCAGTCACCGTCAACACTGGCAAAATCAGCGTGGAATTCCCGAAGAAGGGGTCTAACATTGTCGACTCAATAACGACTTCATTGGGCAAAACGGTTGGGCGGAATGGGAAATTGGTTCTGCATACGCAGTCCGGTGTTGCTGAGGATGTTGCCGCGCGCGCGAATACCTCTATTACATACAACAATTTCGAGAGTAGCATATCCGGTGTTTCTTTTAGTACGGGGAATGGGAGCTCTCGTACGCTTGTTACTGTGCGCGGTCAGCATGCACCGATTACGGGCGACGGCGAGGGGTGGCTCCCCTTCGTTGTTCGATTCTACCTCTATGCGAACTCCGATGCCATTCGTATCGTGCATAGTATTGTGTTCGATGGGGATGCAGAGAGTGATTTCGTCTCCGCGCTGGGGATCCGGTTCTCTGTCCCGTTGGCTGGCGAGGAACTCTATAACAGGCATGTGCGTATTCCTGGTGAAGATGGGGGCTTCCTCCACGAGGCCGTTCGAGGTATTACAGGACTACGCCGAGATCCAGGAGAGGAAGTGCGCGCTGCACAGGTTGCGGGTGAGAAATTGCCCGACGAAAGTACGTGGGACACGCGGGTAACCAGCCGCCTGCAGTGGATTCCAGCCTGGAATGACTATAAACTTTCGCAGCTCTCGCCGGATGGATTCACGATTGCCAAGCGGACGAAGGCCGGGCAGGGCTGGGTGCAAGTTCCTGGGGGAACCAGATCAAATGGGTTAACGTACCTCGGGGGCGCAACGAAAGGCGGCATTGCGGTTGGATTGCGTGATTTCTGGAAGAGGTTCCCGGCTGGAGTTGAGATTGGAAATGCTGCGGGTGATGAAGGGCAGGTCACGATCTGGTTGTATAGTCCTGAAGCAGCGCCGTTGGATCTACGACCTTTCCATGATGGGCTGGGCCTAGACACGTATGAGAAGCAGCTGGATGCGTTGGAGATCACGTATGAAGACTACGAAGAAAGGTTCAACACGCCGTATGGAATTGCGAGGACCAGCGAGGTATACCTGTACGCGTTTGACCAGACGCCTGACAGTGACCAGCTGGCGACGCTGGGCAGGCATACGAACGAGCCCCCGGTTCTTGTTGCCGACCCGTCGTATATCCGTGAGACGAGGGCCCTAGGAACGTATTGGGATTTGCCGGACACCTCAGACGATAAAGCGGCGACTATTGAGGAGCACCTCGATTTCCTGGTCGAGTATTATGAAGGCCAGGTTGAGTCGCGCAGGTGGTACGGCTTCCTCGACTACGGCGACTACATGCACACCTACGACGAGGACAGGCATATCTGGCGGTATGATGTCGGCGGGTACGCATGGGACAACTCCGAGCTATCCCCCGACCTCTTCCTGTGGCAGTACTTCCTGCGTACGGGACGGGAAGATGTATTCCGTCTCGCTGAGGCCCTGACCAGACACACCGGCGAGGTCGACGTGTACCATATCGGCGACTGGAAGGGTCTTGGGACTCGACATGGCGTTCAGCATTGGGCCGACAGTGCAAAGCAAGTCCGCATCACCCAGCCGCAGTATCGGAAGTACTTTTACTACTTGTCTGGCGGGGACGAGCGTGTTGGCGAGTTACTCCAGGAAGCACTCGACACAGACAAGACATATGAAGTTCTCGACCCGAACCGAAAAGTGCGCACAGACGGCTGGACACCGACACCAGGTCAACCGGCCACCATCTCCCTAGGAACTGACTGGGCCGGATTAGCAGGCGGCTGGCTAATTGAATGGGAACGCCGCGGCCCTCGCTGGCAGGAAGCACGCCAGAAGCTGACCCAGACGGCCCGGGGCATCACGAACCTGACCAACGGCTTCGTCACCGGCTCCGGTCTATACTCGTCCACTAATGGAACACTCACACCACCCCCTGCAGACCTGAACAACACCGGCCTGGTCGAAGTCTCCCATCTCAACGCCGTTTTCGGCCTGCCGGAGGTCATCTCCGAACTCCTTGATCACTGGGGTGACGCTGCACCAGACCGCCTCAAGGACGTCTGGCTCGAGTACTGCTACTACTATTCGGCGTCCAAGGCGGAGCAGAAAGCCCGGTACGGAGAGGACTTTGGTAGCCTGAACCTGATCCAGGGCCACTCCCGCTTGACTGCGTATTGGGCGCACGACCAGGATAATTCCACTGTTGGCGAGCGCGCGTGGAAGGAGTTTTATGTTAACAATGACGGCTTCACGGCGGATGAGACTTGGACCAGCGAGGAGATTAATGGGAGTGCGGTCCTGATCCCGGTTCAGGAGGCGACGTTTATTAGTACGAACGCGGTTGCCCAGTATGGGCTCGCGGCGATTCAGAATCTGGCGCTGGCTGGGGATGCGTTGGAGGGTTCGCCGTATCCTTGAAGCGGGGGATTGGTGCTGTATTGAGTTAGTCAATCGTTGTACTAGAGCGCGAAATATCTATATCGTTCGAAGAACCAAGTCAGTGCTTGTATTGAGCTTATCAATTTTCCTAAATCATGGCCTAGCTCGATACGTCGACATGGAAAGCAGTGCGCCAATGGTGGCTGTGGGGTATCAGTTGATGGGCTGTGAACCGAGGCCCATGAGGTCACTTCACGGAATCCCCTGGTAGATAGATAACAACTGGACATATGCGCAAGAGGCTGGAAGCTTCCACATGAAGCATGATTTTGATGACCTGCAGCGAAGCTCACATTAGATAGCTCGAGCACGGCGAGGGTAATGAAGAAACGGGTGCCATTGCTAAACGTGCTGCTGGCCCAACTAGATACAACCCAGATGAATAGGATACATCTCGACCCCAGGCAATCCTTCCTGAGCGCAGGCATATGAGTCACATAGGAACGGCCTATTGGTAGTGATGTTGGACTTATCCAAGCATATCGATCCTAGTTCGGTTGTGTTACAAGCAAGCATTTGATAGAGTCCGAATGGGTGGCACATCGAGTACTCAGTAGGCAATGATCCCTCGTTTCTCTCGACGACCCATAAAGCTGAAGTACCAAGTCGGCTCACCATGACTGATCCGACAGTTGGAGTCCCATTTCTTTTGTCGGCCACTGACCCAATACTCGTGGTCTGGGTCCCGACCTTCTTGCAGGGCCTTTGTCACGCTCATGCAATCCAGACATAAGCCGTGAAAGTACGCCTCCACGGTATCCGCCGTGGACGAGACTATGGCATTCCAGTCTACGGTACTGCACATGCACATCCTGACGCAGGTATCCAGGTTATCCCCGTTATCGGCAACTTTTGATTCCTCTTTCTTCAGGTGAGCGGTGACTTTCGCGGCGTTGAATCTTCGGAGATTGCCGATGATATCATCGATACTGCGATGCTTCATGGTGTTTTCAAGGGGCCAGACTTTGATGGATTCCAACTCTTTGAAATATTCGAAGAAAGTCTTTTCCTTACAATCGCATGAGGCGCGACGGAGCATGTTAGCGGCGTGTTCGAACAGACCGTTGTGAAGGACATTGCGAAGGCGGCCCCGGGCTGCGTTCAGCTGTTCTATAACCGGCCAGGCTGAAGTTAGCTAGCTGGACATAGCGCCAGGGGTATTGGAAACTCACGCATCACCCTAGGAGGCAAGTGTAAGACGAAACGATCAGTGGGATTAGATTCGGAAATATGGCCTCTATTTCCATATGCCAAGGTCTGAGTAATTTGCTGGAATCCTTCCGCGTAGTCAAATGCGTAGAAGGGATAAAGCAGAGTTCGCTCAAGCAAATAGTCGGCAGTGTATCTGATAGACAGGAGTTTGGCCTTGTAAAGTGAGACCAGCCAATCCTTCAAAGACCCATTTTGGAACTCGACCTGATACTTGTCACAGATACCTATGAGATACCATATTGTTGCAACTGGGACCACATCAGAAGTCGTTGTTTTGAGTGTTTTGTGTACGCCGCGAAACAGTATTTCTATAGCCTTGATGTTATCGTCGTGTAGTGTTATATCTTGACCATCCGATTCTCTCCATGGCCCTCGGAACATTGCTGCAAAGTATTCCGTGGTTGACAACATCTCGCGTTCGACTTGAAAGACTGCTGTCTCTGAGACCGTCCGAACTGGTTTGTTACTTTGGTCGCGCGAGGATTCGTGTTCGAGCACGGTGACCTGCGTGTCCCAATTGGGGGAGATGGTGATGGCTTGGCGAGTCATTTCGTCTTGATAGGTGGGCCCCGGAATATCTCACAGTTGAAACAAAATAAACACCAGCCAAGGCAATATGTTTGGCTTGAATGTGAGGGGCTTGGACTTGGACTAAACTACCGATAGGAAGCTAATGGGCGAAGTATCAACTCAAGTCAATAGGAGTAGAGTAATGACAGACCCAAGAGCGTATTGGCACGATAGACAGAGACAGCAATTGAGGTGAACGGTGAACGTGGAAGAGAGGAAGAAGTGGGTAGTGATGATGAAGCTAGAGAGAGAGAGAGAGAGAGAGTAAGGGAGAGAAGCCGTTGTGTTACTGCATCACACGTGATGGTGAGCCAATTGTCAGTCAACTCTCTTCCATTGTTGATTCTCATTGAATTCAATTTCTCAGGCTGCTCTCCATTTGATGGCCGCGGTGCATTTCAACTGATTGCAGTAGAAAGAAAGTGAGACGAGGGCATCCAAGTGGAGGAAGCTGAATGAGCGAGTGGAGTGAGATATGAGTTTGTCGAGAAAGGAAAAGTTGTACAAAATTCGTCTAAATTCACATTTGGTCTATACTGACTCTATCTGCTACTGTTCTAGATATCGTCACTCTCTAGACTGGACATGATACCGCCGGACACTCAAAGAGCCTGTCCCAAATCTGAATAGACAGACTCGTTTGGAGCCCATCTGAACAACAGTTGTGAGGCAGGTATTTTCCCGACTCCATATGACCATCTTCAGCAATGTTAAACTAATATTTGAGTTGAAAAGAAAGCATGTCTTGACGGCGGGCAATAAACGATGGGTGGCTAATTACGAATGCCATAATGGCGTAACTGGCTGCACCGAGTAAGACTGTTGATGATATGGCCGGTCCATTCATACCAGCTCATAACGCATCATGGTCCTTTCCGTCACTAGAACGTACATCGGCAGACGAACTGAACGGTTTCCCCTTTCGCTCGACTTCCACAATCTTTGAGCCTCAGGGCACACTTTGAAATGATCGAGGAAACCTCTCTGAGAGTAAACCTTTCTGAGGATGCGCATGTGTTTCTCAACTTGCTCATGATCGCCCTTTTCAAGTGCTGCCTCGTACCCAACGTGGCAGCCCGAGCAAGATACAGACTCGTCGACCTTACCGGTCGCTCTATCCACATATGGCATTCCAGTCGTCGCCATTTCGCGTGCCAAGGGTGCTTCTTCGCGGACCATTCTGGAGTGGTATGGCCCTTTGGTTTGGCATTCGCGAAGGACTTGCTGCTCCGAGAGGACGTACGTGGTTTCCTTCTGAGCGTCTAGCTGTCGAGTGTATTTCGGCGAGAGACTTTTGAGAACTGGGACCCGTCGAGCGACCTGGGAGAGCTTGTTGGCGAAATAGGTCTTCAGGTTTGCTTCGGTTATGACGCGAAGTTTAGGCGAGGACGTCATGCAGGTCTGGCAGCACCGGATCAGAGCTGGAACAAAGACATATCCACCGAATGAGCCGCAGAGGCGACAGTTCTCCGTGTGAAGGGCGGCAGTAAGGTATGTAATACGGCGCTATGCCCGTTCGCAGGACCACACACCAGGCGTCAAAGGCATGTTCGACCAGCAGTTGATAAGACGGAAGGCCGTGCACAGCTTGGGACGCCCGCTTATTCACATGGCAAGAGGAGAACAGCGATGCGATATCAAGGTGAAGGCTCAGACCTCGTTCAGGACTTCAGTGGGGAATACATCAAGTCTGCCGAGGGTCGCTGTAGGGTCGGCAGGGGGGTACAGCAGAGAATGGCGCACGGCATCATGATGGGCGGGGTTGACTCTAGCAACAGCGATATCCCAGTCACGGCGGGGATATGCAGCAACTCGCACGACCGCGTCCTGTTCCTGATCGAGGTTGCTGTCCATTGTTGTTGAAGGAAACAAGATGTCCCCCCGCGAACTCGTATTGAGATCGGTGGCAGCCACGTGGTGTGGCGAACTCTATAAGGTGTCGACAGTTCTATTCTTTCTCGGTGGCCCCAATCGAATCACGGATCTTGTCACACAGCTCCAGCATCTTGTACGGCTTATGCACGATTCCATCCATGCCGGCATCCAACATGCCCGCCTGCTGGTCTTGTCGCACGTTTGCAGTCACCCCCAGGATAGGAATGTGCGTCCCCTTGTCCTTCTCGAGGGCTCGTATCTCTCGCGTCGCCGAGTTTCCATCCATTACAGGCATCTCCTGGTCCATGAGGATACAGTCGAACGTACCGCGCCTCCACGCGTCAAGCGCCTCCTGTCCGTTATTCGCTGTTGTGACCTCAAAGCCCGCGATTTTCAGCTTCCGCGAGAGAACCCTTTGGTTGATGACGTTGTCTTCGACAAACAGGATATGGCGAGGGTCCTCCAGCTTGGACATGTTAGTTATTGCCTTGGGCTCTTGCGGTGGCGAGAATTCGTCGACGTTGGTGCCGCGCCGAGTTGCCATTGACGGGCCGTCGCCTCGCGCGACTGCGGCGGCCAACTTTGCCGAATGTTCCTTTCGTTCGTCACTTTTAGTGCTCATTGCGACCTCGTTGACGTGCGTTACTGGCGGATCCTGAGGGAAGTCCGCCATGGAGGTATCGCGTTTGACATCTGGAGTTTTGCTGTCCAGATCCTTAATCTGATGGCACAGTTCATCCACAGGAGACTCCCTGTCTTCTTCTCTGATCTCAGGCGTGTCGACACATCGGCGGACGGTGAAGAAGAAGCCGAAAGTGCTTCCATCGCCTTCCTTGGAGCTGACGCCAATCTCGCCGCCGTGCATATGGCACAATCTTCGACTGATGTTAAGGCCCAGCCCGTAGCCCCCGTAGACGCGATCTGTTCGAGGGGTTGCCTGCTTGAATCTCTCGAATAACAGTTTCTGGTGCTGGTCGCTTATTCCAATGCCGGTATCCTTGACGGCGACCATGATATAAACCGACTGGCCGCCACCCCAATCAGGTCCCCCAGTAGAGTCAAGGTTCAGAGCAGTTTCGTTTGGCTCGAAGAATACAACATTCGGCGGGTATGACGGTGGCCGTACCCTGGCAGCTCCCATGGAGACTCGAATTTTCCTATCGCTCTGCGACTCAGCCGTGAACTTGATAGCATTGGAGACAAGATTGATCAACACCTGACCCATCTTGTCGAGGTCGGCGACCACCCAGTCCAGGTCACAATCAGCATACGATTGGTCAAGCTGGTACTGGAACTCGATCTGTTGCTTGCGAAGCTCAGGCCGAAACATGGTAAGCAGCGTAGCCAAATGCGTCCGTGGCTGGACTTGTTGCGGCGCCAGGGTCAGCATCGACGCATCCAACTTTGAATAAATCAGCACATCGTCAATGATCTTCTTCTGATGCGCGACGCAGAGGTTGATCGTCTCTGCGGCCTCTGCAATCCTGGCCATTTGCTCCTTCGCGTCGTCCGGTGCCTCGTCCTGCACCACATCCATGATATCCTCCGCGCAGTGCAAGATCGCAGACAGCGGATTGCGCACCTCGTGGCTAATCATATCAATGAACCGCTCCTGCTGCTGCTTGCGCTGCTTCGCATCATCCGCAATCTTCCTCTGCAATAGCTCCGCTGTCTTCTCCGGTGTAATGTCGCTAATCATACAGATCAACCCGCCGCGATCGCTCAACCCAAACTGCTCCACATCGTCCTCGTCCAGCGGCGTCAGCGACAGACCCCGCCATTCCTCCGTCTTTCCTATCGCCCGGTATTCTCTGCGCATCCCCGTATTCGTCTGCACAGCGACATGGTATCCTTCTGCGATCTGGTCGTAGTCGTCGCAGTGGATCGATTGCGATAGACAATCCAAGCCCCTGGGCAGATGGCTCGCGGTGAGGTCGTGGAAGCGCCGGTTCACGAAGACAATTTCGTCGCGCGGATTCACAACCGCCACGCCGACAGGCAGTGTGTCTGCCAGCTGCTGGGCGCAGAGATTCCCGCGGTGTTCGCCCTTCGGCATGTCGATCGATTGGAATGCACTGACAGCGTATTGAGAAACCAGCTCGAGCGCGGATCAGCACAACACAGGGGATTGCATGTCGCAGAAATTCCGATCTGTCATTAGGTATCTTCGATTAGGAGGGTATTGCCGCCGGCGCCACAGTTGGATTTTTCCGCCTTCCTTTAAGGTTGCACCTGGTTTTCGTGACGAGGTGTTGGATGATGTCAGGCTCCACATTCCGCATGCAGTGGCGTTCTTCTGAGGGATTCTGGCTCCGACTGTGGCTTTGTCTAGACAGGTACCGGGGATTCCTGTGGCAATGGGGTGGCACCATCGCCGAATTTTAGCGAGCAGTGGCAATTGCTGACTCTAGATTATTCGACCAAGATTCTAGAATCATTACCCCGCCCCAAAAAAATGAAAGAAAACCACAAAGCAGAGTGCAGAGAACTAGATGGATTGGCCGCTCCCAATGCACTCTAATGACCTTCTGTATTTTGCTAGAACTTTGGCTGCGTGGTCGTTGCTTACATAGGCTTAAACGAATTATTCCTAGAGCTACAAGTCATCCGCCGGCAGTATCTTCAGGGAAGCTGGCTCAATTCATCAGAACCCTCTGCTATCATATAGTCTAATTGGGGACCTCTTCAATAGACTGTGTTCGCGCCGGGCGTATCATAAACTGTGCGGATTAGCCATATACAGAACCTGCAGGGGAGACCTACAGTGAACGATGCCGCCCCAAATTCGCACTCGATCCGCTCTTCCTTGAGAGGGTCAAGTCCAGCCCGTTCATAAACAGGCCTGCCCTCTTCTGTCGCCTCAAGATAAAGATCCAGCCCCAGCCGGTCCGCCTCCTCAATCCCCCACTTCACCAACTCCCTGGCTATGCCCTTCCTCTGGTACTCGGGATGCACACAGAGTCCCTCCAACTCAACCCTCCGTTTCAGTGTCACCCCCTTTCCATGTCCCCTGTCTACAGGCGAAATGCCTAGAACCTCCCTCTTCCCTTCCTGGATCGTCCTCCAAGAGGGCTCCGCGATCTCCTTCCTCAACTCGGGGATATCGAGACCGAGCCGCGCCCCGACAATCTCGTCAACAGACTTGTCGACGACTTGATCCGTTTCGTAGACCGCCCACTGTGACCACCCGATTATCCTGCCTTTGTCCTCGACTTTCTCCTCTCCGTCCGCATTTGACGGGGATGAGACAGAAGTAGACGCAGACCCAGAGAAGTCGACGACTTTAAAGGCCGTGATGTGTTTCTCCGTGAAAGTCTTTTCTCTGCTAGCCACTAGATTTGAAATTGAGGATGGGGATAGTTTTCCGGTGTAGAGAAGCCGGTTGTTTGCGTGGAAGGCGACATCGGCGAGATGGTAGACTTCCCTTAGGTCTGTGATGAGCAGGGGTTGGATTTCGATGTTTGGGGGCAGGGCTGGGGCCATTTTCGTCGTGATACCGATATATATCGGTGGAGGCAGGTATGAATGTTTATCTGGGACGGAACAATGAATATTTACGAGAATAGAGACGTGACATTTAAACCTCGTTGTGACTCACTCGTGCTGACTGGGAGGCTCTAGGCTCCTCTTCGCGCAAGCTATAGTCGTATTTGTCCATGCTTAGCAGGGCTTTCCTGGGCGATGCGTTGATCTCATTTGAGGAGCAGAATACTTCAGCCTAGTGGGGCGCATGATAAAGCTGCCTGGCTATCATATCAGGTTATGCCGTATCGAACTAGGGCTATTCTAGTACTAGTGATGGTTTTAACTGTATTAACAACATGTTTCACCTAATTGTGTCACAACACAGTATTCTCATGAATTTAGGCAAGCTGCCCTTCTATTTACACTACTAGGTTGCAACCATTCATCCCCCGCGGGCATCCAGGATAATAAGGCGACCTTGCAGCAGAATCTGTGGCAATACAGTTACTTTATATTCATATAACCCTGGTATCCTAGGCACTCTACTGGGCTCCGTTCCCGATCTGGTCGCCTTATAATTGACATGTGAAGATATGTATTGCAGTGAGATATCGGGGTTGTGAAGGCTAATACTTAGAGGCTCATAATCATTGTTGAAGATAGTAATATAAAGACACAATATTGCTATACATCCACAGTGGCTTGAAGACGTGTTCTCTGCTCTTTGATGCCTATTCTATTTATAGGCGCACCTACACCTCGAAAAGCATTAAGCATTCCTAAAGAATAAAGCTGCCACCATGGAGGTAGACCAGAAGTCCCCATTGTTGAGACTGCCCAATGAGCTGTTGTCACAGATTTTCTCCTATGTCGGAGGGGCTCACTGGCGCAATGTTCGTCGCGTGTGTCGCCGCATTCGTGCTGTCGCCCTGCCGATAATGCACCGGCACAAAGTGGCCGCCACCTTGATAGACCAGCTCAATCGCCCGTCCGTCATAGACCGGTTCGAGCGAAATCCCGAGTTTGTCAGATATGTAAAATCGCTGACTGTCCACTACCATATGGGCCTGACAGACTGTCTCCCCAAGTGCTATGACACAATTCGAGACCCCCCGTATGTGGAGGATCTCTCGCCCCTGATTGCACAAATGGAACAACTTCAATCGCTCGCGATCAAGGGAAATAGCCACGAGGTATGCTATGGAGCCGAACTGGCAAAGCTCGACCAGGAACATCGCGCGCATTGTACCAAGTCCAAGTGGATGGGGGCATGCACCAAATTCCAAGATCTTTTCATCAAGTCTGCTTCCTCTCCCATCCTCACCAACTTACAGACCTGTATGTACGCTTGCTCACCCTTTATCCCCGAAGGAGTTCCTCCCTTAGCTCCATGCTAAAGCTCACATTCGCTAGGCGTTCTCAACTTCTTTGACGTAGATGAATTTTGGGATTTGTCGCTGCGTGACGCGATTTTCCTGCATCCACACCTCAAGCGTCTTTCGATTTCGGGTGCTAAATCGGGCACTTTTCGATATCTGGACGAATGTTACAGGCATAGCACAGTGCTTGAAGAGCTCACCCTGCGTGGCTGTGACATCAGCCCAGACAGTCTGCGCGGAATCCTCACGATACCAAAGGCCCTAAAACGACTCACGTTCAATGGAAGAATCCCCGGGAGAAGGGCTTATTCAGATGCCCCAAGACAGTCGTACATTGATTCCATCCAGGAGCAGGCACACTCACTGGTTGCGTTAGATCTTTGCCTCCCACTGGACGTCCTCTACCCATTTCTACGGGAGCATGCCCCAAATACACCCGTGGATTTCCATGCATTCCGCTCCCTACAGGAGCTGACGACAGTCACGCAGGCCATTGAAGGAAACCCGGTCCCAAGGCCCCATCCCCCGGCTACTAACCCTTTCCCAGCCAGTTTGAAAACACTTCGTCTCCGGTACCTATCACATCATCGCGACTCAGAGTGGGAAGGCCCATATAGATCTGCCATCCGGTGCTGGGCCGCTACTGGCGCGCTACCGAGCCTTACTTCGGTTGTCTTCATCAATCATCCTACCGACAATGACTGTGGGGTGCCGGAGGTATGGCAAATGAACAGCCCCAGTAGGATTATCACATTCGAGAGGGATCCATACAAGTGTCCAGCACCTCTGCCACAGCTTCCGGCCGGTGAGAAATGCTCGTGCTGTGACTCTAACCGCGAAATTGCATTGCTTCCGCCGCTACATTATCTATGAAATGCCATAGCGAGGGTAGCCTGTGACCAGGCCGTGATACCATACAGTGGGTATTGTCTCTTTTACCTAAGTAATATTTCGATGACCCGAATGTTTATGTTGCGTTGGTGACTTTTGCTGTCTGCCCATTTTGTCCAAACTTACCCACCATTTATTGAAGGAATTGAAGTTAACCATGTTCGTATATCCATCTTACAACCATCCTGTCTGTCTGTTTCTCGTTCCTAGTTCCCACCGATTCATGGTATCCTGAAAGTGGGATTTCAAGTCCCTAGGGGTACGCGGAGTGAGCTTAGAAACCAGTGTAAGTTTTGATAAAAGGCACCGGGCGCCTACAAAGGCTACTAGAGTGGCCTGTTCCTTATTGCGTCAATTTCACCAATTTTTCTCAGAGTAAATTGCGTCTAGATATATGCTGTTCGGCCGTGAACTCTGTAGAAGTCATCGGACCTGGATCACCCATAAACAGCCTTATACAATAGCACAACACACTCGCAGCCATGAAAATAATACCTGCATCTTCATCTTTAGAGTCTCATAAGGCTAGAGCGCCTGTCTAGTCGATATGGTGCGCGGAAAGCCACCTGGTACGGACAGCAGAGGTGCAACGCTCGCGCGTTTGCAGGAGGGGCAGCTCTATTTCCCCCTGTCCCAAAAGTCGATGAGGCACTTGGGATGAACAGAGCCACATCTGCTTTTCATCCAAGCTTCTTTTCATTGGGCTTTGATCACTCTGGTTACCGATATCCCATCCCTTCATACAAACGTGCGCCATTCTACGCTCCCACTCAGTATGGACGCAATCAACATTATCATCCATATACGTACCTTCGCCAAATTCGTCACCGACAAAGTCCAAACCATGGCTGAATTCAACAAGTCGTATGCTGAAATCGCTCAGAAGTTCCAGCAAGATCTTCTTTTCCTCCATTCGTTCGAAGCACTCTTTGTCGAAGATGACGGCAACTTTATCCGCAACGAAAGCATTTCCGAGCACATCATCGTCTCCCAGGGCATCCTTTCGTCCATGGGTCGCCTGTTCTCCGAATACAAGTCGATAGCTGAAGAGTATCGGGAGTCTGAACCAGCCGACGAAGCTGGTAGCCTGTGCCAGCGAGCGAAGCGAAGGGTCAGCTGGGCCATCTGCGGCAAGAGGAAGACAATGGATGTCCTTAAGCAGTACAGCGCGTACACCCAGAAGCTTCATGAGACGAAAACTCTCATGCTGTTGACACTAGCTGCTCTCGACGACGGGTGCCTACGAGAGGTTGCGAACCGCAAGCAGGCGAGAGCACTATTTGCTTCCACACCCATGCTGCCAGAAGAGTTCACGGCTCTCGGAGGAAGACTGCAGATTGACAATGAAGAGGCAGACAGTCACATTGTGGGATCGTACACCGAAGAGAATGGAAGGGCATGCCGAGTTATGGTGGAATTCCGGCAGTACGGAGAGCAAACACATGAGAACGCGCTGCACTCTACCAGACAGCTTGCTTGGTTCCTGCATAGAGCATCTCTGTCGGATACGGTCCAAGCCTCCTCTCAGACCACTACCCAGGCGATTCCTTTCGTTGGATACCAATACGATCCAGCCAGGCGCCGCGATGTATTCATCTTTCCGGCCTTCGATGAAAACGCCCCGTCGACCTCGCTCAACGAGATGATTCGGAGCCACGGTGAGTCTAGCGCTGCAGCCGGGGAGTATACGCTTGGCCATCGTTTCATGCTTGCTACGCATCTCGCGTTGATGGTCTTCGGCCTGCGCAACTTCCGGTGCGTCCATCGGAACATTTCAAGCCATTCTGTGATCGTGCAGCCGCCTACAAGCGAAAGGCCGCGGTTTTTACAGCTCGTTGGATGGGAGTACGCCGCGGAAGAAACCGATGGGACCGAGCCAGTCGTTGATAATCCCGCGCACGATCACGCTCTCTACCGGCACCCGCCCCTAGGGGTCGAAGAAAGCCACAACCCCAATGCTACACGGGACATCTACTCTTTAGGAATGGTGTTGCTGGAAATCGGTCTATGGACTGTGGTGGCAGATATATATGATTCTGAGTCCGGGCCCTCATATCAGGCCACAGATCCGGAATCGCTGCGAACAATTTCAGCCGCCTTGGCCGGGAAGGCGGAACGCGACCTTCCCAGCAAAATGGGTCAATTGTATGCCGATGCGGTTAGGGAATGCCTCAAAAACAGCATCGGAACGTACCGGGACTGCGACGAGCAGACCAAGGCCACCGTAGCCCTGCGTAAGCTCGTCATGGATGCAGTGGAGGGTGGTCGCCGCTTGTAGGGCCGGCTCAATGGACCAGGAGTTCTACTCAGTGGCACGGCGATGTACTTGTCTTTTGAAATGAAAAAGCATTCATTCTGAATAGATTCATTTGGTTTCATCTTCAAAGCGCCATTTTAGTAGTAGATAGGATCACAGCTGGACGGGGATTATAAATTATTAGGAATTCGGTGCAAGCCCCAGTGAGACCATGGAAGAGAAAGGTTTGAGCATCCTCAACTAACAAAGGCTTCATTGGCAATATAATGAGTTTGAAACAGTGCTTAGCGTGATGCATTATTTGCCTTGATATATGTCCCTTTGTCCATATGGCTGAGACGCCTTTGTTTACACACTCGACACAATCACCATTGTTTCTCAATACAAAGACGCCGCGGAGTCATTCTGTGAAACGGCTAGTTAAAAGGGACAAGTGAGGATTTCACGTTACAGCTTTCTACGCAGGGGGCTTCGCTGCTTTTAATGCATCACTAGATCAGAGTACGTCGAGATAACGACCCGGATATATGACAGGCAACAAGGAACTCTCGAAACTTGCGCGCTATAGTCACGACGGAAATGGGACGGACTCGTGATTCTTTCCAGTTCCTGAAACAACATGAAAGCATCCTTAAAGTATAAAAGCTGATGTGCCCTTTGATATTGGCTCTACTTAAACCCGCTTGTGTACCGAGTACTTCCACCCCCATTCATTCATCGTAGATCATGGCGGAAATGAATCAAACCTCTCGACTTCACAACTTGCCGGTCGAGTTGCTGATGGGGATATTTGTCTACCTTGATCGCGCTTCCCTGATTCGCTTACGCTGCATATGCCGTCGTCTTTATGATGTCGTGGCGCCGGAGGTCTATCGGAACCCGCGCATAGAGGACGACAAAGGTAGCTCTTTTGCAGCATGCTTGGACGAAAGGCCTGACCTCGCCAGACATGTCAAGTCCTTGACAGTGCACTATCATCAGGGGGTGATATCCGGTCGAGATAAGATCAATTCCCTAACAAAGCTTAAAACATGGCGACCAAAGCTGCCCGATCTCCCAGTGGCGCCCTCTGAGAATCCTCAATATGCAGAGGCTCTGTCGACGCGGTTGACCCACATGGATGGGCTTCGAAAGCTGGTGATCCGAGCATATGCCTACGAGGACTCTTACGAGGATTTGGCAATAGCCCGAAACCAGGGGGTGTCGACGCACTTCACCAAGACCCGGCAGCTGGAGGAATGCGCAAAATTCCATACACTTTTCCTGCAGTCAGTCTCGTCTCCGATTTTAATGAACCTCCAGACTTGTATGTATTGTCCGTGAAGCCCTCGCTAACATCGCCCAAGTGACAATGGCCATTGGGCTAACCCTAAACCCGCAACATCCCATCCAACCTCACCAGAGCGGGTTTTTATTTCATTGCCCACAGTAAGCTAACCCCAATCTTAGGCGAGCTCAACCTGAGCAACGGCGAATGCTGGGACCTTGGCTTGCGGGACTCTATCTTCCTCCACCCGTATCTAAAACGCCTTTCCATCTATGCAGCCACCATGAAAGATTTCTGCTGTTTTAACGAGAACAGGAGGTACAGCACCTCCCTTGAAGAGCTTACCCTGCGCGGATGCGATATTGGAACCGAAGCTCTGGGAAAAATCCTGGCGGTCCCCAGGGCCCTCCGACGACTTACCTTCAAGGGCACGATTCGTCAATTAACGCTCCGCGCGGGCAATGTCAGACAGCAATACATAGACACCATTGCGCAACAGGCGCATTCACTACTCGCTTTGGACCTCGACTTCCCCATAGATACCTGTAGGAAGTCTCGAAGCTGCCCAGCAGACTTCCAAGCCTTTTCGGTTTTACAGCAGCTAGCCACTGCGGTAGATGTTCTCGAAGGGAATCTGTGTCCGTGGACTAGCCCGCTCACGCTGCACCTCTTCCCGACGAGCTTGGAGAGTCTTCACCTCATTTTTCACCATGGTGTTACTGATTTTACGGTCTGGGAGGGATTGTATGCCGAGGCAGTTCATCGGTGGGTGGTCGACGATACCCTACCTAATCTCAGCACAGTCACTTTTGGCATGATGGAAAAACGGTATAATGGCTATCTGCGAGAGGAGTCAGACTTGCTCTTTCCCAACACAAATGTAGTCCTTCGTCGACGACATGTCCAACCGGAGCACCCGTTCCCAGACATCCAGTGTCTCTGCTGCGAAAGCTGGACGGTTTGCGGGAATCCTTTCGGGCTCTAGTTGTTGTTATTTTCCGGCGAGATCTGTGCCATTAGTCAAGAATAGTCTTACACGTTCTGCATCGAGTGCATATAATGTTGTATTTACTAGCTACGACTTTCCTGATTGGTTCGTAGTATCGGAAGTAATGCAGTACTTGCTGTAAGATTCCCAATTATCAAAACGTTGACCATATATATAGTTAACTGTCTTTAGACTATAGAAAAACTAAAGCAACACTCTCTTTAGCAGAGTCTCCTCTAGACGTTGTAAACAGGAAATCTTATCCACGGCATGCTTTGGCTGAATCTTCATCACAAACCATATCGCCTCTGACGGCGCCTTTCGTCTGCAGTAAACTGATTAGGCTTTCGCGCTCTTTCATGTAGGCCATATCCAGTGGTGTTTCCCCCAATTCGTTCACGGCGTTGATATTGGATTTTCGCTGCAGCAGCGCCTTAGCCATGTCCTCGTCGCCCTTTTTTGCCGCAGTATGCAGTGGCGTCGAACCTGTAGAGTCGATCTCGTTGACTTCGATCCCTTGGTCTAGGAGGAAGGTGAGGAATCTAGTATTCCCATGGGAGGCCGCAAGATGTAGAACAGTTCCAGTACCATCCCAGGATGCGTGACCTTGCACATTCCATCTGGTATTCACGTCCGCACCAGCATGGCAGAGCAATTCAGCTGCTAGCCAGTGGCCAGCCACCAGGGCCTGCTGTAGCGCTTCATCAACATTATGGAAGGTCGTGACGCTTCTGCACTCCTCCGAGCTGCACAGTGATTTTGGCAGTCCGAGGGGATATCAAGTCACTCGGTCATCATGTCCAACAACCCGAATGGAGATGGTCAAATCCCACACCTCATCGGATGGTGCTATGCGCGCGAGCAGAATGGGGAGACCCTGAAGGTCAATCCAATCGCGGACAGGGCATCCAACCTGTATCGCCACCCGAAGCGTCAAGGGCACCCCAGTGACAGGTTCATGGTCCGGCACGACATATACTCGCTTGGCGTGGTACTGGTCGAAATCGCCCTTTGGAAAACAGTGGACACAATGTGCGAAGGTGTCTATTTGCCCGTCAAGATACGTGAGACCTTGTTGCAGCGTACTAGAGACACAATCCCCTGGCTCATGGGCGAGTGTTATGCAGAAGCTGTGCGGCGGTGTCTCGAGGGGGATTTCAATATCCAGGGTGACTAGAACCGCGAGGCCCAGCTCGGCCTTGCGTTCAGGGAGTTGGTCGTTGATGTGATTGAAGCTGGACGGGGTCTATGAGGTCACATTTTCCGTACTACTTGGTGAAGTCAATTCTCGAATACGCTGTGATGCTATTATATATTGTCGAGATAGCTTCCATAGCACTAGATTGAATATACTATCTCCTGCTTGGTTCCGTTCTACACTCCCTTCTAATCTTTAACATGATTATTCTGTCCCAATAACAATCACTAATACTCCCTTCTGATACCGGTAGAACAATCAGCTCCTCCTCACCCCATTCTGCACCAGCGGCTTCATGCTCGAAAAGGCATATCTCGCAATCAACCACCTCCCACTTTCCTTCTTCATGATAAACAGTTCCTGGTTCGAATGCGGCTCCGATGCCCCCGTAGCCAGTATCGTCTTGGTGCCCTCAGCCGTCGTCCTAGCGAACGCCCACTCCGGGGACATGACAACGATTTCCTCGATGTGGAAGGATATGAGGAGGTGGATGGATGAGAAGATGCGCGTATATGACTCGCGTAGGGAGTCCTCGCCTGCGCTGGCGGGGAAGTGCGGTGGCATGATGACGCCGTCTTTGGTGTATAGTGCGACTGCGTCTTCCACGTTTCGGGTTTTGAGAGCGGCCCCGTAGGCGTGCAGGACGGATGTTATGGCTTCGGTTTGTAACACTACGGAATTAGCTTGGTTGGATATGGGAGTAGGTGACTTGCTCTTGATTGTTGGGAGTCTCAATTCACAGTAATCCTAAGTTTTTCTGCTCAATTACAATTACATGGCGGGTTTAAATATTTTGGAACTTTATATGTGGTGTCGTCTTGTCCATGGTCTTCTCGTAGATGGGGGTCGACTAGGTGGGGGACGAGCAGCTAAGAGTGGGAAGCTTGAAATGGAGAGTATAAAATATATATCTGTATATGATTTTAAAGTGTCCTGACAAGCACTAGCACACATTAAGTCAAGAGAAGCTAGTATACAGTACCCTTTCACTGCCGAATGCAGCTGTAAACAGGCCAAAGTCGAGCGATTGACAATGTATGTTTTAAGTCTGTACAAATATGGTGCTATATTTAATTATTTACGATATTGGTATTTGTGAACCTCGGCCCGATAATCGGAGACTGCGGGGTGATTGATCACTTACAAAGAGACACTTAGTTCGTTAACAATTAACTAACTACCTAGTTATCAGGTTGCGATTGGTAAGCTCGGAATATCTGCGTTGTCGCAAGATTCAGTATAAAAGGTCAAATATAAGACCCGCCGCTTCACGCTCCAGCTACACCAGCAACCGCCCAACATGGCCGACCTCGCAGATCCCAAATTCCACGGATTCGACATCATCCAGACCCCGTACAAGCACGTAGGCGACCATGCCATCCGCACTGACATCCTGGTGCCCCAGGCGCCGTACTCAGGGAAACGGCCCACAATCGTCCGCTTCCACGGCGGGGGACTGGTACGATTCCACCTTAAGGTTGTACATAGACAGTATCTTACAGTCTTGACGTCTACAGGTCCTAGGAGACTCTTTATTCCCCGGCTTCTGGTCCCAATGGCTCTCGGACCTCGCCCTACACCACAACGCCATCATCATCTCCCCAAACTACCGCCTCCTGCCCCAAGCCACCGGCCTCGACATCTACAACGACATCGAGGACTTCTGGGCCTGGCTCCAATCACCCACTAGTCCCATCTACAGCCTGCTCGCCGCACACTCCACCCCCACAGAGCTAGACCTCACGCGTATCCTGCTCGCCGGCGAATCCGCCGGCGGCCTGCTAAGCATCAACACGGCGCTCGCGCACGCCCCCGACGTCCGCGCCGCCACTGCCCTCTACCCCTGTGTCGACTTGTCGTCGTCCGACTTTTCGCACCCCCGCCCGGCCTCGCTCCTCCCGTTTGGCCAGCGTACCCCGGTCTCTGTTGTGGATGAGCATCTTGCCTCGATGGACCCCAACAAGCCGGTCTCGTCCACTGACACGCCTAGCTATATCCCGCTTATGCTGGCGGTGATCGAGCACGGTATTCTAGGTGAGTGGTATACGAGAGGGTTGGAAGAGTCCAGCTCGAAGTCGGGGACAGAGACGCGCAGGTTGCTCTCCCCGATCCAACGCCTCGATGATCCGGGTGTGCAGATTCCGCGTGGTGGGGTCTACGTTATCCAGGGGCGGCAGGACAGCGTTGTGCCGGCGCATCACTCTGAGCCATTTGTAGCGAGGGCGCGTGAGGTTGCTGGGGGCCGGAACACGGATAGCCAGCAGAATGGCAAGGTTGTGTTGGTGTTTCGGGATGGCGAGCATGGGTTTGATGCGGAGGAGCGGTACGAGGAGGGCGGGTGGGTTCAGGAGGCCCTGGGGGCGGCGGTCGAGGCGTGGTTAGAGGTTTATTAGTGTGATCAGTGTTGGGAGAAAGTACGGAGTAATTTGATTAGTGCTGCAATTGGACTAGCGATGGATGATCGTTATAAGTGTGAGATGTGCTGGTCTATCACGAACTCCGGCCGGATGTGGAATTCGGATCCGGTCGGGTCCGGGCGTGATTGGTTCTTAGTCTATTCTTTCAGAGACCTATATATCGTCTGGATCGGTAGATGATATAAGGATTGTTGTCTGTCTGGAAACTGTCAGATAGTTTGATGGATATGTCCACCAGCTACTATGACGCCTAGGAAAACACCCGCTACTTATGCCTACAACTGCGTCTATACATTATCGAACCTATTATTCCTCCACTGGTAAACATGTACTGGTTGCATTTATATACAGACAAAAGACCTGCCCACATTGCTGGTGTCTAGAGAATGAGGCCAACAACACCCACCACAGCGAGATACACCAACCCTATACGCGAGAGAATGCGTCCACCATCATTACCAGGCACGTATGAGTCGTCGCCACCCGCATTCTCAGTAACATCCTCCACCAACTTTGCAAACCGCATCTCGTTCTTCCCAAAATCAAACACCGACACCACGCTCCTGAGAAACGGCACGCCGATCACATTCAGCTGCAGGCCCGGCAGCAGGCGGATGTTATCACTGTTCCCAATGGCCGAGATACACACCGCGTCGTCACCCTCGTCGGTTTGGTAGATGAGGTCTGCACCGTCGTGCGTGAACACTTGTCCGCCCAGGGTGAAGCTGAACGACTCCGGGGCCTTTGCGTCACATGACACGATGTATGCCTCCGCCTCGTCGCTGTATACACCCGGCGGCGAGAAGAGATTGTTCAAGGGGTCGGCAATGCGGGCGGGGATGTAGGAGAGCGGGTTGCCCGAGTCGAATAAGGCTTGGAAGGGGGCGGCAGTGGTATCATTTCCTGACGTTGTGTTTGATGTATTCTGTCCGAGAGAGGCAGTGACCGTTGCTGCCCAGTATGACAGCGTGCGCTTGTTGGAGGTATAGTTGAGCGGGATCTCTTTCATGACCTCGACCGGGGCCACGGCCCAGTTGTCGTCGTGCGCGACGGGGGGCAGTTCGCCTAGCGAGAGATATCCGCCGAACGAAGGGCCGGAGTCATTGAGCGCGGTGCGAGCCAGGACGTGTGCAAAGTATGGCTCCTTGATCAGCCCCTGCTCGAACATGTTAGGGAGGACGGGCTTGTACGGCAGCCGGTGGTACCAGTAGGTCGAGTTGTCGGTGATGTTGGCTGGGTGCGCTGATGTGATGGATGGGTAGCCCAGCCCGATAAGACCAGAGTTGACGCCGTCGCCCATGGGGGTGGACTTGTTTGCGATTGCGACGCGCTGCTTGGGGATGGTGACGCCTGCGATGGTGACTTCTTCAAAGGCCATGACGCCGCTAGCGATGCCGGCGCCGTACTCGATGCCGAAGATCTGGTTGGGGATCTGCTCGTACGTGTCGGAGATTGAGTACGTCCTGTTGAGGTCGTACCCGCACTCCGTTGCAGCCAGTTCCAAGTTGCTGGTCTTGTTGATACACGCGAAGTTGGACTCCATTACGTATAGGTCGCTGCTGCCGGAGTCGACTAGCAGCGAGAAGTTCTGGCCGCCGATGGTCGCCTCGACGTCGAATACCGTGCCGTACTCTGTGACGACCATGGGTGCGGTTGCATCTCCAGTGCCTGCAGTGCGGCGTCTCAGAGGGAGTGTGGTGGCCTGGGCGCCGACCAGCAAGCTGGCGATGAGGAGCTGTTTGAACATGATGAGATGAGATGATGACAAGATGATGATGAGGCCGATGAAGTACAAGGTAACTACACCCCTATTTATACCATGGCGCCGCAAGTGCTGACCCTGGCGCTGACCGACAGTGAGTGCACTGTGATGAGGCTGCTCGTATAGTTGTCTACATGCCAAGCCCTACAGGCGGCCCCCATTGGGCACTGCCACTCTGATCCGGCTGGCCAATCAGCAGCCCGGAACTATGGCCCACATTCGTTTTGCCTTAATACGGCCTAGTGCGCAGTCGTCGTATCTTCTGCACCCCCAAAGCGGCTAGCCCGGCCCACTGGCTTACTGGGGGCGCCCCACCCGTCCCAAAGCGGCGAGACTGCTGGCCCCCAACTTGGCGACGTCGCGTCTCCAACTCTCGCGCCCACACATTAATATAGTTTCCATATCCACCCCGTGCACCATGTCCGATACCACGAATATACGAGCCATGAAGAAGACCACCCGGAAGAGCATGCCCAAGGTGCGCACGGGCTGCCAGACCTGCAAGTACGCTGTCACTGGCCCACGGTCGCTACCGGGCCGCCGAGCCTCCACGGCCATCCGGTCCCTGATCTGATCTGAGCTAATCTTGTCCCAGACAACGCCGCGTCAAGTGCGACGAGGGTAAGCCCAGCTGCAGGAACTGCTCGCGCACTGGCCGCCGCTGCGAGGGCTATCCTGCGGCGCCGCCCGAGGCCCAGAGCGCCGAGCAGGGCCAGCTGCAAAAGGCCGAGCCGCGTCTGCAGATTCGCGTCTACAATCTGCCGTTCAAAGTCCCTGGCAGCCAGGCCGACCGCCAGTTGCTGCATTTTTACTGCTCTGAAGCCGCCGGCGGCCTCTCGAGCTTCTCCGACTCCACGCTTTGGTCCCGCCTCATTCTCCAGCGGTCGCACGACCAGCCCGTAGTTCGCCATGCACTTGTCACGCTTGCGGCTCTGTACCGCGACTATCTCCAGGGGGGTAACACCATCCAGGCGACTGCCTCGGGCACGGCAATGCAACGAGTGGCCAAGTGCCACCGCCAGCTTCGGTTGTACCTTCGCTCGCCGGACGCGTCGCCAGAGACGGCCCTGATCTGCAGCGTGCTGTTCTACGCGTTTGAAAGCCTGATGGGGGACTGCACGTCCGCAATGCAGCATCTGAATAACGGCATAACCCTGCTAAAACAATACCAAACCGCCCAGCAACTCTCTGGATCCACCCCGGGGTCGAGTCCGGGGTCGAATCCGGGGTCCAACGCGGGTTCTCCAACCTCGCCGCCGCCAACGACCGACGGCGCCGGCGACGACCTCCTGCCCCACCTTACCTCCATATTCGCGAGACTGGACATTCACGCGAGCACATTTGACGACGAGCGAATACCGATCCTGACCCTCGTGAGCCCAGAGGAACTGTCAGGCGCTGTCCACGTCGTCCCGACCGAGTTCAGCGGCCTCGACGAGGCCGAGGGCGTCCTAACCAAGCTCCAAAACTGGCTGATGCACCATATCATCGCGCACGTCGCACACAAACACAAGCCCCTAGCCGAGTTTCCCCAAAGCCTCCTCCGGGAACGCTTCCTCCTGTACCAGCAATTCGACCGGTTCTTCTTCGCCCTCAACATGCTTCTCAGCTCGCTGCCCACCGAAATCCCACCGCGCGCCCTGCTCCTGCGCATCCAATCGCGCATGTACCATGCAATCCTCGTCGAAAATATCCCATACGAGCCGCAAAAGGGACCGTTCGGATACGCAGCCCCGGACGTGATGGCGAACGACAGCCTGCGCACCACGCTGGCGGATATCCAGGCGTTCCTCGCGCTCGAAAGATTAGAAGATAGCTCGCAAAGCTTCACCCTCTCCTCCCAGCTCATCGCCATCCTCTACTTCCTCTGCCTCAAGACCGCGGACCGGGTTAATCGCGAGGCCGCCTTCGCCCTGCTCCAGAACCCTCGCCTCCCTGCAAAGGACGGTCTCTGGGAGACTGGAAAGGCCATCTCAATCATCCGCACCTTAATGGAGCAGACCAAAGCCAATGCCGCACAGAAGCAATCACTGGAATATGCCGGTGGGGATGTATTTGGCGAGGATGTCGGCGGCATCGAGAACGTGTACAGAGAGATGAGCACCCGCCACACTGAACCCCCGGATCGTGGTTTATGACTATATGGTAGTGAGGTCCGGCCTGAGGCCGCGCAGATCCCACGGGATGTGACCTTCTACTGGGCGTGTCATATGAATGCTACGCCGTGACACCGGCTACTTTGGCTCTGACAAGACAATGTGCTTTAAGCTAATTACATACAATTGAACTCACGACTGGCTGACTGGCTGACTAGCCATGGTTGCGCAGTCAGTCCGACAATATCGACAACACCAACCAACTATGAATATGTACCACCGCAACCAACAAATTAAAGACGATGAAGGAAATTAACAATTATAACTCATCCTCAACCCCGCCGCCTCACTCTGCACAAACTCCACCCCCGCCTTCCCCATCTGCCCCGCCGAAACACTCAGCCTGTACGTCATCGTCCCCTCACAAGCAAAGCTATTAACCACCCGCCTCGTCGCCTGCCACGGACTCGACTCAAACTGCACACTGCCAACAAGGCTCTTCGCCGCCGGGCTGTTGTCCCACGAGATATCGATCCCGCCAGGCGTGCGGCTTAAAGGGCCGGCGCCCGTAACGGAGAACACCTCCACGGCGGGCGGTGCGACACCCTGCCCGATGCGGTGAACTGGTTCGCCCGCTGGGAAGTAGTAGGAGAGTGTGCACCCCCAGACGCCCTCGGGTATGGTAAATTCGGCGAATACGTCTTGTTTGGCGGAGCCGGTGTTTTCTTGTGAGACGTGGAAGCCTGAGAGGTAGGAGGCTGTTGGGAGGGACTCGTCGACTCGGGCAATGGTTGGGTAGATCGTTGTGCAGGAGGATGGAGATGGAGATGGAGATAAAGCCGCTGATGAAGCTGGAGCGGCGGCGATAAGAGGGGTGAGGGCTGCGAGGAGCGTAGTGGTTTTGAGGAAGTGCATTCTGTCCTTCTTTTCTTTGATAGGGAGAGCGAGCGATATCGTTTCCTTGTCTTAATAGATGGGTATTAGAGCTTGGATAGATTTTGTTTGATTATGAGGGTTGATAGACCGGTTCTGTCGCCGTTTATATAGCTTTCCTCGTGCGATCTTCCAAGTAGAGAAGTAGGCCTGTAGGGCTTGTGATGTGAGGTAAAGCGACAGGGTCGTGCCCCTTTGCCCTTGGCCTGCCCTATCGACCCTCTCTAGCTGTCTTATCCCTACCCGCATCAAACCCGCACGCTGCACTTCGTGAGACACCAACCACGATGTGAGACATTTCCGTGAAGAAAGGGGAAGGGGAAGGAGAAGTAAATGACCTCATTCAGTGTCCTATCCTCATCCTAGTCCGCCGTTTCTTTGCCCTATCTATCAAACCCTCAAGAAACTGAACGACATCATGACACCACGCCTATGTCGCCCTGGTTGCATTATTCTCTCTTTCTTTCTATCATGGTGTGATATCATCAGACGAACGACGAGGCTGGACCCTCTCGAAAGAAGAGAAGTAATCCCAGCCGAGCGGCCGAATCGGGCAGCGCCAGGCGGTCGGCGGAGGATATTACGGTGAAGCCCAATCTCCGCCTTCAACAGCTCTTATTGCTTTGATATTATGGAGAAGGGATTTTGAGAAGCGAGACTGGCTGGGTTGGGTTGGTGGCTGGCTGTGGGGGTTCTCAATTCTAACATAGGGATGAAGGAAGGGGGCGGGATGGGATGGTGAATATAGACCAGGGATGAGACATGGGATGTGATCACGTCAGTCGATGCTTGCTGATTACATCCTGGGGAGGTTTCTGCCCATGTCTTGACCCATCCTGATTCATATTCTGAGTACTCACGGGTTGAGCGTACCTATCATGGACCGCAGTACCCCTACCCAGGGTCATTTAGAGTACCACGACAATAAACCATAGATTAACAGCTACGCTCAAATGATCACCGGCCATTGATTGGTATCGGTCGCCAACTGCATTATGCGTTTCTAGTGATGCGCGCCATGGGCTACGATTGCTTCTCCGAGACGTTTTCACCCCGAAAGTGTTAATTTAAATCATAATGTACACTCTGGTGACAATGAGGCATCTCTCGTGCAATCTGAATAATAAGAACTAGGAAGGCCACCTCAAAACGCGTTCTAGAGGGACAGGTGGTGGAATAGCAACGTGTACACAAGTAAACCCTTTATGATGCACAAGGCCTATTGTCCGTCTGTTTGAATCTGCCCAAGCAGCCGCTCAAGATCCTGGGGATCGTAGTGTGCCGACGCTGGATTCCTGCTGTGCTCCATGAGATACTTTGTAGCCTCCCGCACGCTACGCAGAACAGTCCCAAGTACCACGTCAGGAAAGAGGATAATGTGATCATTGTGAATGCCCGCTTCCAGGGTAGGGGGGTACGGACTGTGATCCCGTGTATCCATGCAGTGCATCACAGGAGTGTCTTTTACGAGTTCATAGAAAGCTGGTTTCTCTGCGGGATCGGCTCCCTGCAGCCAAACAACATCTGCCCCTTGAGTAGTAACAGTCTTCAGCCGGCGAGCAGTGCGGTCAAACCCTAGCGACCCCCGCCCTACCGATCGCGCTATGATGACTATGTCTTTACTAAACAGTGTGCGTTCATCGCTAGCCCGGTGGATCAAGGAGTAAAAGTCCCGACCAGACATGACATTTGTCTCCGGGTGTTGTGTGGTGAGTCTGGTTGGCTCGATGTCTGACAAAATAATACCTGCAATGCCTGATCTTATATATGCTCTCGTGGCCAGTTCAACAGTCAACCCTTCGAATGGTTAGCAGTGTACTTTTAGCAATATGTGGCCACATATACCTCCAAAGCTCGGATGCACCTCAGCAATAACAGGAACACCAGACTTATAAGCTATACCCGCAATCACACGGGCATTTCTGGTCATCTCACCGGGCGTCGGCGTGCCTAGGCCGGACCGGCCAAGGAGAGAGGCCAACGCCCCGGTTGGAGTCTGCCGTTGTCAGTACTGTGCCGCTAGACCCGGTCTTTGCTCTTACTATGTACAAGGCCTTGAATCCCTGTTCGATGGCAATTTTGGCTGTGAGCCCATCATAGACTCCAGGGCAGATGAGTGGTTTGCCCCTCTGTGCGATGAGATGGCGAAGCCGTCCAGACATATCAGCATCAGACGGAGGGGCACCGAAAGGGGGGGCGATTCTGCTGGGAGGAAATGGTGGTGGAGAAGGTAGACGGGGTGGAACGACTGTAGGAGCTGGAGGAAGTGGAACCGCAGGAAGGGCTAGAGAAGCTGGAGGAGCTGGGGGAGCTGTGGTATCAGCAGAAGGTTCAGGCGCAGAAGCTTCCGCAGCTGTAGAAGCCTCAGGAGAGGTAGAAGGTGGAGGATCCGTGTGAGCCGAAGGGAGCGGGCCAGCCGGTGCGATTTTCACGTATCTCGGCATTATTTCTGCGTGCTCGCGATGCTATGGCAAGTTAAAGAAGTTCCAGTGTTGGGTGCAGCATTTTGGGACATATAAAAGCCGTGCTGTCTATCTGGTGGCATGGTGGAAGGTGCAGCCAGCCGTTCCTATCGGCAAGCACGACCCAACGCACCGATACACTTGGTAGGCAAATATCGAGTAGCCGAGATCGTCAATAGATGCGATATGCAATAACAAGTACAACGTATGACGTGTGGTCATGATCTTCACAGTTCGCAGAAAGAGAACACCTGAGAACGTGGGGTTTCCGGCTATATAAAGGGCCAACATCTCTGCTCGATAGTAACAACCTATCCAGAATACAACAACCTACATCCCCTGAACAGGCATAGTCGACCAGTTCTGTTCGTGGATCGAGCAGGTGGCGGTGGATGATACCCAGCCTATATCCAAGAACGCGCCAAATACCCCATGCTGGACGGTCTGGGATGTGTGATCGGGGCAGCACATCTGGCCAGCACTGAGAAAGTAACCGATATCGTTGTTAATATGAAGCCCCAGGGAATTGTCCGGTGTGGGGATACGACCGAGTATCCTTCTATGCTATAGCTGACAAATACTAAGTTGGCCCATTGCCAGCTACTCTATTGAATAGTACACAAATGAAAAGATTCTAGAAAGATGACTGGCATTCCCTCCCCAGTACAGTCGAACGCGATCGTCCTTCCAGTGCTGCAGCAAATACGAAACTATGTTCATTAGCACCCGATGTAAAGTCGCTGCTTTTGTCAACACTTGCTGGATATGAAACCGGCCCCTGTTATTACTTATGTGACCATCCACCTGGAAGGTTCACGCAGAACGACGCTGGAAAGGACGCCAAATGAGAGTCCTACGAGGGTGTTGGAGAGGTTGCTGGGAGGGGAGTCGGTGAGGACGCCATTGAGTATCGCCAGGGTGGAAATTAGCAGCGGACAAATGAGACAATCCACCCCTCCATCAGGGTTCAGATACTGAGGGGTAGGCTTCCTCTGTAGTCCTAGGCGGGGGGAAGTGATAGTCAGACATGGGAGCTGTTAAACGGGCATGACCTTGGAGAGGATGCTCCATTGGAGTTGGAATACCATATGAGGGAGATTAGAGCAGTACAAGGAAGATTGCTCTACGTAATACGTGTTTACTTCGCAGCTCCTGAAACGCCGAGCGCCTTCTGCAGCCGAGACAACTGCCATAGGGCTACGATCTACACCAGATCACTGCGACACCCTTCGTCAAGCAAACCCTCCAAGTAACGGTGTACGTACGATTGTGATGATCTCTCATTGCCAGCTGTCCTTGCGAAGCCCCGCGACACTCTCGGCCGAAGATTCTCTCCATGATTGGCGCTACCAGGAAGGGCTGGTGCCACAGTTGCTCTAGTGGGGTATACGAGGGGTCGAGCGCTGAGAGTCGGTAACTCGGTATGAGGAGGGATGGAGTGAATGGACTGCCAATCGTGTTGCTGTGACGTCGTATTCGGAGTGCTCCGTGTTCAAGCTCATGCTATCCTCGATCATTATTCAGTCCATTCACTGGGAGTCCGGGACCGCCGGCAGGAGATGGAAGAGCCAGACAGGAGCTCTCTACCTGTGGCGGTGGAAGCCACCATGGCGCACCACCGAGGCGGATTGGGTGCATATTAGCGAATGCAGACGGCTGGATCGGAGCTGAGGAGATGCCTGCTACCATTTGGGGCTGGTGCAGGTGGGGTTCGACGAGGGCGAGAGGGGCAGGGCTGAGGAGTCGGACGATCCAGGGGAGGATCGTTGGCTCCGTGGCGCACGATGTCCGCTCCAGCTCGGCTACAGCAAAGTCCGTAGAGGTTCGACCCTGTTGCTCCGGGACTTTGATGGGACATTCATGCTGTGCAGCAATAGCCTAGGAAATACCGTTGAATCGTTACTCTTTACGTGGCATGTTGCCTGCTTACAAGATAGCGAGTCCGCGATTTCAAAGCACCCATGGTAAGACGGTGAGACAAATGCGCGGTTACGAGATTGAAACCAAAAGCTGCTGCCTATTTGCATCTTGTATGGAACGGATGGACACGATCAGGCCGCTAAGACTGGCTAAGCCTGCTGGGCGTCTGCTTAGCATCGCCGCCTGCCAATTAGGGCTCCGTCCCCCTGTCCCTCGACCCACGGGGGTGGGCCCCATAAAGCTTCGAATTAATGGACTGTTTATGTTGATTATCGTCTCAGCTTCAGCCACGCTGCTATTCCTGGCCTGCGATTGCTCGTCCAGACTCGGGATGTCACAATAATCGCTCTGCTACCCCGCTTGCTGAGGTATAAAGTGCCCCTATGCTGCCCCTCTATCTCTCATCTACTCTCCGAACACTCAGCTTTCTCACATCAATCAAACACTTCTCTCTTGCATCAATTCACATCAATCACAATGGGTTTCTTCGGTATGTTCTGCCATTGAGCCCATTTGATCAACTTCTAACTCTACCAGACGACGACTCTCACCAGGCCCGCGCCCACTAGGAATACCACAACCTCGACCACGCCAACGAGGAGCACAAGTCCAAGTTCAGCCACGAGCTGGTCTCCGGTGCCGCCTCTTGGGAGGCCATGCGTGCCTACGAGCACCACTGTGAGAAGAACGGTACGTCAACTGCCCTGCAGACACTAGTACAGCAGGCTAATGTGGATCAAAAACAGGCAAGCCCCAGAGCCACGCCCACGCCAAGGAGCTCCTCGCTGGTTTCGCTGGAGCTTTCGTCGACAAGGAGGTTGAGAGCAAGGGCCTTGACTTCGTTGACAAGGAGAAGGCTAAGCACCACGCCAAGCAGCAGGTTGAGGAGGCTTCTCGCCGCGAATACTACTAAGCGGTTGATGATTTTATGTAAATAGATACCGTTACCATATTTCTGGCTCAATGGTAGTAAATGAAGTAGAATATGACACTGCATCTTAGCGCGGTAGTATGTATTTAATTGAAACCATGGTTGTGCTTGGCATAATTAACCCAGGCTACATCTATAGTCGTCCAATCTCCACATAAACTAAAATTTTGCCTCTCTTGGATTTCGTGGACGCCTCTCGACTGGAAGCATGAGCTCTGCTGTCACTATAGGTCCTAACCACGGAGAGTTGGGACTAAAAATGCAGTGCACGGTATAGCTCTGGGCACCGTGAGATTTATGCAGGCGGCCGATCTGGCACATTCCCAACCATGAATTGACCCTAAGATTGCAGTGCAGTAGACGGATCATTGAAGCCGGATGTCTTGCCACCGTGCAACCCCTCCTCAGTACTAAAAATGCAGTGTGCGGCTCAAAGAACCCGATCACAAATATATTGCACCCTCCCATCACCATTGTACCACCCTAAAATTGCAGTGCAGTAAATGGATTACGTATTGACCCCTTTGTCCCCCCACTCTGTAACGGCTTTGGAGTACTAAAACTGCAGTGTGAGGCTCAAAGCGACACACCCTCCAATTTCGGATAACGTATCACACTCCCCTCATCTTGAAAGGCCATCACCGTGGAGACACCTATATATTTTATAATGCCTTTCTGGTACTGAATCACCCGCACTGCAGAGTGAAGATTGTCTGTAGCTCATAATACTTTATCCATGAGCTTACATTCTCTCTTCTAAGACTCAAAACAACCGGCGCGATCTATTTATCACTCAAGGGTCTCATATTAGCTGGACATAGCTTTCAGTCCGGATGAGCGCAGTTAGTATGGGAAATGTGGGTAGACATTGATGTGATAAGGATAACTACCCAGGAGCCTAATTCTACTTTAAGGAGTAGCGCAGATGTGGTAAAGATAGGAAGCCTGAATTAGGGCCATCTGGACGAAAAATGCAGTGAATGCAGTGGGTGTTTGCATTTATGCTGGTTGCCGCTGTAGGATATTTCAATCTATAAACAAGCTAAATTTGCAGCGCAGTAAACACATACCTTAGCCTGTCTGACGTGGCGCCCATGCAACGCCTCCTGAGTACTAAAAATGCAGTGTGAGGCTCAAAAAAAACCCGTCTACAATGCCCCTCCCCCGCACCTACCCCCCACCTATCGTTTCCCATTTCGGAAACGTATTGCACCCCTGA
Organism: Aspergillus sp. PA3604; assembly: GCA_023624935.1. Lineage (NCBI taxonomy): Eukaryota > Fungi > Ascomycota > Eurotiomycetes > Eurotiales > Aspergillaceae > Aspergillus > Aspergillus sp. PA3604. Next base: position 339,227 of record JAMABJ010000020.1, on the reverse strand, counting down.
CACTGTTCATGTTTGCCTTTTTAATGCTGGGCAGAAACTGGCTACCAGAGGCGGTTCGCCATGTGCCTTTCCTTCTTCCGATTGGGGGATTGAGTGAACCCAGCGAGTGCCTGTTGAACAAAGGGTAGTATATTTATGGCATCAGGGCACTCCCCCTACACCGTACATACAGCAAGCATGGACTATATTCAAATAAATGTAATCTCCTCCGCCCTCCCCCCAGCAAAAACATCCTTCCACTCCTCCCAAATCCTCTCCAGCTCTGCAATATAAAGCCCATGAACCTCATCCAAATACGCTCGATCAACCGGATCGACCATCCTGCGCGTATGAATCGGCCTGCCAACAACAATATTCACCGACCTGCGATGCGGCGTAATCCCAAAATCAAACATATGCGGACCCTTCGAATAAAAGAACGGAACTGTAAAGCCTAATGTCTTTTTAAACAGCTGCTGCACACGTCCACTTAATGACTTCGGGTTTAGATCTGAGGGCATGGTGTACAGGTCATTCTCCCCGAATGAGAGTACAGGAACAAGCGACGCTCCATTCCGGATAGCCAGTTTAGCGAACCCTTTCCGGTCTTTAAGCACGAGCCGCATGCTATTCGGGACTGCTTCGAGGGATTCTTTCGCGCCGCCGATTACAATCGTTATGCCGTTCCCTGTTCCCTTCCCGTCTATACCGCCAGTGTTGAGGATCTTCTCGCAGGATGAGCGAGATACGCTGCTCATGCCGAGGAGGAGGAGGTAGTCGCGGTAGATAGGGATGCGGAAGTTAGAGTCGAGTGTCAGCAGTGAGTTTTCGATTCCCGGGAAAAGCTCGGAGAAACCGAGTGCTTCGGTTGCGAAGGAGCCGAAGGCCCCGTGGGAGAGAATGCCGTGGGGATGGTAGCCGAAGACGTATTTCCCTGTTGGTGGTAGGGTTGTGGATCTGTAGAGGTGGATGGGGAAGTAGGAGGCGAAGAGGCGCCATATTGGGAGGGAGCGGAGGAACTCGCTGCGTTGGGTGAAGGAGCGAGGAAGGATGAGAGAGAGGAGCACTGGGAGTATCACTCGCAGTGGGTTGTAGATGGCGTAGGCTGTTAGGAGGAATATCGGGATCAGAGGGTAGATGGTGAGGGAGTGCAGGAACACAGCGAGCAGTTGCAGGACATGTTCGATCCCTCTGCTTTTGCTTTCTTGTCGATTGCTGTGATTGTTAGTAGATGGTACGCTGGAGGCCTGTATCGTACGTACCTTGAGTGTAGACTGGATACTTCAGACTGTTTTGCTTCAGATGTTGTTGAAGGATGTTGGAGCGTATACAGCTGTCCATGCTGGTAATCGTACCCGACCAGATCGTGCCCGCTTCGGTTCCCCATTGTTGCTGTTAGTTCGTTTCAGATTAAATAGTAGATTTTGGAACAGCGGCTCGCGGGTTAGTTATGGATCAAATACTCTGGATTGCTGCTGCTCATCTGGTATCTACTAGTATTTGAAGACATAGAGAAGGCTGATGGAAGCATTATCGCCTGCTGCAACTTCACAGCCTCTCCTTCTCCGAGGCGAACAATTGAAGAAACTTTGTTCATCCATGTAAGCGAGGTATGCACTGCCAAGTAGGCGCAAGCCCGAGCGAGTCGTCCGTGACGTTCTTTTGTTGAGTCTACTGCATAAACTACAAACGGTTAGGAAGCGGATCGTACCGGGTTATCGCAGGGGAAATCCACAAGCCGAGACCTGTTGATCAGAAATGAACTGCAGATCTACAGCTGTTAACATGGGTAGGTTGTCGAATTCATGCTGGTATCAACCTGTTGTTAGGGTTGAATGTTGATCAAAACCAGCCTGGGTTGGTTTCACGCTCACCAATATACTCCAGTCCCATCGTAATCCGCATTCTCAGTTTCTGGCTGCTAGTTCACCAATACCTTAGATAGGTAAGCCTGGGCGCCACCATTCAGAGGAATAGCACCGGCGAGTTCAGAAGTCCGGGGCGGTTGCACGGATACAAACGTCGATCAGCCCGGCACGGTCCATGTGAAGGAGCGGAGATTGTCAGTGCAGCAGATTAACTTCATCCCTAATATTCGGCTGCCCTGAGCTGCAGATCACAGACTCACAGCCTGGTCTGCCTCGGAGGTCGACTCCGAACAGCAACAGGTTGATTCAAGAGGACGGTGGGCCCTCGAACAGTAATGCTATACCATCACTAAAACATTATGTTGTTCATTCTTCCACTTCTCGCCAGTATTGCCACTGTGCAAGGCCTTATTATCCCCCGCGATGCAGCTCCAGTGCTCTCCAGTCTCGACGCAATAACAACCCAACTGCACGATTTAGGAGGGCTTGTCCAGAAATTCAACGGTGGCGGCAATGGAACACTCGCAGCGCTTGAAATTCAGGGCAAGACAGGCGACCTGAAAACAACAGTCGACAACGGAACTACCGCAATTAAGAAGGTCGAGCCACTCAACGAGAATGATTCTGCCAAGGTCGTCAATGTCGTGGTAGAGCTGCAGTCGGATATATACGACCTCCTCGACCTGCTGGTGGAGAAGAAGCCGGCTTTCGACACCGCGATTCTGGGAGTCGGATCGGCCAGTTTTCTGGTTAAGATTGATTTGGAGAACCTAAAGAAAAGCACTGGGTTGTTGGGGAGTGCGATTACCGAGAAGCTGGTGGACGAGCTGAAGCGACTGGCGCCGTTGGTAACCTCCGATATCGACTTTCATTTTGCGCAGGCTATTAAAGCGTTTTCGTGAGGGCTTTGAAGGGATTATTGCTTCTGTGTAATTACATATCTGACTACGATGCAACAATGGATTGAGTTTACGTGTTCGAACATTCATTGTGATGTAAATCAAAGAATCGTCTCATAGTATAAGCTGCGTTAAATAGATCTTAGCAGTCAACATATCCTAGAATCCCTCCGCACCACAAGCAACAACGTTCAACGAACTCCCAATAACACTACTGGTATACGTCAAATGCGCGCGATTGATAGGATTGTCCCCAAAGCCCTGCGCACCGTTGCATTCCTACTCAGTTAGAACAGATCACCTATTTCGAACTAGGAAAACTCACAGAACTCCCCTTGCCACAGACAAACGTCGTCGTAGCATCGTTCTCCCCTTTCTCCTTCTGCCAGTACTCGGTCCCATGGTGCACATAGTCGAGCAAGGCAGGAGGAATCTGCGGAACACCGTCATTGGCATGGGTGATGCGGTAGTAGTTTTCATCTGGGATCTGGCTTTCCAGATAATCTGCGAATGCCTGGTCGCCGTTTTTAGGCTCCCCGAATGTGTATGTCGTGACTTCATGGCCGAGGCCTTTAAAAGCCGCTGTGGCGATGGCGGCTATACCACCGCCGAGGGAGTGGCCTGTCACGGTTAAGGAGTAGCCGGGGTGAGAAGAGAGTTCAGATTCTATTTTGGAAGAAACGTCGTCCGACAACGCTTCGTAGGCTCCTTGGAAGCCAGAATGGACCTGGAAGGTTAGCTGGTACACCGTTACGATGGTTTCGGCCTACCTTGCACTTGGAGCAATCCGTCCCACCTGCTGTCAGGGGCACCAGGCTGAAGTTGAAGTCCGTGTCGAGGTCCTTCGGAGTGGAAGTGCCTCGAAAGGCGATAATCAACTCTTTTGCCTGCGCGTCCTCGAACAGGGTGGCTTGGGTGTCTGTTGCGTTGTCGTTGAAGTACTGAACAACGGTGCTGCCAGAGGGAGGTGTGGTGCAGGAATCGGCATAGGATGCTGCAGAGAATGCTGTATAGCGCTCAATCTTCTTGTACAGGTCCGGTGAGACTGTCCAGTTAGTTGATGATATCGAGATGTTGGTTTAACTAACCCTGTGTCTGCGCGAAGCATTGGGCGATAAGGAGCGCGAAAGCAGCCGTTTTGTGCATGGTGATGGGATCGTAAGACTGTGGAGGGTAATCCGTTCTTCTTGCATATATTGTATTAAACAAGTGAAGAAGAGAAATGTATGCTAGTATAGGGTATCACCAGCGGCGTTGTTGACGGTCAGCCGGCCGAGGCACTGTTCCTGTGATGCTGATCCGGGGTCTGTTCCCCAAATTTCGAGTCTCCAGGATGCGAATCCTGAAGTCTATTGCCCGGAAATTAGCGTCCTCGTGTTTTTGGTGAGATGCCGAATTGGAATATGGCTTCTGGATGTGACGGTCCCAACTGGGGTGTTGAAGATATCCGTACCATCCCCAACATGAACACCACTTCCACACAAATGCTATAACTTTTTTTCTGACATTTACTTTACTTGATTACGAGCAAAATGCCGTCCCTTGCCTTTTTATCTCTCCTGGTGCTGCCAGTCGTCTGGGCAGACTACAACACCGTTCTCGGAGATATCGACAACATCAGCACCCTTCTCACGACATTGACCGACGACGTCAAGGCCGTAACCCCCGGAATCCCAGGCCTACCCTACGCCCTCCAGGTCCAAGTCGACGCAGTAAACCTCGACAAGAGTATTCAAACCGGAGCGGCGGACGCCAACGCATCCGAGCCATTTGGGGGTGGTTCGCTCCAGGTCGGACTTGCGCTTATAAACCTGAAGCCGGAGATCGAGTCGTCGTTGAAGCAGATTGGGGACAAGAATGAGACCTTTGGGGAACTGGGTGTGATTGTTCTTGCGAGCTTGGTGCAGTTGAAGAGGGATACGACGGCGTTCTCGGATCAGATTGTGCCCAAGCTGGCGGATTTTGAGGCGGGCATTGCGCCGGGGATTGTGGAGGATATCGAAAAGGCGTTTGATGGGGCGATTGCTGCGTATGAGAGTAATGGTGAGTTATCTGATATCTTCAAGTGACTGTGCTAATGTTTTAAGCCCTTTGACCGGTGTGGTAGTGTAGCTGGCTGATGTGGATGATGATAGGACTCTATGGAATGCAATTCTATTGTTTAGTGATAGTTAAATGGCTTGTACTGCCAAAGCCTGATACGGCTCCTCCAGCAGTAGTACCTCCTCCTTTGTAAGATGTATACCAAATGCCTCCGTTGCAGCTTCAATTCTCTCCAGACTGTTCAGTCCAACAACCGGACAAGCCCCCTTATACAGCAACCAGGCCATAGCCACAGCACTCATAGAACACCCCCTATTCTCCGCAATCTGCTGCACCCTCCCAATGATCTTCTCATTCTGGTCCCCAGCGAACCACTTCGCCGTCTTCGCATCCCTCCTCGACCGCTCCGTCTGGACATTCGACGGCCGCGCAAGTAATCCCCTAGCTAGTGGACTCCAAGGAATCAACCCGATCCCCTCAACATCGCAGAATGGGTTCACATCCCGCTCCTCTTCCCGGTAAAGCAGGTTATACAGGTTCTGCATACTCGTGAACCCCGTCCACCCGTTTATCCTGGCTGTGTAATGCAGCCGAGCGAGCTGCCAGCAGTGCATGCTCGAGGCGCCGAGGTAATGCACTTTCCCGGCCTGGACGAGGTCGTGCAGGGCTTTCATGACTTCCTCGGGGTTGGAATGCACTGTCTCGTCGACCCGGTGTAATTGCAGGACGTCGATGTATGTTGTGCCTAGTCGTTTCAGCGACGCGTCGACGGCTTCGAAGATGTGCTTCCTGCTGAGTCCCATTTGGTTTACCAAGGCCCCGTCGTTGACGGCGGGGTTGGGGCGTGCGTTTGAGTTGATGTCCATTACTGGGTAGTATAGCTTTGATAGAATCACGACCTTCGATCGTGGGATGGAGTACGTCCGCAGTGCCTTGCCGACTAGGACCTCGGAGAGTCCGTTTGAGTATGTATTTGCTGTGTCCCATGTGTTGATGCCGCAGTCGTATGCCTTTTTCAGGAGAGGCAGAGCCTTTTCTTCAGGGAGTACCCACGGACTCCCCTCCCAGGAGGGATTGCCGAATGTCATGCAGCCGAGGATGACTCTGGAGACCTTGAGCGAACTCTTGCCTAGGCGCTGGTATTCCATCGCCGGTTTAACCTCTTTCGCCCATGAGGCGACCAGGTCTCGTAGTGTGTTGACTTCGCCTACATTCCCGGGAAACACGACGTATGGAATCCCCGAGAACTTGGAGGTCTGCTCATCGCATCGCCACAGGGGGACGCCCGACGCAGCCTGTCCGAGGATCTGGGCTCGTCGCATGCGCAGCCCTTTACATGCTGCGTCTGAAGAGGTGATTCCGCCTTTTGCTATGACATACCGAGGCCGTGGGACGAGCAGACGCAGGAATAAGACGAGAGCTGCTGCGACGGTGCTGCCGATCTTCAAACTGGATACGCCGTCGTTTCCGGTGATGAGATCGCGGCTGGTCATGACCAGGACGTCGAGGCCGTTGAGGATCAGCTGGCCGGCTTTGTCGGCTGCGTCCAGGGCTGCTTGGTCTGCGGCTGAGGGGCTCGTAAGGAGGTCTTCGACTCGGAGGACGATGACTTCGAGATGGGACCCTCGACCGTTGATTAGTGATTGTAGCTGTTCGGTGGTCTTGGGCACGTAGGACCCTGCGAGGATTAGTCCACCTGGCTGCGAGGCGTGGGTGCTCATCCCGAGCAATTTTGGGGTTAAAGGAGGAATCTGTGCGATGCCCAGTCTCGTTGATACAAATGCGGCGCCTGTTCGATAGAGATATGTCCTCTCTTGGGATCTCGCTGTGGATGTTAATATAGCTCTGGAGGAGAAGGACATGAATGCTCACCTGCGAGTAATCCCAGCACAAAAACCTCCATATCCGTATCAACCACGGCATTCACTACAATAACACTCCCCTTTCCCAGGCTAAGGAGCCTCTTACAAACAGCCTCAGGCCCACCGGTGCGGATCTCCTCCAGCGAGACCGAATGCACGCGATCTTCCGTAATAGACCCGCCAGATTTCTCGACAACATACCTCCTCAGATTCGAATTCTCGTATCCAAACGTCGCATCCTTCGCAAACGGCGTCTGAGCAGCCGGAATCAAATCCCCCTTTGGGTCTGCAACATAGTGCACATCATCGATCGTCAACCGACCCCCCTGTCGAAAGAACGGCGCCAGGATCCAGCCGTCTACAGCCCCGATGACTTCCTCTGCGACTTCGGGCTCGTCAGGGAAATGGCCGCGCAGGGTTGAGTCGCCTCTAAGGACTATCTCGAATGACCTATGCGCTTTCCCCGCAGCATGTTTGACGGCCGTGCAGATTTCCCTGATTAACGCGCGTGCCTCGGGGGTTGGTAAAGCGCGCGAGTTCGTCAGGATGAAGAATCCCCGGGCGCATTGCTGCAGTTCGCGCGTGAGGATGTCTTCGTCCCAGACTGTCAGCACGTTGATGCCGTGGCATGTCTGCGTGCCTGTGGGGTCGTCGTCCAGCACGACGAGGACAGGCAGGTCGGCGGTGTTTGCGACGTAGTTCTCAATGTCTGTGCTCGGCACTGCAGGGGGGAGACCCTGCTCGACGGAATCGAGTCGTAGAATCTCTGCCATTTTTTTCCTCTGTTTTTTGTTCTTCCTTCTGGATGTCTGCGTAATATCAGCAACTCAAGGACCTCAAGGACTCAGGATCCGCCCGTCGGAATTTGGCCGAGGAAGCGTCGGCGAAGTCTCCGCTGCTTCCCCGGACTGCTGGTCTCGCTGATCGGCTGATAATTTATTGGCAAGTATTCGGCTTTATTTCGAGCTTGGTGTCTCGTACTCATACCGTAGTGTTGGTGTTGGTGTCATAGTTGGGCTCACAATGGAAGACACAGCAGGACCGATAATCTCCTCGTCAGAGCTGCAGAAGCACACGACGCCAGAGGACTGCTGGATCATCGTGCACTCGCGCATCTACGACGTTACTGCTTTTCTAGATGAGCATCCAGGCGGGTCGGCCAGTATGTACCCTCCCTCCCTCGCCAATGCTGGCCCGATATACATAACTAATGTAGCCAGTCATCCTCAAGTACGCAGGAAACGACGCCTCAAAGGCGTACGACGAAGTCCACTCTCCCTCGCTGATCCAGAAAACACTCACGAACGAGCAATTCAAGGGCACAATCGATCCCAGCGCTCGCCCCGAGTTACCAGCCATCGACACCCCGTTCGAGCCCAAAGAGCCAGATGCAGATGAAATCCCACACCTCGAACAGCTCATCGCAGTTCATGACTTCGAAGACGTTGCTCGCAGGAAATACACAGAGAAAACATTCGCATTCTACTCCTCCGCCGCGACGGATCTTGTCTCGCACCATGCGAACCTGGCCTCGTACCGCCAGATCATGCTGCGGCCGCGCGTGCTGCGCAATGTGAAGGAGGTGCACATGCCGCGCACGATACTGGGCTGTTCCTCGTCTGCGCCGTTCTTTGTGAGTCCGACGGCGATGGCGAAGCTGGCGCATCCGGATGGCGAGTTGGCTGTTGCGAGAGGGTGTGCCGAGGAGGGTATCATCCATATTATCTCGAATAATGCGTCGTTTCCGCTTGCGGAGATTGTGGGCGCGGGGAAACCGGGGCAGGCGTTTTTCTTGCAGCTTTATGTGAATTCGGAGAGGAGGAAGACGGAGGAGTTGTTGCGTGAGGCGGCGGGTTTGGGGATCAGGGCTGTGTTTGTGACAGTGGATGCGCCGATTCCGGGGAAGCGAGAGGCGGATGAGCGGATTGCAGCTGGGAATCTGGTCTCTGCTGTCAGTGGTGCGGTGGCGAAGAATGATAAGAAGGGGGGTGGCCTGGGGAGGGTCATGGCCAAGTATATTGATTCGACGCTGAACTGGGAGGATCTGGCGTGGATCAAGAAGGTGTCGGGGCTGCCGGTTGTCTTGAAGGGAGTTCAAACAGGCGCTGATGCCAGAATGGCCATGGAGTATGGTGTTGATGCTATCATGTTGAGTAACCATGGGGGGAGGTCTCTCGACACGTATGTATTCAACCCTTCATAGTGTCCAAGCTAACCGATACAGGGTCCAACCGGCCATTCTCACATTGCTGGAACTACACAGAACATGTCCTGAGGTCTTTGGTCGCATGGAAATCTACATCGACGGGGGAGTCCGACGAGGAACAGACATTCTCAAAGCACTGGCTCTAGGAGCAACAGCTGTTGGCATCGGACGACCGTACCTTTACTCTCTGACATACGGACAGGAAGGTGTTGAACATTTAACCCAGAGTACGTGCCCTCTATCCCAGACTTATGCATGCTAACGAGTGCAGTCCTGAAAGACGAGCTCGTCTCGGCCATGAAGCTGAGCGGCATCACGCACATCGACCAGGCGCATCCTGGAATGGTCAACACTGCGTATGTTGATCCATTAATTAGAGGGACAGAGAGCCATCCGTGGATTACATGGGCTCCTCGGGCGAAGCTTTAGATTGTTGTCGAATGTTAGACCAGATATATATAAGTGGACATCCACCAAACATCGAAACTATAGATCACCCATGATAATGATACAATATGAATATTGCGAAACCACCAGATATTGTCAAATTTAATCCAACTGATATTGAAGTTCTATCTGCATGACACCATCGCTACGATGTCATCAGGGACTCGGAAGAAGACCGACTGACCACAAAAGACACGAGCGCAGCGAAGAGTGCGGTCTGCTCTCCGTACGATGAATTAGGTTTTTCTAGCTTAATATAACTAATAATATCTTCATTAATTCCCGCGCATCTCTGGCCGACGGACAAACTCCGGATCATTCTCTACTTGTATCAAGCCGACCGTTGCGCTGTCACATACTTTTAAATCGACAGACCATTCTCAAGAGACTATATTCATTTCACTATTATACTAATATCTCAGAATTCAGAGAATCAACATGAGCATCCTCATCACCGGCGCGGGCGGATTCCTCGGCCAAGCCCTGGCAAAGACCCTCGCCAGCACGCCAGGCGTCCACACCCTCGTCCTAACCGACGTGCTCGAACCCGCGAAACCACCAACAACACCAGCCTCAAAAACGCGCATAACATCTCTAAAAGCAGACCTCACCTCGCTGGAGACATGCAGGACCCTCCTCGCCACGAACTTCACACACATGTATCTCCTGCACGGGATCATGTCCGGCGCAAGCGAGGCGAATCTCGCCCTTGGACTCGCGGTGAATGTGGACTCGATGCGGAATATACTCGATATCCTGCGCGAACAGCATGACTCTACCTCCACTGGAACCGTATCCCACAAACAGGGTGCCGTCCGTGTTATATACCCCTCCAGCCTGGCTGTATTCGGCGGCCCAGAGATCCACGCAGCACCGGTCACAGAATCGACAATCACCCTGCCTCAGTCGTCATACGGTGCACAGAAGCATATCTGCGAGGTGCTGTTTAATGATTTCTCGCGGCGGGGTATTATCGACGCTGTCATTGTGCGGTTACCTACTATCATCGTGCGTCCTGGGAAACCGTCTGGTGCGGCGTCGAGTTTCTGTTCGGGCATTGTGCGCGAGCCCCTGAATGGGGAGGAGAGTGTTCTTCCTGTGGAGAGGGATTTGAAGTTGTGGGTTTGTGCGACGAGGACGATTATTCGGAATCTTGTGCGCGCGAGGGAGGTTCGATTTGAAGGGGAGGTCTATTCCCGCGTTGTGAATCTGCCGGGGGTTACGGTTACGGTGCAGCAGATTCTGGATGGGCTGGAGACGGTTGGAGGGCAGGAGGCTTTGACACGTGTGGTCGACAAGGCAGATCCGGCTGTGCAGGCAATTGTGGGATCGTGGCCGGCGGTGTTCGATGTGACCAAGGCGCTGAATATGGGCTTCTATCCTGATGGGGATCTGGCCGAGACGATTCGGGCGTATATAGAGGATTATGGAAGTAAACCATAGACATCTCATGTCATGAAGTTAGATGTCAGGTCTGGGAAGTTGAATTCGCCGAAATCAGTGAAGAGCAGCTCGTCTATTGGCTGCGAGGCGTCTGTAGGGACTGGGGGGTAATATAAAGCGTCCTGGCCTGGAATGGCCGGTGCATTTAATCCAACTGGGACTGCTGATGGCACTGGGACTCCGATACTGGCAGCGCAGTCGTGCAGCTTCCGGTTCAGACCGGGCGTCATTCGCCAGATGGGGTGCTGGGGGATACACTGGGTGTTTCTAAATAGGTTCAATGCGCTGTTTATAAGCTGAAAGTCGTCCTGGATCTTGATTGCCAGCTGTTCGTAGTAGTTCTGGCAGATTTCCAGCAGCAGATGGCCAGCAAAGGCTATCATTACATGGAAGTAATGTGGCATTCCCACCAGTCCCTCCTGCAGCTCTGGCTCGCCGAGAATCATCTCAAAGATAGAAACTGCAGTATCGTGTGCCATTGTCGCAGCAGACACGAAATGCGGAGGAATGGGCCGGCCATGAAGCCCTTTAAAGACCTGGTGGCCGAGATACAGCTTGCCGAATTGATAGTGCAGCTGCAGACCACGCTTGGGGAACTCGCCGATGAAGGCGTTTGTCACGAACAGGGCAGAGAACTTGGCGTACCATTTATCGAGTTGTCGCGAGTAATTGAGGATCTGGCTGGCCAGGGCTGGGGGCAGGGGAGTCTGGTTGTCCGATCCCAGCACATCGCGAACCTGGCCCATGATCAACAACAGTGATACCTGAGACAGGATGCGCACGTCTGACTCGGTTGTTTCAGCGCGGTGAAGGTACAATTCCCAGCCGACAGCGATTCCCTTGTCGCTTCGAAGTAGTGAGTCGCGGTTGTGCAGGATAGACAGATGCTGGTCGCACACGAAGAGCAAGTACCACAAACGCACCCGATCAGTAGCTGCAGATAGATTCTGCATTGACGGTGAAGGCACAGATTGCATCGGACCACTGCCTAGCCCCGTGCGGTCGTCGAACAGAGCATCGAAGCTGCGATGGAGGCGCATATCAGCCGCGCGTCGGATCGCATCGCTGCAGACGATGCGCGAGGCGTCCGCCAGCCAAAACGAGCTGATGCACAGCGCACGGATGTAGTCGACATCGCGCTTCTCAAAGGTCGATTTCGCGACCAGCGACCGGAATTCGCGATTGCAGGCTTCGTAGACGGCGCGTTCTTGGGGATCGTGCAGTGCAGAGACCGTGCAAATGGCGGCGAGAAGAATCGGGGCGTTCGCGCGCAGCTGCTCTAGCCCTTGATATTCCCCGCCGATCCCGTATAGATAGTGATCGAGTCTGGCGAAGTAGTGGTGCACGAGGCGCTCGGCGATTGTGGCGCTGATGATTCCTTTGCTGATGAGATCTGATCTCGTCCCCGACCGGCTGGCGCGCGCACTGGCGGGCGAGTCGATGGAATGTGAATGCGGACTGCGGATTTTGGTGATGTCCAGGAATGTGTCGATGGGAGCTTGCACGGCAGATGGAGACTCCGGAGGCGACACTTCGCAGCCTTCTTCTTCTTGTGTTTGGTTCTGGTCGTCTGCTGGCGGATATGAACCCTCGCGGTCGTGTCCGATTGAGCGAAGAGCTCTTGGGCCTTCCACGCCGAGGTGCTGGCACAGCATGTCGAGGGTATCGTGGAGATGGGTTACGTCGGTCTGAAGGAGCTGTACGTTTCTAAGAAGTCAGCATATCCACTATTCCATGGGATGGCTTGCCTACTTGGTATCCTCGATCAGCGATTGAAGACTGCGGTTGAGAACGCACGACAGGCCCCGGCGACGACACCGGATGCAGGGAGGGCCATCGTCTGGCATATCGCAGCGTATCTGACTATATTAGACTGATTGAATCGACGTTGATTGCAGACTCACCTTGTTCTTGCGACAGGCGGCGCATGCGGTGATCTTGCGCGTAATGCCAGGAAGAACCTCGACCAGATTCTGGCCTCCTTTCTGGCCCTGATCGGACGACGACTCATTCTGGCCGTTCTCGACCACCGACTCTCTTTTCCGCTTGGGCATGATGCTGCAGTGTGCGTATTCATGCGATCGTGCAGGTGGGAGGATTCACCGCAACTCCCCACGGGGACGGATTCAGCAGCCGTGGTCCCATGTGCATGACTCGCAGAATGTTGGAGTAGACATGGATCATTGGGGTAAGCAGTCACTAATACGGTTAATACCAATGAAGGCTTCTCCATCTCTCTCTGCAGGCCAATCGCAGCGCCTGTATAGCAATATTACGGACTGGTCTCCGCTGCTCGGCCGTTCTCCGATGGGCAGCTTGAGGGGGCAGTCGCATAATTGCATTAAAGGCAGCACGAGCCAAATCTTGACCATATTACCAGGTTGATAGATTTGACCGTTCTGAAGTGAAAATGACGTCGAGCATCGCACAGAAATCAAGACCCCTGCCCGCCGGCATCTACTGCCCCGTCCTCTCGCTATACAAGCCCACCGCGCGCCAGGAAATCGACTATGAGGCGTCCTACAAATACTTCGCATACCTGATCCGCGGGGGCGTCGACGGGCTCGTCATGGCCGGAACAACCGCTGAGGCTGTGCTCCTCTCTGCCACCGAGCGCCAGAAACTCGTCCGTGTTGCGCGCCGCGCTGCGACGGATCTCGGATTCCCCGATTTCCCTGTCGTGGCTGGTATCAGTGGACAGTCGACGAATGAGTCGATTCAGCTCGCGAAGGATGCGCATGAGGCTGGGGGGGACTTTGGATTGCTGCTGCCGCCGTCGTATTGGGTTAAGGCTGTCACGAAGGATGTCATTGTGGACTTTTATCGCGAGGTTGCTGATAATAGTCCGATTCCGGTTGTTATTTACAGTGTACGAACCCTTGATTTCTAGTACAGGCTCTTTCTAATTGTTTGGTTAGTTTCCTGCCATGTGCAACGGCGTCGACCTAAACTCGGACGTGATGTCGGAACTGGCGCATCATCCCAATATCGTCGGCACAAAACTCACCTGTGGAAACGCAGGCAAGGTCACCCGATTGACAAATGAGTATAGCCATGAGCAGTTCAGTGTGTATGCTGGGTCGTCGGACTGGCTCCTCCCATGTCTTATCGGTGGTGGCTCTGGCTGTGTGACGGGAATTGGAAATGTCTTCCCCAAGTCTGTGGCGAAATTATATTCCCTATGGAAAGAGGGCAAAGTTCAGGAGGCGACGAAGCTGCAGGGACTCGTGGCTCAGGCTGAGAAGGCGTGTAAGGAGGGCATTGCGCCGACCAAGTTTGCTGCTGGATACTTCGCGGGGCCCGGGGCTGGAGTTACAGATGAGAAGGCCTTCTGGCCTAGAAAGCCGTATAAGCCTTCAGGGAAGGACAAGCAGGAGTGGGTGGTGAAGGTGATGCAGCATCTGGTGGAGATTGAGCAGTCAGTGCCAGATCGTGTTGGAAAGTAGATGATAAATATAGACAGTTATATAAATCAATTCGGGTTAACATTATAGACAGTGACAGTTAATTCCAGCTAAACATGCGATTGTTACTTCATAATATACTCCATTCTATATTCTATTTCTATTTCAAAAACTCCTCTCCAATCTGCACATACTTGATGGTCTGGCGCCAGAAGGTAAAGGCAATATGGATCGTGCCATCCTCCACAACCATACTGGGATACGACAGCTCACGATTGCGCTTCTCCTCGCTGTTGTTCGTCAAACAGAATCCATCTCCCTCTTCCAACGTCCGATGCCGCCACGACTTCCCATCATCGTCACTCCACGCCACACACAGCGGCGCCCGGGGAGCACCCCAGAAAGCCTCCTTGCCATCAGCCCGGTCTTTCTGGTTTGGACGAGTATCTTCGCCCTCAGTGATCTCATCGTATAGGCCCTCTCTGCGGGATTCCGCATTCTTTCGCGAGGAGTGGTTATACACAGCGACGACCCGGCCAGAGGGCAACACGTCGAAGCATATACCGGCATTAGGATTCGGCAGAGAGGTAGGCTGTGGCGCACTCCAGTTCAATCCATCGGGAGACGTAGAGAGGTGTATATAATCCGCCCAGCGACTGCGATACAGCGCAAGGTAACTTCCGTTCTTGAGTCGCTGGATCTCCATGTGCACGCAGCCTGTGCTTTGGGGGACTGCGATCTCAGTCCATGTCTTGCCCTGGTCCCCGGATGTGCGAATCGCAGAGATATCGTCGTTCCCAATCCACTTTGTGCCGGGCTCGCCGCGGCATTTGAATGTGGGGATTACGAAGTCACCGTTGTCGAGAATGATGACGGGCTGGCGGATGAAGGTGCCTGGGTCGTTGAAGAGGATAGTTGGGCCGCTCCATTTAGCGCCATTGTCGGATGAGACGACGCGCTTCACGACGGCAGAGTCTTGATTACCCCCTTGCTGAGAGGTATAGAGTAGCCAGAGCTCGCCGGATGGATGTCGGAAGAGAACCGGATTTTGTTCACTGCGTGTATTGTCGTGCGTGACCTTTAGGGCTTCTCCCCAGGTCTGTCCCCCGGATGGGAGGCGGGATAGGTAGATGCTGATATCGGGTTTCCCTTCCATGTTCCCGCCAAACCAGGTGCATAGTAGGTCTCCATTTGGTAGACGGAGCAGGTTGGATGCGTGGCATTGCACTGTTGCTGGGCGCAGGTAGGCTTCCTTTCGCACGGAGGGCCTTGCGCCAGCCCGCAGCGTGCCGTCGAGCAGGCTGCGTAGTGTTTCTTGCGTAACTGCCATGTTCATAATTGTTTTCGTGCTTAATCGTGCTATCCAGATGATGGTTGTTATATCTCACGATGCTGCGGGGTGCAATCCGACGTCGGTTCTGCTCCGAGCACATCAGACTCTGTTCAATGTCGGACGACAGTCCGATCCAGCTCTGCTTCGTAATTGTGGAAACCAACCCCATGGGGAACCGGAGCCACGCGGGGACAAGCCCTGGCCAGTATTGATGCTGATCGGTGCCCTTTAAGTAGTCTCAATCCCTCAACGACTGGCTCCTTGCGTCTGTCTCTTAAGCCTGACCGCCGACACAGTTGAAATCTCACACTGCGGTCCTTTCTGCTTAATTCACAATGGCTGGCGGAACGAGCATCTGGGCGAGCAAGGACGCCAAGTCCGATCCTAAGGAGATCTTTAACTTGAGACTGCTGTATCTCCTGGTTACCCTGGCCTGGGCGGGCTGTTTCTATGGCTTTGACACGGGGAATATCGGTGGAATTCTGACTCTGCCGTCGTTCGAGAAGTCGTTTGGCCTGCTTGATATTCCGCAGGCGGAGTATGATGATCGAAAGGTTAGCAATGCCCTCACAGTTTCTCGTGCTATATTGACGTGTGTAGGGAACTATCGCCGCCATGGTCGCTGCAGGAGGCGCCGCTGGATCCCTCCTCGCCGCACCCACGTCCGACTGGCTAGGTCGCAAATGGTCTGTCTTTCTATGGGGTCTCGTCTTCATGATCGGCGCCGCGATGCAGATGGTCCCAAACTACGACGTGCTGCTGGCAGGAAGGTTCATCGGTGGTCTCGGAGTGGGCGCAAGCTCTATGTTGAGCCCCCAGTTCCTGGCCGAGAATTCCCCAAAGTCAGTCCGTGGATCTATGACAGCTACATACAACCTCATGATCGTCACTTCGTTGATGCTTGCGTTCTGGGTTAACTATGGCGTCTCGCTCTGGTCTCGACCTGGGATTGAGGATGACCATGCCCAGTGGCAGACGGCGATGAGTATCCAGCTCATCCCTGGTGGACTGATGTGTCTGATGATTCCGTTTGTGCCGGAGACGCCTAGATACCTCATTAACCATGGCAAGGCCGAGCAGGGGTTGAAGAACCTGTGTCGACTTCGCCAGCTGCCTCCGGACCATCCGTACATTCAGATCGAATACCGTGAAATCCAGGCCCAGGTGCAGTACGAGCAGGAGAACTTCCAGGGCCACAACTACTGGGTTGTCGCCAAGGATATCTTTGGGAACAGGAGTAACCTGCAGCGTTTCGTCCTTGCGGTCCTGCTGTTCATTTTCCACAAGCTGACTGGAACGGACTCGCTCAATGTATGTCCCATCTACTGGCACTGTGAGCTCTGCTAATTGATTGTTCAGTACTACGCTCCTCAAATCTTCGAGCTCATCGGCGTGAAAGATGACTCGTCCTTACTGACAACCGGTGTCTACGGCGCCGTCAAAGTCGCAGCAACAATCTTCTACATCGCATACCTCGTCGATCGCGTTGGCCGTCGTCTCCCACTTCTGATCGGTGCAACTATCCAAGCTACGTCCATGCTCTATCTAGCTCTGTACCTCCGCTTCGCTGGCACCGACAACACCGATATGGGCGGTACCCCTGCAGGAGGGATCGTAGGCATCGTCTGGATCTACTTATATGCCTTTGGATGGTCCTTCGGACACAGCGTGGCCTGCTACATCGTTGCAGCGGAGATTTTCCCAACTCGTATTGTAAGTCTGCTCTACCATTATACCCCCTTGCGGTATGATGTACTGACTAACTGACCATCCAGCGCTCCGTCTGCATGGGCTTCTGCTTCTTCGTGAACTGGATCATCGACTACGGCATCACACGCGCAACCCCGAATATGCTGACCAATATGGGCTATGGTGCTTTCCTGCTCTATTCCTTGCTAACGTACCTCGGTGTTGTGTTTATTTTCTTCTGTCTGCCGGAATTGAAGGGGAGGTCTATTGAGAGTATGGATGATCTGTTCCAGCGCCCGCTGTGGACGATGTGGAAGCATGCGTATCCGACCAAGGAGGAGACCGTCAGGCATGGTATTCAGGAGGGGAAGGAGGAGGATGTTCAGGGGCAGGATCGTGATGAGGAGGAGGCGAAGAGGAAGCAGAGTGCTACTCATGTTGAGACGGCGTCATAGTTGATTTTACGCAGGATGAGGCGATGAACATACAGTTAAACAATCGACTTATCAATGAATTCAATAATATCCAGTACTGTCTATACTCTAATCTGTAGGATTGGTACGCAGAACTGCCCAGGTCTAGAAGTAAGAACGGCCATTCTCCGTAGATTCAACCATCGGCCTTCTCACCGTCGATACATTGTGGGACCGTGGGGTCAAGACTTATATGACGAGGGGTATCCGATAATGTACGGAGCAGCACATCAAACAGCACAATGGCTACAGAATCATTCCAACTAAACTCAGGAGCTAAGATCCCCGCCGTGGGATTCGGGACATGGAAGGCCGGCCCTGGCGAGGCTGCTGCTGCTATCCAGGCAGCGTTTGAGGCTGGATATCGTCATTTTGTAGGTACCTAATTACCTATTTTTAAAACGGAGCTAACCTGTTAGGATTGCGCTCCTCTATGTATGTTGTTGTACTACTGATGTGGTATGCTGCTAATAAGCGCAGATGGAAACGAAGCAGAAATCGGGCAGGTCTTCAAGAATATCAAAGTCTCTCGCTCCGAGTACTTCGTCACTACGAAACTGTACTTCTCCACTCTTCTCGTTAGGAACTGTGACTGACTGGTCCAGCTGGTCGTCTGATCACCGCCGCGTCGAAAGCGCCCTGGATAAGTCCCTCCGCGATCTGAACCTCGACTATGTTGACCTCTATCTCATGCACTGGCCAGTAACGCTCGATCCGTCTCCAAACGACTCGAACTATGGCAAGGAAGACCGCACGGTGCATGCGCAAGGGTGGGACTTCCGCGACACCTGGCGGGAAATGGAGAAGTTGCTGGCCACGGGCAAAGCCAGGGCGATTGGGGTCGCTAATTTCTCGACGGTTAATCTGGAGAAACTGCTCGAAACCGCGAAGGTCGTGCCCGCTGTCAACCAAACGGAGATCCAGCCGCTGCTGCCTCAAAACAAGCTGAATGCGTTCTGTAGCGCCAAGGGAATCCACCAGACGGCGTTTGGCCCGCTGGGTGGCTCGGGGAGTACCCTGCATCAGCATCCGGATATTGTGGCCATTGCGAATAAGAGGGGTGTTGACACGGGCAATGTTATGCTCAGTTGGGGGATTCAGAAGGGGTGGAGTGTTATCCCAAAGAGTACGAATCCGGTGCGGATTGCGAATAATCTCAAGAAGAACTTTGTGCTGGATGCTGCGGAGCTGCAGGCTTTGGATAAACTGGCTTTGCCTAAGGGGAAGAGGTTTAATGTGCCGAATTGGGGGACTACTATCTTTCATGACGATGAGGCTGTTGAGCTGGAATAGTTTGTAGTCTATCAGTTTATATCCTTGTTGGTTACTGTGATATAGAAGGGAGTGTCGTAGGCATTCGCTGCGCGGTTGTAAACTGAATACTTTTCTAATACTATTTTCTTGACTGCACTGTAACTCATGCCCCTTTCAACTCGAGCTTTGGGAACGGGGAGAGAAATAATGAGCCAGTTCAACATTTATGATATCGGATCGAGGTTGAGGAAACAAAGAATGCTGCAGACCAAGTACAGCTCGCACCAGGCAAGACTAGTCACTCATAAGAACGACTTCATTTACCTATATAGCTCACGTACTTCTATTCCAAACTTGACCTCGTCCCCTTTTCAAACCCAAGCAAAGACCGGTCAAGAGGGGCACCTGCTTGGTTCTTGGGTTGTGCAGCCAGCGCTCCAGAATGAACGATTCTGAATTAGGAAGGATTTCCTCGTCATGACTCAGGAATGGATTGTCATTGAAGCCGGTGTTCGAGATGGAATTACACAGTTGTATAACTGGATATGTTCCTGGCAGTGGTTGAGCACGGCATTCGGACTGTTTCATTGAATACCGCGGTCAAGTATGGGGGTCATTATGCTAAGTCAATCTAGATTCTCACTGGGGTGAGTTGGAATTTATACTGGCACTGCTTTGTCTAGTTCCTCGACAGGGCTGCAGAGATAACCACGCCGACGCTGCCTGTTACACAGCATCCATTGTGACAGGAAATGCACCTGAGTCAACTCCTTCCGAAGACGGCATGGTCTGCTGTAATGTAGGGGCAGTTCGCAGGGGTTTGCTCCTTCGGCGTTGCGCCAACACTCTAGGGCTGGCCGGCGGCACTGCGGCGCTGCACACTTGCATACAATCACACACGCCGGCTTGATTCCGGTCCACGCCATGAAAGTCGGTCTCTTCTAGCTCGCAACGTGTTCTCGGCTGTTCCCGTTCCCCGCTCGCGACTCGGTGGGTGTCGCTACGTAGGCCGTTGTTTAATATGAATCCGCCATTCCTTTGCTACTACGTACCTCACCCCATTCTATCCAAGCTGACGTTAAAGGTCCTCGATTTATACTATACTGCCGTGAAATAAAACAATGCCTCCAGAGCAACCACCCGCCTACATCGAGCCGGACACCTCGGACACAGACTCCGCAGTCACCGACACAACATCAACAGCCTACACCGAGTCCCTCCGCTCCAGCCTCCTCCAAAGCGTCCGCGAAAATGGCCGCGGATACCACAAATACTCCTCGTCTACCTACTTCGTCCCAGAAGACGAGCAGGAGCAGGAACGCCTCGACATGCAGCACGAGATCTGCCTCATAACCACAAACCGAAAGCTATACCTCGCCCCCCTTCCTGAGAATGTACCAAATGTCCTAGACCTAGGCACAGGCACGGGCATCTGGGCCATTGACTTTGCGGACCAGAACCCCGGTTCGAATGTCATCGGCACCGATCTAAGCCCGATCCAGCCGTCGTGGATTCCGCCGAATTTGAAGTTCGAGATTGATGATTATGAGCAGCCTTGGACTTATCCGATTAAGTTCGATTATGTGCATGCGCGCATGTTGACGGGGTCTATTGCGGATCCGGACAGGTTCTTCAGGCAGGCGTATGATAACCTTCAGCCTGGGGGGTGGTTTGAATTAATGGACTTTGCGTTCCCGGTGAAGTCCGACGATGGGACTATGGAGGGCACCCCGTATGAGACGTTGAATCAGACGATGGTCGAGGGGCTAAGCAGGGTTGGACGGGACGGGGGTATCCCGAATCGATACAAGGCGTTGCTGACGGATGCCGGGTTCCAGAATATTACAGAGGTGAGGTATAAGTGGCCACAGAATACATGGCCTAAGGATAAGCACCTTAAGAAGATCGGGGAGTGGAACATGGTTAATACACTCGACGGCCTGCATGGGTTTGCAGCCCGTCTGTGTATCCAGGTTATGGGGATGACGCCCGAGGAGCTGGAGGTCCTGCTTGCGGCTTGTCGAAAGGATATCAGGAATCCAAAGATTCATAGTTATTGGTCGATGTATGTGACTTCTTTGCATGAGGTGTTGAAGGTTGCTAATTGTTGACAGCGTTATTGCATATGGTCAGAAGCCACTGCAGTCAACTACAAAGGCGGCATAATCCTGTCCCTAAGCTTGCAGCCTTACGCCGTTGAATTAATCATAAGGGGTCAGTTAGGCTGCGTGGATGGTTTTCTAACAGGTCATCAGGGATCAGAAGTCGCTTTGTATGTACTTGGACGACAGTTGGACACTAATTGATTCATATTATACGCCGCATCTACCAGCAATCTAAGCCCTCACATCCCTCCGGTAGACAGGTGAACTAAAATACATTGCAGAACGCAGCAACCCAAGGCCCAGTGGACTACTCGAACCAGGAATTCAAATAGCCAAGCACCCTCCCCCTCTTCGGCTTCTCATATAGAGCCTCATATAGATCAATGTCATCTTTAGTAGAACCCAGTTTCAAATCTGCAGTGCCGACCTTGACGTACTTCGTGCGCTTGACGATCTTCCAGAATACAAAAGCGACGATGAAGAACCCAACCATGGTATAGCTTGTGAAGAAGGTGGTTATATCCCACTGGCCGGAAATGAAAACATCGTATCCCAGGATGAGTGTAATTAGGAATGTACCGGCTAGTGCGTACCATGCTGCATAGGGCTGGAGGTACCCCTTATAGGGAAGTGTGTTGCGATCGAGTCCCTGCTTCTTCATGGTATAATAGAAGTGGAGGTATGTAATCACGGTTCCGATATAGTTCAGCAGGTAAGACGCAGTGCAGATCCCCACGAACCAGTCCAAGACTGTTGAGGAGGATTGTCCCATTTGGAGGAGGGAGAGTAGGCAGAAGCATAGCGCAGTGATCACGGAATAATATGGAAGGCCGTATTTGTTGCATTTGGCAAAGAAGGATGGTGCTTTTCCATCCAGCGCCATTCCATGGAGGGTTCTGGCCGCAGAGAAAATGACATTGTTTCCGGCTGAGAGCACCGAGGTCATGATTAGGGCGTTGACCAGGTCGGGGACGCCTTTGATACCGAAGTTGATCATGGAGATGACATATGGTGAGCTATAATATACTGTCAGAAACTACCTCAGGGTCATTGATAAGGATGCATACGCAGCTCCTGTCCCACTACTGCTGTCCTCACTGGAGGTTACGGCCGCCAGTTTCGGGTCATCATACGGTATAACGATCCCGACACAGAGAGCGCCCCCGATGAAGAAGAACATAAGACGCCAGACAAACGAGATGAATGCCTTGTTAATCAGACGACGAGGGTTCTCAGCCTCTCCGGCAGCCATTGAGATGAACTCCGGGCCAACCATCCTGATCTGCATTAGCACTAGACACAGGGCGGAGATGGAGTACGTACGTGAAGGAGCCCTGAATAATGCATGAGAGCAGGCCAAGGAAACGTCCGGTATCGCCGGGAACGAGATACTCGACGAATGATCCCTATTTAGTTAGCATTGCCCTGTTGAGGAGGATTGGGTGACGCACTGGGTCTCTCCAGTAGCGGAAGCCATAAGGATCCCTGTCTGGATTCCCGCCCACCATAGTAATAAAGGTGTACAGCATCAATCCTAGCATGAGAAGTATCTTGAAAGTGGACATGTAGAATTCTGAAATACCAAAGTACTTCACCGTCAGGCCGTTCAGGACACTACACCAGTCAGTTACCTTTACCAGCGAAGGGACATTGCACGTACGCGTAAATGACGACACAGACTGCAACCACCACACCAACAGGGATTTTATCAGTCCAGTATGTTAGGAGGACATGAATAGCCGTCACTTCGTATGGAATATTGAATGCTGGAAATATTAGTTAGATGATAACCAAAGCAGCAGTGCCAATTCCTACCCATCAGAAAAAAGTAATTCCATCCCATGGCAAAACTCAGGGCATCGTCAACCCAAAACCCTGACAGCCGGACAAACGGGGATGCGATAGGAAGGTAGGTGACCATTTCAGCTGCTGCCGTCAATATCTAAATCATACGGTAGAATATTATACCAACCGAAGCACTGATTGACCGAGAGTATAATAGTGCCGTATATGACGAAACCCAGGAACAAACCAGCAGGTCCTCCCTTGGGAAGTGCAGCTCCCATCTGCACAAAGAGGGCTAATAATTAGTATCGGTTGTAATTAGTCTCGAAGTTGGACACACAAGTTCCGATGGCACCGCCCACAGCCAGCAGCTGGATCTCCTTTCCGCCCAATCTTCGATGGAGGTGCTGCGAGCCTGCAGAGATGAGCTCCCCGGGCAGAGCAGCCTCGTTCTGCTTCTGATCGAGATCTGCATCGGCTGGATGCTCGACTGAGCTCTTGCGCATACTGAGATTGTCCATTTTGTCGGCCATTTTGTCGGTCCCGGCCTACTCGCCTGCAAGTTACACAGGAAATCTCGTGTTTAAAGCACCGCTGCGTTTCTTATCATTGGCCATTCTGCTATCAGGACGGTCCTTCCCTTTTCATATCATTATCTGCTGCTTATCTCGTGTTGACGTCCAATGTGGGAATGCGGGGGAGCTCCACAGGCCTGAATGGGGATAGCGACGTGTCACTGCCAGAGTGGAATCTGGGTCGAATGCGGGGGTGAACTCTCGTTTGATGATCTTGACTTCTTTCCGAGGGAAGCTTCCTTCTTATCTCCTTACGTACAACTTCCTTTTTGCCGTTGGGAAGGGCATGTTCGCTTAGGCGTTTTCCGCACCGGGAAACTAATCCCCAGACACCCTATATCCACCTCATAATAGAATAAATGGATACACTGTTCAACTCAATTGTCCCAATCCTCTCCATAGACCATCGCACTTTTTTAATACTCCTGGTAATAGAAAACCGCCACCATGACCTCCCCCGCCCACAATGACTTCCGCAGCGACACCTTCACAACCCCAACCCCCTCGATGCTGACCGCAATGACGACCGCCACATTCGGCGACGACGTCTACACCGAAGACCAGACCACGAATGAATTCCAGACCGAAATCGCACGTCTCACAGGAATGGAGTCCGCCCTGTTCATGCTCTCCGGCACAATGGGGAACCAGATCGGGGTGCGCATTCACCTAACCCAGCCCCCGCACAGCGTGCTCTGTGATTACAGGGCTCATGTCTATGCGGAGGAGGGGTCGGGCCTTGCGGTGCTGTCGCAGGCGATGGTTACGCCTGTGCATCCGAGGAATGGGCTGTATATGACGCTTGAGGATGTGGAGAGGTGGGTGGTTCTTGGGGATGATATACATACGGCGCCGACTAGGGTGGTTAGTATTGAATTGACGATTGGGGGGGTTTTGACGCCGATTGAGGAGATTAGGAGGATTTCGGAGTTTGCGAGGGCGCATGGGATTAAAGTCCATTGTGATGGGGCGAGATTGTGGAATGCTAGTGCTGCGACTGGGCTTGCGCTGTCTGAGTATTGTCAGTATTTTGATAGTGTGTCGATGTGTGTCTCGAAGGGGCTTGGGGCGCCTGTTGGGGGTGTTCTAGCCACTACGAGTGATGGTATTAAGAGGGCTAGGTGGTTGAGGAAGCAGATGGGTGGTGGGATTCGACAGGCTGGTGTATTGACGGCTGCGGCGTTGGTTGGGATACGAGAGCTATGGCCGACGATGGCGCAGACTCATCTGAAAATGAAGAAGCTGGAGCTGGATTTGAAGGAACTGGGAGTTGTTCCACAGATTCCAGTAGATACAAACTTTTTCTTCATTGATGCTGAGGCGTCGAGACTGGATATGGGGGTTTTGTTGGAACAGTGCGAGAAGGGCGGTGTCAAACTGATGGACGAACGAATTGCAATGCACCATCAGATCAGTGATCAGGCAATCGAGAGTCTCAAAACTGCTATTGCTGAGGCAGTAAGAATTACCAAAGATCTACCGGCTGGATATGTGTCCAAGGTCCAGAAAGGGGGGTATGGGAGTACTTCCAAGATGAACGAGTGGAGTTAGACATTCTAAGGATAGCAAAATATCTCTTTAAACTACTAGCATATAGACATACATTATGCCTGCGTGGGATCGCCGACAGAGGCCGCAGACTGGTACTGGCTAAAGTCATACTCGACCTCGTAATCGTCCGCATTCTCGTCCCCGTCAGACAGCTCGATATCTCGGATATTCTCGCCCTGGTCTTCCTCCTCACTGCTGAATCTGTACTCCTCCTTCTTGATCTTCTTCCAAGCAGCAAGAGTCTGCTTCCGCGTCAGGCAAAACGGCAGCTTGGACAGACTCACGCAGCCATCCTCTGTAACCTCCACCGTCTGTCCCACCGAGCTCGCTGTATCAGTAGCCTTGTCCATAAGAATGATATGGATAAAAAAGACCATCCCCTTCTTCGCAATCACGCTCTGCCCACGCACAAACATCGGGAAATCCATCCACGTCGGCGCAAACGTCGCTCCGAGCGAGTATCCGCACGAATTGAACCTCTGATCCCTGAAGCCATTCTCATCGGCAACTCGCGCGTACGCCTCGAACACGTCCCCAATGGGCTTCCCCGGTTTCAACGCCGCCATAGCAGCCTTCATCTGCAGCACATTCACCTCGTGCATCCGCCGAGCCAGCTTCGTCACGCCACCAATCGGGATTGTCCGCATCAGACACGCATGGTAGTGTTTATACACTGCCGCATGCTCGGCCGTTAACTGCCGCTCGATTTGGTCCTTCCCTGCAGAGTACCGTGTAAGAACGGCCTTGTTCCCCGAGACAAGGATATTCTCATTTGCCGGATCGTCGCCCCCGCCTTCATACACAGTCCCTGTTATCTCGCGCCACAGGTCGCCTTCGTATGCGCCAGGCTTTGCGAGCTTGAGGGTGCGCACGAGCGCGAAGTCAGCCAGGTAAGCAGCTTTGCGGACCTTGCGCATTTCAGCTTCGGATTTTATGATGCGCAGTTCCCGCGTGAAGAGGTCGCTGTGGTCCACGAGCGTGCAGACTCCATTCACGGCTTCTTCGAGTGCCTTGCCCAGTCGGTGGGTGAGGGAGCATGAATCCGGTTCGTATCCGATTCGCTTACTGGGGTCATTGATTCCGAAATCCTGAAGCACCTTAGGCACGAGCGACACTGGGTTGCTGCCTGCGTCGTCGGAGCGGATCAAGACGTCCTTTTGCTCGAGGATGGATGTGAATAGCGCCTGGCGGAGATCGGGGATCCGGGTGATGAGTTTCATGGATCCGTCGCTGTGGAAGTACATGGCCTGGAAGAAGACGTAGCCGAACGTGTCGAAGCCGGTGAAGTAGTACAGCGACTCTTGTTTTGTCATGAGGAAGCCGTCCAGGTTCTCGCGCTTCATGAGGTCGAGTGCATTCTGGCGGCGCTGGGCGTACTCGGCCTCGGAGAACCAGAGGGCTTTCTTGAACGGGAGGACTTTCGTGGCCATTTTGTGTTTGAAGATAACTATGCTGTAGAGTGCTGTAGAACTTGGGTGTGTCTCTGCTGCATTTCTATCTCTGTTATATACTTGCTGCGGGACAGCAGGACTCCATCGCCGCTTTGGGCTCGCTGGTTCCTGCCGTAATTGGATTAACAAAGTATAATCAGCACTGGCCACACGAATGTAACGCTACACATCAAGCTCCTGTCAGCCACGCGACGTCAGATTATACGATGGTAATCTTCCCTATCATTCCGCGGGAAAGCCAGCTTTTCTGTGTTTTCCGATGACAGATCCTAATTTGGATGTTGAAGTGCATCACGGTTCAATGGCCTTATCATTACATCCGTTCGCCCGTTCATGCAACATCTCAGCTAGGTACTGTAAACCATTCTAGGATAGAGTAAATTAACTTTTGAGATGACAGAGTTCAATTCGATTCCGCTGGCCCGATGTACTCAGTGTTTGCTGGAGGTGGAACTGCCAGCCAAGTCACAATGGTATTTTGAAGAGAAACCCTTGCAATCATGGACTGGCATTTATAATTCTAACCCTGTTATATAATGACAACACAGCAAGGTCGATGTCAACAGCGAGCTGCTGGTAGAATATTCAACGGTCCCTTGCAGAAACTCCTTATGTCCTGCATGCATAATTCTGCTGATCTGCAGGCACCAAGTTCAGCGCCTTTAATATGATCTTGCTCGCTACTTACATATTTCAACATCAAAGAATACAACAAACGTCACCACTCAATTCCACCCACACCTAATGCACATATCTAAACGAGATAACCTGCTCCTCACCAAGCCGTCTACTCACAGCCCCAGTCGCCGTAGCCGAAACACTCCGATCCTCCTCCTCATCCATCCGCCTATTCTCCTTCTTCAGATGCCACTTAATCGCCAGCGCCATAACAGCACACAGCAGACACGCTCCGGTCATAATCCCTCCACCGGCGTAGTATCTCGGCTTTTGAGAGTCCGGGAACATGTACGAGGTGTAGAAGTGGGCAACGCCCGCGCCCATTAGGTTCATTATTGCCAGTGCGGCGGCGCGCTTTGCTTTGGGGCGGGGGAGGGACGAGCTCAGCCATGATACGCAGAGGTTGTAGGGGGAGTACGAGCCGGCTGTCATTAGGAACATGCTGAAGTAGCGGCCGCCGGTTGTGGGGATGAACATTGCCTATTCTATTAGCTGGGTTGGTGGTTTAGAGAAGGTGGTGACTTACTAGGAGGTTTCCTAAGAGGGAGAATAACAGCGGAATTGCGATATGCAGCCCGCGCTCCTGTTTATGTGCGGCATGGAAGGAGATACACAGCGAGCAGATGAAGGCAGCGAAGTACGGCGGCGCTGTGAGGAGGAGGGTGATTGTGTCGCTGTACCCGAGGGTGCCTACAATCGAGGGGAAGAAGTTGTTGAACGATTGTGCTGTGATGAGAGACATTTGCAGGATGATGAACATGTACAGCTTTGGGTCGCGGATCGCTTGCTTGACGCCCCAGGTTAACGACTTGGGATCGGAGTCTTCGATGCCGGCGTTTTCGTTTTGGAGGCGCCAGTCCTGACTTCATTAGATCTCGTCCGGCAAATAGCACTATGGAGGACTTACGGCGTATATCTGTTGCTCGCGGTTCAGCCACCAGCGTTTTGTGTTGCCTGGGAAATCTGGGATGAATGGGATGACCAGTACAGCAATGGCTATGGTCATGGCGCCCTCGATGATAAACAGCCATTCCTAGGGAGTCAGCAGCGCTCTAACGGTGTAGACGGGATCATACCCAAGCCGGTCGGTTCAGCTTTTTCTCCATCCGGCTGATAATCCCAGCTGCAATGAGTCCACCGAATGCACTGGCAAGCATGTTCGCTCCATAGAGGATCGCAATCCGCGGTGGCAGCTCAGATCGCTTATACCAGCACGACAGAAGCAGAAACACGCCTGGCAGGAAAGGGCCTTCGACAAGGCCTAGAATGAAGCGGCACATGAATAGTCCCGCGAAATTCTTGGTGAAGGCCTGGCACATGGAGACAATACCCCAGGCTGCTGTGACTCCTCCAATATACAGCGAGGGCTTGACCTTCAGGATCAGGATGTTGGATGGAACCTGGGTGAGGACATCTGATGGGGTTAGCGATGTCGGTTTTGACTTTGAGGTACGTACATCCAACATAGAAGATCATGAGACACGTATTATACTCTGTGTTGCTAATTCCAAGCGTATCTGGTAATCCAGATATTTTTGCGTTGGCAATGTTGTTCCTATCTCCATGAGCGCGGTCGATACACTACAGCGAAAAACATACCTATCCAGAATGTTCATCAGGAACAGAATGACGACCGCAGGCATTAGGTGAAAGTCCAAACGCCGGACCAGTTTCTTCTCCAACTTCTCCAGATCTGCAGGACTCTTTCCCTCGAGCTCTACCGGGAGTGGCAGCTCCTGGGGGGGAGCGCCGACCTTTTCGATGGCCTCCGCCTGTTGCTTGTCTTGATCCATGTTTTTCTGTGAGCAACGGTGGGTATTCAACAGACGAACCGCGGGATCAGTGGATATTTGACGTTTACATCCTGGGGAAAAGCTGGGGAAATCCACAACGCGGACAGGTCTCCGAGCGTGATACATCAGCCACTGCGGGGGCAGAGATCTCTGCAATAACACAAGTAATGGAGAGAAAGCCGGCGAGCCCGAGTGTGGAGAGGTCTAATAATTATATCTGCATCTGGCTAGGAAGACTATTGGTGGGATTTCAGATATTCTAACACATATTTCGCGTTGACGGGGGTGGAGGGCTCCCCGATCAGGTCACCCTCTGGTCCCACCGTCGCCAGGATGTTTTTCATGGCGGTCAGTTCAAAGTTGATACGCGTGTTCAGAGCGCCGCCGCCGATATGCGTAGTCAAAGTGACATTCTCCATCGCGGCCAGTCGAGGAGAGACCTGCGGTTCGTGGTAGTGGACGTCCAGCCCGGCCGCCGATATCGAGCCTTCTTCCAGCGCTTGGATCAGGGCCTCTTCGTCCACGATTTCTCCACGGGCGGTATTGATCAGTCTGGCGCCTGGTTTCATCAGCTTCAGAGTCTCGCTGTTGATCATATGCTTCGTGTGCTGGTTCAGCGGCGTATGCAGCGACACACAGTCGGACACCTTCAGTAGACTCTCCAGCGTATCATGATACGTGACGTTCAAGTTCTTCTCTACTTCTGGTGTCTGACGAGCAACATCAAAGTAGTGGATTGACATTCCAATAGCCTGGGCTTTCCTCGCCACCTTTTTGCTGATATTCCCCAGCCCTACAAGCCCCAGGATATGCCCGTGCGGGTTCTGCGAGATGGTCGCAATGAGCTTATGAGTCGCGGTGAAAATTTCAGGATCGGTCGTTCTCGCAGCCAGCTGCGCGCGAGTGAAGTTCCTAAATACCGACAGAATCATATACAGCGTTGTGTCTGACACTGCTTCGTCCGATGCCCCGGCGCCGTTCGCGTACCAGATCCCGCGCCGTCCAAGCGCTTCAACATCTGCCCAGTTGAATCCTGCGCCGGCAGAGGCATAGATGCGTACAGACTGTGGTAGCAGGCCGATGAGCTCGTCGTCCCACTGGCCCATCTCACCCCCGGTCTGAAAGAACGGTCGGAAGATTGCGACGAAATCGCCGTACCTACAGACTTAGCATTGGCATGTAGCTTTGGGGCATAGACTGCTAGGGCGCTACGAACCGTTTCTCCTTTAGTGCTTGGATGAATGAAGGTCGGTCCAGGGCATCGTTCCGGATGACATTGAATCGGGCGAGAAAGTCGTCGTTGTAGACGTCGTGGTTGTACTTGATGGCGTCGCCGAGGTGAAGGACGGTGGGTTTGGCCATGGTGACCTGGGATTTTACAGACAGGGTGTAGAGGCCATAATGACGGAAATGCGATGGTTAAATCAAAGAGATCGGACAGACTCCGGTGAAGCAGTGGAATTCTCCATCGTGGCGGAGAGCACCCCGAGTGTAAGAGCAGAAGTCCAACTTAGCCCACACTGCACGGCTGCATAGCAGAACCTGCTCGGCAAAGTAGAAGATGGCAGCGTCTTGCAGTTCCCTAGTTCAATGGCCTTCTACCTATCACAGCATGAATGTTACTAACAGCGTGATCCGCCACGCCACAATCCGCATTGATCAGCCTGTCTTTCCGAGAGCATGTCTGTATTGAACTTGATATTATATACACTGACAGAGATAGTATTCACGGGTGGTGAATATATTCCGGGGTTAACAGGAAGTCCAACAGAGGAATGGCAAACGGATGTATTTAATGTGATTTGTATCCACAATAGCCACGAATATCCGCCTTTCCGATAACATCATTTTCGCCGGCTAAACGTGCCGGCTGTCCCCTCATTATCGTTACTCCCCCACCACTCGGCCTGCTATCTCGATGTTTTGCGACTGTCCATGGCATCTGGCACAGCCAACGAAGCGGAAACGTCTCTAGAAAAGGGCACTCTTGATGTACAGCCCACTCGCACCAATGAGTCGCAGGCCCCGTACTCGATCTTCACCAAGTCGCAGAAGAGATACATTGTCTTCTCGGCATCATGGGCTGGCTTCTTCTCGCCGGTCTCTTCGCAGATCTACTTCCCGGCCCTCAACAGCATCGCTGACGATCTCGGCGTCAGCAGCGCCCTGATCAATCTCACTCTGACCAGCTACATGGTAGGATTTCCCCATAGATAGTTGGCCACCGCTAACAGGGCAGATCTTCCAAGGCCTCTCCCCCATGTTCGTCGGGGACTTTGCCGATAGGGCTGGTCGGCGCCCTGCATACCTGGCCTGCTTTGTGGTCTACATTGCAGCCAATATCGGTCTCGCACTGCAGGATAATTTCGCCGCGCTGTTCGTCCTGCGGTGTGTGCAGAGTGCCGGGAGCAGCACAACCATCGCCCTGTCTGCAGGCGTTGTCTCCGATATCGCCATCGCCGCCGAGCGAGGATCCTACATGGGCTTCGTGACTGCCGGCTCTCTGCTAGGACCAGCAATGGGCCCTGTAATCGGAGGTCTTCTGTCGCAGTTTCTCGGCTGGCGCTCGGTCTTTTGGTTCCTGACCATCTTCGCCGGTGCCTTCCTGGTCCCCTTTGTCCTTTTCTTCCCAGAAACCGCCCGTGCGATCGTAGGAAACGGATCAGTCCCGCCTCCTAGATGGAATCTGCCCCTGGTCCGGTGGTTCAAGTCTCGAAAGACAGCGCCGCCTGAGGATATCAGTCGGCCGAAGCTGCGCTTTCCCAATCCCATTAGAACCCTCGCGATTGTATTTCAGAAGGATGTCGGTATCATCCTGTTTGCCAATGCGATCCTCTTCGCCGGGTTTTACGACGTTACGGCGTCAATCCCGTCCATTTATAACGAGCTGTATGGCCTGAACGACCTCGAGATCGGCCTCTGCTACATCCCCTTTGGCCTCGGCGCTACAGTCGCCTCAATTGTAACAGGAAAACTGCTCGATCTGAACTACCGCCGCACTGCGAAGTTGCTAAATGTCTCTCTGCACGAGACGCGCTCGAGGAACTTGGCTCATTTCCCCATTGAAAAGGCGCGGTTGCAGGTCGCACTGCCGCTGCTCACACTCGGTGCTTTCACGATTGTCGCGTTTGGATGGTGTCTTGATTATGGTGTCCACCTTGCAGCGCCGACGACGATTCTGTTCTTCATGGGCTTGACGCTGACCGGGGCGTTTAATACCGTCGGTACCCTGCTGGTGGACTTTTATCCTATGAATGCAGCGGCGGCCACGGCGTCGAATAATCTGGTTCGCTGCTTGCTGGGGGCTGGTGCTACGGCGCTGATTGATCCGATGCTGGATGCTATGGGAAGGGGGTGGTGTTTTACGTTTATAGCTTTGGTGATGCTGTTGATGTTGCCGCTGCTGACGGTGGTTATACGGATGGGGCCGGGGTGGAGGAAGGAGAGGCAGGCAAAGATCGATCGTGCTGGACGGTCGTAGAGTGAGATTAATGACGATGTAATTATTATCCTTTATTGGACGTGATGGATCTACTACTTCCTGCCGTGCCAATATATATATCACGGAGTAGAACAGCCAACAGTATCGGATAGGATATCCCTTTAAAACCAACCCACACCAAATGGAAATCCAATACCCTAAGAATATATTAAATTCCGAACTCTGATACGCAGGAAAACCAAAATCCAAGGCACCGACAAAAGCACTTCGTAGTCGGCCCATACCGACCGTGGGGAATGGGGATACGCAATACGAACTCTCGCTCCACATCAGCACTTGGCTCGGTTTTGGATGTTTCAATTGGCAGGAAAGTCACCACAGGATCCAGATAAAGTACGATCGAATACGTCTGACAGAAGGAGCAGCTGAACAGTTGGTCTGACATAAGACCACTTTCTGGGATCGTTGGGGGAGATCATTGAGATATAAGCATCAGCACCCTCGCATACCAGGTGTGTTGTCTATTGATTACCATTATCTCCTCCTTTCAATTAAAACTATTATCTGTGCCAAAATGAGAAGCGAAGCATCCTACCGCTATGCACACTATGCAATCCCCGATCCCAACTTCGACAAGTACAAGGACATGGACAATCCGTTTGCCAATAGTGAAGGACTCTCTGTACCAGCCATGCGCGAGATCATGGCGCAGATGCCAGTGACGTTTCCATACGACCAGAGGGACGTTGCCAGTGTTGCCATCAGCCATCAAACAATCAGAGCCCGTGATGACGCCGAGCTGAATCTTCGGATCTACAGGGATAAAGAGGTTGGGAAAGACGCGGTGCTGTTTTTCGTTACGCATGGTGGAGGTATGATTTTACTTACTTAGGGCCCTCTTTGTACTGTATTGCATTGCTGACCCTTAAGGATGGATCCTTGGGGACCATGATACCGAAGAGGCAATGAATCGCCTGGTTGCTAAGAAGACGAACTCTGTTGTTGTGAGCGTCAACTACCGACTGTATGATCCACACATTGAAGATGAAGATATAGAACGGTGAAGCTGACGCGCGACAGGGCGCCTGAGTATCCGTTCCCGTACGCCGTCAATGACTCGTTCTATGCGTTGCAATGGGTTGGTCTACACGAAATCCTGAGTCAAACTAGGGCTAAGAACACCAGTGCAGAGAGAATGCAGTGGATCTGGGAATCAACCCCCAGAGAGTCGTTGTTCGCGGGAGTAGCTCTGGTGGCAACATTGTGCGTCACTCAGCGTCCAAAGTAGGGAGAATCTGTTAACAGAGCACAGGCCGCTGCTTTGGCATTGAAAGACCGCGACGAGGGCATTGGTGCTGTATTCGGACAGGTGTTGAATTTCCCAGGGACCTGCCATCCGGATCACTTTCCTCGGGACAAGTATGAGTACTACAGCCCGGAGCAGAATAAGGATGCGCCGATTATCACGACAGAGGCAGTTCATTGGTTTTGGAGTAAGCTGGATATACTGGTTATTGAGTGTGATGGTCGTGGAGTTCGCTAATGTATTGATAACAGGTCTATATTACCCTGACGCAGGGGATAACCCTTATGCGAGTCCGCTTCTTGCAGATTCTCACAAGGATCTGGCACCGGCATGTAAGTTTACGCTGGTCAAATCCATTAAAGAACACCGTTAACATACAAAGTAATCCAAATAGCAGGACGTGACCCCGATCGAGATGAAGCACTAGCATACAGCGAAGCCCTCAAGAAAGCCGGGTGAGTGGGCTTTCTGTCATTAATATGGTTTTGAATGGAACATTCTAACTGGACATTAGTGTTCCTGTGAAAACAAAGGTCTACCCCGGCCTCCCTCATGCTTTCAATCTGTTTCCGGACCTTGAAGACACGACCACGTTTTACGATACCGTTGTCAACTGGATCAACTATCTCGATAAGGACATGGCGAAGATAACCAAGTTTGATAAGCGGTCTTGAGAGGAGATGTTGTGTAACTGTGGATACGAAGACAGCCTAATATAGTTATACATTTGTACAAGCAACTACCGTGGATCATCGACACCGGCTATCCGCGAATCCCAGGGAGACTTGACTGTAACACCAATGTGCCGATTTACATTTGACAATAAATTAAAGAGTAAACTCGCGACGAGTCCGTCCATGCCGAGTGTTTGGGGGCCCCCTTTCAGTGTGACCATCTTGACAGCCCCTTCCGCATGGCGCTTCATGGTTGCCTCGTCGTTGTTCGATAACTTACAGCATTAGCCTGATCACTTCATCAAATATGGGTAATTACCTCATCGTAAGCAAGCATAATCGCCTTGATAACAGTCGAGTCCGTGAAATGCGGTGTCTCAGCCGAAATTGCCTCCCTTAGCGCCTGCAAAATTCCAGCCTTGTACTGGAAGGCTAGCAGGGCGAAATGCTCCTGCTGTGATTGGTCACATTCAATCAAGTGGCGCGAGGCTGCGAGGAGCAGAATATCCAGGAGACCTGCTTCTGAAAGGGCGAGTGGAACCCAGATGCCCATCATGCGCCGGTAGAAGTGCGGGTCGAATGTGTTGCAGCGCATCAGGGGGACTATAACAGTGACGTCTATAACCGGTTATCTCCGTAAGGACCACCCGTATGGGAAAAGGAATGACACATACAGTGATCGAACAACATCTGTTCAAAAGGTTTTAGCGGTTTCGCGCAAGCCATGAACGGATCTCTCCTGTGATAGGAAAGTGCAGTTCTTGGCCCGCAGCCCGGCAGATGAGATGGATCCGCATTGTCAGCAACATCGCGCTGTCTATTTCTGTTTCGACCTTTCTGGGCCTGGTATTCCATTGTCCGCAGGCGCCTTGCCCGGGCGTGTGTTGAGCGGGCAGCGTGGGACCGGGCAGCTGTCTGTTGTGAGCAGCCGCCTTTGGTTGAGCTCGAGGACGGCGTGGAATTGATGATGAACTGGAGCTCATGCGGTGCCATTTCGAGAGGCAATACTTTGAATTTTGCTCATCGTCTTCATGAAGAAGAAAGTCGAGATGGACAATCTCACTTCCTCTCTGATGGCAAATGACTAATCGATGGAGATCGTCGAGGGAGGAGCTGGATACGGCTAGTGCATGCAAACGCCAAGCACTGTGCCTTCCTAAAGTGGAATAGCCGGTCTTTTCCTCCGTATAGATCAGGACAGTGGAGCCATGATCTTATTATCAGTCAGACTTCCTTTACACGGCTGGAATGCCCTGGAAGTCAGTTGAAAGCTTAGCAAAGCCAAGACGAGTGCCTGCCGGATTCAGAAGATACTCTGGTGTTCGAAGGTACAACCATGGAAAGGACCCGGAGTTAAAACATCTGCGTGTATATAAACCACCCTTTGCCTTGCCTCTCTCTAGAATGAAATTAGATTCCTACATATATCACACAACATGAATGGAACAGTTATAATTACTGGCGCTAATGGCTCTTTAGCCCTCGGCTTCGTCGAGTCTTTCTTGGTTTCATATCCCCAGCATACCCTCATCGCCACCGTGCGGAATCCCTCCCCTGAAACAGACCAGAATACTGCCAAACTGGTGGAGCTTATCACAAAATATCCACAGGTCAATGCCAAGGTTGAAGGCCTTGATCTTGGGAGCCTGGCAGTGGTGCGGTCATTCGCGGACAATCTCGCGGCAAGGATATCATCCAAAGAACTCCCACCCATATCAGCCGTCGTCTGCAACGCTTTCACCTGGTCCCTCGAGACAGGCCAGAAGTTTACGTCCGATGGCTTCGAGGCAACCTTCCAAGTTAGCCATCTGGCTCACTACCTCCTCGTCCTAAAGCTTCTCGACAGGATGGATCGTACATCTGGACGGGTGGTCATGTTAGGCTCGATCACGCACTACCCGGAGAGACCGAATCCGCTGTGCTCTCTGCGACCGGGAATTCCAGATACCATTGAGGAACTTATCAAGCCTACTCCGGATCCTGCGGCTCTTGTTCACGATAGGGGATTCCAGAGGTACGGGACGGCCAAGCTAGCAAATGTTCTATTTACGGAGGATCTCAATACGAGGCTGAAAAGGGTACGTAGAATCATGCTGATTTAACCTGATGAAGATACTGATGGTGATATTGCAGGACCCTAATCTGTTAAACATAACAGCGCTGGCGATGGACCCAGGCGGCCTTGTTGCATCAAGAGCACAATCAGGCCAGAAAGCATCTGTGCAGCGCCTGTTTTCAGTTCTTAATTTTCTCATGCCCGTTCTGAAGTACGTAACCACGGTATTTCGCACCAACCAGGATTCCGGTCGAGACCTTCTTGCTGTCAGCCTCGACCCGGCTTTTCATGGGAAACGCGGTTATTATATTGGGCAGAAAGCTGCCATGGCATCAGAAGTGAGTGGAAACGCAGACTTGCAGAAGAGGCTCTGGAATGCATGTTGGGAGTGGGCCGGTCTTACACCGGACGAGATAGCTCTCCAGAATGCAGCTCCGGAGCAGTAGGATCTATATATCTATAGAGCTCTGGCTATGGAGAGAGGATAGCGTTTCCCAAAAGATATCCAACAGTTTAATCAATGATATGTTGTGGTATTGGTTCGTGTGTAGCTCTGTATCCCAATTCATTCGAGGCATAGACAGCCGAAGTGACTTCCAACTTCACCAATCTACACCTAGATAATTTTAGTAAACATATCTAAACTGAGGCATCTCCAAATCCGTCTTATCCATAAGATTCAGCGCAATCCCCGTCTGGATATCAGTAGTGTCCACCGGACCTGAACCCCCAGCAGCCTTATCGCGGCACCGGTTGATCCAGATGAGGTATACTCGGAAGGCAAGGGCGAGGACAATTCCGATAGACGGACAAATCATCATAGCGAGGAATGCCGAGGTGTATGTTGGCGCTTCGTGGGCGAAGAATAGCTGCGGTCCGATGATGTTGCCGGCGCAGTAGCCTATGAAGCTCTACATATGAATTAGCGGGATAATATAGAACTTGATATAATAGTGGAACTCACGATAGCGTATACAGTAGTCTTTTTTGTAAACCCTGCAAAGTTCCCAGACATCAGAGCCATCTTGAGTGGAAAGCTCGCGGAGTATCCAGTCAGTAGACATGTCCCGGCAAATCGGGCCCATTTCTGCGACTCTGGAAGCTCGCGTACCATGGCAGCTCCAACCAGGGCGACTGCGTAGTTGAACGCCATGAAGTAGGTCCGGGTGTTGGGGAGATAGGTGCTGCCTATTGTGCAGAGTAATACCATGATCAGCTGGAGGATGTAGCTGACGGAGTTCAGGAGCAGGGTGTTGAATGTGCTGAACCCGAGGCCTTTAATGACAATTGCACTGAACTATGTCTGTTAGGGATATAAACATGGTCGGGGTGCGGTAGGACATACAGTAGTGACGCCCCCATTCGGAATGTTAGAGGCCATTTGGATACAGAAGATAAACCATGTCTTTGGGTCCCTCAGTGCTTCGAAGCACTGCGCCCATTTGAATTCGTTGCTTTTAATACCGGTCAGGTTCTCATTCACCCGTGCGACTGCTTTGCTGCGATCTGCCTGGCTGAGAAACCAGGCGTCCATGGGGGTATCTGGCAGAAGGAAGAAGACACCAACAGACCACGAGACAGTGATTGCGCCGAGAATTAAGAAGACGGCCTTATAGTGTTAGCTATAAGTCCCAGCATTTTTTACGGTTGAAATACCTTCCAGGGCGCAATAGTGTGTATGTGCCCAATGCCGTATTGGATGAGGCTGCCGAAAATGCCAGCAAAAGTGTTCCCCATGAACCAAGCAGCGTGACGAAGGGGCTGCTCCTCGCGTTTATACCACATGGAAATGACAATTGTCAGACCTGGGGCAATCACAGCTTCTGCAACTCCGAGCATGAAGCGGGTCGCCAGTAGACCTGCGCCGTTAAAGCACAGGGCGGTTAGCATAAGGATTCCGCCCCAGACGAGCCTAATATATATAAGTAGGGTATGGTATTATAGTGGGAAGCCATACACTGAGGTGGCAATGGTTTTGCCGACTTTCCAACGTACCATCAGCGCACCGGCTGGGTACGACGCGATGAGGTATCCGATGTAGTAGATTCCGCCAGCCCAAGAATACTGTCCTCCTGTAAGGTTGAGGTCTTCGCGGATTCCAAGAATGGCCGTGGAAGTAAGAGCCATCTTGTCTAAGAACTGGAAGAAGTAGGATACGGCCATGACGGGTAGGAGACTAATGATCTGTTAACAGAGAGGCCGAAAATGACCAAAGAATACGTACCATCTGTCTATTTTACGAAGAAGAGACTTGCTCTCCTCTGGCGGGAGAGTGTAGTTGGTGCTCTCCTTCATAATGTCTTCCGCGTGGACAGCCGTCCCACCCTGCTCGATCCCGTCTTTCTCAGAGGGTGCCATCATGTGGTGATTATATTCTCTTTAATCGCCGGTCAAGTTCGTGCGAGAGATTGTGTTGGCTTGCTTCGCCTGCAACAGGATCCTAGGGACAGCCTCCATCTCTTTTATACCCATCATGAAAACTACCCCACGGGGTAAAAAAACACCACCTCCAACTTGGCAGCTGTTCAAAACCCCAATGTCACCCCATGGGGTACAAGTGCCCAGCCCAGAAAGCGGAGAGAGAGGGGCGCATTGGATGGCGGGTGCAGATCAGGCAGAGAATGGCTTCTTGGCTGGAGATATTATACTTGATGCCAAGGGATGCATCTTGAGCGTGATGCTTACCCCTCGTCGCCAAGATAGTGTTGATATATCGTCGGAGGTGAGGCCGGCAGTGGGGGAAGCACAGACCGTCGGAGGCGCTGCCGAGGATGACGCATGAGGGGCTCCAATTCTCTGCCCCTGTTAGCCTGTCTGTATTTCCTATTCCCTACATATCACGGCTCAATTAAGCTCTATTTTTGTTCATTATATTTTATTCACTATGGCTGGTCAATCAGAATGGCGCGATATCATCGCCAAGGGCATCGACGAGAAACACGACGAGATAAACTCATTAAACCACAAGGTAATTATCACCCCCATATCCTATCTGAACAGTCAAATTAACGCAAACAGATCCGTTCCGCCCCAGAGCTCGCCTACAAAGAGTTCCAGGCCCACGATAACTTCGTCTCGCTACTCAAGTCCCTCGACTTCAACGTCACGCCCCACGCATACGGCGTCGAGACCGCATTTTCAGCCGATTTCGGGTCTGGCGGGCGTCTACTCGTGTTTAATGCTGAATACGACGCCCTCCCCAATATTGGACATGCATGCGGCCACAATTTAATTGCAAGCACTAGTCTTGCTGGATTCCTCGGTGTAGTCGCCGCATTGAAAGCCTCCGGTGCGCCTGGACGAGTTCGTTTACTGGGTACGCCAGCAGAAGAGGGAGGTGGCGGTAAACTTCATCTCATCGATAATGGGGCCTACAAGGACGCGGCGGCGTGTCTGATGACGCATCCGGGGCCTCAATACCTTTTGAAAGACGGCGTGACTGGCGTCGCGGCAGTTAAGATGCTGGCTAATGTCAAGTGGCGAGTTGTCTACACTGGTCGTACTGCGCACGCTGCGATGGAACCGTGGAACGGTGCAAACGCGCTCGACGCAGTCTGTCTGGCGTATAATGCGGTCTCGATGCTGCGGCAGCAAATCCGCCCGTATCAGCGTATCCATGGGGTGTTTCGCGAGGCGGGGGATCGTCCTAATATTATTCCTGACAGGAGTGTTGCTGAGTATTATGGTATGTATATTTCCTGTGATTACGCTCATAAATTCGTATCTAATTGAGTTGATAGTGCGGAGCGACACCCTTGTATCTGCCGAGCGTCTGTGGGAGCGCGTGAAGAAGTGTTTCGAGGGTGCATCGCATGCAACGGGCTGCGAGGTTGTGTTTGAGCCGCTCAACACGTATGCCGACCTGCGATCATCTTTGCCCATTTGCAAGGCCTTTGTTGATGCCATGCCCGCCGGGAGTGTTGCGCTGGATGAGCCTTCTGACTTCCTGGCTGGGTCGACTGATATGGGCAATGTGACGTACGAATGTCCTGGGTTCCATGGTGCCTTTGGGATAAACACGGTGCAGGGTCAGGGGAATCACACCCGAGGGTTTGCGGATGCTTCTGCGTTGGATAGTTCCTTTAAGACGGCTATGGACTGGGGTAAAGGGATAGGAGTGGTTGGATGGAGGATACTCACCGACGACGCGTTTAACGAGGAGGTCAGGAGTGTTTGGGAAGAGGACATGAAGGCCGCTAAGCAATAAGCCTAACAGCGTAGAAATCCCCAGACTAGACCTAGAGAGCATATAAGAAGGTAGATGGGCAAACCAAGACGTTCATTCATGTGTATACTGATCGCTAGACTGATAAAACATACAAACAAGAGCCCGTAAATATCAAGACCCTTGCACTAAAGTGATACCGTCCCTAAGACATCAACAGCCAGAACCCTAGAATTCATATCCGCAATATGGGTAAAGTTCCTCGGCGTATTAGGCCTGCGGTACCCTTCAATATACGGAATGCGCTCGTCCTCTACCAAAATCAGCATCAACGAACGAGAAGCCAGAGAGAGCACAACATACCAAAGAAAGCCCTAACCCACGCCTTAGGCGCGCCATCTGCCTCATAATCCCACAACGTAGTCAAATACAGCGAAGTCGTCCCGGGACTCCCCTCCATCGCAAGCTTGGAGTTGGTAAAGTTCGGGTTTGCGCGCATCGCATCTTCAACGCGTGCAGCACGCGCTCGGGCTGCTGCCCCGACTGTGATGAAATTATCTTTCTCGCAATCGCCTGCGTCGTACAAATTCAGCCGTTCAGCGACGGTTGCCCAGATGGCCGGGCTGAAGTGGAGATTATCCCCGAAGTAGGCGTCGTTGCGAGACAGGGACCCGTCGAACTCTGCTGCGTTGTGTTTGCGCAGATCGGCGAGGTGGAATGTTGAGCTGTTTCCGGTTGTTGAGAGGTTGACGTCCAGCGCCATCTGAAAGGCTTCGTCGAATGTTGTCGGGGCGTAGTTGTAGGCGCCTGCGACTGCGTTGCGGACTGTTGCGAGGTCGATGTTTTTGCCTGAGCGGGGGAGCCAGCCGTGGTTTGCTAAAACGTTTAGGCCGGGACAGGGAGAGCGGCCTGAAATGTTAGATTCGGCAATAACTAGAGAGGAATCGACTGACTGTCTTCTGGTCGTGCTTTTTGGTATTTGTGGTTTCCATGCCCAAAGGGACAGGATGCGGCGGCGAGGCTGAAGAAGGCTGTTTCGAGAATGAATGCGAGCTTCATGGTTGAGATGCTTTACTGGTATACTGTTTCATTCTACTACTCTCCTTTATATACATGGTATCAGATGCAGTTCACGCTGACCGTATAGAGTGCTCAGCCACCAGCGTATGCGTATTGACATCGTGAGACTCCACAACATTGGCGGGCTGTTCGGGCCAAATCATGTTTAAATGGCCAGGCGGTGATGACTGATTATTATTCCGCGTCAGGATTCGTTGTCTATTTGCCGTATGGGGCTGACAAATAGAAATCTTGATGAAGCGTTGCTAAGTGGCATTGCTGCTATACGTATACGCTGACCGGTCTTTGCACCTGGCTTGGCTTGGATTACTATTTGTATTGTTGTCCGCTATAAAGCATTTTCTAACTGGCAGGACTGTTAGATTACTATGTATGTATTTGATTGGCCTCTAATCATCGCGTCGTATCCGGAGGATTTAAATTCAACATACGAAGCGGATAGGCAATGGCCTCTGCATACTTCTGCGGCAGGATGGATGCAATAACAGACACCAGCTGCACTCCCCAGTTAGAACACCACCACTGCGAGCTGCACTGTCCCAGGATCACAGCGTAGTGGGCCAGGATAACCATCGCCATGGGATTTCGCTGTCTGAGCAAATCCAGATAATCATTCTGAATGACATTCGGCCATGCAAGGGGCCGGAGATTCAATTTGAGATGGAAGTCAAGGACGCCCTTGAACAGCTCAACGGCCTTGGTGTTGCTTGCTTTAACGGTCGGCTCGTCATCGGAGGAGTCTATCCATGGCTGTAAATCGCCGAGTGCACGCGAGAGATCAAAATCGTATTGCAGATCAGTCGGTTCGTCGAGCAGGATGTCCTTTTCGTCCATCCAGGCGTCGAGTCCGCGCAGTTGCATCCAGGGATTGGTCGTGTCGCGGATGAGAGAGTTGCCTTTGATAAGGATCAAAATATGGATCATCTCATCCAGGACTGCCTCTTCGCTTTTATCCGCGCGATCTAGTTGCCCCAGCGCGAGTGCGTAGATGGAGAGGAGGAAAGGGAAGGCTTGGACAGCCTGGCAGTTTGAGTCGCTGATATTCCCGGCTTCAATGCGGAAGCGCGTTGTTGCGACCGAGCAGCCTTCGAGGATAAAGGCGCGGTGGGATTCAGTGAATGATGGCGACTTTGTTAGGGCTAGATGCAGACAGGACAGCATCAGGATCATGTGCAGGAAAAAGTCGTGCTGGATGGCGTCTTTGATGGCATGGTTGCGCCAGGCATCGCAGAACGCGGGGCTGACCTTGAACGAGTCCGCTACGTGGAGGATCCAGTGGTGCAGCAGATCGAATTCCCAGATTGTGATCGTAGACCTCGAGTCTGGTGCCGGTATAGGTGGAGGCGATATTGATGGCTGGG
Organism: Aspergillus sp. PA3604; assembly: GCA_023624935.1. Taxonomy (NCBI): domain Eukaryota; kingdom Fungi; phylum Ascomycota; class Eurotiomycetes; order Eurotiales; family Aspergillaceae; genus Aspergillus; species Aspergillus sp. PA3604. The sequence goes on along the minus strand of JAMABJ010000020.1, from coordinate 296,305 downwards.
TGCTGGCCGACTGTGCTGAGCTGGCAGGTTTGGCCCTGGACGGTCGCGGCTTCGGAACACAGGGCACGTTGTACCTAGCACAGGCGCCGCAGATAGGCTGGGCCTCGTCGCATTTGATATGTTTATCCTTGCATCTCTTACAGCCGGATCGTGATTTTGTATGGGGGCGTCGCGACGGCATTGGGGATGCTGAAGATGAAATACGGAATACGGAGAGCGGAATACGAGCTGAACAGGGGGTTAGTAATCAGCTCTTCCTGGTCTATTCCTGTTCTGTAATAGGCCAAGAATATGTGGATATACAATGCATCAGTAAGAGCTCGATAGATACATGCATTTAATGAAGTCTGTATATATTTAATGAAGTCTCTATATGATCAACGCGGTCTCGTACCATCAAAACCGTCGACCGAAACTCCATACTCCTGCAATAAAGTCACAAATTCTGGCGGCCTTCGTCCAGGGCACGCAAAAGCGCCGATCTAGATGACCATCGGCAAACTTTGTGAAAGCCCCCTTCAAGCAGTGCTTCATACAGGACCAGATCTCACAGAGCTTGGAAACATCCGCGCTCTGGACACTCGGGCCTGCGCCGCAAAAAAATAAGCAGGGCCGCCATGCGCGGAAACCCTAGTTCTACTGCCCATGAAAGGGGAGTAACTCGTGACGCACCCTTCTCACTAATGGTTGGAAACCGATCTAGTAGTAGCTTAATCGCCCTGGCTTGGCCGCTCATTGTAGTACACTGATTGTGCGGTCGGCAGGTTTACAACTGGAATGTGAGGACCTGTGGAATCGACGCCGAAAATGACAGCTACTGAGGCCAGAAACGGCCGCATTTCCACCCATAACTCTGGCCCCTGAACAGCAGGGTGAAGGGATTTAGATATATTAGGCATACTCGTCACGTTAGATAAACCAATACTCTGACAATAGCGGCTGATTCTCAGCTATTAATTTTATTGTGTTTGCCGTCGAAATGTCGGCTGTAGTTAGATGACTCTCTAGAGTATAGACCCTTGATTAAGGTGGAGTATCAGCCCTACAGCAGGGAATGCCGCCCTCAAGTCCCGCAGGTTACACTCGGCTGGTAACTCGCCAGTCCGCCCCAGATTAGGGCAATTCGCCTCGTAGGAAGTTCGGCCCAGCCGGTCCACGGTTAACTCGGGCCCAATCAATGACGCAACGTCTCCAGCTTCCGACTGTTCCTAGACACGAATAAAAAGAGCACTACCACCACGATAGTTATGTAGAACTCGAAGAAATAGAAAGAATGCATTCTCCAGCCGATCGATATAGCGACCTTTCTGCCATTGAAACTGCCACTCCTACGCACGAGGACACCGAGTATGCTGCTATCCGCCCTTCGCGACCCACCCGCGTGCGCAGTAATGTTGAGCTATCTCGTATCGAGACTCTGCGAGTGACGCAGCAGGGGACTGTTGGGTCAAGACGGCCTCCAGAACCTCCTGAGAAATGGCTCCCATTCGGTGGGGGCAAGCCTCATCCTCCGCTGTTGCCGGACCCTGATATGTATGTCGTGGAGTTCGACGGCGAGCACGATCCAATGCATCCGCATAACTGGCCGACGCGGACAAAGTAAGTCGGCATATGGTGTATTTCTTTGGCAGCTTCATATTCAATTAGAATCTAACTTGCATAGGATAATGTTGTCCGTAATCCTCGCCTACGTTACCTTTGTCTCCTCCTTCGCCAGCGCAATCTACTCCGCTACCGTCGGCACAACCAGCGAGGAATTCGGGGTGAGCACTGAAGTTACAACTCTGGGAGTCACTCTATATGTTTTGGGATTCGCAGCTGGACCGACCTTCTGGGCCCCTGCATCCGAGCTCTCCGGGCGCCGCTGGCCCATCACAGCCGGCGTCTTCGGATACAGCATTTTCACCATCGGGACTGCTACAGCCAAGGACCTTCAGACTGTTATGATAACGCGGTTCTTTGCAGGTCTGTTTGCAGCCGCCCCGCTGGCGATCGTCCCCGCTGCGTTTGCAGATATCTACAATAACCGAACACGCGGCGTTGCGATCGCGATGTTTGCCATGGCGGTATTTGTTGGGCCGTTTGCGTCTCCGTTTGTCGGTGGATTCATAACAATGAGCTACCTGGGCTGGCGCTGGACGATGTATATTTCTGCTATTATGGGCTTCTTAGGTTCAGCGCTTCTTATACTGTTTTTCAAGGAGACGTACGCGCCAATTGTGCTGCTTGACAAGGCAGCGATCCTGCGTCGACAGACTCACAACTGGGGAATCCATGCGAAGCAAGCTGAAGTCGAGATTGATTTCAACGAGATTATTACCGTCAACTTCAGCAGGCCGTTTCGGATGTTGTTTACAGAGCCGATTGTGTTTCTGGTGACGCTGTATATGAGCTTTATCTACGGACTGATGTATGCACTGTTGTCAGCGTACCCGATTGTCTTCCAGCAAATCCATGGGATGAACCTGGGTGTCGGTAGTTTACCCTTTATCGGCCTCATTATCGGCGAGATACTGGCTGGAGTCTATACGTTGCTCACGCAGCCATCGTATACGAAGAAGCTGGCTGCGAATAACAACGTGCCTATTCCGGAGTGGCGGCTGCCCCATGCTATCGTGGGTGGTGTTGCATTTACAATCGGGCTGTTTTGGTATTTTCCCCTACCTTACTCCACGGCTTGTATAGCATATATTGACAATCACAGGTTTGGCTGGACAGGCTTCACGGGGAGTATACACTGGATGGCACCGACAGCATCGGGTATCTTCACCGGCTTCGGTATCTACTGCATCTTCCTGCAATGTTTCAACTACCTCATCGACTCCTACCTGCAATTGTACGTATTTCTCGCGAAAGCTACCTCCAGATGCTAACGGCACAGTGCGGCGTCCGTCTTTGCAGCTAATACGATCCTCCGATCCGCAGTTGGCGCCGGCTTCCCCCTCTTCTCACGCCAGATGTTCCAAAATCTCGGCGTGCAATGGGCTGGAACGCTGTTGGGCTGTTTGGCTGCAATCATGATCCCCATTCCGCTGGGCTTCATGAAGTTTGGGCCTGCGCTGCGTCGAAAGAGTAAATTTGCGCCAGATCCATCGGTGTATACTGAGAAGGGGGATTAATGTGATTATATATAACTATTGATACCTTGGTTAAGGATACTTGTCCAATCATACTACAGCTAGATTAGCCATTTATGCATGGTTTTTACCTCGGATCTCAGTGCGTCTTTGCCGCGGTGCCGACCGAAAGTGGGGGTACGCATACTACCTATTATGTTAATATTGAATAAAAAACTGCAAAATATTTACTACAGTAGGATGTTGCTATTGACCTTTAGTGATGTTCAGTAAGGGGTGCAGTGCTATTTGCTTAAGGTATATAAATATTGCCGCGGGGCATCGATGGGACACAGCCAAAAGTGGGCTCTCATGTTAAAACAATTGCAGACTGATTTGTAACTGCGAGAGGGAATCGATTAGTAATTATTGACCAATATAAAGTATTAAATAATTGAACATCTCCCTAGCCCGCAACAAGTGACTCCAACAATTAATACCATCCCTATTAACATAATGACGAAGAATCAACAAATCGAGGCCCCCGATCAAGAGGCCCAGATCCAACGTAACACGCATACCGACTTTGCAGCTGTCGAGAAAAGTCGCCCACAGTTCAACAACCACGATGCACGTGTACATTTCACCAAGACACCGAATCCAACCTGGCGGGCAGGCGACGGCGCATCAGACGAGGACTGGAAGAACCACAAGTCCATCACAATCGACCCGTACGAGGAAGGGCGCGGTCCATGGCTGAACTATAAGCTCCTGATCTCAGCGACAGTCCCGCGCCCGATCGCGTTGGCGAGCACCGTGTCGGCGGATGGAAAGACGGCGAACCTGGCCCCGTTTTCGTTCTGGCAGTGTGCTTCTACGGATGTGAGTGCCTTCGTGATGTATCTACTGGGTAGAAGGCTGATATAAGGCTGGGAAGCCACCCATGTATTCACTCTCGTTTACGTCGAGGTCCGTGAACGATACGCTCACGAATCTTCTGGCCACGAAGGAGATTTGTATCTCCACGACGCCCGAGTGGGTTGTTGAAGCTGCCAATTTTGCATCGGTCAATTCGCCCAGGCATGTCTCTGAGTGGCCTCTTTCAGGGCTTACTCCCAAGCCGAGTGATCTTGTTAAACCGGCTCATGTGGCCGAGTCGCCGTATTCCGTCGAGTGTATGCTTCACTCGGTGCAGGACTTTTTCAGCAAGAAGGATCCGTCTCTACGGACATCTACCATGGTTATTGTCGAAGTCATCCGGTTCCATATTTGGGACGACGCTGTGGGCGAGGACCGCGCGACGGCTGATATTCAGAAATTGAGGCCAGTGTTTAGGGCTGGGGGCATCACGTACGGGGCCTGTCCGAATGCATTCGAGTTGCCCCGGCCGGTGGCTTTTCGAGAGCTGCGAGAGGATGGGCATATTAAGAATTTGATATAGAAATGTAGCTAGCCGAGAAATATATACATATATATATTTGATCAAGAGTGGGTCAACACAGAGGCTGTGTAGCAGGGTCCACTGAAGGGGATCATAACCCCCTATTATGGATGAGAAATATACCATCAATAAATATCCTATACTTCGAGCAGAGGTTGAACTTGGGTACATGCTCTTTTACTATACTGCATGTTGATAAGTGTCGATAAGCCATATATTTATACCGAATAAACGAAACAAGAATAGGCTCTGCAAAAGTAGAACATGTCTTTCTCACGCTAAAGAAGAATTTACCCCGTAGACAGTTGAATAATGAATGTTTATTGCCGACGTTACGGCGCTAAGCATTTTGGTAGGATAATTCCTGTTGGACCAGTGGAAACGACCTTCCTGATGCAGTGTAATGATGCAAGTTCCTGTGCAGACAAACAGGATTTGCGGCGATCTGTGCACGCTCCATCCACGATCCACATCGCGTTTCCTTAGCTTATGGCGCAGCATACTGTGGTTGGCGAAGCAACCCTGATCAGCATCAAGCTGGGTCTCTCGTTCGCACTAAAGCTGAATGTCTCGCTCGCTCTGGGGCGAATGTCTCACCAGTCAAAGTCAAACAAGGTATAAGTAAGACGGTGTAGTCCCGAACAACCTCTCTTCTACATCCAAGCAATATAATCATTCAATATGAAGTCCTTCGCTGCCCTCACCTCTTTGCTCCTGGTCGCATTCGCCAATGCGCAGGAGATCCAGTCGAAACCGTTCAACTTGGTCCTTTCGTCCGCCGACAAGGATCTCAATGGTCAGAAGCTTTCTGCCTGCCACTCCGGTGCTGCCATTGAATCGCTCTGTCTGGCCGGCGACAACAGCTCGCAGTTCTTTTTGAACACCACGAATGGCGCCCAGTCTCCTATCGACGGTCTGGAGCCTTCTGGCACTCTGATCTGGAAGCTGCCCGTCGGTAACCGTATGTAAATCTAGTATCCCCGTTGCCACCATAATCCTAACAGTGACAGTACCAGAGCCTGTGCCTGAGCCCATGAGTTTCTACGTGGACCCGTCCTCCAACGTCGCCTTGCCCATGTTTCAGCCGGGCTATGACCAGCAGCAGGTCATGTTCGACGAGAAAAGCCAGATGGGCATTTACACCTATCTTGATGATACCGTCACCCCGCCCACTGCCCAGAACGTCACGATCCTGAAGAATTGGTACGTTTGCCAGACGTACTACACTGGGTATACCTACGAGACCCTGGCTTGGGCCCTGGGCAATGAGTCTGCCAAACCCCAGAACCCAAGCTGCGTCAAGGTCCAGGTTCAACGCAAGAACCTCTAAACGTTGAAGGCACTAGACTGGTTTGGCCGAGCATCACTGGGGAGGCGTGTAAATAAGAGCCCTGTAGGAAACTCGCCACAAGTAACTAATGGATTTATATTGTTTACTATAGTATGATGTATTAGATAACCATGTAATGGAGGTGGTTGCTTAGAGCGAGGTACACCCTAGCCGAATAACATATTCCGTTCAACTGCGCCAGCCTGTTGTAAATCTGTTTGACCTTGTATATTTTTACTGCGACTATGTTTACTCTGCTATGACTGACAAGGAACGGAGCCATCCTGGATAAGAGAAGCCACGAGTCCATCGAAACAGTAAGACCCTTGTCGATGGGCTTCCAGCTCTGCCTCCAACTCCCTAACGCGCATTTCCAGAGCCTCGACGTAATCTTGTTTTCGTTTGCGAAAGGACTTTTGTCTAGTATCACCATTAGAAACGCCTGGCGGGGGATCGGGATTCAGACATACGCAATGCGGTTCTGGATTCGTTTTTTCTCCTTCCTGATACTGGCATCTATTTCGGGAGATTTGTAAACTCCGCCTTTTCTCCTAATCTCGTTTGGCATGCTGTTTGGTACGTCTGATAATTGTTCTGGGCTTGGAGAGGAGTACATGTCGGGAGATTGGAGGGCTAGGTCGGGATAAGGGATATTGTCCTGATTCGCATAACTATGTATCGCGGAGCGTTCAATTAGTAACTGAATCGACCGGCTCGGGCGATGCGACTCACGCAATGCTACTGCTTGGGCTGGTTGGTTGGCCAAGGAAGCTGGTGTCTGGCCGTGAAAAGGAAGGATTTAGTGAATGCATGGGAGGGACCGGGTCTGAAGGCGTTGGCACCGACCAATTATTTGGAATTTCCTAGCGACAGTGTCAGGGATCGATCTCAACTATAGATAAGACATGGAGAGGCGCCTTACTGGTGAACGCGAAAAGGCCCAGGGCATGGGCGACTGTCGTGATGAAGCCGTCAGAAACTGTAGGTCTTCCATAATGCTTTGTATGAATTAGAGCACAAAAAGGAAGGGGGGTTCCAAGCCCCGGCAGTCCATGACTTGGTCTTTTTAAATATGTCGAGTGCATCAATTCGGGATATGCTAAGGTCTGCTGCTACCACGGTTGTAAGCAACGTGCAAACAGATTAAGCACCTCGGACAACTTCCGCATCAGCCTCGACGGTCGATCAGCCTATGATATGAATCCATGCTTCGGAGCTATCGGGCATAGGGCGGGATTTGGGGGACAGAGACCCTGAGCAGAAGCCGCAATCCTCGGAGCGAATACGCTCGGATCCACGAAACGCTGCACCATCCATGCAGGTGAGCTCAGGACTAGTCCCGTATAGCAGTTGACGTTGCTGATTGCGGAACCGGAAGCGACCGAGTGTGCCTTTTTCGGAAAATGCCCAACCTTAATGTGCTGTCAAGTGCTGTCAAACGTCATGTGGTGGTGTGCGTGGGAACCGTGGCTGCGGACGCCTAACCGGCTGAATTATAGTGGCGGGAACTGGCCAGACGCCGGTGCTTGCTGATAATAGCCTACTGATGCTGACTTCATCCCCTTGGTCAAATAGGCTGCGCAATACTGCCCTGTCTCAATTCGGCTAATACCAAGCAAGCTACTATCCACACAGGATGGGACCGGTAGCAAGCAGCACGGATATCACATTGTCGATCGCACTTCTTGAGCCGGCGACATTCCTCAGAGGGAGAAAAGCCGTCGATCCAAGCAAAGCAAAGTCCGCTGCCATTCGTGGTAAATTACAGGTGCAAACAAAGCGAACGGTTCACATCAGCAGCATCACAGTTCTTTTGCGAGGACGTGCTATAACAGATTGGCCTGGCGGTACTCACTCTTGACTTCCCCTACTTGGCCAGGCTAATCTAGCGAAGGAATTCCCGAATATGACGATTTCCTCACCGAAGCGCAAGTTTGCTTCAGCAATAATACAGTACCAGTCGGGGAAACATGCCGTCCACCTAGATATCAGGAATACATCCCATGCATAGATACAGGTACTAGCAGCCAAGACGTGTTGGACAAACCCCCGTTCGCTACGAGAAGACAAACACGGAATCATGGGCGATCAGTGGAAGACTCACGGATTTTCCCTGTCGGATCTCGGTCGTACAATTTCGAATTTACGATTGGTAGCTGGCTGCCTGAAACGACGCATACCAGGTACGGCACCGTGAAATATGAACTGGAGGCCATTGTGGACAGGCCGGGTCTATTCAAGCCCACTGTTCGCCGCTCGCTGGAGGTGCCGGTGATTCGTACACCAGCGGAGGATGCGCCGGACTTGTCCCTATCTCGACAGGTTCTCGGATCGTGGAATGATCAATCGCTGTATTCATTTCAAGTTACCGGAAAGGCTTTCTCCCTTGGAAGCTACATACCTATTTCCGTCGCTCTACATCCCACCGGAAAGGTCGTTTGTCAAGAGGTTAAAATATTCGTGACTGAATATGTAAAACATTATAGAAAAAATGGCACATTGCACTACTTTCAACTCGAGAAGGATGTTCTTCTCTTTGGGGCTCAGCCAAAGCCACCCAGTCAAGGTATGTCTGCATGACAGTCCCCGCATGCTGTATGGCTAATCAAAACCCAGAAACTGGCAGTTGTGAGAAGGTCTATCTGTCACGCAGTGGGAATAAGCCTGAGCAATTCAATAATGAGCTACAAATTATTCTGCAGGAGGATATCAGATTGCCTGGCTGCCACGAGATGACAACAGGGAACCTTGCCGACAAACTACACATTGATAGCCCGTACAAAGGGCTCGTTATCAGCCATAGGATAAAGGTGCGCTCTCATGATTGACCCCACTAGATCGTTCCTGATATGACTGGCTCTATAGGCTGTACTTTCGTTTTCGACCCAGGAAGCACCTCCAGACAGCAAACAGAACCTGGTATTCTCTAGGTCTCTCTCATGCCGGATTCTGTCTTGCAGGGCTTCTCCATCAGCATTTACACTGCCAAAATACGTGGAACGTGAGCCGAATAATCGAACACCACCTGAAAGTGCAGTTGGATGTGACTGTGCCAAGGGGCCTTTGGACCGCTCATAGGACTGCTGCCTGAACGAGGGTAACGAAGTGCACAGATTAGGGATTACGGGATTTGTGACGCTTTTCAGCTCGTCATGTAAAGGAACCTTGTGCTATAAAGGTGTAGTATCCGCATGGAATTTGGGAGCTGTACTTGCCAAAGCTTTCATTCACAACTTTAACTTCAAATGCAAAGTTGAATACCGTCGACATTACTAACATGGAGATCCATCCCATTTATTCACCTCCATCATGGCGCTCGCCAGCTCCAATTCCCTCGACAGTTATGAGGAGGATTACGCCGTGTTTGATTGAGACACCCGCAGGGCTGAATACAATATCGTCTGTGGCTATTGTACTGTGGATACTCCAGTGGGAGTAGGTTTAGTCTCATATGGGTTACATATATTGCATGGCTGATGAGCTCTCGGTCGCCGGTTCGCCCTTGGAAGACAGAAGTGTTGTCCAGTCGGGTTGACATCTACTTTTGAACTGCTGGACAGTCTGCCCTCTGGGTACATCGATCCTTATTATAAGCGTGAAACCATTCTTCATTATCTACCGTATGGCGTACATTCGCTATTACACTGAAGCTTGCAATGTAGCTCACAAACCCAATGCGATTTCCTCATTTAATCGTGGCTTGAACCCTCTACCGGACGAGCATAAGAATATAACGCAAGGGACCGCTAAAGTAGAATACCACGTGGCGCACGTTGATGGTGCTACCATCATGGCACATGGTTGGATTCTAAAGAGATGTGCCGGGTAGTTGAGGTCTCGACCCTGAGTGGCAATGGTGTCATTGCTCTCCGCCACAAACACTGGAGCGCAACAATACGCCGTTATACTTTATCCACACGTCATGCGATATCTTCAAACGGCAAATTCTGAACCCCGGAAAGTGATGGCTAGAGACTTACACAAAACCGGTACGAGGTAAAGCCCTGCTGTCTGGCTGCTCTCTTACCAAGTAACGTGGAATAGCTGGAATAACTGTATGCAACAACGCAGAGTATTTATAGCCCTGTTATCCCGGGCTGTTGCTAACAGGAAAAAGGGCAACTTGCCTCGAATGATAATCTTACTTAATTGAAATGAGTGTCACTTTTGAGGTTTATCGAGGCTCGACCGAGGGGAAGATCATCCCTGACAAGACCACACGTACCCTTGAGCCCAATGAGGTGTTCATTGAAATAACCCACGCAGGCCTCTGCGGCTCTGATGAGGTCTTTCTTACCACTGGACAGGCATTGGGCCATGAAGGTGTCGGGATTGTCCAGAAGATTGGGCGCGACGTACAAGACGTCAAAATTGGAGATCGGGTCGGTTTTGGTGTGACACATTCTGTTTGTGGGAATTGCCGATGGTGCTCTACAGGTATAGCATCTATTTGCCATGGATTGGCCATGCTATTAATATCTCTATTCAGGGTTGGATCAGCACTGCGAGAAGAAAAAGTGGTACGGTTGGCATGATCTCGACATTGGCGCCTTTGGAGATGGGTTTGTCATGGATGCCGGCTCTGTGATTCCCATTCCCGATGGCTATGATTCTGCAGATGCTGCTCCTCTTATGTGTGCTGGGGCCACTGTCTGGACGGTGCTGACGGAGTACGATGTCCGACCTACGGACCGTGTCGGTATTATGGGCGTCGGAGGTTTAGGACACCTGGGGATCAAACTCGCAGCAGCAATGGGGTGCCACGTTGTTGTTCTGTCCAGGGCCGAAGCCAAAAGGGATGAGGCATACAAATTTGGTGCTTCTGAATATCATGTTTTCGCGCCTGGTCAGGAATTGGAAGACTTCGAGCCTCTCGATCATCTACTGCTCTGTGGAAACCATGAAGTGGACATGCCATCGTGAGTATTACAACCGTCATTAACTTACGAGATACTAAGCCAAATTCCAGTGTCATTCCTCTCATGAATGTTCATGGATCGATATACCTTCTGACCGTGCAGTTCACTCCGCTTACAATCCCATCTATACCACTCGTACAAAACGGCATTCGGGTCCAGGGATCGCTGGTTGCTTCGAGGCAAGGCCTTCGCAACCTTGTCAAGTTTGCCGCCGAGAAGAAGATTACACCGACAACAATGAAATTCCCACTGACCCCCGATGGTGTTGAAGCCGCAATGCAGACTCTGCGTGAGGGCAGGATGAGATATCGTGCCGTTCTGGTCCGTGGTCCACGGCTGGCTCGCAATGGTTTCTAGGTGTATTTTGAGTCCCCGGATTTCTTGCAGGTGATATTATGGCTATGTGAATTAACCTTTCTTGCGTGTCCCAAGACCGTTCACGGGAAACGTTTCGGAGTGCGGTTGCCCTAATATCCATGCAGACCATAAAATGTGCCTTTAAATAACGACAGTGCGCAATTCTTATCAATTGAATGAAAGAATACTATTGGACGATATATAATCAGCTTCCTTTAAATGTTATTGCAGTGCGGGCCATGAAAAACTATCGTTCTTACTTTAACTACTAAAGAATACTTTCTGGGAACAGGAACCAAGCCATGTTTAAAGCCTAGTAGAGACAGGAAATATGTAATTACCCTCTGAGCTCAGGCTGTACTCCCTTGCAATCGTATCGCCATAAGTCATCCTAGTGAAATAAGCCGTCGTTTGTGTGATTGCGTGCCGTTCGTGGCACACCGCTCATACCTGCTACTCTCAGTCTTTCAAGGGCTTTGACCTTGAATTCGGCATCAACGACAACCCGAGCATGATTCTCTCTACGAATCCTCACTGTACCAATAGGTTGTCGAATAGAATAGGCATTGTCCTCAATGAAGGGGCTCGGGTCACCATCAGAGTGGATGACCACCCGACATATATAGTTGAGTGGACAATGCCCGGTTGCAGAAGCCGCAAGAAATATTACACCGAGAAATCCCGGCGGCGGACATATTGAATTGTGTTATCGATCCTTATACCGGTATTTTAGAACTAGCCCCGTGTTTTATCGTCTTGGTTCCGAGGTCGTCGCGTGGCTCAAACCATTAGAAATCAACCCACATCAATCATCCGGTTCGTTTGGCCGATGGTTTCCCAGGGTTCCACGTCTGATTGACATGACGGCATAACCAACCAAAGTAAGACACCCAGTGCATGTCAGCTGGTCTTGATTTGGGTGACTTCGTGCATCAGGATCTGACCCTCGTATCGTAGATTCCTATATTGATTAACGCCGAGCATAAAAGCCGAGAATGACAAACACCAGAACTTAATTTATACACCAGTTCTTCCTTGATGGTCTCTTACAAAAAAGCCTGCGAATATAGGCAGCAGTTTCTTAGGGTCGAATGCAATGAGGCTCCCTCATGGCACCTGGATATAAAGCGGGGCCAATGCCTCGTCAGATGAGAAAATACGGAGACCAGTAAGACTGATCTAAACGTGAGAGCTGGTATACAATAACGTTTCTATTCTGGAAGTCATCTCAGTATGGGAAGTAACTCGAACAGATACGACTTCATTGTCGTCGGAGGTAGGCAGCACACACATGCCAACAGTAAGTCTATCTGAACTGACCTTTCTAGCCGGACCTGCCGGATGCACTCTAGCTTCTTCATTGGCAAAATCGAAAAGCAGACCAAGAGTTCTTCTTGTGGAAGCCGGAGGCAAGAATGATGCGAAATCGCTGCGCGTCGACGGCCAACGTTGGAGCACACAATTAGTCGAGCATACGAACTGGGGATATAAAACTGTACCCCAGAAGCAATGCAACAGCCGCGAACTACCGTTCTCACGCGGAAAGGGCTTAGGCGGAAGTACAGCAATCAACTTTGGAACGTGGGCCTTTGGTGCTCGAGACGATTACGACAAGTGGGCTGAAGACGTGGGTGATGATGCCTTCTCGTGGGAAAGGGTCCAGGAGCGGTTGAAGGCTCTTGAGTGCCTCGACGAGCAAAGTCTCGTGGTAGGGACCAACAATAATACAGTTTATGCCGCCCCGAAACCTACACATCATGGGTTCACTGGGCCGTTGCGGGTGGGGTTTGCTCGAGAATTGGAAGCAGACCTCCCGTTGGTACTGGACGTATTTGAGCAAGCAGGATTCGACAGGAACTTGGACATCAATGACGGAAATCCACTGGGAATGTCCCTGGGATTCAACTCTTTTTCACTTGGGCTCAGGTCCACTGCAGCCGACCTGCTCGTCAATGTTCCCGACAACCTGGTGGTGATTACAGACCAGCCGGTTCAACGCGTCCTTTTTGATGGAAAGCGAGCCATTGGAGTGGAATTCAAGGACGCCAAATGTAAGGGTTTCTTTTCCTGTTTGTTATATACTTATTTAACTCTCTCAGACTTTGTTACGAAAGAGGTCATCCTTTGTGCCGGAACCGTCGAAACGCCCAAGATATTGATGCATTCCGGTATTGGCCCTGCCAGCGAACTACAAAAGTTCCACATTCCTGTGGTCTCCAACGTAGAAGCCATCGGGAAAAGCCTCATGGACCATTTCCTGGCGCCTCTCATTGTGAGGCGAAATCCCCAGACGAATGACCGCAATTCGTTCTTTCGAGATCAGAAGGCCATGGAAGCTGCTATGGAGCAGTGGGAGAAGGACGGCAGTGGCCAATGGGCTCGATATGGGTGCCAAATCGGAGCTGGCTGGTTTAAATCAAACCGTATCAGCTCGTCAGAGGAATTCAAGCATCTGCCAGAGTCAGTGCAGGAGTTTCTCAACCGCGAGACAATCCCACACTACGAACTCATCACGCACTTTCCAATCCACTTTGTTCTACCCGACTTATTTGGCGATGACTACAGCTATCTTGCGTTTGCTATGATTGTAATGAAACAGCAATCCTGCGGTAAGCTACGGCTGCAATCGGCGGATCCGGATGATCCTCTTCTTATTGATCCTAATTTCCTTGATCATGCCTTTGACCGTCACTCTTGTATTGAGACATTTCGTCATATGTCAGAGGTTATCAACCATCCTTCATTTGCAAAGGACACTACAGGTGTTATTCTGGGCCCTGACTCTGATTCCGATGAAGACATTCTGGAATACTGGAGACAAAATGGTGTTGCGGGTTTACACGCTGTTGGGACCGTGAAAATGGGAAGACCTGGCGATCCTGATGCCGCCGTTGATAGCCGCTTTCAAGTTTTGGGTGTTGAGGGTTTGAGAGTTGCAGATTTGAGTACTGTGCCATTGGTGCCGAATAATCATACGCAAACAACTGCGTATGTTACTGGTGCCACCTGTGCTGAAATTTTACTTGGAGATTATCTTCTGGACTAGTATGGTAGATAGTTGTTTGTGATGTTTATATATCCAACATACCTCGTTGTTACGGCAGTTTCAGTCGCTCATTAGCTGAAGACTGGAATAATCCCAACTCGCCATATTTATAAATTTTAACAGTAACTCGCACAGTGTATACAGTAACAGTGCAGGCCCGGTGTACAGGTGCACTTAGTGTACTTGGCCCGGCCAACTAAATGGTGTCTGTTGGGTTATCGGGCGAGGCCAAGTGCAATCATGCTCTCATGCATTTAACAAACAGCGCTCGGATCCCTTCAGAACCTTGGCCCTGTCCCTTTGTTTGGGCCTAGAGTTCGGAGGAACGCCTCGTTAGGGAAGGTCAGTGCAGGCCAAGCATTTACTAAGGGGATTGGGTTGGTCAGATGAGAGATGTTGTCTGGGAGCAGGGTACACACCGTACAGCAAGTCGCAACCTTATTTGTGAGAACCCTAATTCTACTTTCTCCAGGCCTCGTGCTTGGGCCTATAAAAATAGCCACCTTTTCTTGCCACGTTGAATTGCCCGGGATTTGCCTCGCCCTGAAGCTTCTGACCATCACCGCCAACGCCACGCCGGCACCCAAGCGCGGGCGTATTTCTGTTTCCAGATTGGCGGCCCTGTATTTGGCGGCAGGCTGGCCTTAAGTCTCTCCGTCGGGATGAGACTAAATGGTGCAAATTTCCTGGCAGGCTTTATCAGGGACTCGGCACTTGGCCGCTCGAGCGTATGCCTACGCCGTCAATAACCGCTGCCCAGCACGTTCCACACCAGATAGTTTCAGGGGGATTGATAGTGCTTGGAGTAGTCGCAGTGCTCTCCAAGACCACTACTTGCTTTCCCTATCTTTGCGGGCATTTGGAGGGCTTGGCTTGGCCTTGACAGACAGCGCGTCAATTGGCCGCAGTGAGTTTTGCAAGGGAAATAATAGTAATTGACTACCCCAAAGACGAGAGCGAAAAAGCCGCATATCTAATACCTTGCCAAATCCAAGAATGGGGTGAATAAGGACCGCCTCGTGACATTAGAATTGTCGAGCGTAGCCGGAGAACAGGTATATGATGGTCATCCCTACAACGATATGAAAAGTGGCAGGCCAAGTAAACCGATGTGACACGCCAATCGTTCTGGGCTATCAATACGCTGGTTCAGTGTTATCGGCCAGAAACGGCTGGTATCTCCGCGTCGACTTATAGCTAGATTGCACTGCTAAGATACTTCTGGCACGGACCTTGCCAAGAGTACGTTATCCTGCAGAGCTAATCTAAAAAGAGGCTAAAAGAGGAAGTAGGGGGCAATTCGCCATCAATCAGAGTGCAGGGTCGGCCGCGGTGGCTTTGATGTTAAAATCGGTGGTCATATACGCGAGCCTGTTAACAGGGTAAACACAGGAACTATTAACAATGTGCTTCAATGTGCTACAGGGGCTTTAATTATACAACATCGTGCCCTACGTCGACGGCATGGAATCATTGTCTAGTTTGATATTATCTCTAGTCCATGTATTCTGGTCTCATCTCATATTGATGGACCAGTTCCTTGCGTTAGCACGTCTCCCGTCTCCAAGCGATTCCCTGAGGAGGAATTGCCATAAGTTAGATAGGCGAGTTGTCTGGAGGCTTGGTAGTTGGTCGATGTAACCTAGTCCAGAAACCCAGCATATGAGCAGCTCAGGATTGCTTTAGAGTGTCCCAATAGTCAGGTTCCAAGACTGCTATCGACTCACGCGAGCTCCTCCCGGTTTCTCAGGTTACATTCTCGCCTCTATCCCCGCGCGTGGCTTGGCTTCCAAGATTGTTTCGTGCTTTTGGGCTTGTGTGTGTTGATATGGCTCATTGCTGCTAGAATATATCTATGCCACCTGGTCCATGGTTTCGAAGGCCATTGTTGTTTACCTCGATTGCGCCCGGCCGCTGCCAAGCCAGTCCTATACACAAAATGGGAGCCACCAACAATCCTGATTCCACCGTTGTCGTGTCGGACGGTCTTGATATTGCACATAATAACGTCCCCGCCCATATCGATGATTCGAAGAACAGTCACCATGTCTCCGAAACCGCGTCTGATGATAGCTGGCCGGACAAGCCCACAGAAGAGGAGCTTCAAACCCTACGGAGAGTCTCCGGAAAAATCCCGTGGACCATGTGGACCATTGCCTTTGTGGAGCTCTGCGAGCGATTCTCCTACTACGGTGCTGCTGTTCTCTACACCAACTTCGTGAACCACCCACTGCCTCCTGGTTCTACGACCGGTGCAGCTCCGGATGGCCTACCCGGAGCCCTAGGGATGGGCCCGAAGGCTGCCCAGGGTATAAGTCTGTTCAACCAGTTTTTCGCCTACCTGACGCCTCTTCTCGGTGCATGGATTGCTGATGCTAGGATGGGTCGATTCTGGACCCTCCA
The DNA here is from genome assembly GCA_023624935.1 of Aspergillus sp. PA3604. NCBI lineage: Eukaryota > Fungi > Ascomycota > Eurotiomycetes > Eurotiales > Aspergillaceae > Aspergillus > Aspergillus sp. PA3604. The sequence goes on along the minus strand of JAMABJ010000020.1, from coordinate 279,753 downwards.
TCTTGCTATTGGTATTTCCACCGCAGCCCACGTTGTGCTCGTTGCTGCTGCGTCTCCTACAGTCATCGTCAAAGCGGATGCAGCGTTTGGGGCGTTCATCATCGGCCTCATGACTCTCTGTGTCGGTACTGGATTCTTCAAAGCGAATGTCTCTCCTCTACTGGCGGAGCAGAACACAGACGATCGCATGCGCGTGGAGGAGCGCGACGGCGAGCGCATCATCATCGATCCAGCCATCACAAATTCTCGCCTGTTCCTGTGGTTCTACTTCTTCATCAACGTCGGCTCTCTCACCGGCCAGATCAGCATGGTCTATGTCGAGAAATTCCGCGGCTTTTGGCTTGCATTCTTGATTCCCACCATCCTCTTCCTGATCGCGCCTCTTGTCCTCTGGTCTCAGCATAAAAAATACAAGCTGACTCCTCCCACGGAATCCCTTCTGTCGAAATTGATTCGCATGTACTGGTACGCCAGGAAACGGTCCAACGGCTTCTTCAAGGTGGACTGGGAAACAGCCAAGCCATCCAGGACTGCGATATCCGACCGACCTCTGTGGATGACATACGATGATGCCTGGGTCGATGAGGTCCGTCGTGGTTTGATGGCGTGCAAGGTCTTCCTGTTCCTGCCTGTCTTCTTCCTCGCCTACAACCAAATGACTGGAAACCTCACCATCCAGGCCGGTACAATGCAGCTGAACGGCGTCCCGAATGACGTTATTCAAAACTTGAACCCTATATCCATTGTGATCATGGTGCCCCTTATCGACCATGTCCTCTATCCCGCGCTCCGCAAGGTTGGGATTGCGTTTACCCCTATCAAGCGAATGACGTCCGGGTTCTTCATGGCAACGTTGGCGATGGTTGCCTCTGCCGTGATGCAGTATTATATCTACAAAATGAGTCCATGTGGATGGTACTCCAATCGCACCGTGGACGGCGTCCCTTGTGACCCAGCCCCTATCAACGTCTGGGCTCAATGCCTGCCCTATATCCTGATCGGTCTGGCCGAGATCCTGACCAACGTCACCTCGTACGAATATGCCTTCTCCAAGGCTCCAGAGAACATGAAATCCCTCGTCATGGCTGTCAATTTGTTTATGAGTGCCATTTCTGCGGCTATTGGCCAGGCATTTACTCCTCTCTCGGACGACCCCCTGCTGGTTTGGAACTATACCGTCATTGCGTGTATCGCCTTTGTAGGTGGTATCGCTTTCTGGTTCTGCTTTAACCATCTGGATACCGAGGAGGATAAGTGGAACATGCTTGCGAAGACGCATTACCTGGGCCGGAATCAGCCTACACAGACGGCTGCTACGAAGGAGGAGTGTTAGTGGACACCTGTTCAAGGGAAAATTCAATCTTCCGATTATCATTATCAGTAGTCATAGTGTTTCAACGCGATTGATTTCACTTCACAATTGAATTGTCCACCAAATCCGCCGAAATAGGTTCATATCATTACAATTCATATACATAGCAGATATAAACAACTATACGTAACTCACTTTCCCCCTAAAATTGAAGGCAACGTCGAGGAAGTGATGTAGATTATTTTTACATATAGTCTGATACCAAAATTGAACAGCTCAGGATCGTGGATCACGATTAAAATGCAAACCCCCAGCCTCATCCCACAACTCTCGCCCTGCATGGTCACAAGCACTACCAAGCCAAAGCATACGTTCTATAATAGCTGCTATCTCGCTCCATCCACGGACACCATTCTTCCTCGCTAAATCGCGGATCTGCGCCGCGAACCATGGCCTGTTTCTTGTCCCTGCCGCTGCTATGCCACCCATTACAACAGCCCAAAGCAACACTTCGTTTTCACGCCGTGATTCCAAAGGCGGCCAGGGTATTTTAAGTATTTTCTCAAGTTCCTGCTTCAACATCTCCGCCAGAACTGGCAAGGGGGATGTTTCATATGGGAGTGGGAACACCACACCGAGACAGAATATGAGTGCAGCGATGCGGTATGCGTCGTACAATAACAGGCCCCCTGGGTAGGGTCCTGCAATGTCAATGGCTGGTGGAAGACACAACGCGGAGTGCTGGATGAAATTTCGTTGGTCAGCGATTTCTGAGAGGTCTAATGGAATTCGACGCTTCTCGATTGCCTCCAGTATGTGGATGTAGGACCTGACGGCGTCGAAGAACTGGCTTAACTCGGGGGACAATCCAAGCTGGCGATTTTCGATATGAGCGCTTTCGGTGCCCAGCGGTACCAGATCGAGCATTGTAGATGTGCGGTTGCCTCGTAGTGAAAAGAAGGGGAATCGCGGTCGGGAAAGAGACTTGCTCGCGGCGAGGATATCAGAGCTACAATTGTAAGACCAGATTCACTAAGAACAAACTGATATGGAAGGTCGGCTTACTAGGATAGAATGGCAGCGAGACCAGGTAGTTCAATGCTGTTGAGACCTCCTCTGAGTTGGATGAGGTGGTACAGACCGGCCTGGTGGGCAACGTTCGACGTATTCATTGCGTAGATGTTGAGCCACTGCAGTTCACGAAGCGGAGCTCTAAAGGGCAACATGCGCTGACTGGGTGTAATAGGCCCTCCCGAGCTGTTGTTTGCCATGCAAAGGGCACTCAAGATTAATGAGTCGGTGATGGGCCGGCCAGGACTCTCCAGGGCTTGATTGACAGCCCTGGCTGATTCCATCTCGACGTACAGTAGTCTTTGTTTTAACATTTGCGAGCGCTGCGCATCATGGCCTTTTAAACTGTTGGATTGCTTATGGGCCAGGGCACCAAGGGACAGTGCGAAGCAGGCTGCTTCTTCCACGATGTAGAAATGCGACCATGCTTGTAGCGCAGTATTCTCTCTGCTTCCGGGGATCAGATTGGGCCATAGTACCGATACGCCTGCAAGAGTTAGAATTGTTCCGCCATAATGCGTAGGGGTACGGACTGTATTGCAGGCATTCTTCGAGAATGTCATCAGGTAAATTGCTGAGCGGGGATGTTCTGAAAGGGTCCATTCTTTTCATTGCAATATGTCCAAGGTCAGGGGGTCCAACCGTGCCTCCATGTTGAGTCCCTGTGCTGACCTGGCCAGGCTGAGCATTCTCCTCGGAGTCATTCTCCGGGACTTCTCTGTCCTGGTATAGCGAATGTACCGCGGGGAGATACGCTGCAGAACTACTCACGTCTCTAAATGGGTGCTGAGAGCCATGCGGCGCATCTTTGATCGGAATATTGAATGCATTGTCGAGATAGCTGATCCTTCGTCGTGCTGCATGTGAACGCACAAGCCGGCGACTCCGTTCCTGCTCAGGGCCTCGAGAGTCCTGGGCGGGCGATATCCAGGGAACGAAAGGGAAGGCTTTTGTTGGCGATGCGTGTCTATTCAACGTGTCCATGTCCTTCTGCCTTGTCAAAGGTAATAAGTCGGCGTAGAAATCAGGGACTCCTATTTACAGGGGCAGCCGTGGAGAAAAGGCGTTGACACGCAGGTCGGAAGTTGCCCGTGGCTGCGGAGGAATGGGAGCATTCGCCATCGCTGTAGGGCCAGCCTGGCCGACTATGACGTCCACGACAGGGTACGGCGTCCTGTTATTAGTGACCAACGGTTCCCTATTATTGTCAAACACGGGCGGCTCAACGGTTTCCAGTAAGATACTTGAAGTTTGACGTCCCAACACTTGTAGTTACCTTAGACGGTTGGTTATGTTGTGAATTTGGGACAATCTATTACGATATGGCCACCGTTATTGAAGGCTGATGCAGCTATTCAAAATTTACAGGATATTGGTTTATGGCGACTGATTCATCCCTATTATAGTCTCGCCTACCAGTGTTCATCGACCCAGAGAATACGAACAGACTGGGCCCAAGTCTAGGGCGGCAAACCAATAGTCCGATGTTATTATAGCACTGGATGTATAGTTGTGTAATTATTACCAATCATTCCCGTAAGCAACTAAGTCCAGGTATATCAACATTCTGTTATTGTATTGTCAGATATGCGTTAGATACTTTTGATATTAATTGTATCCCCACTGGCGAGTCCAGTTGTCCATCATTCCCACTGTGACCGGTTCCAGGCAGCGCAGGCCATTGCTGGCTTCAATTGCTTTACTGGCATCGATGCCGGATAAGCTCTCGGTGTCACCCAGTAATCCACGGAAAAGGTCTAGAAGCCTGAGTGCTGGGATATTTGTAGCATCAGACTGGTTGCGTCGGCCTGTCCTATCAACATTCTGAATCCAACTAGAAAGGGCGATGGTATCCAGGCCCATCTTCTGTCCTATATGGGCACTCAGCATCGGCCATTCAGTAATCCGAGGATTGACAAGGTGGAAGGTGGCCGAAGTTGCTTCTGATTGTGGCGAGATACGGTACTGTATAATCTCCCCCACGATCTCAGCTAGGCTGTCCTATATGTCGTTCGGGTTAGATATCTAATCAAACAATAGATAAGGTAAAGTCAGCCACTTACTATTGGAATCCAGTTGACTTCATTTGCACCTCCCAGCGTGGAAGGAATCTGCCCCAGGCTCATCGATGACTTCACCAAAGCTGGGATCCATTCCTTCGAATTCCAGCTTCCCAGGTTGTTGGTCGGTCCAGCTATCTGTCCAACGCGAAGAATAGTAGTGGGAATGCCAACCTCGTCTGACGCAGCATAGCAAAGCCTCTCTGCTATATGCTTCGACTCGGCGTATCCCTGCTTCAAGGCAGCATCTGGGCTGTGTACTGGGCCTTCTGGCGCAGATGGGTGACCCATGGACGGATTCCACGCCCCTATTGAACTAATAGACGACACGAAGAATAGATGGGCGCAGTATTTGGTTTCTGAAGCAAAGTTGATCAAGTTTCGAACGCTTTTCACCATCGGGTGGAAGGACGCGAGCGATTGATTGAAGTCGACTTTCCACGCATTATGGATGACCACATTGACTTCACCAAGAAGAGTGCTGTATATGCTCTGTGGTAGACCCAGCCGATCCTCTGACAAATCTGCTTGGATAAATTCAAGACGCTTCCTGTTCTGCTCTATCGCCCTCAGCCCTTTTTCGTGGTGGCTTTGCGTCTGGCGTGCCTCTGCATCAAGAGAGCGATTCAGACAATAGATCTTCTTCACAGCTTGGTCACCTAGAAGAGTGTCCAGGATATAGCTACCGAACGACCCAGTGGACCCGGTGAGCAGGACAATGTTGCCATCACCAGTTGGTCTATATATAGTTGTCTTCCTGGGTTGCGGCAGATCCTGCGTAAAAGACTCCAATAGACCGTTTATTCTGTCAGTTCGGGATATTTCTGCTCGAGTTCTTTTGGCCTCGAGAAGATCAGTGATTAGAAGAGACAACGAGGCAATAGATGGGTTGTCATATATCATGTGCGTTGCAACGCGTCTATCACCGTCGTCATCGTTTCTCGTAGTGGCCTTGCTGAGGGTATTTGCAAGTGATGCTGTTTGAAGAGAATCAAATCCAGACGCGTATAAATCATCTTCATCGCCAATTTCACGGCCCAGCTGGCTGATTACAGCCTGGCGAACAAACTGCTCCACTGCTTCCAACGAGTCATCCTCGAGAACATCCCGGCTTGTCTCATTCTGTCTGTTATACAACACCTCAATTTCGCTGCTATAGTCTTCGTTGACTTGTCGGCGCTGCGTACTCCCTTTAGCAGTCGTCCTGAACGGTTTACGCCTCACCGCAATGCCAATATGATCTCGCATCACACGAGCATATGTTGGGACAGATTCATTAGCATCCTGCACCTGCGGCCACACGGCACCTATGAAGGCTTCCACCGCAGTGAATCCATTCAGATCCCACAGACCCCAGTTCGGCTCCAGCAGAAGGGCAGCCTGGAATCGGCCTTGGCCTACGATCAGCGCCCTCGATACGAGAGGCATGGCTTCAATGCGTTTCTCCATAGTAACGGGGTTGAACTTTTCGCCGGTGCTGAACACAATAATATCGTCGAGCCGACCGGCGTACTGCCACAAGTTGGGCTTGGTCGGGTGTTGGCGAAACAGGTCTTTCGTGCGATATTCCATCAGGGTGGGAAACGTATGGAATATTGCATGGTAGTTCCGGCTTTTGCCCCGTCGGAGCACAAGTTCAGAGAGATCATCGCCGACCGGCTCCATGGAAACGTTGTAACCTGGTGCCCAGTCAAAGTAGGACCACTCCTTGCTGTCTTCTGGGACCATGGAGGGAATCAGGCCCATCTCGGTGGACCCTATTGCCGTGATTATGGAGACTTTTTCTCGGAGCTTGTCACCTGTCTTTGGTGCCAGAGGTGCGCCTCCGAAGTAAAGACGATCTAGCTTAGCCACAGAGTTCATGCCTCCTGGGGTGCTGCAAATGTCCTCGATGAGAGACGGTGGTAGCAGGGCCGCATGCGGCTTCCACGCCTCGATTATATCGATCACAAGTTGTCCCGAAAGTGATTTGAGAGGAGGGACAGAAAATGGAATTCGAAATAAGATCGCCAGGACAAATGGCATGAATCCCATTATGTGGAAGAAAGGGGTCACCGTTAAAAACCCATTGTTTTCTAACCGCATTTTGGACAGGGCCGTAGACCGACCAGGGGGGAGTGGATAGTTGACTAGGTTATCAAAGACACCGAAGAACCCATGCATCAGGTATATTGGTTTGGGGAGGCCTGTAGAAGTCACTATCTAGAAATTATATGGTCTTCAAGATGCATACCCGTAGTCCCCGACGTATGCATAACCAGGCTGACTCGGTCTTCTTCCTCCTCGAAGGATTTCGTGTAAGGGTGGTGCTTGGTTGCGCCTGCTAGCATGTAATCCCAGGAAGGGATTTCAAAGCCCATCATTTCAGGATAATGAACTCGCAAGGCCTGCACTTTGTCCTTGAATTCGGGGGTATATAAGAAAGCGGTTGGGCTGGCTATCCGGAGGAGGTGAATATAGGCCTCGTCCGAATTTCTCGTCGACGGTAAGAACGTCTGAACGCGAGTCAGTGGTATTCCGTAAGTGGTCAGGTAGTGTACCTTGTAATCCATTTTATTGCACGCGAGGAAGACGACAAGGTATCTAATGTCATTGACGCCCATGTAGGCCAACGTTTCACCAGCACCACGACCCGCCAGGGCCCCAATCCAGCCAGACATAAAGTCAGCGCAATGCGAGATGTCCCCGAAGGATACAGGATGGAAGCCGTCTTGCGGTGTCATGGTGTTGGGGAGGTTGCAGAATGGCCTCTTCGGATCTACCTCTGCCCAGTGGTCGACGACCGATGGCAAGAGTCTCCTGTCTAGCTCATTCGCATACATTGAAGACATTTTAACGGTTGGTATCGCTCATGAATACAATACGACGGACTGCTCAGTTGTCTGACCCTGGAAGCCCACATTCTTTATATATTCCAGTATTCGAGCAGGGCTGTCTTTTCGGTTTAATTTACATTGCCATATTACTATTTGCGAATAGCGGATATATCGGAACTAATCCTTATTTATAATACCAATATCTATAAAGGGTTATTCCATTACTTATTATAAATATCAGCACTACCCTGTCGGGGGAACAATACGGCGGGAAGGGCCAAGTGGAGCCGACACATTATTCAGGTTCCACGCATTTACTCATAGTAGAATGCGGTTCATGGTTTTCCTTGTCGGACTGTTTAGTACTGCGGAATAAATCTAAGACGTCCCAAATGAAACGTTATTCTGTATCTTTAACCCTTCGGCCCCACCAGCACTCCGATCTGATGCCGAAGCCGCGAGCAGCGATGGGTACAACCCTTCACCCTAGACATCGATAACGAGAGCACACCTGCAGTCTTAGTACATCCGTAGAAAACCCGGAGTTTGTGTCCCAGGAGCCTCTCCCAGAAATCTAACGTAGATGGCAGCAGGACCAAGTCCCACTATATGGACTACCCTTTGGCCGGGTGACACGCTATACAAGCTCCTGCCAGGGGGACCGGTCTGGAGAAGCCGGAAGATAAGGCATTTTTGATAAGCCTAAGCCACTAACCAATGTAAATGCTGCACTAATGCCAGGCCAGTGCTGATTACACGTCGCCCGTGGAAATAGTGACCCCGCCCATCTGCTCCTCTACTGTCACTTCTGTTACTAAATGACTGACTTACAACCTGAAGTTGATCAGCTAATATGAACATCAACAGTCCGATCAAACGACGGAGAACACGAGAAGATAGGCGGCGGGCTGCGCATGCGTAAGTGCAGTCTGTGCTGAGTGGACATTACTGACAGGCCAGCTGCGACCGCTGCCGGAGACTGAAAGAGCGCTGTGATGGAGGCATTCCTTGTACGAGGTGTACTCAGCTTCGACAACGTTGCGAGTTTAAGCTCCGTTTTGCTTCGCTTGCGTAAGTTCAGGTGGTGTCCTATGCAGCTGTTCCATCTGATTCGGACTATAGGCCAGTCCGGTCGCAAGAAGTAAACGTCCCAGAATTGATAGAGAGGGTGACATATTTGGAGAAAATATTGCAGTACAAGGTCAGTGGGATCTCGTTGGATGTCGACAGTCTGCGGCGGATGGCCAGGGCCTTGGATGAGGACGAGCACAGGAAACGAGCTGCGAACCAGGAAGACGAAGATCCTATCGAGGAGGTCTGCACCATTGATCCTGTCGAAGATACGACGACGCGTAAGTAGATCAATCTTTTCCCTGGATGCTGTTAACATGACAGACTACTCGGGAGAATTCTCCTACTGGAATTTCTCAATGCGAGTCAAGCGCCATATCGAACATCGACTGGTAAGCCACTTGCTGCGCAAAGGAATCAAACCTCGCTGATTGAATAGGAACCACAAGTCGCCCTTCCTATGGCCAATGGCAGTAACTACTGGCGCGCCCAGCAGCTCCATTCTGGTGCTGGTACCATTGCAGCAGCCAGAGCGTGCTGTCCGCCGCGACACGTTGCCGATTTCCTGGTTAATATCTTTTTCAAATACGTGGAAACGTATTATTTCTACGTTGAAAGAAGCTGGCTTGAAGAAAGGATAGACGAGCTTTATTACGATCCTGGAAAATTCAACAGAAAGAGCGCATCAGTGGTAAGTATCATCCTCACTGTATTTGCCATCGCGACGCAGTATGCGTACCTTGACTCGCCAGCCCAACAAACTTCAAACACCTCAGCCCCTGAGTTCTCAGAAGACGCACTTGGAACGATGTTCTATGAGCAGGCTATTCGTTTCCTGCCAGAGATCATCGAAGCTTCATCCCTGGAGAGTGTCCAGGCCTGTTTGCTGTTCGCTGTTTATGCATTGCCCGTTGATGCTTCCGGTTTGGGCTACATTTATATTACCCTGACTACTCGACTCGGCATGCAGAATGGGATGCATAGGCAGTACAGAGGTACAGGGCTGAGCGCCGCAATGATTGAAACGAGAAATCGTGTATGGTGGACGGCATATACACTGGAAAGGTAAGATAGCTCGGCTTACGGATCGAAACAGCTAATCGTAGCCTAGGAAAATTGCCATATTCCATGGCAGGCCCCTGTCTACTCACAGGGATGATGTCGATGCAAACCTTCCTACATATTCGGCAAATATAATGGCGGATGGCTCGCCCAATACCACAGCTTGCATGGTCACTTCCATCAACCTAACACGCCGACTGGAGGGGTTCTCCCACGACATGTAAGCATGCAATACGATGCACCATGTGGTAAAAACACTGACTCGCATCACAGGTCCCTTCTCCGAACATGCCAGAAACATGAACGCTCTGGAATTCTATCGCGGCTGGTGGCCGGAAAGAAAGACCTAGAGACCTGGTGGGAAGGTCTAGCTGACGAAATCTATATTGAAACACCACCCCACCAGCCCTCATCGCGCATGATAAAACATATTCAGCTGGAGTATGCTCTAGTGCGAATGTTTATCGGTCGGCCTCTCTTGCTGAACCGCTTGTCGACTGGATCTACACCGGCTTCTCCAGAAGACATCGAGAACCGAAGTGCAGCCAACCACACGGAGACATCTCAGGGTAGCCATCTAGAAACCAGACAGGAGCTTGTTGACTGTTGCATACGAGCTGCCCAGGAGGCTCTTCGGCTCTGCCGCACCTTGCGCGATACGAGGCCTGGCCTCGCGAGAAGCTCTTATATTGAGTATAGCTCGTGTAGAGCCTCGTTATTGGCTCTCATCGCCCATTCTATTCATGATCAGTCCGCTAGATTTCGGAGTGACTTACGGGATGGGCTCGATATGATCCGCGAGATGGCTGCTGCTGGAGACTCAGCCCGGTCAGAAGTCGCGCTGTTGGAATCCCTGGAAGGGGCCTTGACATTGTTGCAGTACTCGAGCGAGACGGCCGATAATTCTGAAAGGCAGAATATGTTTAGTGAAGACCGCCATTCGGGATATGAGGGCTTCAAGTACTGGGAATCACAGTTCAAATCTGCGGGAACAGCCAACGTCCTGTCGACTACTAGTGGTGCTCCAGTGGGTCCCGGAATATTGCCTTCAGAGCACCAGATGCAGAGAATACAAGACGAAGAACATAGCCCCTTTGGATTCCTCCCTCGGAGCGTCTCTGGCTATTTAACTGCGCCTGCACTCGGTACAGATCACCTGGAACATGCACGGCCAGCGGCTGATCTCGAAGACTACTATGGCATTCTTCCCAGCGGCCAAGATATTCTTCATCCGGACTTCTGGAACTGACAAATAGTGGGTTTATTGTCGTTGGTATACTGTGAGAAAGTATGTTTCCCTCTGAAGGTGCATCGCTCGTGTTTGATGTTGAACTCTCCATAGAATGTATTTTAGTTAACAGCATAGTTTATTAATCTCTGATGGCTGCATATATCCTGTCTAACGCCTCTTTCAAGTACTCCCTGGGATGTGTAAAGACAATTCTAAACCAGCCATCTTTCTCAGCTCCGAACAGCTCCCCACTCGCCAGGAAGACCCTGCGTTGTAAGAGCTGCTCCATCACTTTATCGCTCACCCGGTCGCCATGTGAAATACCAGGGTGTAGCTCACGATATCGCTTCCCTAAATTCACCCACAGGAAGAACGCGGCATTGCAGCCTGGTGCGTGTTCGATCCCTTCGCGCGTGAGAATGTCCACGGTGTAGGCATAAGAATCCCCCAGTCTCTTTTGATTCTCTTTGATATAAGCGTCTGTGAACGCTTTATCCTCGAGTAGAAGCGAGGTTAGATGGTCTGCAATTCCAGACGAGTAGGAATATAACGAGATGCTCTTTAGTGCCAGATGCACGTCTCGATTTGCCTGTGAAATGAGAACGCCCACGCGAATCCCATTGGCACCGAAGTCTTTGCTCATTCCCCAGAGGATATGAACCAGCTCAGGATCTATCGTACCGGTGATGTCGATGGACAACGCGGATTCGAATTGAACAGGTGGTGGCCCGTTATGGTCCACTGTGTTTTCAAACACTGAGAGGGCATATATTTCGTCGCTGATAAGGTGGATCTGATACTTCTGACATAGTTTCATCAATCCAATAATTGTTTCGCGAGGATAGCAACGCCCCAGTGGGTTATGTGGGTGGCAGAGCATGAGTCCTCGGACATGTTTTCCAGTATTCTGCTGGAATTCTAAAAGGGCTTTCTCATATTTTCCACCTGCTTCGATGCTGAATGGGTCCACATCGTCAAAGGCAACCTCGACAACCTGCGTCCCCGGCCGCAGTGAGATATCTGGGATAAATGTCCCGTAGTAGGGTCGACCCAGTAATAACCCTTCGCCAGGGTCAGCGAATGCCCACGATACATGCTCGATAGCGGGCGAGACACCATTTGTGACGATGAGATGGTTTGGTTCAAGCAGTTTGACTGGTTTCATGTGGTGGTTGAGGAATTGGCACATCGCCTTTTTGAGCCGCGACGATCCGCCTCCACCGTCGTTGTATGTGAGATACTCTGCCGGCAGTTCCAGTTTCTTGTTCAGAAATTTGAGAAGCTCGTCGTGCATGAGAGCGTTTTCTGCCACGCCGACATTGACGTAGCCCTCGGGATTTGCGGACGGGCACCACAGGTCGTTCATGATATCCCACATCAGGTTGTTGGATGTGGCGTCGGACGCCGTTTGTGCTCGCTGGGAGACTACGCGAGGTTTGTTTTGGGCCGCCATATTCATGTTTGATCGTCGATATCAAGAGCAGACGGGTGAGTACCAGTCACAGAGGTATGATGGTTAGAATCTGGATGAGACTTCAACACAGCCGATGTTGGCTCCATGAGTCACGGTGGATCCAGATGTTAAATCATACGGGCAGGAGTCTAAAAGAAGTGCCAGAATATTGAGTTCAGTTGCGTTCAGTTCGCTGGCCGGTTACCGTCGGAACCAGCAGTCGCCGCAATCAGCCAGTGGAGCAGTCGCCGAATATATCGATGCGCTGGAAGATGGCCTTGCTTAAGGCATCCACCATCTAGGCCCTGTTCAGTCTCATAGTCTGGTCAAGGACAGCCGTCTACGAGGTGAAAGGCGGATTTATCTCAAAATATGATTACAGTTCACACCACATGAAGTAACATAGCCCAGCATCAATTTAGCCCAGTAAATTCAAACAAAAGGAACGTGCGGCAAAACAATTACAAGCGCGCAATAACAATCCCAAATGCGTCCCATATCCGTTTCACTAAGGACCTTGGGGCTTTTTTTTGACCGGCAGGGCGCCATTCGCGTGGCCGGCACTGCTTGTCACACTTGATCTTCTCCGAGCTCGACCTGACACAAGGCGATCAAAAACGGGGCTGGTTGGTACACTGCTCGCCTCTCGAGCAGCTTCGATACACTGTGACCTCCTCAACTGTACCACAATGGTCAGTGGGAAGCGGTTTTCCTTTTCCACCACCGTAAGCCGCGGGAACACTGTGAGCAGACATTCGTCCATCAGATTGGGGCTGGTTTCACTTCCTGCATGGCCACCCCCGGGGTACTCGAAGGGAATCCATTCATTGTCCCCCCATTGATGGGGCAGAAAGTCTGGTTCATATCTTTGCAAGGACCTCTGAGCAGGAAGCCATATATCGACGGCCTTTCCTACTATCTTCTCAAGGCTTGCGCGGAGCTGGCTAAACTGATCATCAGGGAGCATTTCATATAGATATGAAGAAACATTCCTGATAACTGCTTGCACCCTGGATTGCAGCGCCGTTTGCTGCCTGTCTGGATAAATTGAAACAAGTAAGGAGCGGCAGAATGATTCTTTCTCATGATCGGAGGCTGCGAGATCGGCGAGAACCGACCGAATTCCTGCGTCCTCGGGTACAATGTACGTGGGCTGGAAGATATGCTTATCAACTTCCCTTGCCAGAATAGCTAAAACAATAGCCAGTCGCATCTGCTTTGCGGCCGGCGAGTTGGAATGTGGAAGCGGGACGGCAGCGAAGTTGCTCTGCCCTTTGAATGTGTCCCAGATGGCATGATTCTAGACACGGGCTGTAAGCATGGCCAAGGGAAATCATGTTTCGCTGCGTTGGTACCCACCTGCAGAACCTCATCTGAAAGGTCTCTATGCAAGTACTGAGAGATCTCGGTGGTGGCATAGTGCCACAGGTCGATAAAGGCATCTGCCCTGTGCAAGGCTAGGACACGCAGAGAACTTTCGCCGGCTTGGATATAACTTACATGTCATCATCACTCGAGTCAAATTGTTCGGTCGTATATCCTTCAATCCTATCCAGTTGAGCTTTTGTGGCCTGCAATGACGTGGTTAAAGCAGACTTCTCCCTCTGTGCCTCTTTAGCCCTTCCCTCCGCGTCCTTCAACCGTTTCTGGTTGTCAGAGTGGGAAGACTTGATTTTGTCGAGGAGGCCATCTTTTTCTTCCAGCTTCTGTTGTAGGCTATCGATATCGCCTTTGGAAATCTTCAAGGCTGAATCCAGCTGGCTCTTGGATGATTGAAGCTTGTTGTACCGGTCCTCAGAGTGGCTGATTGCGCTCTCCTTTCGAGCGATGGTCTCCTTTCCCTCTTGAATCAGCTTCTTGAGAGACTCTATCTCTGATGTTGCCTCTTTTTGCTTGGACTTCTCGCCTTCATTCGCCTCAAACATTTGCGCTATAGCAATTTGCTTCTCTCTTAACTTCGTTGATACTTCGGTCTTGACTTGTTCCAGTTCCTTCTCTTTGGCTATTAGTTGGTTTTGCAGATTACTGGTTTCATTGAAAATCTCTTCCGCCACATGGAAATTGGGATCTGAACGAATAGAGCCAAAGAAGTTTCGGAGCTCTTCTACTGCCTGACTACCACGTCGCTGTTGGGGGGCTGGTCTGTGGTTCTGGACCGGTAGGGGGTGCTGGCTGCCAGCAGGCATGACTGACATGGTAGGCGGCATGAATGGCAAGGAACTTATGTAAGTACACAATAGAGATATTTTGGCTGTTGGTTTATCTTTCCAGAGAGTGAGAGTGGTAGGGACTTGTCTTCTACGCGGTTCAAGCCGAAGGAAAGCCTGGAATTTATCATTTCTCCACCAGGTCTCTGATTGTGAGCCTCCATGACTTGATTGATAACCTTACGTCTCTCGCCTCCGCTCAGTTGCTTGACGCTAAAAGCCTGTCCAATGCGGCGCGTTGCATCGTGGTGGCCACCTTCTCTGCGGCACAGCTATTATGCATATCGAACAGCTCAGAGATGTGCGTCATGCGGGTCCTGCCGGCCCTTACGAGTAGTGGAACAATCTTGCCTGCAGCATCGGGAAGGCGAAAGGAACAGGATTACACTAATTTCTCGTGACGTGTCACGCATGGAGAGGGTGCTCCATCAGCTATGCACAGCTTTCAGTGCGAGCACGAAATAAATGACTAGCGGTAGAGGTCCAATAGTGTCAGCCCATTCTGTATATGCTTCTGTGAGTGGGTGACTTGCTCAAAGGTAGTGTGTTATCTCAATTCAAAGAGGGGTGCCACGTATTATTGATTGTAGGCGAAACTGCCGCCCCATTGAGAAGGCGAACCTGGTAGGTAGCCGCGAACCCCTGCCCCCTGCACGCAATCGTGTAACATGCAAACAGGACCAGGCGGGGTTGATCAAAAGTACTTCAATAACAAGCCCTGGCTTCCTTGATTCGTTGCCTGTGGCAATGCGGTATCTGGGCGTCCACCCTGCACTCCGCAATGGCGCTCGACGCATGCGAGACTGCGATGACAGGAATTCGAACCAACTACAAACCACCGACTTTTGTACCGCAAGGCCTCGTGAAAAGGGTTTGATCCGGTTTGTCAATGGGGTTGAGGGGGTTGAGGGGACGTGTCCCGCGCTAGGAATCTTGCGATGTTTGTTGCTTGCTGCGCGCCTATCAATGGAATAATTGACTTCTAACTACCGTTTTTGTCAGTATGTAGCCTCAGTTTTGTGTCATATTGAGAATCAAGAGAATGAGGCTGTACAAGATTCATTGTCCCCCTTTCGACATGCAAGTA
Organism: Aspergillus sp. PA3604; assembly: GCA_023624935.1. Lineage (NCBI taxonomy): Eukaryota > Fungi > Ascomycota > Eurotiomycetes > Eurotiales > Aspergillaceae > Aspergillus > Aspergillus sp. PA3604. Next base: position 264,383 of record JAMABJ010000020.1, on the reverse strand, counting down.
GGTATATTCTTGTTGACACGCGTTATTGTTTGGAGAGATTTTATATATATCCCGAGCTCGGTATGTCATTGCATGTTTTAGACAGAGGTGTCTCAGCCCCAGGGAAATATCTACCCAGATTATATATTTAACTGCTTATTATGTATATTCCTTCTAATATACCTCTTCGTTGAAGATGATGCCGGGAGCTCTACTATATCAGCCAGCGTAGTTATCTTCTATTTAATATCATCTGCCCCGCCGCCTGGTATTTCCTAGACTATATAAGGATTCATGATTCGGAAAGTTCCAACAACACAAGCTGACCAGAATCGTCTCCAAACACAAACGTATTACCCACATTGGTGACAGCCAGTAAAAGCTTATGGTAATCCGGTGGCAGGTGAAGCATTCGCCGTCCACCTCTGACAATCCACCAAGACTCGTCAAGGCGAATTTCTGATTGCGAAAGGGTCGGATCAGGATTAGCATCTGGGGCTCCAGAAATCACTTTGTGCAAGCCGTCATCCATGATCAGGTAGGAATCATCCTCGGAAAACGCCAGCTTTCTGGTATATGTTTTCGTTTGAATTTCAGTTACCGGTTGATAATCGCTGCCGGTGGCATTCCAGACTTGCACATGGTTGGGTCTTCCTGTAGCGAGTATATTTCCATCGGATGAGATCGCGACGCGAATTGTTTCCCTCCCAGCCTGTCCCAATGGTTTAGAGGATTTTGTGGCGATATCCCAGACCGTATCCTGACCCTGGAATGAGCCAACGAACAGAGTCTTGTCGTCCTGAGAAATCGCAGTTCCGGCGAGATCGCGAGAGGCTTCAAGTTCGTACTTGCATTCCCAAGTATCAGTATCCCAGATTTTGATCATACCATTTGCTTTGCCGCCGATGAGGAGGGATCCAGTGGGCGAAAATGTGAGGGATCTTATGAGGGAAAAGTAATTCAATCTCTCCTCATCCTCAAATATCCCCAGAGTCTGCCTGCAGGTGCCTGTTGCCGTGTCCCAGATTCGAATTTCGCCGTTAATAGCACCCGATGCAAGTGTCTTGCCGTCTGGCGAGACTTCCAAAGTCGCAATTTCATAATCATGTCCCTCCAGCGTACGCTCCCAGGACTTCTCCTCGACATTCCACAGCTTCACGGTCCTGTCGTGGGATACCGTCGCAAGCTTGCCCCCAGACAAGGGCTTGAGAGCTGTGACTCTCCGATCATGACCGAATGTGTTCTGCTTTATCTGTCCGGTTGTATCATAAAAGTGTATCAGCCCTAATAAGCTCACAGTAATCATAGTCTTCCCATCTCTTGAGAAGATCACAAGAGAACTGCTAGCTCCGAAGCCGAGATGTCGAACCTCAGACCCGGATGCAACATCCACGACATCTACTCTGCAAGCTCCTGTGGCCCCCAGATCACCTGTGAGCAGGGTCATGTCTTCCCCGTTGGGAGAGAAAATACCGCGTATGAAACGGGAGTCCCCGAACTGATCGCCGGATATCTCCCTGCAGGTTCCGGCTGCAACATCCCAGAGACGCATGGTACCGTCAGGAACTGTGGTCGTTGAGAGAGTTTTTCCATCCGGCGAAAGGTTAAAGAAGGCTGGGAAGCTGCCATGAGGAAGAGTTGCCTTGCAAGAGCCCTTTGTTATGTCCCAAATCCCCACAGTGTAGTCAGCCAGAACTGCGGCCAGGGTAATTCCATCCAACGAGAAAACAATGTCTTGGACATGTTTGACTCAGTATCGATGGTACGCTTCGACGATTCGGTTGCGAGGTCCCAGATTTTGATAGCGCCCTCCTGAGCGAAAGCAAGAGCCGTGCAGTCCGGCGAGAATACCGCAGCCGTGGGCACCGGACCAGGTAAGTCAAATTTCTTCATATCCTCGCCCGTCAAAACGTCCCACAGGCAAACCTCCTTCTCACAAACTGTGAAGAGGGCATTGCTATCTGGTGAAAAGACCATAGAAACAGGTACCGGGACGTCAGACACCGGAATCATGAGTGTGTTCTTGCAAGCTCCAGTCTCTGTATCCCACAGGAAGACCCGAGCAGCAGGACCTTCAGAGCCAGTCTTGAGTCTCCTCCAGAACGAGGCAAGAGTTTGACCATCAGGAGACAGCTCAAGTTGCTTTGTTCCGTCGGAAGCCTGAATCGTCATCAGACAAGGATCCCACTCATCTCGAATACCTTTGACATCCTTGATGAAAGGCAATCTCTCGTGCCAATACTGCATCCTAACATGGCTTTTGGTTGGAGAAAGTGCCAGAGCCCCAGCATATGCTTGCAGAGGTGTTTCCTCGATAATGGTCAAGTTTCGTTTGAGAAAGCGATGGGCGTCTTCCAAAAAGGCAGCGAAGCGGGAGTTTTCATGCGACTGTGTCTTATTAGCTTCGAGATTCGGTTCTTGAGAAGAAGACACGTACCTTAAATTTCTCTAACAATTGACTTATGCACAATAGGGCACTTGGGAGTCTCTGAATCAAGCTCAAGCTTTCGAGCCAGTGCAGGAAATGTACGTCCAGAAATTCGATAAGATCTTTCTCAGTCATCGGGTCACCCTCGCCCTTGCATAGATGAGCAAGCCCAAACTCGCACGAGTATCGAAGAGAGGACAGTGGATTATCGCTAGGCACAAGAACGTCCTTGGCCGGCGTGTCGTGAGAAATATTGTAGATGTTTCGTTTGAATACCTTGGACATTTCGTAGATCGACCTTGTCCCTATATCAATATGGCGCTGGTTCACGCCTGCTTCAGATTGAGAGTCTATGTATTTGTTCAAGTAGTCTCTAGCAGACTTATGGATCACGCGCACAGTATCATCTTTGATGGCCAGGAAAGAGCCGCACCTGGGGAGGATCTCGCTTGTCTTTACATCGACAGGTAAATCTGCAAGGAGGTGGATTTCAGAAGATGATAGCGGCCTACTTGAAAGGCAAGACACCGCGAGAACCTCTATGCAATATTTGCGTTCATATGAGTGCTCATGCTCAATCTTCGCCATGAGCTTATCGTATACAGCTGTGAGATCAGATGGAGTATCCTGGATGTACGCGATCGCGCGGGATTGTGTCATTTCGTCTTTGAAAATCCCCTTGAATACGAGGGACACCCAAAGGAAGGTATTCTGGGCACGTTCATGGATCTCGGTGGACATCTTCTGAAGAGCAGATTCGTCATAGTCGAATTCATCTTGAAGCTGGCCCAGCTTGAATTCAATGTAGGCGTTCACGGGTTCTGGTCGGCTCTGTACGTCTAATGCAATGATCGAAGCAGGCCTGACGTGGGTCTTCAGCTTCCTGAACATATCGACCTCAGGCCGACTGGACAAGATCCACCTGGCCTTCTTTGTGGTCTTGAGAGCATCCGAAATGACCTTCTGAATGTCCCGGATGCCTGGGCCTCCGTCGTCGCATTCATCTATAGCATCAAGGGCTAGATATACCCGTCCGAGGCTTTTATCAGACAGCATGTTCTGGAATGCTTTGGCCAGGCCCCAGAACATCCTTGGATTGTCAAAGTGCCCTGGCTTCGCGTTTCTGCAGGACTCGAGGATGTGCGGGAAAAGATGGGGCTGTTGAATGAGGAGCATCCAGACCAGGGATCTCAGGGCGTCTATTGGTCTCGTCTGGTGGTCCTCGCCTGATTCAAAGAAGAAATATGACAGGCCTGGTGCCAGGGTCGATTCCTGCTCAGAAAGCTCATTAAGAATGCCAACCATCAACATTGACTTGCCAGTGCCGGTTGGGCCATTCACCCAAAGGACTCGAGATGCGTCTGGATCACTCCAGTCAGTGAAGCCCTGATACTCGGGGGTATCGAGAATCCACTTATACGCAGCTGGAAGCAGCTCGTCGTTTCTGCGTGCAATGTCTTCCCTCACCGCGTCTGGGTCTACCACATAAATATCCTGGAGCCATTGTGCTTCTTTATCACTCCGTTCCGTCTTTTGCTGAGCGAGGAAGTAATCCTTGACGGTTTGATGGAAGTCACCAAGGATCTTCTGGGACTCTTGACCCTGTTTCACGAGGCCCGTCAGAGCGCGGTTGGAACTGACATCGAGATACGACTTTGTATCATGGTCAAGAGCAGTTTCAGCATCCTTTGCCGCTTGGAGCTCTCCAGCCCAATCGTCCAGGTTGATCGTGTTTTTCAAAAACACCCAGGCTTGGTTTTTTTGGTAAGAGCAGGCACTTTTCATCTGGAATTTCAGAAGTGCCTTATAAAGCGAAACGATCCTGCCCTCTAGTTCCTGGAGAAGATCGCGATAAGAGCGGCCCCCAGGGTCTATCTTGTCTTCGTCCAAGAGGTAGTTTGTCAGTTGGCAATACCAGTTCATCCTGGTGATGACATAGGAGAGACCGGCCCTTTGGGTCTGCGATGCTTGCGCAGAATTCGTAAAGAACTCGAAAGGTCAGTTTCCTCTTCAATATTGAATATAGTCAACACACCTGCAATCCAATACAAACACCCGCCCACGGTAAGGCAGCCTGTGGGTTCCCTGAGACAGCGAGGTCAATCACGCCTTTGATCTCGTTGATAAAGCCCAGCGCGCCCCCGACCATATCAGTAGCCTTGCTGCTCTTTTCGATCCTGGCTCGGCCCCTGTCGACTGCGGTTTTCAAGGTAGCTTGTCTCTGAACGGGGTTGTCCATTTCAAGTGAAATTTCGTCCGTAGCATTTCCATCGGGGTCAATGGCCTTGGGCAGGATCTTCACATAAGCTTCAACAAGACCAGCGGTGTCAGTGTCGGCGGCAAGCTCGTCGTACGCGCGGTTCCAGACTCGCTCAGATGTTGTGATCTCTGGGGAGGGAGTCTTCGGTTCAGGTTTGTTCGGCTGCTTTTGGGCTTCATCAGGGGGTTTCGAAGTGCTCTGAGCAGGCTTGTCCTTTGCGTCCTGTTCCGCCTTGCGCTTCTCCTGGCGCCGCCTGCGGCATGGAAAAATCTTCGAAAGGCCCATTATATGGCAGCTTAACACTCTTGTGTCTGATGGCTGTGTGATAACGGGAACGGTTGCTCAGGAGAGCTACAGCTGCCGGTCGGAGAGTCCAGCGACTATAAACAAATCTCCTCGACCCAGATGGAGGGAGTGGCAGGACCCCATTTGACTGCAGGACAACCGAGCTGCTGGATCTTTGACATCGTTCTCGCGTCTCTCATTCGGTGAACGGCCTGTCATGGTGAGGAGATTCAGACCGCCAATGATTCTCCTCCCAGGCTGGCAGCTCGGATTGGCTTTCGGGTTCATGTGTGGGTTAATCGGCGACATTACAGACGAACTATGATGGCTGTGAGAACTGAAGGCCAATGAAACGTCCCACTGTGTGGTGATCTTCATAAAAGATCGAACACTCCAAGCCAACCTCCATGAGGGGTGATTTCCTTCGTGGCTTCGATCGCAGCAATCGTCAGGACGAAAATGCCTCAGGGTTATTATCTAGAAGAGCCTCCCGTCTCTCTTTTTTGTTTTATTCTCTGAATGATGTTGTATTTCTGAGGTGACCCGCTGTCAAGGCTAAGAAACCATGCATGATAACACTTGACTAGTTATAATATATTATTTGTAAGGTCAAACATTAATTACGAATCTCTGTTACTATACTCCACTTAATAAGGTTCACTAAGTGACAAGCACTTCCACAGGTGGTCGGATCTGAATTCCGGGCCCTTCTTCATATCGGCAGACGGAATTGAGTACTCCCTGCTATAGTCTGTAACTATTACTACCTTTTCTCAAAGACTCAGACCAGAACACCGTCTGGCAGGCACTTTGTACAGTGCCTTATCAGGTCTTCTCTTAAAAGGGTATAATACACCTAACAATATATAATGTCCTTCGCGGCCAAGTAAAGAGATTTCTTCGCTACAACAATAAGCTATCTTGCGGAGGTCTAGGCTATACAGGCCGTATGGCAGGGCCAACGCGGAATATATATCTGCGCACGCGATGCTGATATGACCCTTTTCCTTCCTCTTTTCTTTCTGTGCTTCTACCTTCTTATTTTTAGCGTTGCGCTTTGGGGGCCTACAGGCGCTACTTGCGCCTGCTGGTACTGTCCGTTCCTTAAAGATTATGGATTTAGATGTTCAGGATAGGATAGTATTTGGGCCAACCCCCCTGGCATAGCAGATCAGTAGAATCGGCAGGCTGAAGAGGTATGAATACTACTACTAGTACTACTACATTCTCTGACGCTGCTTAAAGCGTGCTCAGGGCGTGCTGGGATCTATTTAATACATTAAAAGTAGTAAGGAGTGAGCATTGGAAGAGAGGAGAGGCTATTGACCCTTGTAGAAAATCAAGTGCGTATATGGAACCGAAAGTACAATGGTTGCTCCCCCGAAAAGTGATAGTGAGAGGGAGACCATACTTGCCATTCAATGATTCTATGTATGTTGAATAGAATTATATGAGTGCGCGCAGTCGAAGTTTCAAAAGTCCAACAATGCTTTTGTCTCAAAGCCCTAATGTCGCACACCCGTCCATACGAGGCTCGCCAGGCGAAACCCAGACCAATAAACCCATTCATACGTCACCCCTCGAATCATTTTGTTCGTTTTGGTCAGCAATAGGATTTGTCGTGGGTCTATACGCCTCTTCCTGAATCTCAGCAAGAACCGAATGCGAAGCCTTCCTCGGACCCAACCCATAGAATTCCTGGAAGCTCATAATCAACGGGCGCCACTTGTCAGGATCAATTCGATTGGCGTGTCCTTCCATTCGAATGGCTCCATGGATATGGGTGCGCTGAACTTTGACCTCCAATGCTAACAAGGTCTTTCCATCGACGTCTTGCATCATTTCGTGGACGCCTTTCAGCTCGCCCTCCATTTGGACTGGGCATTCTGCAATGCGAGCAGGTCGGACCAGCTCAGATGGGAAGCGCGTTAAACCGGCATGTCCGAACTTGTCATGGATGTATTTGTACCCGTTTTTGCGTTTGAAGTACAGATACCCTTCACCCGCAGAGGCTGTCGAAACGGCTTTAGTACCGGTTGTTTTGGCAAGGGCGTTGGCGGCATCTACCATGTCGTCGGACGCGAGGTTGAGGACGCATTCTTTGGTTCGAAGCAGGTTGACTGTCGTCTGTGAAATTGCACTGAGGCCTAGAAGACATCGGTCTGCGAGCCACCATGCTGAAGACATGGGTGCGATGTTGAATGAGCCGTCTTCGTTTTCGGTGGTGATCAGGACAACGGGCGTGCCCCAGTAGAAGATGGCTGGAGAGATGATCTCGGATTGAGAGACTCCTAATGATCCCATTGTGACTGTTTATTATTTTGTTTGACTTGGATAACGGGAGTAGGTGTAAATTGTACAAGATGTGGCTTCACTTAAAACTATTTGTACAGCCTTTATTGACAACGGTGGACACACTGCTGTTAAAATGGCCAATTACAGGCAGAATATACCAAGCCCATTGGTTATATTGGAAACAATTTAAGACTCCGTAATTTTCGTATTTTGCATCCAATCTATCGCTATTGCTCTGGAAATGGCCAATCATGATCAACCACAACACCAGATTGCTCTCACCAACTTCTATGCAGTTCAATCTCCCAAATAGAAACGAAAGGTGCATTCCTAGAATAGAACCTTGGCAACATCATTGCTGCTGCTCACCTTGATATTCTTCATCAGCAACACCCAAACAATCGCCAGCCCCATCAGCGCTGTCCCAGCAATCATCATGTACCGCTGCGTCGACGCATACGCATACTGAATCGCAGTCCGCGTAGCAGATCCAATAGGGTAGCTCAACTGTACATCGAGGTCCTCATAGATCTCCGACCACGAGTCCCGCGTCTCGGCGGGTAGGTATTCCCTCAGCTTGGCAGGGAGGATATTTGTCCATATGGCCCCAGAGACACTGCTTCCGACTGCACCGCCGACGTTGCCGAATACGCTGAGTAGGGCTAGCATGGAGGCATATTCTTCATGGCTGGATGCGGCGAGGACGGCGATCTGCTCGATTAGAATCATGGTGCCGCCGCCGATGGCGAGGAAGATCTGGCACATGCACATGTAGCCGACGCTGAAGCCGGGGTTGCGGAAGTAGATCATTAACCCGCTGGCGAGGAGGTATAGGGGTACTGCCCACATGAGGATCCATTTGAAGCGGCCGGTTAGCTTGATCAGGTAGCCGCAGCCGATGAGCCAGATGGGGTCCATGAGGTCGAAGATGGCGCTGATGTATCCGGCTTGGGTCAGGCTGGTGTTGTAGACGACCTGGAGGAAGGAGGTGTAGTAGCTGGCCCAGCAGTAGTAGGAGATCTGGTATGTGATATCGAGCAAGCAGGCGCCGATGACGGTGCGGTTGGCGAGGAGCTTATAGGGGATGAATGGCTTGGTGGCTCCCCATCGCTCATAAGCACCGAAGGCGAGGAGGACGCAGAAACCGACCACCAGCATGGCAATGATCTTAGCTGATTGCCACTCGCCTTCGGTATTTCCAGCGATGTTGAACGAGGTCAGGAAGAGGATGAGGCCGCCGACCATAAGGAAGATTCCAATCACTGTTGATGTTAGAGAAATCGAGGGGGCGAATTGGACTTGACATACCATCAAATTCAATAACATAGAACCAGATGCTCTGCCGCCATGTGCGAGTGCTGCGAGGCTTGTATTGAAGTTTTCCCTCGCTGTCTGCCTTGCGCTTGGCCACCTCCCAGGTGATAAGCAAAGGCAGCGCGACGATTGGGAGAAGAATGCAAGTTGTACCGTACGCCCAGCGCCAGTTGGACTCGTGGAATTCGTTAGACAGGCTCGGGCCTGCAAAGGCCGTGATGATATAGGGCGACGAGGTAAAACCGTAGGCCATTCCTCGGTTCCGCAAGGACGAGGTATCGGAGGTCATGACGTCCACGCAGAAGATCACACCTGTTAGGCCGACCGTGTAGAAGGCCTGGCCTGTTAGATATAGAAAAGTAAACCATAAAGTATGGGTAGCGTACCTGTGCGGCGCAGTATGTTGCAATGTTGTTGCAGGCTGCCATCATAATCAGGCCCATGATAGCAATCACAATCATGATGATCATTCCCAGCGTTCGATCCCACAGGTTCAGCACTTTTGCAATCGGCATCGGACATGCTGCGCCTGCGACACTGGTGATCACGGTGATGACCGAGAGCAGCGAGTGGGACTCGAAGCCGCTGGTGACATACGGCGACAGGTTCGCAGTAAAGTTGTTGTTCAGACCGTTTACCCAGTAGATCATCCACATCCTTTTCTGTTAGCTGCATCAATACAATACACTTGGCAGATTGACCTACGAAGCATAGGCGATGATCAAGGACTTTTTCGACCACGACCTGGTGACGGCCTCGGCGACTCGCACACCATCCTGCTGGTCCTGGGTCTCCGCCGCGACAGCAGACTCAGTGGGAGTCCCTGGGCCTTTACCGGCGTCAGCTTCATTAGGAGGAGTGCTAGTAGGCTCAGCGGGAGCCTCGGTGGAAGTTGCTTCCTGAGGCGCCATGGTGGGAGGATGGTGTCGATCCGAAAACTCAGCCTTGGGAAGACCGCCGTCCCTTATATGAAGGAAACGCCTGCTGCAGACTGCAGTGCAGAGTCTGTCCGCTAGCCCCTTGCCAGCCGGGCGCAACTGCAGTGGGTACAACCTGCCAATTAGGCCTATAGAGGGCTGCAATGGCCTGCTAAACCTGCTAAACCTGCTATAAAATGCGCCGCGTCGAAACGAAAGAAGGGCCGGCATCAGATAAGATAATTCCCATCAGTGCCAGCGCCAGCTCCACAAAATGGCCCCATTACAGGCTGTTATTGGCATGGTATTGGGTCAAGACTTGCTTGTCTCACACCGGTGGACTCGTCAGTGGGCCCGAACCCACCACGCCCGGACAACTTGCTGGTTTGGTGCAGGCAGCCTTTTTCTGCTTTGTTTTTTGTTAGTGACAGGAAATTTCTCGGGTTTGTGTAGCCGAGTCTGCACTTGCATCTGGCATCCCGCGCATCCCGCGACGAAGCTTCGTCATGATTCGATTTAGATCATCTAATCTGATGGATCATGGCTGTCACAGCGTGGCATGTCGCTAACCACCCCTGGAAATCCTGTCCGAGCCGAACTGATTTGCGGTGTCACTCCAGTCTCGTACAGCACACTACCAGAACACAATTGCAACGATAAAATTAAGAGCACTGCCAGAAAAGTAAAGAAATAAATATCTGCTTAGTTTTATTACTACTAAGTAATAGGAGCTTGTCCTAAGTATTATACACATACACCAGCCTTGCCCAGGGTGTTATATATAATTATATAGGATCTGTGTAACTAGATATGGGCACCACAAGTCTAGTAGATAAAACGAGGATGGAATATTATGTATAGTTTAACCCACTCTTCTGTATTCTTATTAAGCTAATTATATTATTAGATATACTGCCTCCCGAGACATTTATCAAGTAGATAACCTCCCTCTGTCTATAGCCTGCTATTTATTTACAAACTGTGTCCGGTCTAAATACCTGCAGTGTCGAATCTGCTCATCTTCCTTAATTTAGGCCCAGTCATGAAGAAAAGCCAAGGAACTGGTAGGAGCGTGACAGAAATGAAACCGAGGAGACTCGAAGCCCACCCATTGCCGAGTTTGGTGTACACTAAGAACAACGAAAGTTAGTACAGAACCAGGAAATAGCCGTTCAATACTGACTCTGGATCGTGAAGAGAGGAAATGCAGCCGCAAGTGTATAGCGGGCCAAACTATTTGCACTCATGGCACTGGCAACGGTTGACCCGGCGTAAGTGTCAACAATATACTGCGTAGTGCTAACAAAGACACATAGATTGCCCCATGCAAATACCATAATAGCTACCACTGGACTGGCCCAGTGAATATCCGCGCGGGAGGTCCATCCAAACCAGAATAGTCCGATCGGGAGACCGATGCTCCCAATCATGGCGGGAAAGAGGCGATACTCGGGTGGGATATGGCCACCAGGGAATTTGGCAGTCTGAGGTCGATAAAGAAGTATGTCGCAAATAAGCACCGTCAGAGCTCCCAGTAGGCATCCGACTACTATGGAAAGAAACACAAGACCGGTGTTCTCAATCCCAAAACCATATACATCATGGAAGACGAGTGGGAGAGCCGCAAAAAACGAAAAGAGCGTCGCAAACTCACAAGCCACATAGAGACATATCAAAGCCACGATTGGCTCGCTCAGCAGCATTTGGATAGGACGGAAGAGGGCAATCGTCACAAAGAGCCGAAGCTTGGTAGCCAGGGGTGGTGATGCGGATAGAGGCCAGCCGGCTTTTCTTGCGACGCGGCGTTTGATGACTGGATGGAACGTCTCCTTCGCGAAAAGAGATATAAGAACCGTAAAGGTGCCGAAGAAAATCAGCGTCCACTGAGTCCACCGCCAGCCTTTGCGGTTCACAATAAAGCTGCCAATAACCGGTCTGAGCATCTCATTAGCGAAGGAATCACCGGGAGAAGGTGGGTTGTTCAACGCACCCGAGGCCAGGTCCCAGGAACGGAGTGAGAATGAACACCGTCGATGGAAGGGCCCGTTTCACGGGCTTGAAGGTTTCGTTGATCGTGCCGCCAGCAATCGCCAGGGACGGCGCGAAGCAGAACCCAGCCAGGAAGCGCAGGACACAAACAGCAGCAAACGTATGGCTGAATCCAACTCCCAATGTGAAGAGGCTTCCGAGAACGACAGTGCCCAGGTATACAGGATACCTCCCGACTGTTTCAGATAAAGGTCCCCCGACAACGGGGCCAATTCCTAGGGCAAGGACGTAAAGCGAGAGGGGCAGTATAGCGACTGTGCTGTCCACTCCAAACTGTTCCATGAACTGGCTGTGGGCCGGGGATAGAATCGACACTCCTACAGAGCTATCGCTCGAGTTAGCCAACTTGAAGTTGCTGGAGCATGTCAGAAAGCATTTATAGGTTTCATACGTTGTGAAAGCAGCAGATGAGATCAATAAAACCTGTAGAATCTTCGACTGTGTGGACCAGTTGTACGGATTGTGAGGACTATTCTCCCAGTTCTCCTCGATTGACTTTTGCATTATCTCGTCTTCTCCAGTCTCGATATTAGGTGCCCCGACTGTGGGCGACGCACCATCCCCCTCACTCTGCTGGTTGGTTGATTGCGCAGTTCTGATAGTCACCATAGTACCGAGATTATCCTCCCAGGCGCGAGTATATATGGACAGCAAATCTGCTTAGCGACGGTAGACACGAGTTGCTAATTGAGCAAGTCTTTCCGTCAACATGCCTGGGAGGGGTGGTTTTATAGTGCAGGTTCTCGCAATATCGCCATTTGCTCAATGCCGAGCTGATAAATCATCCCATATGCATTCAATACTTTGATATGGGTGTTGAACTCCATTGGAGATTCGGCATTCTGTCCCTTTTCCTCCTCGCCATCGAGCAAGAGTGGTACCGAGGGTTAATGGCTTGCTGGGCATTGCGATTATCGAACAGATATATTTCTCTGGCGCGGGATGAGCTTGGGCCGCGGTAACAGAGCGGGTAATAAATGATTATTCAACAAGAACCCAGCGTGTCCAAACAAATTGACTCCAGCAGATGACAAATAAAATCCAGTGTAATCATACGGTATTTTCAAGATGACGGTGGTTTTTTGATTATTCAACAGTCCAGCTGATGATGAATCGCCATCCACCATTTCGTCCTTGCTCACGCCATACCACATTATCCCTTCTATCGAACCTGAACAGTTTCTTCGTTTGACATTCTGTATTTGAAGCCTTTACACCACTTACAAGCAATGCCAGAATCCAAGTCTGGGACGTCCGGGAGCCGCAAACGAGGACGTCCACGGAGAGTCGTAGATGACGAGCAAGTCCCAGAGGTGGGCATCTTATGAGAGAACTGCAAATAAGCACAAACTTACTGTATCCAGAGGTGTCGGAAGCAGGTTCGCGTCGCACAGCAAGCCTTTCGCGCGCGGAAAGAGACTACAATCAATAATCTGCAAACTCGAGTACATGTGTTGGAGGCGGGCATCGAGGAGCTCAGCCAGTCATTCCTCCTGTTTAGTGATATCCTGCTGAAGGATGGAGTAATCACAAACCATCCGCATCTCGCGCCGTCGCTTCATAAGATCACTCAACAGTATGTGTCGCTTGCGGCACATGGATGTGACAATGCCGATCTACCTGCCTTGGACGAAATTTCTACAGATACCGACGACAACAGGGGTGCTATGACAAATATTAACTTAGGCTTTGATCCCGGTGCTGCGAGCATATATCCTCCATCGTTTGCCGAGGACTCGATTGAGTCTCTATTGTCGCTGACTCAATGGCCCGAGACAAAACTACCTGCTACACCACCTTACCAGGAGCAAGCGATGCTTCCCTTTGGACTCATCTTGCCAAATAGGTCCCCTGCGAGCGATTCTCCAATCCCAACGGTACCCAGTCCTCTGGCAACAATATTGCCTACCAGTCTTGTAAGGAAAGGGCAATGGACCCTTTCACGTCGGATTGCGCGGGAATGCTGCGCATATGTATATCGTCTGCTGGTGAACACGCCGAATGACGTTACGGAGATCCAGAGGCTCTTTGGGCATCAGCTTACAAGTGCTGAGTGCAATCGCTTAATCTCTGCGTTCTACCGCCTCATGCAGGATGAGGTCGGAGACTTGGTCGAACTCAGAACTCAAGTTCTCGATCCGCTGCGGTCGAGCGTAGGTGCCTGGTCTCCAGACCAAATCAAAAAGTCCTCCAGGATACGGCAGCTCATGGCTGAGTTTGGCCCTGATGCGTGGCTGGATGCGAGTGGAGTGCAGAGGCTTTTGCAACAGAACGATATTCGCATTTTAGAGAGTAACTCTCCGCATTCTAGTCTGCGCGTTGATGCTCCTTTAAGCATTGATATGACGGCGTTTATAACCCGTGAGTAACCCGTGATGATGTTTATTTTTTGTTTGCTTATACGGTGACAGGCCTCTCTCTGTGTGGTGTATGTGCCAATTCTGGCCCGGTGTTTCGAAAGCGAGATGTCGAGAACGCCTTACGACTTGCCAGTTCCAGTGGCGTTTGGCCATTTGATACTCAATACTATGTACCCTGAGGCCACGAATCACATTGAACTTGAGGGAGACATAACGGAGACAAATTAAATAGTTACTTAGCTAATAGCTGTGGGAGTTGGGAGTATCAAAAAGAGGTAGAGTCATCAATTCGGCGAGGATGACTGAACAGAAGCCATTTACTCATCGATATATTGGGTGGCTTTAATAGGAGACCCAAGGTGTCCTCTACCGGGGTTCGGCCGGGGATGATTATTCGATCTATCCATTGCACTGCGTTGGCCACGGCCATCAGCGGTACACAATTTGTCATCAATCATTCTGTCATCGTACCAAATTAACATGAGCCGTATATGCATGCCTATAAAACCACGGCCGTGATGCTTCTGACAGTTAGATCCGGACCACTCGGCACGTCCATTTTAATGCATAGCAACACTATGGCGACTGTTCGAGTTGCTCTCACCCAGCATGAACCATGCTGGTTCGACCTCCAAGGCACTGTTGACAAGACGGTTAAGCTGATTCATGAAGCTGCTGCCAACGGTGCACGGCTGATATCCTTTCCCGAATGTTGGGTACCTGGATACCCTGCGTGGGTTTGGTGAGTAACGATCTCGTGGAAGCCAGTAAGGCTCGCTCAAGAGAAGTAATGCCAACAGTATTGCAGGAAATACCCTAGCCGGCCTGACCTCTTTGTGAAATACTTTCGAAATTCACTGGCCAGGGACTCCCCTGAGATGCATCGAATCTGCGCGGCCGCGAGGGAAAACAACATCGTCGTTGTCCTCGCGTACTCGGAGCGCGCTGATGACTCCCTGTATATGAGCCAAAGCGTTATCGATGCTACCGGCGAAGTCCTGCTCAGTCGGAGGAAGATCAAGCCCACTCATATGGAGCGGACCATTTTTGGTGATGCTGCCGGGGGCGATGACACTCTCTTCAATGTTGCCGAGACCGCAGTGGGCCGCGTGTCCACGCTTCTTTGCTGGGTATGTCAACCCTTTACAGAAGAAAGAGCGTTTACTACCGTGGGAGATGGGTGCACTGCATACATACTCTTGGATTAGGATTCGGCCTTGAGCTGACGACGCGGCTTCTAGGAACACTTACAGCCATTGTTGAAATACCACACTTTATCCCAGCGTCCCCAGATCCACGTTGGAAGTTGGCCTCCTCTTGGCCCTGGGGACACGCCCGGTGCGACGGCTTCGATCCTCAAAGATGGTTCGTTGATATCCCACGCCTGGTCGACCAAGTCATTCAAAGCTAAACAGTAACTCACATGGTCTAGGAGCAAGGGCTTTGACACGTGTGTTTGGCATGGAATCACAGGCTTTTGGTCTTCACACCAGCACCGTTATCTCCACCGCGGGTGTGGAAGCTAATGAAGCGCAAGGCGCCAGACTGATGTCAACGCCCGGAGGCGGCACATCGATTGTGTACGGGCCAGATGGGAAGACCCTGACCGAGGATTTGCCCGAGACAGAAGATGGGATGGTCTACTGTGATCTGAATATGGATACCTGTGTCGTGGCAAAATCATTCATTGATTGCATTGGACAGTATTCCAGGCCAGACATTCTGTCTTTATCTGTGGACCAGAGACCACGCCGGCACGTCCACTACGCCATTGACAGCAGTGGAGTCTCCGGCAGCGAGCTTGAGTAGGGCTCTCGAGTATCGTCTGGAAATGAAAATTATGAAGCTCCACTGTCGAGTCATGCATTTCCTGCGTCGTCGAATTCGAGAAGTGTTTTGAGGATTAATATAGGGTACTGCCTCGCTACGGTGTATAATTTCAGTTATTATTACTAGGAAGCATTGACAATCATATCTGCCATCTCTACCAACCCAGGCGCAATAACATCCATCTCCGTATCGAAAATCTCCAGACAAGGCTCCTTCTCGTAGACCGTGCAGTACGCGCCCCTGAATCCCACCTTCACAGCAGCAGATACATCCCACATATGCGCCGCAGCAAACCACTTCACATCAGTGGCTGCAAACTGCTCCAGGACAGGCCTGTACGCCGCCAGCGCCGGTTTCGCCAGGCCCTTGCTGTCACAGCTGATCACATTCTCCAGCGGCATATCCACCCCCCCTTGCTCGAAGTACCCGCGCACTCGCGCCGTGTCGCCTGTCGTCAGGCACCAGATCGTAAATCCGCCTTCGCGTAGTCGGGCAAAGCATTCTTGAATACCAGGCCGAAGCCCCAGACTCCAGTACCGTTGGATACACTGGTCGCGTTCTTCGTCTGTTGCCAGTTCTCGCGGGTTCTGGATCCCGGCCATCCACAGCGTGCGGTAGAACACTGCCTCGAGAATTTGTTTGTACGGTCGGTATCGCTCGGATATTGACAGGAAGGTGAATTCTAGCTCGGCCGCTGTCATCCAGCTGTACCCGAAGAATTGGGGCGTGATGCTGTGCGCGCGCAGACGGTCTCCTAGGACGCGATCGATGGCGTCGAAATAAGCATCGAATGAGACGCAGGTGCCGACTACGTCGAAGACGACATGCTTCGAGGTCATTGTAAAGCGGAAAGGCGAAGGTCAGCTCTGGCTGTGTGAATGCAGCGTGGGAGGGTGTTGGATCATACAGACTACCAGTATATCTTCTATATCTTGCCCGGTCGCACGTTATCAGATCAGCATAAACACGACCCCAAGACCAGATATTCAGCAGACAATGACAGATGGACAGATAGTGCCCAGAGCTACCCCTCTCCAACTTCATATTGCCACACCGGATGTCGCGTTGGAGACCGCTCCACCGGGCCTTAACTGACCGGGGCTTAGCAGTTAAGCCCCGGTTTGACTCCTCCAAATGTTGCAGTCCCAGTGAGATAAGCCGGTCTGGACTTGGCATGACAAAGTACCAGATAATCAGGCGAGAATCACGTCTGCATTCCGTGCGCCGAGACGTATAAAGCTCCGAAGTGCCAACGCACGCGTGCGACGATGTCTTAGACGACTCAACTCAACATTGTCGCAGCATCCAATACTCAAAATGCCATCCAGGCCTTTCCCCGTGCCAAACAGCATCACGCCATTCTGGCGCAGCGAGCCAGATAGTCTGGATAACCATCGCTCCACCGAGACCCTGCCTGAGACGAGCGACATTGTTATAGTGGGCGCAGGATACGCTGGGGCATCAACAGCCTACCATTTGCTCGAGCAAGCTGATCCGTCTTCAAATCCATCAATAGTCATTCTAGAAGCCCGCCAGGTCTGTTCCGGGGCGACGGGTCGAAATGGTGCGTATCCTGAAGTCGATGCGGATCGCCCACTGACTCCTCGCAGGGGGCCATTTAAAGCCAGACGTGTATAACTTTGTCGGGACGGTCGCTGAGAAGTATAGAATTGACGCTGCAATCGAACTCGCCACCTTTGAGACTGAACAGCTCACTGCTGTAGAGGAGTTGGTTGAACGAGAAAACATTGCGTGCGATCTGCAGGTATCTCAGGCGCACGATGTGCAGCTCGACGAGAAGCATGATATTAAGCTGAAAACGGCGTACGATGCGCTTATTGCTGCTGGGTCAGCACCTACGAAGACTGCCGTGCATACCACTGGGGAGGAGGCTGAGAGGGTGAGTAGTTGCATATCCCATTTCTGCTGGTGCAGGGCTCATACAAGTTCAGGTCTCCGGCGTCAAAGGTGCCAAAGGCTGTTTTAGCTATCGCGCAGGCCGTTTATGGCCATATAAGCTTATAATTGGCCTTCTGAAGAAAGTGATTGTGAGAGGCGCCAATTTACAAGCCAATACACCTGTTGATAGTATATCCGAGTCACCAGACGCACAAGGGCGATGGACAGTGAACACTGCCCGAGGCTCGATAAAAGCGAAGCAAATTGTGTTCTCGTCCAACGCGTATACCGGCGCCATTGCCCCCGAGTACAAAGGAAAGATTGTTCCTGTTCGAGGCATCTGCAGTCGAACGGTGGTGCCCAATCCGCCTAACCCACCTCTTCCTACCCTTGATTCCTCGTATACTGTCCGGCTGAAGGAAGGGATATACGAGTACATCATTGCGCGGCCAGATGGGAGTATCGTTATTGGTGGTGCCAGATCTGTATACGCCCACGATTTGAGCAACTGGTACAACAACACCGATGATTCGCGTCTGATCGAGGTTGCTGCACATCATTTTGACGGCTACATGCAACGGTACTTCAATGGATGGGAGAATACGGGGGCATATACAGATCGTGTTTGGACAGGCAGTACGTATCCTAACTGGTATTGAAGATGGAGACTAACTGGTAATAGTAATGGGATACACTACAGACTCCCTTCCACACGTCGGACGGGTGCCTGCAAAGCCAGGGCAGTTTGTTGTCGCTGGATTTAACGGCCATGGAATGCCGCAGGTCTTTCTATCAGCGAAAGGAGTCGCGCAGATGATTCTGACCGGAGTCGAGTTTGAACAGACCGGCGTCCCGAGAATATTTAAAACAACGCAGGAGCGCCTGAACAGCACGGAGAACACAATTCTGAGTGCATCTTACGTGGCTGAGACGGCAAAGTCGGTTGTAGTTGATTCTCAACATTAGTATTAGATATTGTATATTTCATATACCTTTCCCTACTTCACCAAGGCTGGCTGTGCATGTGTACCCTACTATATAATCCCGTCACTTTATTATTTATTGATTTTCGCAATGAGAAGTGAGGACCCTGCAAGAATACTCAGCTTTAGGCATCCGGTGGAGCGTAAAAAAGCCCTAAACAGTACCCCTCACTTTGTGCGCCAGATGCAGATATCTCCGTCTCTCTTTCTGGTCAAACCAGTCGGATGACCGTTGTTATCTTGATATTCCGACAATAATCGTGTCCGGTTAATCCCCGGTCTGTGAGGAGACGCTTTGCAGAGGCCAATGAGAGACGACATAATCATTATCTCTCCTCCCGTCACGATAGAAGATAGGCATATGCATGTCACCTCATAACCGTTATTCTTTAAATACCTGTACATTTTCACGCCATAAATGTCCCCGGCATCGCACCATTCCTACATTGGCTCACAATTATGGCAGACGAGAAGGACATCACAACTGTGGCTTCCAATAACCAGGGCTCCGATGTGGAGCCAGGCCAGGTGGATTCGCTCGGTCATGAAGACTACGGCTGGAATCGAGGCCTCTCGCCTCGCGCAGTCATCATGCTGTCCCTTGGTGGCGGTATTGGACTTGGACTCTGGATAGGGACTGGGAGTGCGTTATCGAGTGGTGAGTGTTACATACACGATTATAACGGCGGTCTCTAATAACTGACAGCGGGACCCGCTGGTTGTGCGATTGGATATGCCTTGGTCGCGTAAGTTGGACACCTTTTGACTACTGATATCGGATGCTAACATGCTTTACAGTCTCGCCATCTATATCGAGTTCCTCTCAATCGGAGAGATGACGTGCTACAAGCCCATAAACGGGGGCTATATCCGCCAGTGCATGGAGTATGTCGACAAAGGAGCTGCCTTCGCCATGGGCATGAACCTGTGGTTCTCATGGACTATTACAGTCTCAGCAGAGATCATTGCATCTATCAGCGTGCTGCAGTACTGGGAGGCCCCTAGGAACTTCCCCACCGCTGCGTACATTACCATCTTTGCGGTTGTTACTGCAATACCCAACCTCTTCGCAGTTAGAAAGTACGGCAATGTCGAGATTGTGATGAGTGGCTTGAAGGTGTTCTCTATTCTCTCTTCCATGTGCTTCCTGTTCATTATGGCGTCTGGTGGTCTGCGTTCTTCGAATGGACCCCTGGTCTTTCATTACTGGAAGACGCCGGGAGCATTCAACAACGGGATAAAGGGGATTTGTCAAGCGCTCCTCCAGGCTGCCTTCAGTTGTCCATCTGGTATGTCCTCTCTGCTATAATATTTGGAACTTTCTAACCATGCATAGCTGGCTGGGTGGCTATAACAGCCGGCGAGATGAAAGACCCTCGAAGAACTGTGAAGCGATCGGTCAACCCACTCTTCTGGCGCATGTTTCTGTTTTATATTGTTAACATCTGGATAGTCGGCATGTCCATTCCGTACAATCATCCTGATCTGAATGCATCCGGGACGCTGTCCAGCCCATTTATCCTTGCTATCCGTGACGGTGGTTCGCCCACCTTTGCGCATATCATCAATGGGCTGGTGTTTATCACGGTTCTCTCCTGTGGAATTACCTCGTATTATGTTGCTAGTCGCTGTCTATCGCATATGTCGGAGCTGCATATCATCCATTCGTACTTTGGAGCCAAAGACTCGGCTGGTCGTCCATGGCTGGCTCTCGCCCTCAGCGGTCTTCTCGGGGGAGGACTCACATATCTGAATTTAAACAGCACGTCGGCCCAGGTCTACACCTGGTTTTCAAACTTGGTATGTTACTCGGTATATTGACGCAACCAAGCTAATACAACTGCAGGTCGGGATCTCTTCCTTCTGCAATTGGTTTCTCATATACGTCTCCCATATCCGATTCCGTCAGGGTCTCAAGGTGCAGGGAATCGACAATAAGGCCCTCCCATTTCGTGATCGCTGGGCACCATATTCACAATATGTCGGGCTGGTTCTGATTATCCTGTTTCTGGCAGCACAGCTGTACTTTGCCATTTTCCCATTCACGGGCAAACCGAGCGCTGAGAACTTCTTTGCTACGTATATAACAGTCCCGCTGTTTGTCTTGGACTATATCTTGTACAAGGTATCTACTTCCCCCCTTTCTTCCCACTCTTTATAGGATGTAAGAGTTAGCTAACAGACCCAGTACTGGTTCAAGACGAAGCTGATCGGTCCGACGGACATGGACTTCAGTGCAGCAGAGTATTTCGACCGGATCGATGAGGCAGAGAAGGAACAGGAGAGGCTCAGTCCGGCCCCTAAGATGTCGACTCTAGATCGGATTTGGGCGCTGCGGACTTCAATTATCTAGCTACTACGGGATCGCCTGTATTGCCGAGAGCCCTATTCTATCTAACATTCACTAAAGCCTTACTATAGAGATGTCTGGGGTTTCCCGCCCTCCTGCTGTCGCACTCAAGCGAAGCTGGGCTGCATTGATATATATTAAGAACAATAGGCCGGACTCATATCAAAGTACTGTTGCACTGCATTCTTAGGCGTTTACAGCCTGTTGACCTGCATTGGCCGGATTATCCGTTGTCCAATGCCCATCGCAGAATTAGACAACCAAAGGCCTTACCAGATATGACGAGCCCGTTGAGGCGCCCTGGACCTTGGTAGGCCCCCAGCCACATCCGGACATCCTCAGCCCCCCGCCATGGACCCGACCATCATAGCTACTACTTATGCAGAAGACCCCTCCCGGGCTCTTCCTAAGCTCGTGCCAGCTTTGCCCTTTTATTCAGCCCCAATGTACGCCCTCCAACGATTCCTCTACGGATTCCCCGAGCCGGCTCCGCACAAACGCACCAAGCCCGTCGAGGTGCTTTGCTTAGGCTTGCCACGCACCGGAACGGAGTCATTAAGCGTAGCCTTGCGAAAACTGGGCCTGCAAACATATCATGGCTGGGACTTGGTCTTCGAGCCAGATGGCAGCAAGCTGCAACTGTGCACCGAGCTAGTGCGGCGGAAATACAACGGTGCCCGCGATGGCGATGTGCACATTTCTAGCGCGGAGTTCGACATTCTCGTCGGTGATAGCCAGGCAGTGGTTGACTCGTTGTGTGCGTTTTTTGCCCCCGAGCTGCTCGCTGCTTACCCAGACGCCAAAGTGGTTCTCAACGTGCGACCGGATACAAACGCCTGGTACCGCAGCATAAACAACACCATTGTCGATGAGGTGGACCGCTCATGGGTTATATGGGGGATGCAGTGGTTCTCCGCAGAGTTCCATTGGCTGTACAGCCTTTACTTGAGAAATGGATATCCAGGCATCTTTCACAGCGACACCACCAAAGAGGGTATCCAGCGAAACGCAATGTGGGTCTATCGCGACCACTGCAACATGGTTCGCGGTATGGTGCCCAGGGAGAACTTGCTTGAGTGGTCTGTCGACGATGGCTGGGAGCCGCTTTGCAAGGTATGATGTGGAAGAATCTCGATTTGCCTGAGGACTGTAGCTCATGATAGAACTAGTTCCTCGACAAGCCTGTCCCCGACGAGCCCTTCCCGAGGACTAACAACCCGGGCGATTACGCTGATAATGCAAACAAACTTCTCAGAAAGCGCTCCGTTCAATGTCTGCGCAACCTGACTCTCACCGTCGTGACTCTAGGCGGGATTACCACTGCTGTTGTGATGTGGTGGCAGGGACAGATACAGATTACGAGGCTGAGCGATCTCGGGCGATTCGCTCACACGACATGGAATCACTGCATGGAATGGGTACAGTTTATAGGTATCGATTTGGCCCGCGCTTTCCAGACCACCCCAGACAAGTAATTCTAGTTCAAGGCACGGGATTAAGGGGCTGGGGCAACTCGTGTAATTGGTGAATAGCAGTGCAGACTACCGCTACAGCCCAAGTACTGGATATACTACACACTGCCTAGATTAATCTCGGAACTGCCCCTGCGGAACGTAGGACCAGTTCGAAAAGTAGGCTGGAGTGGAGCCATTTCCTCCATTTCCTGTAGCATAAACTCCTAGGAATGTACCTATTCGCAAGTTAGCACCGCCCAAGCACATAGGGATACGACATACCGGTGAATCCAGAGCTGACAGCGGAGTTTGGATAGTACGCGAAGGTTTTGAGTTGCGACATTGCGCTTGCTGGTCCGGCTGAAAATGAATAGTGAGTCCAGTTGAATGCCTTGATCTCGAGATGTAGAGTCTCGCCAGCCCACGCCTCCGGTAGGATTGTCCGATGGCTAGGAAGGTCAGATTCTGACATGCCCCGAAGACGGAGGTATAACTGATTGGGAGCCAGTAAAGCCAATCCCATGTCGATATGACGGTCTTGTTGCAGAAAAACTGTCACACCGGCTTCTTCGCCAATAGTACTCGGGGAGTAATCCAAATCAACGCTATAGGTGAACAAAGTGTGTTCTTGCCTCCTACCTAAGAAAGACTGTCCTTTTGCCGGGGCGGAGGCTCCATCGTATCCTGTCAGGTTTTCTATCGATGGATTGACTTGAAGTGTGAATGGGCTGTCTGGACGGGATACCACGAAGGCCCCGGGATGGGGATATCTCCAGTACGTCAAATGCGGTGGCAGAGTTGAGTTCGGTGCAAAGTCAATATCGTCGCCGTCGGAGATCCAGGGGCTATGTATTCATCAGTAACAACCAATCCAGATAGTTCTTGGTGTAGCAAACCCGTCTCCCTTGATATCAGCCGGATCCGGTCTCGCCCATCCCTCCATAAACCCTTCCACTATGTCGAATATCGGCCATTCCCCCTGATTCCATGTTACCGGAGTAAGGACTGACTCGCGTCCCATGGGATGAGAGCCAAGCGAAGGGTCTTCCCTTGTTGATAAGGCAACCGCCCACCTGGAGCGCACATTAACTACTGATCAGGCTGTTCTGTATCCGGGATCCCATACCAGTTATCTGCTGCATCCTGAAACAGGTCTGCATGACCAACAGTCTGGACTATTTAACGTGTAAGAATCGTATCGTATTTGATAGGGCACAACTTACAAAGCCTCGTCGTGTTTGCTGCTGTCAGGACAGGATTATCTGGGTTGGCAGTATAGGGTCCCCATATACTCTCTGACGATCGGGCCATTGTTACCATGTGGTCCTCACCGGTTCCGCCTGATATACAATTAGATCGATTCAGATGTCTTCTGTGTAGGGCACTCACCTTCTGCAATCAGCAGATAGTACATGCCGTCCTTGCGATAGATATGGGGGGCTTCGGGCGCCTAGCATTCATGAGTAGACTGAAATTACGTTGGACCTCGTTCATACCATTCCCCCAGTCCCAGACCAGAGTGTTTCCCAATGGCCAGTTTCTCCTGTTTCAAGGTTTATCTTGGCAAGATGGATGGCTGGGCTGTGATGAATCCAGTTAGGCCTCGAGCTGGAAGGCCTGGAAGGCCTGGAATCGGGACTACTCACTATACTTTGTAGGCATGGGATCCGACCATATACACCTGTCCATCAGTCTCCCAGAATGGCGACGTGTCATATCCGTTGAAATCGAAATGCACTGCATCGGACCAAGATGTCTCATCGTAAGGATCATTTCCTTTGAATATGATCTGGCGTGTATCAGTAACCATCCTGAACAGCCTTGTTCTACGCGCGTACATTATCCCATCTCGAGGAATCATTCGCAGCGAAATCATCAAACACCAGCGTGGTAACTACCCAAAAGGTGCCATTTTCGTATCGCAAGGTCGGTGCCCAGAGTCCTCTATTCGTTTACTCTAGTTAGTGCTCGAACGTATTCACTAGGGGGTAATATCCTTGTCGTACCCCGTTGCACTATCGACATTTGCGAGGTCTGGAAGCTGACCCGGTCGATTAAGAACATTTCCAACGAGCTTCCAACTCTGCAGGTCCTTGCTGGCGTGGATTGGGATTGCAGGAAAGGCTTGGAAGCTGGATGTCGCGCAGAAGAAGGTATCGTCCCATTCCGGCACAAAGATGCAGCTGGGGTCTGGATGAAAGCCTGGCAGTATGGGATTTGTAAATGTGGAGTTATCTGGGGATTTGAAGGCAGCGGCCTTCACTGCTATGGGCAGAAGTAGGGCTGAGATGGACGGCAACATGGCTGCTTAATTATGCAGAACATCACTGAGCGAGGGTTGGCTTGTTTAAATGGAGGCTGTGCTTGATCGTCGAGCAAGATTGACTATCAGACAATTGACCCCACTGAATGCTTTCTTGGCTTGTAATTTCTCCGTCAATAACATCAGGCTGTAACTGGCGTATATTAGCCTAATGTTATGCGCAACGCCGCAAATTTAGGGCAGAAATGTTCGGGTTTCTATCCGATATCTGCCATCTCTACGAACCCATTTTATAAAATCCAAGAGTTCTTCAGTTTACAAGAAATATATCTTCTGTGTGACTTTCTTATGTAGATGGTCAATTCTTGAATAAAAATATAGAACGATTGTTACGTTATTAAATGCTGATTCATTTGGACTAATTCTCAGAACTACTCCACACGGTTATATATCTCCACGTTTACATCTAGTAGTATGATATTAAACTATCATAAAAACATGAACAAGCCCGCCCTAATTTGTGTAAACGACAGACAGTATTTCCCTGCGGCAGTGCTCACTACCTCTCGTATGACGGCGTCGATGTGTCCTGAAGAACCTTCTGCAGACTGACCTGCGGGTCTTGCCCACCGTCCGCTATTCTTTGCACAAGATACATGATATCCTCCCCTATCTGAGTGGCCTGGTCGTGGTTAAACACATCCTGGTCGTACATGACTGTCAGGCGGTGCTGGCCCTCATGCGCCCTGGCGACCTCAACAACCAGCCCATACGGTTGGAACATGCGAACCTGCGACTTGGCCATGACCAGCCAGCGAAGATGGTCGCTCTGGCCGGTGCTCGGCTCGAAGGGCTGGAACAGGAACAGCGATCTGTTCCCGGCGTCGTGGCGTGAGATGCCCGCCGCTGAGTAGATCTCGTCCAACCCTATGTTACCGTTCTCCGTTATCGCCCAGAACATGTCCTGTGTCTCTTGCAGGTAGTCGCCCAGCGTAGTCGAGGGATCTACACGGCTGCGCACCGGCAGGAAGTTGGCAAGTGTACCGTTGACGCTCTGGGGGTCGATCGTGCCCAGGTCGACGTTGCGTCCGCTGAGCAGGTAGTCAAAGCTCACATCTGGTACGCCAGTGGCTTGGCTGAGCCATAGTTGGTATGCGGCCTGGAAGACAATGGGGATGGTCACTCCTGTCGCGCGGGCTATAGTGTCCAAGTCCGTCGTGATGAGCTTCTTGACAGAGGCTGTGATCCGCGGCCTTTCGCAGTCTGGGAAGCGGTGGCGTTTGCCAGCCAGTGTCTTTTTCCAAAACTCTCTCGTCGTCTCCCGGTCTGACTGGTACACGTTGAAAGCAAAGTCCCGGAACTGGCCGTGCTCTGGGACTTGGGCTCCCCGGCAGAGGGCAGAGAAATGGTCGTCGAAGATGCGGAGCAGGGTGCCGTCGTATACTGCGTGATCCATCTTGATCACGATATCGCGGGTCTGGTCCGGGTATGTCAGAATTGCATATTTGATAAATGGTTTTCCGAACGTGAATCTCTGCTCCCAGAACTCTTCGAGGAATTGTTCTCTTTCCTCGTCGTCCCCGCAGGACGCGACGACGATGTTGGGAGGGGCTTCCTTGAGCACGACTCCATACCATTCGACATTGGAGACTCGGAGCCACGATGTACGGAGTATATCATCCACTTCCGTCATCTTTGTTGTGGCGCGAATCCACTTTTGTTGGTCGAAATCAACGGGCATCCGGCGGACTGCCATGAGCACCCACATTTGCTCTGGTCGGTGGCCCTGTTGTAGAAACTCGACCTGCCCGGGGGGTGCAGGATATACTAGTATGACCTTAGTTATATATTCTTGTACCTTGCACATAATGCCACTTTTTACTCACCGTAGTCGACGTCCTCGAAGTGCAGTCCACCCTCCTGCTGCACAGCCTGGGTCACCGACCAGGGGGCCTCAAACGCCCGCACTGGAGTAGTATCTGACGAGTCCGCCATCTGCATAGTAACAGACATTCCCTCCAATATGGGGGCTTTCAAGATATTCTTCACGCTTAGGGTGTAGCCCGCGCCGCGAGCCAGACTGGCGAGACTAATGGCCGCGATCGAGTCACCACCGAGGGCCAGGAAATTCGCCTTTTTACCTATACTCTCGGTGGGCACGGCAAGCACCTTGGACCACAAGTCCTCCAGCGTGATTTCTGTCTCGGTCTCGACGGGAATAACTGCATGTGTGGTGCCTTCGGAGTCGGTGCTGTATTGCTTTAGCTGCAGGGCGTCCATTGCTTCCACACGTGCTTTTAGGGCTTTGCGGTCCGTTTTCCGCGACGGCAACTTGGGGAAATCCCCCAGGGGGAACGCGTATTTGGGGATCATGTATGAAGGCAACGTTGTCAGCTGGTCCCGGAGATCATGGATACAGTCGCGGAATTGGGCAGCATCTTCGATGTCGCTGGACTGGGACGACTGGAAGATGCAAAAAGCCCCCAGCTGCGGCTTCCCATTCACCTGCACTGGAATGACCACCGTGTTCTCCACCAGTCCTGTCTGCAAAATGGCTTGCTCGACTTCTCCCAACTCGATTCGGTGGCCGTGGATCTTGACCTGGTTGTCCTTGCGGCCTAGAGACTCGATTTCACCCCCGGGGAGCCAACGTGCTAGGTCTCCGGTGCGATACATCCGGTCCACTGTATAGTGAAGCTATTAGCGTGATATAGTAAACAGCACAATACTGACGGGGCGTACCTTGCAATAGTTCGTTGCGTACAAACACAGAATCAGTCAGCTCATCTCGAGCGAGATATCCGTCGGTGACCTGTGGGCCCGCAATGCACAACTCCCCCGGAGCACCGTACGGCACAAGGTCAAGTCCATCCGGTTGTAATATAAGTGCCATGACCGTTGGAAACGGCGCGCCGATGTTATTTGGTCGTTCCGCGGTAGTGACAGCCTTGGTCGAAACTACCATTGAAGTTTCGGTAGGCCCGTAAACATTCAGGATCCGGGAATACGGGAGCCACTTCTCAATGACGGCTTTTGTCAGGGGTTCACCTCCGACGATCAGAGTCTCCAGTCCAGGGACGTCCTCAGGATTCAGCAGCTGGGCCACCGTCGGAGTTAGGATTGACTGTCGCGCCGCCATCGCCTGGATCGCACCCGGTAGGTCGGACTGCAACTTGTCTGTTGGCCCCATACACAGGATCCCTGCAGTGCTGAGGGTGTTGAAAAAATCCTGCACAGATGCATCGAACACATAGTTGGCGAACTGCAGGGTCCGCCATTCCCCGTGGAGGCGACCCTCGACATGGGCCATGCTCACAACAGCTGCTGCCGCGGCTCGATGGGGGACCTTGACGCCTTTAGGCATCCCCGTGCTACCGGAGGTATAGATCAAATATGCAAGGGAGTCGGGGGAGACGTCGACGGTGGGGGAATCGCAGGGGAAGCCGGCCAGCCGTGCTTCGTCGACATACAGCCGTCTGATGCTGTCCACACCGATCGTGGCAGAGTACTCTGTCTCGGTAATGACCAGTTCGGCCTGGGTCTCATTGATGATAAAGTCATTACGATCGGACGGACTGTCAGGACTGAGGGGCACATACGCGGCGCCTGCCTTCATCACACCGAGCAGAGCGACCACGGTGCTGATGGACTTGTCCAGTATCAAGGGGACGATATCACCGACCGATACATTGAAGCCCTGGACGAGGGCATGGGCCATCTGGTTGGCCATTTGGTCAAGCTGCGCATATGTAACCCGTTTCTCGCCGTTCCAGTCGATGGCAATGGCGTCCGGAGATTGCACAGCGTGCCTCTCAAAGGCAGCGTGTAGCAGCTCTGGTTTCGGGACATGCAGGTTCTTGCGGTTCGATAAATCGTTAGAAAGGAAGTCTCGTTCACTGTCGCCCATGACGGCGACCGTCTCGACAGCCCGGTCTGGACGTTCCACAATGGCCTCGACCGTACGACAGAATGATTCCAACACGAACTGCGCATGTCGCTCGTGCATCTTCCCCGTCAGCATCACGCTGGTCTGACCATCGACGTCTGTGATTTCCAGAGTGGTGAATTCTGACTGCCACACCGGTCGTGTGCCCACAGGTCGGAAAAGCCGTTCGGTTTCAGCGTTGTGGTCGTCGGGAGATATGAGGATGTTGACCATAGTGTCCATGCAGCCTGGCGGCAGCTGGGCGGCGGCGAGGGCATCTCTCATGCCGTGGGGACTGTAGCGAATTATTTGCAGCAGTCTGCGGCCGGCCTTACGCATCAGGTCGAGCAGCGAGTCCTCTGGTCTGACGGATATTCGTTGCGGCGCCAGCGTGAGTGTTGGTCCATCGAGCCGGTCCACATCCAGCACAGCTGCCTCGCGGCCAGAGAGTGTCGTCGCAAACAGTACGTCCTGGCTGCCTGTCCGTTTGACAAGAACCAGGGCCCATGCTGTATAGAGTGCCACGGCGGCCGAGATGCCATGAGGCTGCAATTCCTTGCGCAGATCAAACGGCAGAGGCTGCCAGACCGTGCTGGTCCGCTCCACAGGAACGAGGCTGAGCTGGGTAGGCTCCACGTTGTGCAGATAGTCCTTCCAGAAGCGGTCATTTTCGTCCCTGTCCAGCCCTTCTAGGTGCTTCACAAAGCGTTTGAACGGGGGTCTAGGGAGCAAAGTCACCCCGCGGTAGACGGCAGCGACGTCGTTGTACAGGAAGCGATGCGACCAGAAGTCAAACAGGGAATGGTGCATGGTGACGACCAGGAATTGGCCGGAGACGAGAGCAACGCGGACCATGGGCCCGGATATTGAGAGCCTCTGCTTCTTGTCAGCAGCAAGATACGCATCAAGATCCTGCTCCAGCTCGATCCAGGGCAGGGCCAAGTCCGCGCGCAGAAGCTGCATAAACCCACGCTTGTGCGGTATGAAGGATGTCCGCAGAATATCACTCCTAGCAAAAACAAACTCGAAGCTTCTGCGGAGCTGTTTCTTGTCCAGCGCAGACACATCCCAGACCCGCTGATACGCGTAGTGGTCGTCGTCCAGCTGCAGCGAGGTTGCCAGGATGCTTTCCTGCAGCGGCGTGGCTGGATAAACGTCCATAACACTGCTATCTTTGGCCAGCTCGCGGGACTCGTCGACGGTGAGCGAGAATGGTTCTGGATCGTCGTCATCTACATGACTATTCTGGCAATCCGCAATGGCAGCTGCCTTCTCTAATGAAGTGTCGTCGAGCAGGGTGGTCAGTTCAAGGACCAGGAAGCATTTACGCAGTTCCCCAAGGGTCTTGATGGCATCGACTGAGTTTCCTCCTAGACTTACGAAGGAATGAGTCCGTCCGATGGCCGACAAGGGAACACCCAGTACTTGAGACCATACGCCAGCGATCCTAGCCTCGACGTCGTCCAGGGGCCTGTCTGATCCCGGGTCCGTCGAGCTCAGTTGTGCTAGGCCTGCGACTCCCAACTCTTCAGCCATCCGTTCTATTTGCTTGACGTCCGTCTTGCCATTACTCGTCACAGGTAGCACCCGTAACTGCATCCAGAACGAGGGCACCATGTAGCTCGGGAGTGCCTTCGAGCCATGCTGCCGAAGCGATGGGAGGGCAGCAGACCACAAAGATCCAGGCTTCACAACGATGGCGGATACCAGGCGCAATCCGCCAGCGTGGCTTAACGCGACTGTCGCGCAACTGGCGACATCCCGGTGCTGAACGAGGACGGAATCGATCTCTACTGGGTTCACTTTCTGGCCGTTGATCTTAACCTGGAAGTCGATGCGGCCGATAATCTCAAACGACCCATCGGCCAAGGCCCGAGCGACGTCCCCCGTACGGTACAGCCGTCCGGTGCCGAAAGGGTTCGGGACGAAGACCTTGTCCGTCTGCTCAATGTCCTTGAGATAGCCCGAAGCGAGTTGTGGCCCGGCCAGGCAGAGCTCGCCCATCACTCCAATGGGAGCTAGATCGGCCGTGCCGGGCTGCAGTACGTACGCTTGTGTTGTATCCATTGGGCGTCCTAAAACCCTTGGGTTGGATGCGGCTGTCAGCACATTGCTGAAGTTCAGTTGCGTGCATTCGCTGAGGCCGTATGTATTGCGCAGATGCACCTTGTCGGCCCAGGCGTCGACGAGTTCATGCGGTATCTTTTCACCAACTAGGGTGATCTGCTTGACCCCAGGAATTTGTTCTGACTTGAGGATGGATAGGGCGGACGGTGTAATCCCAAGTGCTTCCACTCGCATGTCATTTAATACAGCTGCCAGTGAAGTCATGAGTCGCTGTTTGCTGCAAAGGAGCAGCGTCCCGCCGTGAACCAACGTAGACAGCATGGTTCGTTGGGCCGCAGAGAAAGTGGGACTATAAAAGAGTAGCCAACGTTGAAGCCCATTCAGGGAATGATACTGCATCCCCGTTGCTGCAGCTCCGTGGGATATAACCACGCCTTTCGGGGTGCCGGTCGACCCAGATGTGTAGATAACGTAGCAACGCTCC
The DNA here is from genome assembly GCA_023624935.1 of Aspergillus sp. PA3604. Classification (NCBI taxonomy): domain Eukaryota; kingdom Fungi; phylum Ascomycota; class Eurotiomycetes; order Eurotiales; family Aspergillaceae; genus Aspergillus; species Aspergillus sp. PA3604. The sequence continues at coordinate 233,241 of JAMABJ010000020.1, read as the reverse complement.
TCTGGCTGCAGATCTAGAGCAATATTCGATCCATCCAGGGTGCTGGAGTTGTAAAGACTGTCCTCGATAGGGTGGGCCTTCTCTAAACTACCACAGTAGGCACGGTTGGCCAGAACAAGTGCCGCGTCACAGTTCTCAACGATCTGGCGATTACGGTCCACTGAACCATCGGGATCGAGGATCGTGTATGCAGCTCCAGCCTTCAGAATACCTAGCAACGTCACTATGAGAGCGGCTGAGCGATCAATACACACAGCAATGATCTCGCCGCGGACCGGCCCAAGCAGTCGAGCCAGCTGGTTGGCCTGGGCGTCCAACTCGCCAAATGTGACTGCTGTTTCGTCTTCGAATTGCACTGCATCCGAGTCCGGTACTCGTGCAGCCTGTTCTTCAAAGAGCTCTACAATGGTAGAGTATGCTCGATGCCCTGTTCGGGCTGTCTGCATTGTACCACGGATGAGGCACATCTTCTCTTCCTCAGAGGCCAATTCGATGTGGCCGACAAGAGAGTGAGGTAGATAGAACTTTCGGACGGCACTGGATACGGCGTGCGCAAAGTGCTGCAGCAGAACTTCAGCGTCGAGCGTGGGGACCTCACTGCTGTAGCAGCAGGTTATCTGCACTGGGCTAGTTCCTGTGATGAATACTGCCATAGGGAATCCCGTGAGCTGCCCAGCCGTTGTAGGACCATTCAGGCCCGGCGAGTAGGTGATGACGGTAGTGACAGGCTTGGGCAGATATCGGGCGATGTCCTTATAACCAAGGTATGCGTGAGAGGAAGCGGATGAATGGTAATCACATAATTTGGTGAACAGCATGTTGAACGTTTCTTGTGGCTCCACTGAGACTCGCACTGGATACGTTTGGTCGAGGAATCCAACGCAGGAGTCCACGCCAGGGAAGCTGGCATCTCGGCGAACTGCTGCGAAAACGACATCGCGAGAACCAGCGTGGTAGTGGAGCACTGTTGCCCACAAGGCTTCGAAAAGGAGCAGGCGGGACCACCCACATTCCCTTTCCAATCGTGCTAGTCCTGTAGCACAGCTCTCGCCCAGGGTCATCGAGATAGTAGCCCGCCGGCCGCCATCTTTTGGTGGGTAGCCAGTAGAATGCGCACCAACAGGGATATCGTTCAGGGTCTCGCTCCAGAATATCCGGCTGGCACCTTCATCCTTGCAATCTAGGTGCTGTTTGAAGTAGTATGTAAGAGGAGTACGCTCTGGTAGCGGCAGTCCGCAGTAGAGCAGAGCGAAGTCGCGTTTGATAACGCTGAGCGAGCTACTATCTACCATAGCACGGTGGACATGAAGCGTCACCCGATGGAGTGGTGATAGGGGATACCGATATACTGTCAATCGTGCCTGCCCCCCAGTAAGCGTTCTATCCCCTCCTGGAGTCGAGGGAGCGGATGATTGGGGAGTCCAGGTGGGATCCTCTATCGCTTCGACTTCGCACCCTCGCAGATGGACGCGCTGGTACATGTTCCCCGACTTTGTATCGACATGGAACACAGTTCGAAGGCACGCATCTATTGGGCTCGGTTAACTGTCTCGTCCAAGTCTATAGAGTAATAGGGCAAGATGACAGAGGCAGCGCATACGATGGGAAGTAAGAGCTTTCCAGGTCCACTGGATCTGGTCGATAGTGGGCGGAGGGCTCCGTGGAAGGAAGAGGCTAGTTTGACACCATTGCAGTGTATCGTCCTGGATGATCTGGCCTTGTGATCGAGTAGCAGGGATTTCAGTCTCGATACCATCTGCGGCGGAGATTGCGTATTCGAAATAGTTGTCGTGCGGTTCATGGAGGAATTCCACATGCCCAAACGGATCCGTTGACCAAAGATCTATATTTCGATGCTCTATAGCAGCCATTGTATTTGACCTCAAAGTATACAGACTGCAGGGAGGCGAAATGGAAAGAAGAAACAGAGATATCAACAGTGAACGACGGTAGGGCTTGGAATGGACTGTTCAGGTTACTGGGCTTCATGAGACAAATGGTTGATGCACCAAAGAGACAGCATGGTGAATTATATATCTTTAAGTTTCTCCCATCCATTGGCTCTGGCAATGAAACAATAACCTGCATGGCCTCGCCTGATTACGCACTCCCATCGAGTCTTCAAGGACCCCTCCTCTCCTGTCAGCCACCTCATGTGTGTTTCTATGCTTGCGATTGCACATTTACATCCAAGTGGGCCAGTCTCTTTCTCCTCTGCCGCGCCATCGTAGCGGGTGGGGTTCTTTAGAATGGTATTAAAATACAGAATCAAAATAGAGAAAGAAGCCATCAAGGTAAAAAGCAACGAGAAGGAACGAGTAGGGAGGGATAGGGTAGGCGTAAGATGACGATATACCGCTCCATCCTCAGATGAGCGTGAGATGAGCAATTTGCGTGACCGACAGGACATGCGAATCAAGTTGCCATAGTGGCTTACTGACGTTGGCTGCTTCTTATTTGGAGAGGCCTACTGCAATAGCACAACCAAATAGCACATGTACTGCCGGGCCGGCGCCGGGCAGGTACTCCAGTGTGTCTGTTTACTGTAGTAAATGTGAGGAATACCAAAGAAACCCGTTGTTTGATGCAGAGCCATTGACAGCAGCAACATATCAAGATGTCACCCCAGTATAGCTAGGTGGTGTATAGTTGCTGTGCTCGGACCGTGCTACCAGAGGTCGTCTAGCCCGGACCAGTCTCTCCAACACGAGATATCCCACGAATACACTGTGAGAATCAGCTAGCGTAATGTCCACCATGCAGCTCCTGAATCAACGGAAAGGACATGGCAGCTTTGGCCCCGGCTCGATGTTGGTCTCGAGTGTTGGCGGAATATGACTGCTGCTTCGGTACAACCTCCTGCGATGGACCCTCGCGAGAAGGCAAATGCTACACCATCAGATTCCGAATGGTCATGCAATGGCCTGGGATTGGCACCATGCTCACGTAGCAGACGTGCGAGCAAGCAAGAGTCAACGTCTATTACCCACCGTGGCAACTTGGAATGAAACATCTAATGCAACGCCAACATCCGAAATACCAGCGTTGAAGTCGATCTTGCTGTTCCGTATAATCCTTCCTGGACAAGACAGCACCGGTCAATGGCCATTAATGTCACTTGTTGCTTATGGAAGGTTGGTTGGTCCAAGCTCCCTCGAACGAGCCCCCCCCCCAGCAAACCTTCACCTACAGAGCTAGCCTCATTGGAGTACAAGTACCTGCATACCGGAATAATAGGGAATTCGAGAAAAATTGAAAAATACAAGTCGCAAATGAGTGGGGCAGGTGTGGGATGTCGCTGCAGGCCTTTGCCGTTAGGGCTAAACATGGCTTACTTTGCAGTATCACTTGTCAAGGTAGTACGTTATTAAGAGATATTTCTCAAAGTCCATTACACAGGACAGGAGAGATTGCGTGGAGCTAACTGTGGTAATTCTCTCCTAGTATGGCACAATATACTGTAACCCCTCCTAGGACCCAATTTCTTATATGTGGCCCATCTCCCTCAGTAAAGGACACTTCCCTAGATCTCCTAGAGATTTACCTACTTTTTACTACCTTATTGCTACATTCGACATCGCTATTAGGTCAATACTTCATCATGGCATCCTGGGACAATCGTGAGGTCACCGGCGAGCATATTCTCCCCTACGTTGATTCAAGCACCGCCCAAGGCGATGTTCAAGCAGCTCTCAAGACCTTGCCCTTTGAGCGCAATATATTCAAAGTACGTGTCATATCCCTAGATCATACCTTCACCTCTCTCTCTCCATCGACCTCGTTCGACCTAACTCTTCTCCAGCTGACTGCCAATGCGCCCGCCTTCTTTCCTACGTTCATGAAGCTATTGACCTGCTCATGGTCCCCAGAGCGCACCTTGCGCTCTCGAGACTGGCAGACCATCGTCTTGCGAACCGCGGCTACCCTGGATGCTCCGTATGAATGGGACGTCAACGAGCCTGTCGGCCGTGTTTTCGGCTTCACGGATGAGCACCTGAAGCACCTCCGCAGCGGCGATTTGTCCTCTACTGAGCTGTTTACAGACCGCCAGCGCCTGGTAAGCTCTATCGTGGAGGACCTGTGCCTGAAAGACCGCGTGCCCGAGGAAAAGGTCCGTCGCGCCAAGGAGGTTTTTGGCGATACGGGTCTCATGGAGCTTTTCTTCATCCAGAGTATCTATGCGTTTCTGGCACGGACCATGAATAGTTGCAAGATTGACTTTGACGAGCCTATTCCTGGGCTGTTGGATATTCTGCGCAAGTACAACGGCCCGGCTATCGAAAAGGAGAACTTGTATACAGACTGAACTGGTGGCAACCAACCGTCTATTGGGTTTGAAGTTAGATATTAGACTCCGAGAATATCGCAATCACATCGTCTCTCTGCTCTGTTTTACTCCATTCCCTCTCTGTTTAGTTCATGTGTAGCCTTGTTGCGGTAGAGTTGTCTACTTCACGGATCCACACAGCTTGCGAATCGTGGCTGGACTTGAGCCCTAACAGAACATCAGACGGAGTGTTCGAGTCACTCCCAACACGCTCCAATCTCTGCATTTGCTTTCATTTGGCTAGACTATGATCTGCAGGACCACTCCAATTTCGCCAAGCGATTACAGGCGAATTAAAGTATGTACACAAGCAACGCCAACAATCCTCCGCAGACGATCTCCTCGTATGCTTAGCATCCCCTCCCCGCCCAGGAAAAAAGGTCTCTTTAGATAAAGTAATAGATCTTCTTTCGAGCTCCTACGGGCCGCTTTGATTGGTCCGATGCCTCTAGCGCCTGCAGCACGACTTCCTCCAGACGGGGGCCCGATTCCCACGCCACACGGTCCACGGCGGGCGTCTGCAGCGAGCCGCTCTCGAAGAGACTCCCAAAATACGCAAGCAAATCCTCCCGTTCCGGCTGGGAGTATTGCGACAGCGCCTGTGACAGCCGGAAGTTCTTGAACGTAATCTGCTTCCAGAAAATCAGCTCCTGAGTCAGGGGAATCGACACGGCCCCAGCGCCGCCCAGGGAGCCGTAGTTGACGTAGGTGGCCCCAGGACTGAGCAGTGCTGCTAGACGTGCGCCAGACTCGCCAAAGACGGCGTCAAGAGCCAGCTTAATCCGCTTGCCCTGGGCCAGCGAAGTCACCGCACCAGGCGCGGCCAGCTCGGACTCGGTCACCACCGCGTCGGCACCTAGGGCTCGTAGCTGTTGTCGAGACGAGTCCACATCGTCTCGGTCGCGGAGAACGCCGATAGTATGGCACCCTCGTAGTTTTGCGAATTGAATGGTCAGTTGCGCGATCACGCCTTTGGCGGCATTGAGCACGACCCAGTCGCCCGGCCGTAGCTCACAAGCGGCGCTGTTCAGCAGCAGATAAGCGGGGCCGCAGCCCATCTTCAGGAGGGACGCAGCAATGGGGTCCAGCGTAGCCGACACGCGAAGCAGGGCCGAAGCAGGGACGGTGGCATGGGAGCGCCATGTCCCCAGCCCGTGAGCGCGCGGGACGACGTGATTGCCCGGCGCGAGCACACCGACGGCCGATCCAACGCGCTCCACACGAGCGACGCCATCGTATCCTGGGATCGGCTCGCCAGCATGGCGATACTCCGGCTGGACGGGGTACTTGCCAGCGACGACCATCAAATCCTGCGGGTTGATGGGCGCCGCCAGGAATCGGATGTGCACCTCGTCGGGGCCGAGTTGATCTTTGTGCTGCTGGCCATTCTCCTGATGCAAGCGAGCAACCGTTGCGGGCTCGGATGAGTGTTGTCGGAAGGTAATCGTCTGTTGAGACATTCTCGTTTCGAGATATTGATTGGTAGGGCAATGGGAACAATAGGCCAGAAGGATAAGAAGGCAGCGGAGCCGATGGTGCCCCCAGCTCGATGAAACAACGCAGCGTTATATATCCCGTTGCTTGTACAATCCACATCCGAAGTCAGTCTCTCCAGCTCCCAGCGGGAGTATAGTTGGCGTACGAACCCGATGGGGCCGTAAGGATGCAGCCGAACGGGCCGTGTCGAAGTGGAAAACTGGATCTTGCGTTTCATGGATGGGATCCGCAGGCTTCGTAAGTGCTTGTCTGCTTGGTAATGCACTGCACAGGCCCCCACGTCGGCTTGCCAGCCGGAAGGACGTTGGGATTAGGGGCGTAAGCCATCATTCTTCCCGCTCCGATCGGTCCACTTGGTTTGATATGCCATGCAACCGCCGAGGCAGAGTCGTCGAGACAAGACTACACAAGGCGAGTCTAGTGCAGCATAAGCCAGCGCTAAGCCTGGGATCTTCATCTAGTTGGGTACTCCGTTTTGACGATCATTGACCGGCTTACAAATGTGTTTTGTTTGTTCCATGCCCTATCTCGAGTCCATATGCTGGCTTGCTGGCTCCCAGGTAGAAAAGACAAAAGAATACTTCGTTCTGGACTGCAAGGCTTGGTCCTGCTCTTCATGCTCCATTTCCCACACCTAACCCTAACACACCCAACGGACGCAGAAACTATGTCTTCACAGGATCTCGAGGCCAAGGAGGCGAACCCAACCGCCGTGCGCGAGCCAGAGGAGACTCAGCCTGCTCCCACAAAGCCCAACCCAGCTGGCGAGATCCCCAACGGCGGGCTCCAGGCGTGGCTACAGGTTCTGGGCTCGTTTCTTCTCTTTCTCAACAGCTGGTCAGTTATCTGCGTGTTCTTTCTGTCCAGCCTCCGGTTGCTGACTGGCAAGTAGGGGCGTGGTCAACACCTTTGGTGCCTTTCAGAATTACTACAAGGCCAACCTGTTGAGCGATGTGTCCAACTCGGACATCTCATGGGTCGGTTCGCTGCAGGCGTGCCTCCTCCTCATCATCGGTGTCGCGACGGGGCCTCTGTTCGATGTCGGCTACTTCTACGCCCTCCTGACAACCGGCTCGTTTCTTGTCACCTTCGGCATGTTTATGACCAGTCTATGTACAGAGTATTGGCAGGTGATGCTTGCTCAGGGTGTCTGCGTCGGCTTAGGCAGCGGGTGCCTCTTCATTCCCAGCGTGGCCATCGTGTCCACCTACTTTACAACGAAAAAGTCCTTCGCCACGGGAATTGCTGCATCTGGGAGCAGTCTGGGAGGTATTATCTACCCTATCATCTTTGTCCGCCTCGAGCCTCGCATCGGCTTCGGATGGGCAACCCGGGTCATTGCCTTTCTCATGCTGGGCATGTTTCTCGTCTGCATCGCAGTCATGCGCGTGCGAGCCCTCCCTCCGCAGAAGCGCCGTCTGTTTGAGCTCCAGGCTTTCCGCGAGGTCCCCTTCACCATGTTCAGCATCGGCGAGTTCTTTGGCTTCATGGGCCTCTACATCCCCTTCTTCTACATCGAGTCGTACGCCACGAGCAAGGCGGGCACGTCCGCAGCCCTTGCCTTTTACATGCTCCCTATCATGAACGCCGGCTCTGCGTTCGGCCGAATCATCCCCAACTTCCTGGCTGACAAGACCGGGCCTCTGAACATGCTCCTTCCTTGCTCCTTTATCTCTGCGCTGCTAGCCTACTGCTGGATAGCGATTGACAGCACCGCGGGCGTTATCGTCTTTTGTGTGTTATACGGTTTCTTTTCTGGCACCTTCGTTTCCCTGCCCCCGACCACCGTTGTCAGTCTGTCGCCCAGTCTCAGCGTCGTCGGAACTCGAATGGGAATGAACTTTTGCTTTGCTGGTCTCGGTCTACTGGTCGGAACGCCCGTCGCTGGTGCGATTCTGCAGTCCGGCAGCTGGCTGGGAATGCAGCTTTTCTGTGCGTCGTCCGTTGTGGTGGCTGGGGCTGCCATCGTCGTGGCGAGGATCTCAAAGAATTCTACCATTCTAGCAAAGGCTTGAGTTGACCCAGTTTCTTATATCAAACTCCAAGGGGATGATCGAGGCCGTTTGAAGGTTGCATGGCGAGGATGCAAATCGTTCGAGGGAGGGCAAACAATCGCTAGATTCAAGTCCTTGCCGTTCCAGGAGAGAGAATAGACGGAACAATCAGTAGTATTATGGTTGCTTAGATGAAGAATTGAAGTCTATATGTCTAACTAAAGTACTTGGCTGTTCGCTTCTCGTCCTTTAGCTGTCTACTACAAGCATCGTCACCCAACTGATAGATTCCCTCAGTCCAACCACAACCTGAAAGGAAAGTAAATCACCACTACTCTCGTGTTACATCTAACCCTGAACATTTGCTGGTTGTCTGCAGTGTTCGGCTACCCACAAGTAGTTGTTGTCATCGGCAACAGTTCAACGTGGCATTCACTCATGTCCTCGATCAAGGAAAGTGCGCCGAGTGTAATGGGCGCGACAAGAAGCATGAAACAGGAGACATCACGACAATGGGACTAGATCCGGGGAGAGTGTAAGCCAGGGAGTGTAAGCCAGAGAGGGGTTTGTTCACCTGCATAGGACCAGTAGCTGGTTGATGTCGCACCCACGATAGATCAAATACCGCAGTGATGCTATTCTGGCCCCCCAGCACGTGTGCCCTGTGCTCTGCCCCAGCGGATATTGTCTGTGGCTTCGCGTACGTGCGTTGATCCTTGATGGAGCATTTCGTTTTACAATTTACCTGGCTGTACTGGCGATATATGGTAATTTTGCAGTTGACTGCGACCCACGGGGCGCAGAGAGTCTGGACGAAACACTGGCCTTGTCGGTCGTCATTGGCGACTGGCTAGGGCTATGGGACGACGTGGACTATTGTTAGCAATATGCCTATAAAAGTGTTGTCAGAATCGGGGTGACGCAAATGACCTTCCAGCAAACACCCCAGCCCTCTGTCTTCCTTTCTTACCTCTTTTTCTTTTCCCTTTGGCTCGATTTGCACTCCCAAACAGAAAATCTCTCAATCATGGCAGATAGGCACTCATGGCAGTCCACCACCCAGCGCAAGCGCGATGCGCTGGATGCCATTTTGCCCGCAGACTTCCGACTTGATCATGTCCCGTCTGCCGAGGAACAAAGAGATGTAACACAGTATATTCAGCAGTTCCTTTCAGCGAGCGAGCGGGATATCACTGAGAACCACTCGGCAGGGGCCTTGGTCGACAAGCTGGCCTCAGGCGATGTGACCGCTACAGACGTTACCAGGGCCTTCTGCCACCGTGCTACCATTGCCCATCAGCTGGTGAGTCCACGGAACCCTCGCCGGGAAGATATGAGCCTGATGCTGACGTTCATGGCAGGTCAACTGTCTCAGTGAGGTTCTATTCTCGCAGGCACTGGCTCGCGCGCAGGAACTCGACGAATACCTGCGTGTCAATGGGAAGCCTGTTGGGCCCCTCCATGGCTTGCCGATCTCGCTGAAAGATCAATTCCGTGTGACGGATGTCGAGACATCGGTGGGATACGTCGCATGGCTGGGCAAGGTCGAGACCGAGGACACCGAGTCGTGGGTGGTGAAGGAGCTGAAGAACATGGGCGCGATTGTTTTCGCCAAAACCAACGTTCCGACCAGTCTCATGGTAAGTTCATATATGTGATGCAGCCGTGGAGGCACACGACGCTGATACTCGCAATAGTGTATTGAGACCAACAATAACATTGTTGGCTACACTACAAACCCCCACAACCGACTGCTTTCCTCGGGTGGTTCCTCGGGTGGTATGTGAATAGCTTTGCCTGGTCTCTGGATTGACTAACGAGGGATTCTTTCTTGAATTTCGCAGGTGAGGCAGCTCTTCTGAGCTTACGGGGAAGCATTCTCGGACTCGGTTCCGACGTTGGTAAGTCATTTCAACCCTCGCGAGTCTTCTAGTAGGAGCTAACCAGATGCCTGCGTACTATTATCTGCAGGCGCCTCTATCCGTTTACCGTGCTCATTCACGGGTATATTGGGATTGAAGCCGTCCCACGGGAGACTGCCATACCTCAACGTTGCGAACAGCGTAAGTATACGCGCAATACTTGTAGCCGTCCTTATGCTGATGGAAATGCCGACATTAGATGGAAGGTCAAGAAACAGTTCCCTCTGTCATTGGTCCGCTAGGCCACTCCATTTCGGACCTTCGATTGATAACCAAAAGTATTCTTTCTAGCCAGCCCTGGCTTCACGACCCGAAGGTGAACCATTTGCCGTGGCGCTCGGCGGCGGAGGACGAGGTTCGCCAAAGTGTGGCTTCGAAATCCCTGACGTTTGGTGTGCTCAGAACCGACGGTGTTGTCCAGCCGCATCCCCCTGTCACTCGGGCAATCAACGAGACCGTTGAGGCCTTAAAGGCGGCAGGGTATGAGGTTTGTTTCCATTGTGTGATGTTGGTAGAGGCCGTTGCTGCAACATGCTAACTCTTGGAAGGTGATCGAATGGACGCCACCTCCCCATGCAGAGGCGTTCCAGATCTTGGTATGCATTCGCCCTTCCTGCAACCGCCATTTCTCACGTTAACTCTGGCTATAGTGGAATACCTTTGCTTCGGACGGTGGAGTCGATATTCACAACACGCTGCAGCAGAGCGGCGAACCTCCGGTTCCCCAGCTGTCAGTGTCCTACGGAGATACCCTGGGCCATCTACCAGTTGGCACCGTGAATGACCTCTGGGCAAACCAACGACACAAGTATGATTATCAAACACGTTATCTCCGCTATTGGAACTCGACGGCAGGCCAAACTCGCTCCGGCCGGCCCGTGGATGCCATTATCGCGCCGGCAACCCCGACTGCTTCCCACAAACCCTCGGAGGGTATGTACTTTGGCTACACGGGCGTTTACAATGTCCTCGACTTCAGTGCCGCGGTGATCCCAGTGACAAAGGTAGACCGGACGCTAGATGCGAGGGTCGATGAATACAACCCATCTGGGGACTTGGACTCCGCAATCTGGAAGCAGTGTATGTATCCTTTGATTCGAAGTTGGGTAGTTATCTTTGCTGACGCGGTAATACGCCTGTATCGTTGTAGATGAGCCTTATCTATACCATGGCGCTCCCGTTGGCGTCCAGGTTGTTGGCAGAAGACTGGAGGAGGAGAAGGTACTCGCCATCGCAGAGGAGATCCATAAGGCCGTGGGGTCCGTATAAACCAGTTGTGGGATGGCAGTGGATCGTTTTGTCGCCGGTGATTTCCTCTTGCCAATATTATATTTACTTGTTATATGGTACAATCCACTTCTACATCATGCCTCTACTCATACGCCCCTTCTTTTATGTTATTGATTTTCTGGTTACGTTTGGTTGTCAATTTCTTGTGTAGGGCTTCAGCCAAGTGACGCGTTGATTATATGTTCTATATATATTCTATCCCACTTGAGAAAGAGAATACAGGACAGTCTCTCCATATGAGTCAGTTGCAACACAACTCACCATGGCAATCATCCTAGGCTCCATTCCTGGTGTAGAGATATATAGCACGATCCGTCCATCAACTTCTCCATTCCTCAACCCTGGTTACCCAATCACGCACAAGGGATTCAAAAACGCCAGTCTCGTCAATAGGAAGACCATGCGTACCACGGTCTAAGACAGCAAAGGTGGATCGTGGATAGAGCTCCAGCAAGCGAAGACTGTCTCGATAACCCACACTCTCGTCGTGCCGCCCACATACAACCAGCGTAGGTGCAAAGAACTTGCAATCTTCATTATCAAGGGAAAAGGATAGTTGGTACCGACGTGGATCTTCTCGTATCGCATCGAGGACCTTATCGTCTGATGCCTCCACCGCTGGGTTGTAGACCTCTGCGTATTTCGCCTTCAAAGTCTCAATATAGGCAGGTGTTTGAATGGGAACGTTCCCAAGGCTTGTCCTGTCTTCCGCCGACAGGACAGACATGAGTTGCTCGTTTGCGACTAGAGGCTTGAAAGGGTCCAGATCGCGCCTGCTGTCCTCTGGCTCCATGAGGGGTACGCGTAAGAGTAGGCCGTCGACTTGGCCGTTATATCTCTGAGCTACTGCCCGTGCAAGATAGCCGCCACAGGAGGAACCGACAAGTAAGAATCGCGATTCTCCGAGTCGGGCATCAACGAATTGCACCAGGCGGTGGTACACATCGTCTAGATCTTTGACATTGTTCGCAGGCGTGTTTCCCATGCCCGGGAGGTCCACGTAAATTCGGCGGAGTCCTGGTGTTTTCTGGAAGATGGGCTCGAAGTCGCGCTGTTCGACTCTGCCGTCCGTCTGCCATCCGTGGATGATCAGTACCGGCAGCCCGTCGCCAAATTCCTGTGCCCACAGAATGGATGCCATTTCCCACCGGGTTATAATTTGAGAATATGAGGAGCCAAGAAGTTGGGGCAGCTGTAGAATTTGTCAGTTACAATCACGCCATCTGGCAAATTGAGACTCCTAATATAGCGTTATCCAGTGGGCCAATAACAGGGCAGCACTTGACAGGGATTCCTCTACCGCCACGGGCTATAAAGAGGGCTCGTTAATATAAAAAAGCAGTCCTTCAGCCACTGGTTTTCACTACAAGATAATCAGTAGTTACGTTTCACAGGAGATATGACAGCAACGGTGTAATGCACTGGCGATATAGTTACTTGGAAACTGCCTACCAATATTCTCCAGGATAAAAGTGACAGTTCTTGAAGCGCAGGATGCCCCTGTTAAGACATGCTTCGGCTGCGAATAAACATTCCGATTGTGGTAATCAATAACCTTCCCCTCCATCTCCTGGGGCGTTAAATAAAGCTATATCAATGCGATCTATGGGAGGAATGCTGATAGGGCTAATTCCACCGCATAGCCAGAAGTGCAGACATCTGCATCGTCCGAGAAACTGGGATGTCGTCCAAGGCTCAGCTGGGGAATCATCTCCCCTATCTGGCAGCAGTAGGTAGCGAGCGTATATTGAGAGCTTGAAGTGGAACGCGTGCGGTCAAATAGTTAATTCAGTAGCGCAGTATCCCGGGTTGCCATTTAAACGGTGTCTGGCGTCCGGCCGGTGGTGATAGGTATAATAAAGGCGAGCAAGTTCGCAAGTCTCGCATGGGTGATTGAGATATTGAGATGGTGCGAAGCCCGCTGACTGGGCACTTTCTTGACTTCCCTGGGCTGGTCTACCGGTTCCCAGCAGGCTGCTGGTCTCTTGGTGGTTTACGCCCATTGCGCACGTCGGACCCCGAGATCCAGACTCGGTCCGGAGTGTAATACCCGTTTCCACAGCGACAGGTCCAGTGGCGCCAGTCTACCCCGGCCTGCTCGATTGGACCGCAGTTATGGGTGCAGTTTGGAGTCGGAGATGGCGGTCTCGGAGCTGGGGGGCTGGGAGACCTCGGAGCTGGGGGGCTGGGAGACCTCGGAGCTGGGGGGCTGGGAGACCTCGGAGCTGGGGGGCTGGGAGACCTCGAAGGGGAGCTGTCGCTAGACTGCAAGGAGGGAAGAGTCAGGTTAGACGCAAGGAATCAATATCCAGGACACTCACTGTCATTTCGATATCGAATACCGTTCGGAGGCAAGGGTGGTGGAAGAAGTAGAAATCCGATGTTCTCCGCGTTTCGATGGCCCATCTCAGTCTCTTGTGAGCCGCAGCCAATGTCATGCATGCACTGTCATCCGGTGAATGACGTGGATTCCCTGCTGGGCCCGATACAAGGCGCGGTGCTTACTGGAGGATGAAATGCATCCCTTGTCCAGAGAACTGCAAAGCGCGGCAGGCTGGCTCCCTCCTGTTCACTTCATCTCGGGCGTTAATGCATACGAACATCGCCGCTGTTGAGCCAGCAGTGCAAGAAGACAGCCTGTATAGTAGGTGCCCAAACATGGCAATCAAACCAGAGGAGCCAGGTGAGGCTCAACACCAGGTTTGGGGAGAGCGAGGGTGTCTATATAAGCTCGAAGCCCTGTACAAAGTACGGCATCATTGTGAGAACGTCCTCACCGCTTGTTCATCATCGATCTGGGAGTTCCCACTTTCAACTGTCCTTCCTTACTTTCCAGATCGTGGCGGCATATTTTCTTTCAAAACGCCATACACCAGCAGCCCCGCAGCTATAATGGCCACTGATATCAACCAGCTCTGCTGGGATCATGCAATTCAGGTAAGAATCCACCGTTCATGTGGAGACTGCCACTGACTGACACAGCTGTTTTTGCACCGGTCCACCCAAGACCCTAGCAAGCGGCGTTTGGCCAAATCCCTCCCAGCCTGCACTCCAGAGGGTCTGGTGATTGAGGTCCAGCACCACCTGCGTCTGACCGCTCCAGCCACTGGTGGATTGTGGGCAAGGCTGCAACGCTTCGCTGGAGTGCTCTCACCGTATTGCGTCACGATAGATGCTTTCGTTCAACACGATCCGCATAATACCGCCCTGGTTTGGGGGTCCATCCGGGTCATTATCCAGGTGCGTCGCAGGCCTCGTATTCTCTCTTGATCGCTGACCGGGCCTGCTTGCTGAGATCCTCGTCGCCCAACAACAAACTTCCGACGAGATCAATGAGGCCTTCGACTTTATAGGACACCAAGTCGACAATTACCACAAGTCTCTCAGCCTGTTCCCAGACGAGCTGCGGGAGACAACCACGCAGATATATGCCTGCGTGTTCGAGTTGATCCTGCGCGTCCGGGCCTATCTTGAACTTCCCCCTAGACGCCGGTTTCTAAAGGCTGCTCTGGGCGCATTCAGACCTAAACTGGAAAAGGTGCAGCAGTCCATTCGACGATGGGATCAAATCCGAGATCAAACCTTTCGACTTGCAGCAGAAAAGGGTAAGCCCCCCGCCAGCACAACTTCCCGATGCAGCGAATGAGAGACGATGCTGATCTGTACCACAGTAAATCGTTGCGAGGCTGAGCGTAAGTAACCCATCCCCCTTTTTCCTAGCCCCTCATCGCTTACTCTTAAACCGCTACAGGCGTGCGTGAGAACCAGGCGGGTGAGTCTTGCCACTCCTCGACGCGATGTCGTAAAAGTTGACCCATATACTGCAGCAATGGAGCGTACCAGGAAAATAGGTATGAGCGCTGCGACCACTGTTTCATCTTAGGGCCGGTCGCAAGGCTGATTCTGTTCCCTTTCCCTTTTTTAACGAAAGAATCCGAGGTTGATAAAATCCACCGCTGGCTCGATATACCCCGGGCCACGGCTCAGAACAACTCCGATCGGCGAGATGGGACTTGCACTTGGATCTTGCAGCATGGAACATTCCAGCAGTGGACACAGCATCCTGGAGAGGGCTGCTTGTGGATTCACGGCAAACCAGGTAAGATGCACTCCCTTCGTGACAGAGCCATGGCCTTCAGCGTTAAGCGAGCCATGTATACTGTATAGGATGTGGAAAGTCCACCATGGCAAAATATCTAGCTTCCACGATGAAGACCCCATTCATCTTCACCCATTTCTTCCGTAGTCATGGAGACTTTCGGTTTGGACTGGCGTCAAACTTTGCCTTATCGTTGATCTCCAAAGTCCTGGATATCCCTGATGTTGTCGAAGCACCCGGGGCTGCGCAGGTGCTAGCCAATATAAATGCCTTGATGGCAATCCCATCCAGTAAATGCACGCTCCAGCAACTGTTGGCGCTCCTGGATCAGCTTTTGGATCTGCTCCCGGCTGTCACTATACTTGTTGATGCTTTGGACGAGTGCCGAGATATTGAACCGCCAGGCGACGATGCTCTTTCCAGCTTCCTACGTCGTTGTGGCACACGCAAGGACTACCGGGTTATTCTGTTCTCCACTAGCCATCATTTTGTCCTGGCCAGTGCATCTGGTACTGACCGCGCAATTGCGATGGATGCTAAAGCCATCGCCGGCGATATTCGCCTCTATCTGGAGAGCGAGATTGACAGGGCTGGACTCGGGGATCTGCGAGACAAGATCTTACAGAAGGGCTTAGAAGAGAGCAGAGGTATGTTTCTATGGGTCGTTCTAATGATGAAGCACGTTAGAGCTGCGTGCAATCTGAAAAAGTGCCGGGAGTCACTGGACGAGTTACCCCCAGGGCTATTCCAGATTTTCGACACGTCTCTTAGGAAGACTGCAGAGACCTTGAGCCAGGAAGACCATGAGTTGCGGTATAATGTCCTGCTCCTCCTGGTTGGGGCCCATGAGAACCTCACGGCGGCCGAGATCTCGACGGCCATGGCCTTCTCCCCAGACACGCATGAGCTGGATAGTGAATTGAAACTGATTAACGCGGAGACCCGAATTGCGAGGGTGTGTCGCCCGTTTGTCGAGCTTACTCCTGACCGACGTATCCAATTCATCCACAGCACAGTCAAGCAGTTCTTTCTCGGGGACCAGGGCCGCTCTTCGCAGTGGCAGAGGAACGATAGTGCCTTGCACTTATCCTTGCAAGATTGCCATGGATCGCTGGCACGTAGGACGTTGGCGTCGTTGACTCAGAGCGTGTATCAAACCTGGCAGCATTCTGCCAGACTCCTCCAACAGCATCTGATGCCGGGCGAAGACCTGAGTGCAGGACTGGGGGAACCTACTACTATCAGCCAGCAAAATGACTTTTACAATTACTCTTGCCGCCACTGGCATGATCATCTTACCATGCTGGCAGAACCGGACCAAATTATTCTTGGTTTATTCCGCAAATTCCTCCAGCAAAATGGCTTCGTCGCATGGTCCGAGGCGATAGTTGATCTGGCAAATTTGAGTGCCCCTTCTGCTCAAGTTTCTGTGCGAGCGGCGCTTCAACAGTGGCATTCAGCAATCCTGAATCCCGCGCTGAGGCCGAAGGCTCCCTTGGATGGTTACTTCCTGGAGGCGCACCAGGCATTGAGAGACGAGCTTGCCGAACAGGCGCAAAGCGCGGTATTGCCTTACCTTCCTTTGGCTCGCCTCGGCGAATTCTACAACGTAGGAGGAGAGACGGTTGAGGAATGGGAACTTGGATATAGTTTCAAGAAAGAGGTGGTCAGTGGCTACGAAGCCACTTTAGGCAAGCGCAATCGGTTCACCCTCAACGCTAGAACGAGCTTGTACCAGGAGTATCTCTGGAAGATGCGAATGGACGAGGCTAGGGAAGGCCTGGATGAGGTTGCAAAGCTGCAGCTTGAGTCTGTAGGAACAGAGGTGCCGGACTATTACGCCACTCTTTTCTATCTGGGTGCTGTGGAATTCCATCTTACCATGTTCGAGGATGCCCGTCAAACGTTGGGGACTTCTGCGGATGGTCTAAAGCGGCTTCTCGGAGACGTCAACTCCAAGGCAATCCAGGCAGAGCTTTTTATTGGATATGCACTGGAGGCAGAAGGCCGCTTGAGTCTGGCAGCCGCTCTCTATGAGGAGATATGGAACAAATGGACGGGCATTGCTGGTGGGGCCAGCGGAATCAGCCTGATGATACAAACCGCCCAAGGCTCATGCTGCAGAAAGATGGGCTACTTGGATACTGCCCGGGACCTACTTTACCATTCCTGGACAGAGAGAAAGCACCTGTTCACGGTCGAAAATAACGTCACTGTGGATTCAGGTATTCAACTGGCCATACTATGGCGGGACTTGGAAGACAGCGAAAGAGCAACGGACATCCTAGCCGAAGTAGTGGGTTCCGGCATATTTCCAGCGGACTTCGAACGGTCGTGCCAGGTCGAACATCTTCGTGCTCTGATAGACTTCGACAACGGTCGATACAGGGACGGTAAGAACCGCCTGCGCCGTTGCTTGGAACAGGCAGATAATGGCCACCATGGTGTCCATAATAGAGAGCTTCTGTGGATTCGGATCACCCTAGCAGACGCCCTCCGGCATCATGGAGAAGGCGATGGCGCTTTGATGCTTTTCACTGATCTAGTGACGCGATTGTCGTTGGCGGATGAGCTGGTCGATGAGCCTGAACCGCGCCATCAGTTAGAAACTGCAGAGGAAGCCCTCCGATACTTGAAGTCCTATAATCAGGCCGCAGCGACGGAGCTTCTCCAGCGCCATCAGCTCAAATGGAAGCGAACAAGGGATTTCTGGGTTCTTCAGGGCGGCCCTATATCCGATACCGCCTGGATGGCTCCCCCTCGGGACGGCCCAGGTTAGATTCGAGATAAAGAGTATACAGCAGTGGCTGAGCATCGGTGATAGGGGTTTTTTCTATGTAATTTGGATTTGCCGCTTCCACTACTAGTATATGAGAATGTGAGACCGCTTCTGTGGTTGGCAGCCGGCCCAGTATTCGGGCATTAACGGGTCCACTTTGGGGGGGAAAGGGTATCTCTCTCGTGTTTGGTTGTATTCTTATTTACCCAAGGCTTTATATCTGCAGTGTCAGCTCGCCTCGCTTGTATCTGCAGAAGGTGAGGCACCCAACCGCCGTACACTCGGTGGAGCAACAAGCTTGGGCGCCAATTCGCCCTGAAGATGAGCCCCATTATCTGCTCTGATAAATACCATCCATCCACCCGCTGAAGCCCTAGCCCGTAAGACCACTTCATGGACAATTCGTTCTTTCATATACCCGTCCACTCATCGTTCCTACCTACTATGGCGGCTGAAGAAGACATGCCCTTACTTGGGCCACGCACACAGCCCGCGACCAAATCCGAAGTCAAAAGAGTGATGCTCGCAGGCTTACCGATGTAGGGGACGAGTGTATGTATCTATTGGGCTATTTGAGTGACTGACCTCGAGTATAGGCTGCTTTTGACCGCCGCCGATAGCGCCTTTATGCTTGCGTCATTCTCAACGCTGGGTAGAGAATTAATGCTGCCCTACACTCGCCCAACATGGCTAACAGCTTCATGGCTAGGCTCACGGTTCGATCACCTGGGTGACGCTGCCTGGGCCATGATGACCTATCAGGTCGGTGTAATAATCGGACAATCGATTGTTTGTATTCCTTAGCCTATGAAGGCACGCCGGGCAACTAACCATGTCTACTCGCCACAGTACAGCCGCCTTTCAGACCAATATGGGCGCAAGCAAATCATGCTCGTCGCTCACTTCCTATTCATCGTCGGTACTTTCTGTGCATGGTTGGCCCCTCCAAGTCCCTGGTTACCGATCTTTGGTTCTGCTCATACGCTGACCCCATCTTAAGGCAGGCGCCGGGCTTCTGGTATATTGTTGCGGCACGATTCCTCGTAGGGTTGGGGACCGCCGGTATGCCGCTCATGCTCAATACCATCCTGAATGGTAGGTGGAGATTTTTCTTTTCTAGTCTCACTTCGGCTGTGCTGAGACTTGCACAGATATATGCAGCCAAAGGAGTAGATCTGCGCTGCACGGCGGGGTCCTCGTTGGTCAGTTTTTGGGCAGTATTGGTGGAGGATATACACTGGCTAAATATAGTCCGCAGATGTATGCGTGCCCACTATCACCTTCCAACTTTCCAGTACAACTAAAAGTTTCCGCCAGGGTCTTTAGATGCGAGTTGATATGGGCACTCTTGTCCTTTGCTATTTTGTGCTGGTTCCTGCCCACTAGCAAGCTCGATGCCTTGCCCGCCCCGTGCAATATTAGAGGAGCCTTCGTACTTGCATTTAGTCTGGTATGCTTGGTTGTTAGCCTCGACAACGACTTTGTAGCATTCTGGGTACCCCTAGCTCTATTCATCGCCGCTGCTCTCGTTTTCGGCTGTCTTGAAAGGCATGCCACAGTTTCCCTGGTCCCTTGGGAGAGGCTGCAGGATAGGCCCATGATGTATGTCATTGGCATTGCGCCCATAACAGCGTTTATTGACATGTCTGTAAGTGCAATGCCCACTGAGGCCGAACTGTCTGGTACCGCTGACTCCTCTCTTCCAGATATTAAGTCTTGTTCCATACTATGTGCACGCGTCGCACACTGGCTCCATAGTCACTATCGGCTGGCTAAACATGACATTCACGGTGGCGGAAATATTCGGCCACTTCTTATGCTCGTTGATCCAGCGGGACCGGCATGTTTTCATCGCTTCCCGGGCTCTATCATCTTTGAGTGCTGGGATCCTTTTGATCAATCAGGGTACGCCGTGCGTCGTCCTCCCGGAACGCTTTGCATGTTGACTTATTTTGTCAGACAGGGTGAAGTTGGTGGGTTTGATTTTGGCAGGCCTGAGCTCTGCCCTTGCCAACGGTACCTCGATGACAATGATTATGCGGCACACAGAGCTCGAGGCAATAGATAAGGGTGAGCCGAATCCTACGAGGACGAGAATGACTTAACATTGGCAATAGATCGGGGTATTTTGTATGGCATCTACCATCTGGTTATTTCCATTGGGAACCTGCTCTCGCAATGCATGATCATTTGGATGCTCCAAAACCTCATTGCACGCAACATTCGATCCAGCCTCGATCATGACTCTGCAGAGGACATAGACAAGGTCTGTTCTATATGCCATTGTGCGTGCATCCACATCCGCTAACCATCGACTTGCGCAGCTTGTCAAGAAATGTCTGGAAAGCTTTGACTACATTGACACACTCCCCGACTGGTTGAGTCTGCCGGTGCTGCAGTCGTTCCTAGATGCTATACAAACCTGCATCAGTATGAAATCCAACCAATATCCACTGGCCAGTCGGTGTGCTTGGAACTGACTCTATACAATCATTAGGGTACATTCTGGCTATTGCAGGCATGGCGGCGCTCATTGCCTTCCGCTACGGTTTCAGGAATCCAAAGGATGCAAGAGAATAGGAATCGACTTGATGTATCTGATGGGAATCTTCTTTCCTGCTGGGGTGTTGTACACTCCGGCAAGTCACCGAGGATAACTGGATAGCCGAGGTCCAATAGAGAGTCCCTTTCACGTATTTAATAGCACAGTCCCAATAGTCTATCATTTCAAACCTCCTCAAAATGGCATTCAAGTCGTTGCTCTACAGTACATCGAGCGATGGAAAAGTCGCCTACATCACCTTAAACCGCCCAAAGCAGCACAATGCTATCGACCAGCACATGCCCCTCGAGATACGCTCCGCTGTCCAGACCGCCAATGCAGACCCCGGCGTTCACTGCATTGTACTAAAAGGCAGCGGTCGCGGCTTCTGCGGTGGCTATGACCTCGATATCTACGCTGCAAATGCCCAGCGTGGAGAGACGGCGGGCAGTCAAGATCTGTCTCATGGGTATGAGCCATTCCAGGACTATCTGTCCATGAAGGAGTGCACAAACTGCTATTCGGAGCTGTTTCACAGCCACAAGCCGACAATTGCTCAGGTCCATGGAGCGGCCGTCGCAGGAGGAAGCGATATTGCGCTTTGCTGCGACATGGTTGTCATGGCCGAAGACGCGAGAATTGGCTATCCCCCGAGTCGGGTCTGGGGGTGTCCGACTACAGCAATGTGGGCGTATCGCATTGGCGCGGAGAAAGCCAAAAGGATGCTGTTTACGGGCGATCTAGTCAGTGGCACTGAAGCTGAAGCTATGGGTCTTGTTCTCAAGGCTGTTCCGTCTGCACAGCTGGAGGAGACGGTCAGGCTGCTCACAGACCGGATCAAGACGGTTCCTGTCAACCAGCTCTGGATGCAGAAGCAGGTCATCAATAGCACGATTGAAGGGACTGTTTCATCTTCACAACGGCTTGCGACTGTCTTTGATGGCATCACGAGAAATTCGCCCGAGGGCATTCAGTTCCAGCAGCTTGCACAGGAGAAAGGCTTCAAAGCAGCAATATCGGCCAGAGATGAGCCAGGGCGGAGTGAAGAATACAGAAAGAGGTGGAAAAGTGTGCTTTAACTATCTATGTATTTATCTAGAAGATAGGCATCGACACCACATTCCCATAGTCAATGTTCGACGCATCTGCCTCGACTCTGTCAAGACAGCTGTTAAACAGCCGGTCCCATACCCTCGTCTGTTTTCCATAGTTGAAGCTCTTCCTCCATCCCTTGCGATGATGCATGTCGTGGTCTTCCAATGCCAACTCAGCGTCACAGAGCTTCAGCATCCATGTAATTGGCGATGGCACGATTGTATGGACACGGACGCCACTGTGGCCCATCACTTCGGCGTAAGTGACATACTCGTAGCACATCCACCACTCGTAGAAGCCCAGTGGGAGACCGATGACCGACAACGTGGCGAAAGTCAGGATTGGCACGACGACCATTTCGATCATTTCTTGTTCGTCATCGGCAAACGCGGAGAAAACGGCGGTGGGGTGCTTGGTTAGATGGTGGGTGCGGTGGTATTTCCAGAGATAGGGCACCTCGTGGCAGGCCCGGTGGTAAATGTAGAACCAGAAGTCGATAAGGACACCGTACAGGCTGATTTTGGCAATGAAAGGCGCCCACGA
The DNA here is from genome assembly GCA_023624935.1 of Aspergillus sp. PA3604. Taxonomy (NCBI): domain Eukaryota; kingdom Fungi; phylum Ascomycota; class Eurotiomycetes; order Eurotiales; family Aspergillaceae; genus Aspergillus; species Aspergillus sp. PA3604. Next base: position 211,153 of record JAMABJ010000020.1, on the reverse strand, counting down.
GGTTGTGTCCCTGATCGCATCCAGTGGAGACACAGCAGGGTTATAGGTGACAGCAACAGCCATCGCCACCCGAAAGCCTGCGGTCTTGTGCATCGAGCCAATCATCTTGCCCACGCCGGTGTTAGGCATGCCGTCTCGATCGTGAACATCTCCATCTAAGCAGCCGTGTTCGTATGATAGACGACGCAGCATGCGAACTTCATGGATCGCCACCCCTGTGTATGCACCGTTGTAGAGGAGAAAGGTGGCGAGCTTTCCGAGGCCGTTCCCAGTCAGAGTGACCCAAGCTTGGTGCAACAGCAGAGGAAATGCGGCGAAGATGACGATGAAGAGGTGCTGCGAGAGCTGCGACATATATGGGAGCTTATCGGTCTTCGGATGCACAGGCAGTGGCTTGTTTGGGAAGACGGGGTAGAGGTTGAGGAGATCAATGAAGCGCTGGTAGCCGTTCCATGTTCCCCGGTCCTTGAGCGGCCAGTCTGAAGTCATGGAATGCTGGTTGACGTCTGTAGCCCGGCCCATTTTGGCGGTTCTTGTGTGTCTTGCGTTGATGTCTGTTATCCATCTTGAGATTGAGGTTGGGTCGTTGGTATTTAAGGTCTCTCGGCCCGAGGGTATCCAACACAGAGCATCACCATGTGAAGACACTTGCCATGTCCTAAATATCTGTTCATGTTGTCTGGTATGGGGTTACCGTTACCCCTCCTGGTTCTGTTGGGGTGAATATCAACCATGCTCGCAAGCGCTACTCCATGCAGTCTAGGGCATCTGCACCTCGTCCAATAATAGGTAAGTGTGTCCTGTGGGGCGCGCTAAAGTGTCCCAGAATCTGCCAGATCGCTGCTCCACCGAAGTTCTAGAAAAGCATAGGGGTACTTGCACAGGCTACTGACATCACAGCTCCAGGTCTCTCAGTATGCCGCCAGTCCCCCGCATGATGGACTCGGTCCTCCTCATTCAAGATCGCCATGATCGTCATCATTGAAATGTGTGCCCCGTCTGCAACGTGAAATCGAGGAACAGTAAATATTTCTACACGGCGGCGGAAGAAGATGGCTTTGTATTCTGACCATATCTGTGGTCTTCGTGCCAAAGATGTAGTAATGTAACTGTTCCCTGGTAAAGCATTTATGAACAACAACTTCCACTGCGGGTTGCAGCTACGAAAGCCGGGAATGGCCTAAAGCATGTGCTGGACTAAGCCTTGTTCTCTAGTTCCAGTTGTTGGGGTAGTTTATGCCACGCAATTAATGGAGATTCTAGGATATTGTTTACTCAATCTGTTCTGAGTATTCACAATCCCGCTTTGATCCTTGGATGTTAAGACCTCTGTCGAGCATAATATCCTAGCAAGTACACATTCCAATCTTCCATCCAGGATACACTTCATATCCTATCCATGTATGCAATTACCTAAATTAGTTAATTTTTGCAAGATCCAAGCTCAATCACAAGCTCGGTGTGAATCCCTCAACAGTTACATTCCAGTCTGTAGGGAAATGCGGGCCCACATCCCCATCCCATCCTCCAGCCATCATAGCAGTCGCAAGTAACAGACCTCCGGCATTTGGGAAATACGGTGTGGCCACCCGCTCTCCTCCCTCGGGGTACCCGGCATCGTCATAGTCATAGTATGGATGCAGGAGATAGGCAACGGCTTGGTCTACATCGCCTAGGCGAAGGCTATTCATGGAAAGCATGCTGAAGTCCCAGCCAAACACGTCTTCAAGTTCCCATAGGTTCCGGATGAGTTCGGCGGTATTGCGCATGACGGTCAAGTTGACAGGAGGCCCCGTTGATGGAGGTGGAAGCAGGCCGTATATACCAGCCATCGCGGGGTGGTCCTGCACTGTTGTTGTACCTTCCTTCCACATGTCTGGGATACCCTCATATACAGCGTAAGAGTTGTTAATAACTGGGAGTGGCGCGAGGTTATCCCGCACCTCAACCCAGCCTTTGGGCACTGACACTCCCTGGCGCTGCTTCCATTTGATCGAGATATCCAGCCCGAATCGCCAATACGCTAGCTCGAACGTGGGATTAACTGTTGCATTAGGATTGGTATTCTCGCTGACGGGGTACATCGGTGGACCAAGATCGTAAACGTGGGTGGTTGCATTCCACCAAGCATATGATGCCATAAAATCGGCCGTAGCCGTAACGACCTCATCCCATTCTCGCAAGGTCTTACCGTTAGGGGAAGCTCGGTAAGCGTATTCAGCAAAATGCATCACATGCGGTTGCTGCCAGATGAGCAAGACGTTGATCTCCCCAGGTGCGCTCCTGCCGGTGGGGTCTGTCATCTTGCCCCAGCGTGCGCCTGCGTATCCCTGTGCTGCAGCTCTGTCGATACTGGATTGGAGGAAGCGTTGGTACGTGCTGGGGACTGTCCGCGAAAGAAGATCATGGTGTCCCCAGCGGGCGAACTGCAGGCAGTGCCACAATACCATTTCCAGCTATCATTCCTACTTAGTCTAATTACTAGTATCTGGTCCAGGGGTATTTAAAACTCACGTGAAATTTTCCGTACCAACCGTTATTCACAAGGCCTAATCATATACCGTTAGTTTGAATATGGTAGTGCTACTCGTATATCGTACCGGACTCTGCATATATTAGTATATAAGACCGTTATGGTAGCCAGTACATACCTTGAGGGGGATTGTGGGACGCTGAATTTACAGCAACGAGATACTGCGACAGGATTATGCGTCGTTGAAGTTCAGTTGCGTTGTCATTCCTGGTGTCTGATAGGTCTATGAATGCACCTGAGGTCCAGTAGTTGGCCCACCATTCTCGAGACTCTGAACAAATCTCGTTGTAACTGGGTAAGCTGCCGACCCTATCTGTCGGAGAGAAGGCGACCACTAGATGCAGAGTATAAGAGCCGGACGGTGTGAGCACAAACTTGTTCGTACTGGGCAGAGGGCCAGAAATCGATCCATCTGTGCTCCATTTTGCAAAGGTATATTGCACGTTGCTATCAGCCGTATGTCTGAAAGCCGCCGTATGGGTAGTTGAATGGACGTTGACTGTGTTATTTGTAGTCTCATTCCACACCCCAACGTATGGGGCGTCGAACTTGTTGGTATCAGAGTACGGAAAGTCGAAGAAGAGACCCAGATCTCCAGATACCAAGAGGTCTGACTTGATCTCGATCCCCAGAACAGGGTCCGCCGGATGGCTTGTTACTTGGACTGATACGCTGGATCCATTATACTGGAATGTTGACGAAATGATGCCACTCCAAAGGTCCAGGTCCTGGGACTTGTCAACGAGTTGGTGTTCAGTGACGGTTCTCCCGCCGAAATATAGGCCGATATTTGCCATATTAGCCCTTTGGGGATTCTGAATTAGCCAGTTTGATATGTCTTCCTCTGCCGGATTAGGTATGCCATAATTCACAAGTCGCCCGTGGGACCACCAGTCGACGCCGGTGAAATCTACAAACAGTCAGTCTCCATAGTCTGGCAAGGGCAGGACACTACCGGAAGTTGAGGTCTGCCCAGGCGTGGTCGGCAGGCTGAAATTATGCCAGGCCCAAGAGCTCTGGATTGCGAATGGAGAGAAGGTCTGGAGGCCGGTGATGTCGGCCCCGAAAGCAAAATCGCCATTTCCCACCTGGAGAGGCGTCGTGGGCGAACTGGCGCTGCGGTGCGGATTGAAGGACCTGACGATGTCGCGTCGTTGGGCTGGGCTGATGGCACCGGCCCCAGTACCAAGCAGCAAGTATAGCAGGCAATTTACGTAGTTCATACTTGGATATTGCAGCAAGTGAACTCAGTGTCTATTCACAACATATAACTGAACTGTTGGAGGTGTATCTTTACTGTGACTCGTGGAAGTATATTCGCCGTTTCTCCGCAGACATTCCCATTCATACTCCAACTTTGCGGGGTCCCAGCTCACAATTTGCCTAAACATGGCAGCTTATAAGGCAATAAATACCCTACTGTCACAATTACTTATCCACCGGGTGTACCGATTTGTGGTCGTCTGCGGATATATATTTCCACCACGGACCCCGTCAATAAACCACAACCACACATTAGAGAACTCATAGAGAATTCAAGTAATGATATACATTCAGGTTAATATTAAACACTGCATATCAGTTTTGAACAGTACTCCAACTGCGATATACTGATACAGACTGAATTGGTCGGACCGCTCACGTGCCTTGCCCGGATGGCGCTGTCATTGGCTAAGAGTCACGTGCAATGCACCCGGAACAGTACCGCTCACGTGATGCGCAGTTGCAAATTTTGAGCTACAGTCACGTGCTGTTTACCCGATATCGCGTGGCAAATGCAGAATTATCACTTATCAGATTCTGACTGCTGCCCTGACTTTGCTCAAACAGGCTGACAGCTGGAATCCTTGGAAAGGCAGCTTGGTGCCAACTGCCAAGCTTCCGTCAGTTGCGGCTTATGCACGAGCTATGGAAGGATGATCCTGAAGACGCGGGAGTCAGATTAGTGCACTTAGTACCACAGATTCGGTAGATAGCATTACTCTTTTACCGTTTGACTCTTATGGAAAGAGAACGCAGTACTCTGTAACTCACTAACCACGGAGTATTCTCTAAATACAGCTGGTGGTGCTGTATGAGAACAGAATTGCGTTGAGCACGCAATCGCAGCGCCCCACTTCCCGATTTTACATTTTTCTGCTTCAACGCCGGCTTCCACTCTGCTTTCAGTTCCAGTCTTTCTTTTTCTTTTCTCTTTCCCAAGCTTGATCCCACGTGGAAAGGAACTGGAATCCTCCGTCATGGCCTCGACTGACGCGCCCCCGGCCTACACGCAGGCTGCCCCGACGAGGCGTCTGCTGTCGGTATTCCGGTCCATCCCCTTCCAGATCGCCATTGCCAGTGGCGTGTCCTTCACGGCTCCGGGCATGTGGGATGCCCTGAACAACTTGGGAGCCGGAGGTGCTGCAGAGCCGTATGCTGTCTCGGCGGCAAACGCCCTGCTGTACGGCCTGTTCGCCGTCGTGTGTGTGGCCGCTGGTGCCATCAACAACCGTATCGGCCTTCGCTATGGGCTGGCCCTTGGCGCAATTGGCTATCCTATCTACGGTGCTGGTCTCTACACCAACAACTACTCGCCGACAACCTGGTTCATGCTGTTCGGTAGTGCCCTGTGTGGTATCTCTGCTGGTTTCTTCTGGGCTGCCGAGGCGGCCATCATCATCGGGTATCCCAGCCCCAAGGACCGCGCCTTTTACCTGGCCATCTGGCAAACTGCAAAGGCTGCTGGACCTATTGTCGGCGGTGCAATCAATCTCGGTCTCAATGCGCAGACTTCAGGGCAGGGATCTGTCAGCGCAAGCACTTACATCGTGTTCATCGTCATCATGTGCCTTGGCCTGCCTATTGGGCTGTGTCTGAGTCCAGCTCACAAGGTCCAGCGCAAGGACAAGACTCTGGTTGTCGTGCATACTCAGTCCTCCTGGGCAGCTGAATTCAAGGCCGTTTTGAAGCTGCTTGCCACCCGCCGCATTCTCATGCTTCTCCCTGCCTTCTTCATCAGCTACTTCTACAACGGCTTCCAGAGTACCTGGTTGACCACCTACTTCACCGTGCGAGCTCGCGCATTCTCGTCCTTCTTCACCAACTTCGCTGGCATTATCTCGTCTTTCATGATCGCCACCCTGCTTGATAGCCAGAAAGTCCACATCAAGACCCGAGCACGCATTGCATTCGCCGCGATCGTCATCGTCCTCACCGGCACTTGGATCTGGGCCACCATCCTCCAGTACCAGTTCTACTACGACAGCGCCGACTCCCCTGTATTTGACTGGTTTAAGGGCGGCTTCGGCAAGTCTTACGCATTGGTCTTCTTCTGGACCTTCGCTGGCCAGGCATTCCAGCAATTCCTCTACTGGCTTGTTGGCCAGTACACCACCGATCTGTCCTCTCTTTCCCACCACTGCGGTATCCTCCGAGGATTCGAGGCCCTCGGACAGACCGTTGCATGGGCGTAAGTTCCAACACTCATTTAACGTGGACGTATAGCTAACTTGGACAGAATGCAATCTGAAGGCAACGCCAACCACTTCGTCAGCATTGGTATCAACTTTGGTATCACCCTGGTCAGTGTTATTCCGACATGGATCATCATCTCTGAGCTGGAGCACAGTCACGAAATCCAAGTAACTGCAGAGGACACGACGGACTCAAAGGCCGCAGGAGAAACAAATGCTGCAGTTTAACGATTCAGCGTTTTATATTTGTACTATAGACATCTTTTACCGTTGCATATACAGTGGAGCGACATTGCATTAGACTTAATAGACATTGCATACATTCACATGGAACCACCGGTGTCACCATTCCACGTTTTGACGGTGTAGGTATTGACTTATTTCTTCGACTGGCGCATCAACCGCCTCCTGTGCATAGAAATAGCCATCATGAGGAGGATTTCAGTTCTGTTATGATCAGTACGGCTCGCTTTACAGTGTTCGGTGGCAAATACCTCTCCTTCAGCAGCATCATCAAACCCTGAACTAAGAAGCCCTTGATGATCTGCGGCGAAAGACCCTTGTAGAGACGCAAAATCCCTTCGTTGCGGATGATATATCGCAGGACTTCTGTAAACCCGGTGAACGGCTTGCCTTTCCGACTCTCAGGGGGGTCAGATTGAAGCATCGTTTTGGCGACGATGAGCGGATGAGTGACGAGTGTTGCCAGCACTTTGGAACACGCCCCAAGTACTATAGAATATCAGTGGGAGACTGGTAATATGACTGGAGAACTTACAAAACGCCTCAAGCGCGCCAATGTTCTTCCTGAAAGTCAACAGTCTCCCTCTTAACCACTGGTAGAAGCCATATGTGATCATTGGATTCACCACCAGGATGAGGTTGACTTTGAATCCTCTCCACAGCCCAGTCCATCCATCGTCGCTGTCGACTATCTGTTTGACTGTCTCCCAGAAGCTTATCTTTTCTTCATGGGATTTGCGAGTCTGCTGCCGCGTGGAAACGACAGCGATCGGGTTTGTGCACAGCTGGGCCATTGCTCCTCCTACAGCTCCAAGACCAAACTCCTTGACGATACTGTTCGAGTCCGACAGACCGAGTGACTGGACGGTGGACTGGTGCAAGGTCCGGGCAGCAGCCGACCAGTAGAAATAGGCAAAATTCATGGATGCAGTGCCGGTAATCGAGCTTCCTAACCCACTGTATAACCCGGCGATGCCCTCCTCGCGGACGATCTGGAGGATTGCGTCCAGCGCGTTGTCATAGTAGACATCATGGGCAGTAGAGTCGGTATCTGTGCCATTATTTGAACTGTCCTTTTGCCGTTGCACCTGCACTTGCAAGCGGGTTTTTACTCTTCAACGAGTTAGAAATTGACGTTGTTATAGAGAAAGGGACATACATGTCCAGCGGGTATACGAGGACATTGGCCAGCACAGCAGCCGTCGTGCCCGACACCACGCTATTCCAGGGGGATAATTGCTTCCGGCTCATGATGCTTGAGTGATTGATTGGGATTAGGCCGATCGGGAATTGGCGTTCTTTAGAGCTCGTCCGGGTGTCTATCACTGTGCAGCCTGCGGTCCGCCCGCAAATTCGGTCCGAGTTGCGGTCCTCGCAATCCAGGGCCTGAACTGTTATTTGGATACACCGAGCTGCATCCTTTCGATAAACATGGTTGATTGAGGAGTGTACTTCAATAGTGCCTCCTTGAAAAGCAAAGGCATCGCGTGCACAAGTTCATCACGGCCCCAGGATGCAGAGTATGGCGGCTCCCGTGCGGCCCGACGTTCGGATTCGACGGACCGACAGCGTTGAAGAGTAGAGATACGCAGTTTATAATTGAAATAATAACCTCGTTACTTCTAAACGCGTAAATATACATATTATTTAGCTCACCATGTCTTCATCAACCCTCCCCTTCGCTGACCCCCTCTGGCTCAATCGCGGGTACAGCCCTTACTACAAGGACTCCCACCGACGCCTGCAAAGGGAAGTCCGGTCGTACATTGACACCCATATCGCTCCTTATTGCGAAGAATGGGAGAAGAACGGCTCTGTTCCTGCTGATGTATGGAATGAAATGTGTAAAATAATGCCCGTACTGATGATTTATAGGTACATCAACGACACGCAGCGCTCGGCTATACCGCTGCCACACCATTTCCCCTGGCTGCAGACTATCTCAAGGGTCAACCGCTCCCTGCCGGAATCAAGGCGGAAGAATGGGATGGCTTCCATGATTTGGTTCTCATTGATGAGATTGCGCGATGTGGCTATCTCGGGGTGATTTGGGCGCTAGGATGTGGGAACTCAATCGGTGGACCGCCCGTTATTAACTTTGGAAATAAAGAGCAAAAGGATCGGTTTCTGCCTGATATGCTGAGTGGCAAGATTCGATTCTGTCTGGGTGTTACTGAGCCGGATGGTTGGTTTCCTATTCTCTTCGTTATCTGGTGCAGTTGACTGACTGGTATAGCTGGATCTGATGTTGCCGGCATCACCACGACTGCGGAACGAAAAGGTGACAACTATATTGTCAATGGAGCCAAGAAATGGATTACCAACGGTATCTTCGCGGACTACTGCACCGCTGCAGTGCGGACAGGGGGAGAGGGCGTAGCTGGAGTGTCGGCTCTAATCATCCCACTTAAGGCACCCGGCGTGACGTGCAGGAAGATTGACAACTCGGGTGTTCTTGCCAGCGGTACGAACATGGAAGATATGCTGAGGATTCGTATGAAACTAACGGTGTGCAGGATCCACATATATCGAATTTGACGACGTCGAGGTGCCCGTGGCCAATCTGCTCGGGGAAGAGAACAAGGGCTTTCCTATTATCATGAACAGTATGCGCTCGCACACGTGAAAAACGATGATTACATCTAATATGCATAGACTTCAACCATGAACGCCTCTGGCTTGCGTGTACATCGCTGCGGATGGCCCGAGTCTGTGCCGAGGATGCCTACCAACATGCTGTTACTCGCGAGACCTTTGGCAAGAAGCTCATCGAGAACCAGGTTATCCGGGCCAAGTTCTCAGCCATGGGCCGGAGTCTGGACTCGACATATGCCTGGATGGAGCAGCTGGTGTATATGGCAGAGACGGCCAAGGCGAATGGCACGGACCTGGCGATGGGTGGCTTGTTCGCCAACCTTAAAGTTCTTGCGGGACGGACTTTGGAGATGGTTAATAGGGAGTCTCAGCAAGTTCTGGGAGGCCTCGGATATTCCAAGAATGGCCGTGGCGCAAGAATTGAGCAGGTCAGTAGAGATGTTCGGGTGATGGTTGTAGGAGGTGGCAGCGAGGAGATTCTTTCGGAGTTGGCTGTGAACCAAGAGATCAGGGCGATGAAGAAGCTGAGCAAGCTGTAAATAGTACTTCAACAGGTGTATTATGAATAAATAACGGAACTTACGGTATTCTCATTTGTTTATCATTTAATCTGCTGTATTATAGCATCGTATTGGGACCTCGGTGATGGTTGAGATAGTACAGCTATATCAATGTACAATATACCATATATGTTGAGTTATTCATTGAACATCTAACATTAACTAACAGTACACAGAGTCTTGCCTTCTTCAACAGCATCGCCCTCCTTCCAGTTTGTCTCGAATTTACCATCCGCCGAGACACTGATGGTGACCTCCATCTTCATGCTCTCTATGACCATCACAATGTCGCCGGATTTGACCTCCTCCCCGTTCTTTTTCAGCGTCGACAGTACCTTGCACGGCATCGGTGCCGTCACGGTTCTCTGCTCTTCATCGCCTCCACCGCTGGCTGCAGCACGCGTGCTCTCGATGAAGGACAGAGAGGTATCACGCTTGAATTCGACGGGTGCCCCAATGGCTGGGACATGGCAGAAGACTGTCTGTGTTCGGTTCAGACACCCAGCAAGGGCCTCGGGTCTGTCGGTAACTACAGCCACATGGGCAAGAATCTTTTGGCCGTTCAGGCTGGTCTCCAGTGTGGTTGATAGCCAGGACTCTTTGAGTGCAGGGTCTCCCTCTGCGGGCTTCCATGAATCGACGCTCACGGTGTACCGAGTACCGGCGCTGGTTACTCGTCCATCCCTCAGGGCTTGGCTGATTTGGCCATATCGTGCACTGGTGGGAGAGCGTTTATCATCTTGCGAGATATCACTTTTAGGGAGGGGGAGGAGATGTGCCTCGTGGGTGGATGACCCGGCGTTCTCTGGCGTCCAGACGCACATGAGCGGTATCGTTGGGTCTGTCTTGATATTATACGGCCAGTCCACCATTGTAACGACGTCGTACTGTAGATTAGCCGGGTCGTGACGCTGATTTCGAAAACGCCGCCGCACATTCTGGAAAGGACGTTTCTGAGACGAGGGCGAGTTGGCCAGGTTGCGCAACGCAATTGCCGGAAGAATCGAGAGCGATTTGCGGATCTCGGACAGAGGGCCAACAGGCTCTCCAAGCAGTTCGTCGAGATGCAATCCGAGGAAGGAAGTGGTGTATGCAGGGTCGTGGAAGGCCTTGTGCAAGAGGCATCGCTGCATCAGAAGCTGGTTGGTCTGGACACCAGCACAGACGGTGTTGGCCAGCACCTTGACCATCTTCTCAATCGCAAGGGCCCTTGTCGGTGCCCAGACGACTATCTTTGCAATCATGGAGTCGAAGTAGATCGAGACAGACGATCCAGACTGCACTGCAGCCTCGTATCGCACATCCCGGCCTGCTGCCAACACGCCGGATGCAGGCAGCCACAGATGGATCTTGCCATGCTCGGGGAAGAAGTTCTTGCGCGGGTCTTCAGCACAGAGACGACACTCGATGGCATGGCCGTGTTGGGTGAGATTTTGGAGAGCAGGCAGGGCACGTAGACTCCCCCCTGCAGCGGCGTAGAGCTGTAGCGAGACCAGGTCGACTCCGGTCACTTCTTCTGTGATGGGATGCTCGACTTGCAGTCGTGCGTTGACTTCCAGGAAGTAGAACTTTCCTGTCACAGCATCGACTACAAACTCGACCGTGCCGGCGTTCTCGTAGTTGATGAGTTTGGCAATACGCACTGCGGTGGCACTCATATCCTTTCTCGTCGTGTCTGTGAGAAACGTACAGGGCGTCTCCTCGATGACCTTTTGATGTCGCCGCTGCACTGAGCAATCTCGCTCGAAGAACGAGACTACCTCGCCGTGTGCATCGCCCAGGATCTGAATCTCAACGTGCTTGCTGCTCTCGACGTACTTCTCCAGAATACAGTCCGCCGACCCAAACGAGCGCTGGGCCTCCGACTGTGCGCGCTCCAACTCAGCCTGCAACTGCCCTGATTCGCGGATGATTCTCATTCCCTTACCTCCACCACCAGCAGAGGCCTTAAGCATAACCGGGAAGCCGATTTCCGCTGCGATTCTACCGAGCTCTGCTGCGTCTTGGCTTGACCCGGCGTAACCCGGGATTAGGGGGACGTCTGGGGCATGTTCGCGAAGATAGTCCTTCGCTGCCCGCTTGTCACCCAGAGTAGACATTGCAGTGTCGCTGGGCCCGATGAAGATCATCCCAGCCTCGCGAATAGAGCGTGCAAAGTCGGCATTCTCACTGAGATAGCCGTATCCAGGGTGGATGGCGTCGGCGTTCACAGACAGGGCAGTGCGAATGAGGAGGTCGACATCCAGGAATGGATTGCGCGCGCTGCGATCAATACTTCCAATGTTGATTGCCTCGTCTGCATCTCTGATATGGCGAGATGATGCGTCTCTGCTTCTGTTAGTGACTACACTGAGCAAGGGCGCTGCGGGACCTACTCGTCAACGTAGACGGCAACAGTCGTTATGCTCAGTTTCCGGCATGTTTGGATGACGCGACAGGCGATTTCGCCGCGATTCGCAATCAGGACCTTCTGGATAACGGGTCTGCCATCTGCTCGTAACGGTGAGGGCGCGACGTAGAGTGGTGGCCGCAGGGGTGCCGCGTGGACGGTCGCTCCGTTCTGCGAGGGAGCTGCCATGTTCGTTTATTGGAGCAAAAGAGCATATAGTACGATTACAGTTGAACTGCGGCCTGGCAATATCTATTTTATTGCGCCGCAGTCTCCGGTCTTGCCTGCGAGTCTGGATTGCGGGCTCGGATGTCGGACCGCTGCTCGTCGGACCGTCCAGCCAGTTCAAATGTGGAACAACGGGGAGCGACGGGGAACGACGGAAGGGAATCGATCCGGGGAATCGATCCGGGGAAAGGATTTCTTGGCCGGAGAAGAAGTTGTTGATCAGGGGTCCAATCCTCGAGGAAGCGGAGATTACTGTGATGTGGTCTGGTTGAGGTGGTACATGGACAGCTGGTATAGTATATGGCCACTACAGTAAAGACGTGATAATGTGAAGACAACTAAAGAATACTAGATTCTAGCTAACAGTTTGTGCGCCTCTGCCCCCTTGACGCCATTCAAATTCACAACCTCAAGACACATCCCCAGCACGTCCCTGGTGTCCCTTGGGTCGATAATGCCGTCGTCAATGAGCATCGAACTGGTCGCATAGGACTCGCTGTCTCTCGCTGCACTCTGGCGGAAACTCTCCACCTGCTTCTTCAATTTCTCCGGCTCAAGGACCTGTCCCTTTGACTTGGCGCTCTGTATCTGTACAGTTTCCATTACACCCGATAGCTGGTCCGGGCCCATGACGCTGCAGCGACCGGTGGGCCAGGTGAAGATGAAACGGGGTTTATATGATCTACCGCACATGGCGTAGTTACCAGCTCCATATGATGCGCCCATGATGATCGAGATATGAGGGACGGTCGAGCAGCTGACGGCCGAGACGAGTTGAGCGCCCATCTTGATGATACCAGCGTGTTCGGCTTTGGCGCCGACCATGAACCCAGTGACGTTGTGTAGGAAGATGATGGGTGTGTTTCTGTTGATCAGTATAAAAGAAGTAGCAATAGAGCAGGGACTTACTCCTGGTTACACATCCGAATGAACTGGGCTGTTTTGGCAGCTTCGTTGGGATTAATTACTGAGATCTGGTTGGCGACAATTCCGACGGGGAAGCCTGGATATCAGTTAGCTGGTAATATAGTAGTATAGTGATATAGCCTGCTAGAGGTACCTTGGATATGAGCCCACGCTGTGATCATGTTCGTGCCATACTTTGGCTTGAACACCGACAGCCGCGAGTCGTCGACAATCCGCAGCAGCACCTCGAGCATGTCGAATGGCTTCCGGATATCAGGATTGACCAGAGATAGCAGGTCCTCTACTGGATACCGTGGCTCGGTAGGGGTCAGTAGGCCCTGGATAGGCACTGCTCGCTCTCGGAGGGAGGCCGCCCATTCGCGAGCTTTTATTATGGCGTCGAACCTGTACGCATTAGCAGTGATACTAGATATTCCTTGAAAGTGGGGACGCACTCGTCAATAGCGATCTGGTCAGCCAGACCGGTGACTGTCGCGTGGACATTCGCTCCCCCTAACTCTTCAGCACCGATGACTTCTCCGGTTGCCATCTTCACAAGAGGTGGCCCTCCTAAAAAGGCCTGGGCCTGGTTCTCTACGAAGATGGTGTAGTCTGATAATGCAGGATGGTATGCTCCTCCAGCAGTGGAGGATCCAAAGACAATGGCACAAGATGGCTTCCCATGCTGCGTGCGCACTGCCAGGTCTCGAAAGAGCTGGCCTCCCTTGTGGAAGACGCGGAACTGCTGGGGGAGAAACACTCCGGCCTATACATGTTAGTCCTCATTTACGATATCTAAGGTGGTTTGAGAATACCGATTGCACAAGCGAGATCAAGGGCAGGTCATTCTCGAATGCCACCTCCATCATCCGGTTCACCTTCAAAACTGTGGAATATCAGAATGCCGATCAAGCATCCAGCTGGAATGTACATAACACAACGTACCTGTCATCTCATTCCACGCGCCTCCACTCTGCGTTGGAATGTGCGACATGAGAAGACACGGCCGGCCACTGCTTCATCAGCACTCTGCATGACACTGGATATGCAGTACAAACCTGACATTGCCAATTCCTGCTATTAAATTTGCACATGGAGTTGAGTCTGTGTTCTCAAATCCAGCAAATGCACCGAGTTCCAGGAAGGGCGTGTCTTGATCCAGGAGAAGCGCCACTCGATCCCTTGCTGCGCCTGGGTTAGCTAGACAGTAGACAGGGATATAGTGGAAATAATGATCACCCACGCAATAACTGCCCCCGCGACTGATGACGATTCAGAGATACATCATTTCCCTCGGCGGACACGCGTTTCAACGCCTCCTCGAACCGGGCGAGGATGTCGTCCCAGTCGGCCCTGTTTTGCTGCAGGTGCTTCGCGCGCAGGTCCAGGCGCGAGCGAAGAACGGGGTATACTGATTCTGTAGTCATTTTGCGGTATATCCAGATAGTAACTAACGACCGTGAGGCGGTAATGGTGAATTAATTGTAGTTGCTGATCGTGTCGGACCGATGGCCGGGAGGCATCCGGGGAGTCGGCCCACGGTCTCCACGTCCTTCTCCAGAGTATATGCCAGTCAAATAAATGAGATTGGGTTACAGGGTAATTGAGCAGACTTATGCTCTGATCTCTGTTGTCGATTTATCGTATCAAACACATCATGTCTTCCCAGCCTTCTCTCGTCCACGGGCCTCAAGAACCCTCCCTCTGGCTCGACAAGACGCTATGCGCCGTCATTGATCAGCAGGAATCATCTTTTCCCGATCGCACGGCTTTAATTGTGCCATGGCAGTCTACGCGTCTCAGCTATCGCCAGCTCGCTGGCCGCAGCCGGGTGGTCGCAAAGGCGCTGCTGGGGGCGGGACTGCAACACGGCGACTGTATAGGGATCATGGACGGCAACAGCTACGAGTATATCGAAGTCTTTCTTGGTGCAGCTCGAATTGGGTGTCCTGTTGTTGTCTTGAATAACACATATACCCCAGATGAGCTGAGGAATGCAGTTTATCGCAGCTGTACGTCACATTCTAAATTTGAAGTCTGCAGAAACTGATCTATAACCAGCATGCAAGATCGTGTTTATAGCACCGAACATTGGAACGCGCAGCCTGGCAGACCACGTTGAGAATCTCCAGGCAACGAATGGAAAGAATTATGAATTGTCAGAGCTGCAGCAGGTTATTCTGTTCAGGACTGACATGCCCTCGGCCAACAATATGCTGGACACATACAGCAACTTTCTCCGCAAGCAACGTGCAGCATCTGTAGACAGGGAGCTGACACAGGCAGAGGCGAAGCTCGCCCCTGAGGACGTTCTCAATCTGCAGTTTACATCTGGTACGACAACCTTACTAGTATCATGAAGAAAGCTAACGTGTATAGGAACCACTGGCTCGCCAAAGGCAGCAATGTTGACAAACATGTTAGTCCTCCCACACTGTCAAGAACTTCTCTAACTGTGCAGAAACATCGTCAACAACGCACGCTTCGTCGGAAACGCAATGCGCCTTACACCCTCCGACGTGGTCTGCTGCGGGCCACCGCTATTCCACTGCTTCGGCCTTGTAATGGGATTCCTCGCCTCATTCTGCTACGGCGCATCCATCATCTTCCCATCTGACCACTTCCGCGCCAACTGCGTCGTCGACGCTCTCATGGCCGAGGATGCGACCGTCTTGCTGGGCGTCCCGACCATGTTCATATCGGAGCTGGAGATCCTCGCAAAGACAGGTCAGAAGCCGCGTCGGCTGCGCACCGGGCTGGCCTCGGGCTCGGCGGTATCTCAGACGCTGATGAATGAGATCCGGGCGCGCATGGGCGTGGATAAGATGCTGATTGCGTACGGAATGACAGAGACTAGTCCGGTTAATTTCATTACGTCGTTGGATGACCCTGAAGACAAACGGATTTCTACGATTGGGAGTGTGATGCCGCATACGCTGGCAAAGGTGGTGGACAAGCACGGGAAGATTCTTCCTCGAGGGCATAGAGGGGAGCTGCTTGTCGGTGGATATGCGCTGCAGAAGGGGTACTGGAAGAACGAGGAAAAGACGCGCGAGGTCATGAAGCGCGATGCAGATGGAGTCCTCTGGATGCATACCGGCGACGAGGTGGTGATTGACGAACAGGGATATGGGCACATCACCGGGCGTATCAAGGACCTCATTATCCGGGGTAACATCCCACACCACTCAATAAACATAAAACAGAGCTGACCATTGTTGATACAGGAGGAGAAAACATATTCCCCCGGGAGATCGAGGACCGACTGGTGGCGCATTCCTCGATCAGCGAATCCAGCGTGGTGGGCATCAAGGACGAGAGATACGGCGAGGTTGTGGGCTGCTTCTTAAAGGCAACTCCGGGCTGCCAGAGAGTGCTCGACCGAGAGATTCAGCTATGGGTTGAGAGCACCCTGGGCAGGCATAAAGCACCGCAGCATGTCTTCTGGATTGGCGACGCTGCAGTGGGCGACGACTTCCCCAAGACTGGCAGTGGGAAGCACCAGAAGCACCTGCTCAGAGACACGGGCAACCGTCTGGTGGCACAGCAGAAGCCCCGTGCACGTCTATAGATTGAATGAAAGTATTTAATATGAATAGTCAACATTGTATCCAGTGTATACTGTACCTTGGGCAGTGGAACGAGGGTGCATCGGTCCGACGTCGGATAGCCCGGATGAGATGGCATCACCCACTCTCGACAACTCGTAGCTACCCCGGACCGAGGCATGAGAGGACTCATTAAGACCCGCATGAGCTGTCCCCGGAGTTGGCCCGGCAATCGAGTCAAGATGCAGAATCCGCCCGCAGTGCGAATCGTGGAGGTTGGCCCCCGCGATGGCCTCCAGAACATCCGGCAGCCGATTAACAGCGATACAAAGCTGGAGTTAATACGACGACTGCGAGACTCTGGACTGCAGACCATCGAGCTCACGTCGTTTGTTTCTCCCCGCGCAATTCCCCAGCTTGCCGACGCACAGACGGTAGTACAGACCCCGGACATCCAAGCCCTGCTCAACAACCCCAGTCTACGCTTGCCGGTGCTTGTCCCCAACCTCAAAGGACTGGATAAGGCCCTGCAGAATAACATCAAGGAGGTCGCTGTATTCATCAGTGCGACCGAAGGATTTAGTAAAGCCAACATCAACTGCACCGTTGATGAAGGGCTTGAGAGAGCTCGACAGGTGGCAGCCAAGGCAGCCAGCGCAGGGCTTTGGGTACGAGGGTATGCAGCAGTCTGCTCCAGTGAATTACTATCTACGGTTCTAACAGCTGCAGCTACGTCTCGTGTATCTTCGCAGACCCCTACGACGGACCGACCGAGCCCTCGTCCGTGCTGCGGTGCGCAAAGGCTCTGCTCGATGCAGGCTGCTACGAAGTCAGTCTCGGCGACACTCTGGGAATTGGCACGCCTGCAGAGGTCCGTAAACTAATAACATATCTGCGAGACAACGGCGTGCCGCTTGAGAAGCTGGCAGGCCACTTCCACGATACATACGGCGGCGCGGTCGCAAATGTGTGGGAGGCGTACAAGTGCGGCCTTGGGGTGTTTGACAGCAGCGTTGCCGGATTGGGAGGATGTCCATTTGCTCCAGGGGCCAAGGGGAACGTGGCAAGCGAGGATCTGGTCTACATGTTCGAGCGATCGGGGGTTCGCACAGGGGTTGATCTGTCCAGGCTGGTCGACACAGGCGAATGGGTTTCAAGGAGGCTTGCCTTGCCAAACAGCAGTCGCGCAGGCGCAGCCCTGTCGGCGAAGCGATCGGAGGCTGATCGAAAAGGACATAAATCAGGAATATCGCTCTCCTGGAAGCTCGTCCAGGAAACAGAGGGACTGCAGCTGTTTCGGTCGGGGGTGAACCTGAAGATCAACCTGAATAGGCCAAAGAATGGGAATGCCCTCACGGTCGCAATGATGCAGAACATTACCAAGGCAGTGACAGATGCCGGGGGAGACTCCTCCATCTCGCGCATTATCTTGACGGGCAATGGCAAGTTCTTCTGCACAGGGATGGATCTGGGCAAAGGGAGCACCGCAGTCGGCAAGGGAGGCTCGAGCAGCGACGCGCAGTTCGAGAGACTCACAAACCTGTTTGAGGCCATTGATCAGTCTCCGAAAGTGACCATTGCCTGCTTGAATGGGCCTGCATTTGGTGGCGGCGTTGGGCTGGCCTTTGCGTGCGACATGCGGTATGCAGTCAAGAGCGCCAGTGTGACGCTCAGCGAAGTCAAGCTGGGTCTCTGCGCCGCCACCATCTCCAGGTATGTGATCCGCGAATGGGGCATTGCATTCGCACGAGAGGCCATGCTTTCTACGCGACCGGTGACGGCAGCAGAATTGAAAGCACGGGGGCTGGTGAGCGATCTGGCAGACAGCGCCGAGTCACTGCAACCCCTCGTAGACGAAGCGCTCACCCGGCTCAAGATCGCTTCTCCCGAGGCGTCGCGCATGTCGAAGGAACTGGTCCGACTGGCTTGGGCTCACGGAGGAACGGAAGAGCAGGCGAGAGGGATCAGGGCTCTGTTTGATGGCATGATGAGGCCAGACGGAGAGGGGGCATACGGGGTAGCAGAGTTCCAGGCAAAGCGACCGGTGGACTGGGATGCATACACATTGCGAGTAAACAGACCAAAGCTGTAAATAATACATTTCTTCAGTTCTTCAGTTCAGTTCTTCTGTAGCCGACCCCAGGCCGGGCCCCCATGGGTGCTCCACATCGACGTGGATCTGATATTGACCAATTGCAGCCCTTCGATTCGAATATCTGCAGACTAAACTGCTTGAACCTGCTTTAAACTGCCTTAAACTGCTTAGTCCATCACTAATCGATAACTCTCGTCCCCGCACTACGCCGAATCGCTTCATCCACGGTCTCGAGTCTGGTCACCACTCACCACTGCATTCACTGCCTTCTGCTTCTTCCCAGCTCTCCTTCTCCTGTAAAGGCTTGCTGGTTCTCTGCCACGATGGACGATCCAGACCGGCTGAATGCCGGCATTTCCAAGCGAATCCGCCAGGCTTGTGCCAGCTGCCGGTACGTGCCAGCCCATGCGACCGTGCACTGCCTGTGCCACTGCATTCATTTCCTTGCTGACCTCAAGCTGCGACTAGACGGCGCAAGACCAAGTGCTCTGGAGAGCGTCCCGTGTGCTTCCACTGTCGCCGCAGTCGCCAACGCTGCGTGTACGAACCGTACTCGTCCACCGTCGCCGACCCCAGTGTGCCTCCGCCGCCACCTGCTGCCCAGGATAATGTCGGTCGTTCCATATTGATTCAGTGCGACAGTAATGCTGACTTGTTGTAGAGCGCAATTCTGCAGCGAATTAACATGCTCGAGTCGCGTCTGGCCGAGCTCAGTGACCGCGCAGTGCCCCAGCCCCTGTACGCAGCTCCAGTCTTTAAATCCAAATAGTACTGATCGTTTTTCAGAGCATCACCATCGCAGAATGGGTTTCTCCCGTCTGCATCTCCTCCGCAATATTTCAATACCGAGCAGTGGTAAGCCTTCTATGTCCTGTGCAACAGCTCAACTGACAGCCCGACAACCAGCTCTCTTCCTCCTCCCTCAGTCCTCCAGTCTACCGTCGACACTTTCTTCGCTCACGTCCATAACCGTCCATATTCGTATATCCAAGAGGCTTCGTTCCGGCGCAAACTGGAGCTGGGGATCGTACCAAACTGCCTGCTGCTCGCCGTCCTGTCAGCTGCAGTCCGCTTTTCCACCCACGAATATTATGAAGGCAGAAAACCAGAGGCCATCGAGGTGTATGCGAAAGGCTCGTGGATGTCGGTTCTCACCGACCATCTCACCGTGGTAGACAACTTGACGGTCGAGGTGGTACAAACCGTGAACCTGCTTGCCATTGTGGAATATACAGGTAGGCTGCGTCCTCATAAATAATGTTCAGTGTCTAATAAGATCCTCCAGTTGGTCATGTCAGCTCTGCCTGGCTCAAGGTTGGCCTCGCAGCGCGCATATCGCAGGACCTGCGTCTGATGATAGAGTCCTCCCAAGCACTCCCATTCCCGGAGCAAGAGGAGCGCCGGCGAGCGTTCTGGTCAGGATATCTATTAGACAGGCTGATTTCATGCGGAAAGTCACGGCCTCTGTGCTTCCACGACGACGACTGCCATGTCCGGTTGCCATGCGACGAAGAGACCCTTCGTACTGGACAGGTGCAGACCACGCATACCCTGCACGAGCTGCTCTGCTGGGACTCGGAAATCGATCACGAACAGCCTCCCAGTCCCTTTGGTCTGGTCATCCTCATGGCCTCCATCTTCGGGCGATGCACGCGATACGTGCACCGAGAGTGCAATCCCGTCAAAACACCCCCCTGGGACACCAACTCGGAGTTTTCCAAGATCAACTCGTCCTTGCTGCTGCTTGAATCTTATTCCAGGAGTAGACAGCTCTCTGTCGTTGATACACTACGAGACAAGCACTCAACGCATCGATCAGACAGAGAGCAAGTCGTCTTTGCCCATACCCTCTTCCACCTTTGTCATTGTCTACTCAACCACCCCTTTCTCTTACGACTACGTCTAAAGCCATTCGGATCAAAAGCTCCCGCCAGCTTCGCCTTACGCGCCCTTCAGACGGCGAGCGAACACGCCAACCAACTGATGGACCTTCTGCGTGATGCTAGTGAGGCAGGGTTCCCCCTAGAGTCATCGTTCTACCCATACTGCATCGTAGTCGTAGGCGGGATACAGTCTCTCGTGTTTCACTACGAAGCATCCAAGAACGACCCGCACTCCTCAGACAGTCTAGACTACTTCCACCAAAGTCTCAGCACGCTCGAGCGCCTAGCACGGACATGGGGACACGCTGCAAACATGGTATGTCTAACTCTGGATTGTAATACCATTATACTAACCCTTGTTTTAGACTGTCCGGCTTCGTGAATTCCACGCCCAGGGTCATATATTTTCTTCACTTCTGGATCCCGCCTGCATAACCGACGACATCGACGCTGCCTCTGTCAACGCCCTTTGGACAATGCTTGATTATGGCCTGGTTGGCTCTCGAATCAGCGACAGCCCCAGTTTCTCCGGCTCGCTTCTATCCAATATGCCATCGCCGTCTTCCTGGGTTCTGGGCTCCGATATCTTCAATACGGCTTCCCTGGGAATGGGCGATACAGACCCCCAGCTACTGGGTGGGCTGACACCTTGTCACTTCAATCGTGAAGTGGACACCCTGCTGAATCCCTGTTAACGGCCTATCCTCGCTGGAATGACTTATGTATTATGATGTAAATGAATCAGACGTGGCTTACCATTAACCAGTTTCTATAACGTAGAGATCAGCTCCTTGGGATACTGCAATCCGTGGACTGGTCTGTGAAAACGGCCAGGCTATAAATTGGAAGAATTGGAGGCAATAAGCTTTCTCGCATTATTTCCGCTTTAGGCAGCTCGGGCATCCCAACGCCACCAGCTGTGCCTTATCCTCGGTCGACAGACTGAAGTAGACTAGTGACAGAGTATTTCGCGGGCGAGGCGGAATAAACCCGCGCCTTCCAGTGTGAAGCAGTATATCCCTGGTAACCACATCGGCGGTGGCTAGAACCGATCCCAACTGCATGGCGGGGGATCTACCTACCAAGGCCCTACCAGAGACCAGGACTGACCAGCAGTCTATTCTCTCCTTTTTTGCTCTTTGCGGTAATTCGCAATAGTTCTCCCCGCATTCCATCTTACTGAGCCGTATCGACATCCTGCATCATCTGTCCTGACAACTATATCACTCTTACTGGATGGTCGATTAGTATGCAAAATGTTATAATAACTCTATCCACCTCCCCTGTATCTTCCAGGTAGCTCCCTGTTGACACAAATATCGACTCTCAAATACCGACAATGGAATCCAATCTGGATATTAAGAATGGTGAGAAGAACTCGCTCCCCTGTATCTTCTTGTCTCACACTGCCTAGTAGAGGAATGGCTGGAGGACGGCAGCCCTGTCGAGCAGTCCCGTATCGAGGGAGTGACCCTGCGATCCGAGGGCAGCCGGCGTCTGAAGCCTTTGCAGACCATAGCTGCCAGTTGGATCATCTGTGACAGTTGGGCCGGTGTTGCTGCCACTGTGGCTCTCGCAATTGCCCAGGGTGGGCCTGTGACCCTCACCTACGGTCTCATTGCTATGTTCATTCTGGTTGGAGCCTGTGCATTTACGCTTGGAGAGTTGGCCAGTGTATATCCGACTGCTGGTGGGCAGTATCACTGGACGTCGATTCTGGCTCCCAAGCCAGTCCGGCGAGTGTTGGTATGGCATCTATCCCTGTAGCCTTGAGAGCTGCACACTGACGACGGCAGAGCTACGCCTGTGGGACCGCGAACATGTTTGCCTGGATTGCTATCTGCACTGGGATTGCCATTATCCCCGCCCAGCTCATTCTAGGAATTGTTATTTTCTACTATCCAGATTACAACGCGCAGCCCTGGCATTACTTCCTGATCTACCAGGCTATCAACGGACTGGTGATGCTGTACAACATTGGGCTCCTGAAACGGTCGCTCTGGATCCACGATGCTGCCTGTGAGTGACTGGACATCGGATATCTCTAAATGCTTCGCTGACCTTTCCAGTCTTGATTACTCTAGCTTCATTTCTAATTATCACAATCACCTGCCTTGCTAGGTCGTCTGGCAATTACGAACCGTCCGCAAACGTATGGGAGACCTTCCTCAACGACAGCGGATGGAGCTCCGGAGGTGTTGCGTTCCTGACTGGGCTCGTCAGTCCGAATTATATGTATGCTGGGATTGACGGGGCATTGCATCTGGCGGAGGACTGCACGAATGCCGCGACAGCAGTGCCCTGGGCTCTGGTCAGCACTCTTACCATCGGCTTCGCGACCTCCTTTGCCTTTATGGTTGCCATGCTCTACTGCACCCATGATTTGCAGGCCGTGGTGGAAACGACCACGGGGTCAGTATCCAAGTTTTCCAATTGTTATAGACGGCAACAATAGCTAATGTGCGGCAGTATCCCGATATTCGAAATCTGGCGCCAGGCCACACAATCACCCGCCGCCGCAACCGTCTTCGTTGTACTCGTATGTTGTGCAGCGACATTTGCACTCATCGGAGCTCAAGAGACTGCGTCCCGACTAACCTGGTCTCTTGCCCGAGATGAGGCACTGCTGGGAAGCAAATGGATTGGGAAGATGCACGACAGACTTGAGGTCCCTGTGTGGGCAATTGTCTTTAATGCCGGCGTTGTCTTCATCATTGGGTGCATCTATCTTGGCTCTTCATCGGCATTTAACGCGTTCATTGGGACCGGTCTGATTCTGCAGCATGTTTCGTACGCATTCCCTGCGCTGCTGCTTCTCTATCGTGGTCGAGCGAGTAGCTGGCTGCCGGAATCACGCAAGTTCAGATTGCCAGGGCCGGTTGGATGGGCGGCGAACATCACTACAGTTTGCCTTGCCATGGTAGTGTTGGTCTTTTACAACTTCCCTACTGTGATGCCTGTGACTGGAAGCAATATGAGTGAGTCCGTTTGTTACCTTTGGCCGGATATGATGCTAAACTCAGTTACAGACTACTCGTCAGCGGTGCTGGGAGTAATGGCAATTGTAGCTTGTCTTAACTGGGTATTCTACGCCAGAAAGAAATATCATTGCCCATATCTGCGGGGGATTGAGGAATAAGTATCCTAATGTGTTTTAATGTATATAAATATATATATATCATTGCCAGTCAATCGATCAATAACAACCATACCACCATTTTACTTTTTCGCAATTGGAATATTAATAATCAGTAGATAAATTCACGATCAAATGTATAATGAACTTCGAGACTAAAAAGACATGTACAGGGTGAGATGTTTGAATTCTCCCTATTTTCTCCCGATTAGGCAATTGTGACATCGCCACCACAACCAAAACAAAACTCCAAGTCCACCAGACCCACAAACTGATCCCCGCATCCGAGGCGAAGTCCGTAAAACAGTGGATCGCTTACCGGCGGAAAGCTCTCTCTTTTTTCTCTCAATGTAGCAAGTGGGACGCGTGCTATCTATGCCTCTCCAGCGGCCTTGTCGCGGAAATGAATGGCGCTCTCATTAGGGAGACGTATATAACTGCCGGTGTCTGCCGACGGGTTAGATTAGTTTGAACCTTGCCAATACCTTCACCATGACAAGTCGCGACGGTTTTCAATGGACACCAGAGACCGGCCTGGTCCAGGGCGTGCCGTCGATCGGTGTCATCTCACCACCCACAAATGTCACATCGGAACCAGGCCAGTTTGATGTGATTGTCGTGGGTGCGGGCTATTCAGGCCTTACAGCGTCTCGAGATGCGTGCCTGGCAGGTACGTAAACTATCAATTGATCAATGGCACACTACTGACAGACTCAGGCCTGAAGGTGCTTCTTCTCGAAGCCCGCGACCGCATTGGCGGCCGGTCCTGGTCGTCTGATATCGAGGGATATCCCTTCGAAATGGGCGGCACCTGGGTTCACTGGGGACAGCCTCACGTCTGGCGCGAGATCTCGCGATACCAGATGCGAAATGAGCTGGAGGGCTCGTTTGACTTTTCTCGCGGCGTCAACCACTTTGAACTGCGTACCAACCAGGGGTCGGCCAAACTGAGCCACGAGGAAGAAGTAAGTAGCCCTGCTCTCATAGTGGCGTGATGTTAACGAGTATATAGGATGTATTGCTGGAAGGGGCTCTGCACAAGTTCGTGGATGTAGATGGGGATCTTGGGCGTCGAGTCGTTCCCTTCCCCCATGATTCATTCCACGTCCCTGAAGCTCGACGATACGACCAGATGTCTGCACAGGATCGTTTGACCCAGGTTGCCGACATCATGGCGCCTCGTGAAAGGGCTGCCCTGGAGAGCTTCGTCCTGCTCTGCAGCTGCGGCACTCTGGCGACAACCAGCTTCTTCGAGTTCCTGCACTGGTGGGCGCTTTGTGGCTACTCATATCGAGGCTGTCTGGATGCTTTGATTTCGTATAAATTCAAGCGAGGGCAGTCGAGCTTTGCCATTCGGTTCTTCAGAGAGGCGCTCTCAACAGGCAACCTGTCCTACGCCTTCAATAGCCCGATCCAATCCATTGACGACCATGGTGCGAAAGTGGCTGTCACCACTCGTGAGGGCCGTCGCCATGCTGGGGCTCGTCTCATCTCTACGATCCCACTGAACGTGCTCAACACTGTGGCCATCTCGCCGCCGCTCAGTACACAGCGCACGGCGGCAGCAAACACCGGCCATGTTAACCAGTGCGTCAAAGTCCACGCAGAGATCTCGAGTCGGGACATGAGGTCGTGGACGGGGATCTCATACCCTTTCAACAAACTGTGCTATGCAATCGGCGACGGAACAACGCCAGCTGGGAATACTCATATTGTCTGCTTCGGTGGTGCACACAACCACCTGCAGCCAGAAGAGGATATCAATCAGACCAAGGCGGCCGTGGCCGGCCTCTCACCGGGCAACATGGATATCAAGAGACTGGTCTTTCACAACTGGTGCAAGGACGAGTTTGCCAAGGGGGCGTGGTTCTTTTCGCCTCCTCAGATGCTTTCAACGTCGCTGGACGCGCTGCGCTCTCGTCATGGCAACGTGGTGTTTGCCAACTCGGACTGGGCAGTTGGATGGCGGAGCTTTATTGACGGTGCGATTGAAGAAGGGACTCGAGCAGCGATGGCAGTTATCGAAGAGCTCAGACCGCGTCCTGCGGTGCGCGGCCGCTTGTAAAGGTAGTCCTGATATAATGAACCAAGGCCATGGTACTATACAGGAGAGAGTGAGCGTGTTTATATAAACTGGTCCTGCAGTTTCTTGAAGTCTACACTTTCAAATAATATTATTCAAACATATAATCATGTAAAGTCCACCAAGCGAGCCAGGCACAATGCAGATGTTGCATTCTTGGCTAGTTTGCAGTAGGCATGTAGATAGCTCTCCCAGCTGGCCGATTGGTTTCGGACTGGCCCCAATTTCATTGACCTTGCAGTGTGAGCAATCAGTAACCAGTATCACAATTGGGCAATACCTCGGGGGCAAGTTAGATCATAGTCAATGCTTCAGATATGAATACGAGTACACTCATAAACCATGGAGTGTTGTTTATTGTGTATTGACCCAAATAGGAAGTTGTCCATGATGACATAATGCCACCGCTGAGTCATCAATCTTGCGGGGAACCCCGTGACCTGACCAGCCTGCGCATCTCAAACACCTCTACCATCTGTATATCCAGCATCACCCAGGCGGAATATCTGGGTAGGATACTCACAATGTCTGCGAGCAACCGGCCGCGTCGAGATGGTCGAGGTACGTTGATTTGAGATGGTACTGAATAACCCGCCGCTCATCCCCACAGGCTGCTTTCAATGCTCCAAACGGCGCATAGTTTGCGACGGGGGTGAACCCACCTGTCACAAATGCCAGAAGAAGGGAATCGAATGCTCCGGATCTGGGCGCTTTCGCTTCTATCAGGGAACCTCGATACGCGGATTATCGCAACGGGGCACCGTTCCTGTAACGGCACCGGGTCCATTGCCACAGCCACAGAGCAGTTGCAGAGGCAAACAGCCGCCCTTAAATATTCGCTGGCAGTCAGATCGACCGTCAGCCCGAGCGAAACGGAAGCAATCAGCCCGAGCCAAAGGGGAAACGCCTGATGCAAACTCTCGAAAGTCCCAGCATTGTCCAAGTACGACAGACACGGCTGTCTGTGATGAACGCCACCCTGCCAGAAGTTTAGAAGACAACGTCTCTAGCCCGGGCTCTGCTATATCTTTAACCAGTTCAGCTTTCGATGAGTGGTATGAAACGCCCGGCAGTCAAGCTGACGACGAGACTGTCGAAGAAGTTGCCTCTAGGAAAGCCGTGCAAATATATAGCCCCAACTCCATATCGCCATGGATTCCCCCGCTGAATTCTGGAACTCGGATGTTTCTTTCTCACTGTCAGTACAATCTCGCTGTCTCTATTCATTGACCGCTGACCTTTTAGTTGCTGACGAGGTCGCCCCGATAATGGTCGTCCTGGATAATATCTCGAATGGCTATCGGGAGATTCTCCTGCCTCTAGCTTGTCAAGACGAATTATTGCAGCAGTCAATTTGTGCAGTTGCGGCACAGCATTTGGCCCTTAGACAGCCCAGCTTCAGACGTTCTGCAGAGTCTGGTCGCGCGGCCATCATATCGCGCCTTCGACGTGATGCCTTCCAACAGCCAACCGAACGACTGTTCAGCGCCTCCACATGGGCCACTCTGATTGTCTTGCTGGTTGGGGAGACTATTACTGCAAGTCCTGACTACGCCCATTTGCTGCAGATGTTGTTCTGCATGGCGGGAAATACGCCCGATATGACGATGAATTCTGTCAACCAATTTCTCACCCAGCAAACACACATGTAAGTCACCTTCTTTACTTCATATGGAACGCCCGCTCATATCTTCAGGTTTCAATTCCTCGGACAACCCTTTCTGGGTGAGAGCCAGGGCTTGGATATGCTGCAACTCCCTTTGGACCTCTTTCTCGACTGGACATACTACGATCTCCCGCCGGAATCGACACATACGCAGTCTCTTGGGATTATGCGCGAGGCGTTTATCAAGGCGTCACAAATATATATCGGTCGGGCTACTCACAACGAAGACCAGTGGCAACACCTAGAGGAGTTGAAACAACTAGTATCGCGCATCCATCCTGACGAGCAAGGGTCTCACGCCCTTGTCTGGGTGTGTTTCATTGGAGCCGCCGATAGCACGACGCCTGAGCACCGACAGTTCTTTTCCAGCCGGATGGAGGCAGTATTTCGCAAGACGGGATTCCAAAATGTTGCTGCTGCTATCCAGTCATTGCCAGCCATATGGTCGCAGAAGGATTCCGGACGCTGGACATCTCGTCTGATCCGCACACTGCCGGCTTTGATAATGTGAGGCTTTACGGCGGGGCATCGTGTGTAATAACCGCGATTCTGGAATATTATGTACCTGGACAATGCAAATAGCAGGAACAGCAACACCCCTACAGCATCCAGACCGTCATTTCTTCTTCGACCGGCGAACAAATATCGTCGCAGGCGAACTTAACAGGAGGGCCTTACCAGCGTCGGTGCGTTTATTTAGATCTCAGGATCACCCTACGGAGGAATAGATACACAGCGCCCTAAGCTTCACCACTAACAGGCTCTCTGGGCACTGATAAGCTGGAGACCAGCCAAGTTATCGCCTCAACATGGACATAGGAGAGTAACAGAAGGGGCTCTTGTGTTTCTACTAGCATAGTTGGAATTGCCTTGAAATAACGCAGCTAGCTTTGCCTCAAGGCGTCCCGTGCCTGATGAGGATCATGATTTTGCATCCCAATATCTGTTTATTCAAGTAAATTTATACTATTATTAATCTACTGTCCTGACTTGAAACTGAGTATATCCTGTACAATTCGATGGAACGTGGGGGCGTATGACGCAATCGCCAGCCACAATAATTCCTGCCACCCTGGCAATGATAATAGTAATGAGTTAACCACTAAATTAACCAACCAAGTTAATGAATTGATTGACAAGTTCACGGTGAGTTGATCAATCGGACTCCGATCGGATCCGCCTCTGTCCGACGCCGAACTGCGCACATACCAAGTCACCAACCACATACCAACATCTCCACGACTTTTCGCATTACTTGTGACTTGATGCATCGGCGGTCTTCCCAATGAGTTTTCTTTTGCCTGTCAAGGCCCTGGCAAGCCTATCAGGAAGCCTATCCCGGCCATGCTCACAATGGGCGACCGTCGGCTGCCTCCGACAGCCAGGAGTCGCATGTCGTCCCTGGCGCGTTCTGCGAAACCAAACATTTGCCACTGCGAGTGTTGGAAGCTATGGCAGTCCTATCCCCAATGAAACCGCGCCAGACCGGTCGCAGCGAGTCCATGAGCTGTCCGTCCAACTCTCGCAACGGCCCATGAATGGCAACGCCTCGATGCAGTACTCGCGATTCAGCGACAGCACCGACTCAAGCATACGAGCCCAGGAGAGCGCATCGAAGGTCCAGAGTCAAACGAAACTAGCCATCGCAGAGGAATACGGCCTGACCACTCGCGATCTTCGCGTCTTCGATCTCCCCTCCCCGGGATTCCCCCACATCCTGGTCAGGGAACACGCGATTCTAGTCCACCTATTTGATCTACGTCTGCTGGTCGAGTGCGATCATGTCCTGGTTTTCAATGTGGCCGATAAACATGCCGAGACTGGCGCCCCGAGACCAGACAGCGACAGCGACAGCGACAACGATGGCAGTGGAAGTGGTACGGATAGCAGTGTATCGCAAGTCTTCAGCCACAACATCGAGCGGAAGCTGCTAGACAGCAGTAATGGACATGTCCAGCCATATGAGCTGCGGGTTCTCGAAGCAGCGATGGCCTCAGCGACATCGGTCCTGGAAGCAGAGTACAGCCTCACTGCAGAGGAAGTCTCCCAAGTCCTCCGGAAGACGCACCAGGACGCGCCCTTCATATCCGACAAGGAGAAGGAATACGAGTCGCTTATCCACACCCTCCTGCGACTTTCTCGACACTTGGCAACCATTGACCAGTCTGCCCGGCAAGTCCGTACGCTGACCTCCGAAGTCCTGGCCGAGGACGAAGATATGGCAAACATGTACCTCACCGACAAAGCTCGCGGGAAACCACATCTCCCCTCTGACCATCAGGAGGTCGAGTATCTGTTCGAGGCCTACTTCAAAGCCTCTGACACCATCGTGCAGGAGGCCAAACGGATGATGGGCAACATCACCCGCACAGAAGAAACAATCCGTGCTGCACTGAGTGTCCGCCGAAACCAGATCATGGTTCTCGAGGCCCGGATTGAGATCCTGATGCTGGCACTGGCAGGCGGGACTCTGATTGCAGGCTGGTATGGCATGAATGTAGTCAACGGCAGCGAGGAGAGCAGCACCGCGTTTGGGGTGATTGTTGTTGGCAGTCTACTGGGCGTTGGCCTCGTCACCTGGGGAGGGCTACGGCGGTTGAAGAGAATTAGCAAGATACGGGTTTAATATTATAAGTTATGGGCAGTATTCGAAGGTATAGTAAGATCTGCACTGTCTTATATAAAGATTATCCCTCACTACTACCTCAACGCGGTTTATATTATTCGGAGCTATACCAGTTGGTGTTATTGCAATAGAAGACGCTGAGTTAGATTACTTTTCTTTCTGTTTTAGACGTTGAAGATGTCTCATCCATCGACGCTCTGTGTATACCGACCCTCTGTTCAAGAAAGCTGAGCACATGTTCGAACGCCTCTGGGACAGAATACCATTCCTTGCCGTGCTCTGTACAGTCTATGTCGATAACGTCCATCCCAAATATACCACCGAGACACCGGCCCATACTATTCTCCTTCTCAGGCTGCGATCCATGGCCCAGGAAAGCTGGAGTCTTGAGATGTATCAGAGGATACTGCCATGCTGGCATGCGCGCTGCCTGGTTATCCTTCTCTGCGTCTTTGAGGTTCTCACAGGATCGATAGCCCTCGTTACCAACGGCCAAGCGCTCGAACTGCAGCAGATCCCTAACGTAGTTGGTTCCCACTATGGCTTTCCGCCGGCCGAAGCCATCTTCATACATTTCGAGAAGAAGTTCGAGCTGATACTTCCAGGGCAAGAGGGCACCGATTCCAAGGAATCCACCCAGTGGGCGATGGCTACCCAAAAGGTATAACAAAGCCGCTGCGCCACCATGACTCAGGCCTCCGACGACAACACGGCCGTAAGCAGCGTGCAGGCCATAGTCTCCATTGTCTCGTAGCAACCTTGCCTCGCTGTGAATCAAACGCTGAAGGAAGACTGCGGTTTCTGGGAGTGTTGCCGTGTCACCGGCCCACCGTGGGCTCGGCCAGGAGGGATTGTTGAACCATTGTGTGGCGCCCGAAGGTCCATTCTTTACAGCTGGTGGTGCCTTAAAAGCACAGGGGAAAACGAATCGAACGGTTGGAAAGTGGGACTGAATGTTCGTTGCTTTGAGGAACTCTCTGCCAGCGTCACGGCCTTTGGCACCGGCGTCGTGGAGCAGAATCACTGTATGCGTGTGTATCTTGTCCCGGGGAGTCACAACCAGAGGCTTTTGCCTTAGAGAATCTGTTGAGCGTGTCTTGATCTTGGCCATGGCGAAAGGTGCTGAATTAAGACTGAGATGTCTGACTTTTAATCGAGCTCTCAAGACAGGGGTTCTGAGTGGGTGAAAATAGGTATCGTGTTTGGGGATAGTGAGAACATAGTCAGGCCTTAATAAGATATGTCTATTTCCAGCTCCTTTGTGATACCAGTCTTTATCGACAACAACAATGCAATATGGGTTGAGAGGGGCCTTTGCATACTGTCACTTTCTCCTTTGATGCCTACAAGAGCAAAGGGGCCAATGTAAGCATACATTCACAATAAGCCCCAGCCACAGTCCGTGACTCACTGCAATGGTCAGTATTAGGCTCCAGGTAACACTCCTTCTTGAATATCTTTGTTACCAGGGTGGAGTTTCCCTTTATTGTTGCAAGTACTCTGTCGTGAAAGGAACAGCAGTAAATTCAACTACACCTCCTGGATATAGCACTTTTTGTTCAAGCCACTTTTCATTGTTGAATACCTGTCTGTACAAAGACAATATTTAGCACTCGAGGGCGATGTAAGCATATAGAAAACATCCGGGCAGACTCAACCATGCCTGTAATGTTTCTGGATATAGGACGGGTTCGACGACGATTGGACTGGCCCGCCATGAGAGGTGAATTACATAATTATGGGCTTCGGATGCCATTGAGGAGTGGATATACGAAATATGAACAGTCTTGTATTGGTGATAGTCATATATTCTACACTGAATTGAGATGGCACCGCCAGTTGTCCATCCGCATTCCCCTTTCAATCAATTTCTCCCCTCCCCCAAAAGAAGTTCTGTTCAATTTTCAACCGCAGTTGTGTCAATGCCGATAGTTATATACCCAATCAAGCCATTTCTGACGTCCTTTCCATCGGCAGGTATAACTGAGATGACGGGATTGTAGCCCCCCTTGGTGTCCCCCTCGAAGACTGAGTCAACATCATTTGTGGTCCTCTCGATCTGGGTGTGAGATGCGTAGGGCTCGAGGCTCATGATCTCTTGCGATATTTGCTCTTCAAGGTATAGTTGGCCGGTGCTGACGGTGTTGCCCGCGACCAAAGTGCCGTTCTCGCGTACAGACCAGTCGGTATGGGCCTGCACATGGATGTGGATTGCACGCTCGACATAGAAGCCTGAACATAGAATAATTAGTCCACTCGCTTGTGAAGGCGCGCGCCGTGTCACTTACCGGGGACGATTGTCTTCATCTCCATCAGTCCATTCTCATTAGTTGGCCACATGCCTCTCAGCCAGGTGGTGTTGTCGGTGTGGAGATCCGCGCTGCCCATTTCCTCGGTAGTGACATTCATCTCGGACAGGAGGTCGGCAAATGGCGTGTTCGGCGAGAGCCCAGTGAACGAGGAATACGAGCCAGTGGCGTTGCAGTGCCAGAAGTCGAGCAGCACATTTGGAAGAGGCTCGCAGGTTGCCATGTCTAGAACACCGACGTCCAGCCATAGCGGAACCCCCGGTTGGCCCTCAGTCATGTCCTGGCGGAGGGTTTGCGAGCGCGGCCACACGTAGGGTCCCTCCGTGACTTCAGGGGTCAGCACGCAGGTGTCGTTCTGGATCTTGTCGTAGTACGGCGCTTCTGTGGTGATCTCAAATGTTGTATTGTGGCCCGAGCCCTCCCAGCGTTTGGCCATTCCTCGTTTCGCCATTCGACGCTGGTTAAAACTTGCGACATGGTCCCCGCAACGCTTGGCCATTTGATCACGCCGTGCAAGTTGTGCGTGGGAAATGGGCGCGTGGGGGCCTGGATGGGCCAATGCCGTGATGCCCGCCATGGCAGCTATAAAGACTTTCGAAAGGTACATCGCGAAGTGTCAGGACAAAGAGTAGTGCGGTTTGTATGAGAACGAATGTTGCATTGTTGGAGGCGAGGGCGATATATATACATTTCCCCGAGACACAATTCCGACCACTATTCCGTTCAACAGCAAAAACCGCCATTGAACTCGTCATCCCCGTTCCAAAGTCCTGTCCATAGAATATTTTTTGATTCCGTGAGCTCCACACGCTGATATAGTGCTGTTTTGGAACTGCAACGAGTCTGGCGCGGAGGACAGACCCACCGCGCTAGGGCATTGCGCGTCTGGCCGGTATCCAACTGCGAAACCTGAAGAAAAGCCGATATTGTTGGGACAAGTATCCGTACGGGTCAGACTTGCGAATCAAGCAAAGACAATTGGGCCGGGGCGAGGCCGAGATGGCTGACGTTGATGTGTGGAGGCAGTGTGATACAGGTGCCTGCAGATCAGAGTGCAATTCACTTTAGTCTCGCGAGAACCCAATTCCGCTGAATCAGCAGAAGAAAGTTAGTTAACTAATTAACTAGCCTCTTTCTGCAACTGAGAGCGTATCTTCGCAAGTGCCAGGCACCGTTGATCTACGGTGGCGATTGCGAACTCGACATGAGGGCATACCCACCTTGAAGACCGAGCACGCAGCCCTAGTCTGTTAAAGTGAAGAATAAATGAGCGACAGCAATGCCACTTAGGCCAAGTCAGGGTCTTACGACCACTTCTCAAGTTAAAATACTCGCCATCGCAAGCCGAGGACGACTTCGTCTTCTAATAATTATGGAGTTCGACACGACAGGCCACATTTGGTCTGTGCGTTGTGGTCGCCTAGATGCTTGACCTGCCACGGCCCTGTTACCACTCTTCATACTGACAGGCGGTGTTGGAAATGGATATATTACTCCAATACTTTTAGAGCAATGGACAGAATGGCAGTGTGGGCGATGGTGAGTTGGTGACCTGCAGATTCCGCCTGTCAGAATCCTCGTGGCCGCCGAATACGAGGGGCCCAACCGCCTCTCCAATTCCTCGTCTGGCTGGCCAATGGGGGTTTTTCTTTTTTCTTTTTTACTGCAAAAATCGTCTCCATCTGTCACATGAAGTAAGCGGTATTGCGATCCCCAGACAAGGGGCGAGATTGAGAAGTCTGGATTCAGCCTCACCCGCAGACTTGCCTTGAGCCTTGACAGCCACCTGCAAGTCTATCAAAACCCAATACAATGGTCGGCGTCCCGCGCAGTAAGGCGTGTCTCCTATGCCGAGAGCGACGGATCGGAGTGAGTTGTTTGTTTGATCGTCTGTTCATATTTATGCAAACTGACGCCGTGTAGTGCGACCAGACCCGTCCACAATGCATGCAGTGTAGCAAATACGGCGTTTCCTGCCCTGGATACAAGCGTCCCCTGCAATTCCATGACGAGGGTCCGCGGCTCCAGAAATGCTATCAAACGAAGGGTCCGGCGGCCAGAGCTGCCGAAGCCAACAAGAGCGACCCCCAGCAGCAGCGTCGCCTAGCCAAAGCCTCCAAAGTCGCCAAAGTCTCGATGGATGAGCGTGTTCATCCAGCTCTGATCCACCAATCTTTCATTAACCAGCAGCCGCAGGTGTTCAAGGACTTCATCTGCGCTGCCTTCCCCACGATGTTCTTCCACAACAAATTCCGCTTTGGGAACGGCTTCACGTTCCCAGACTGGGTGGTGAGGCATTTTGGTTCGAAGCAGTATTATGATGCGTGTGTCTCATCCATTTCATGTGAATATCTGGCCCATCTTACTGGAGACGCCAGGCTTCGTCAAGTCAGCCGGCAGAAGTACTCACGGGCCTTGGGCGCGGTCAGACAAGCCCTGGACTCGGACGAGGCGGCGTCTGATAGTCTGCTGCTCGCAGTAATTCTCCTTGCTTTCTATGAAATGAACACACAGACTACTCGAGAGGCTTGGATCTACCACTCGCGGGCGATAAAGCGGCTGATGATGAACCGTCCGATGCACTCCTATCTGTCGGGAGTTGGGCGCATCTGCCACTTTGCATACAGACCATTTCTCATCGCCATGGCACTCTACGAGGGTGACGAATGCTTTTTGAGTGAAGACCATTGGCAGACGCTTGCAAGCATGCTCCGGTCACAAGATTCCCAGAAGAAAAGCGAATGGGCGATATATATCACTGTCTACGAGACGATCTTCATGGAACTTGTCAAATGTCCAGGCTATATAAAAGAGACCCGCAATATCACTTCTCTGGCACTTCCAGAGGCGGAAATCCTGGCACAGCGAGTCGGGACAAGCTGCGAGCAGCTCCGAATATTGAGCAACGATTTACGATCTCTTCTCGCGTCCTACAACCAACGAAAGGACGGAATTATATTCCACTGCTTTGTCGGGCCAGAGCCAAGTGCTTTCCCAGAAACCAGTCCGTCACTTCTGCTCAAGGCTGCCGATGATGCGACCAATATACTGCAACAACTGTCTACTTGGTTAGCTATAAACACCAAAGAAGAAACCCGACCCTCTAGCTCGGGAACACCACCATACCTACCAACTCCAGAAAGTGCCAACAGTCCGGATTCTGACTGCGCGGTAATTAAATTTCCGTTCAGCTATGAGCTAGGCGGGCGTGCAGCGAGCGATGGCCCGCCCCCGTTTACATGGCTGGACCGAATCGCAGGCTCAATGGGGCTCTTAGGGGCTGATATTACCCATGATCGGCGAGTAGCCTTGATGTGAAGGCTTCGAATAGGCCCAACTGGGGTAGATTTGCAACCGCAACGCTGGTAGTCTGTTGAGATGATATGTCAAGGGCCATTCGTTGTCGACAGTTTATACCTCGAAAGTACGCCAAATGCGAGAAAAAGGACCCATTCGAGGAGGCAGAGGCAAAAAAGCGAGATTCGGAATCCCGGAATAAGCATGATCGAGTAAAGTATGGCAGCGCCTTTAAGTAGCGCGGATCACTAGCAAAACAATAGCGAGACGATATATTTGGCTCTGCTCAGAGGACAGTACTTCAAGGTAGGGTAGATGCCGCGATCGACTTCTGTATCATGGGAACCTGCATACTGAAAGTTGAGGATGTCCTGATTGAACCGTAACCGATGATCCATATCTTTCGCCAATATATTGCCAAACAGGCACGTATTCCCCTGGACTCTACTCCGGAGAAGCTCTGCTCTCAGAAAGCTGCTCTACCAGGAGGTTCAGCCTGAGCAACGGTAGTCCTGTAAAATCAAAACGCCCCTATAGTTACTGTAATAGGCACTGGGACTGTTTTAAAGTACCCCTTTGGACTTAATAAATATTATTATTTACAATGGGAACGCCTATCAATACGTGAGTACATTGATGAGCTGCCCTACCGTTGGAAATATCACTTATCGTGCATGTAACTGCCCACAACTTCTCATAAGGCCTGATGTTCCAGTGGGCTCGATATGGGGCGTGGCCCCTGTAGGATGTGGGGAGGCGTTAGACTACTAACTAGGCCCTTCCTCACGGTCTTTGGCCAGCAGCTGCCGTGCCGGCCAACCAATGCCCGGGCCACAGGTGGTGTTCGAGCCCCAGGGAATGAGTGATCAGGATGTGGGGGATGTCGTTGACAGACAGCCTCCAGTTGGCCCTGTAACTGGGGTCAAGGTCGTCCATTTCCTTCCCCAGGCTATTGATCCAAAGTCCATGTATACCTCTTTTCCCACAAGTCATTAATGTTGGCCTCAGCTACCTACTGGGTCCATTTCTGCCTTGGTCTCTGCATCTACTGTATCCATTTCTTTATATTGTATCCGCACGGAGCGAAATGTCTCTCTACAAGGAGCCAGACCATGGAGGCACCTGTGAGCCCATCGAAAACATGCAGGACGCTGGTGACTCGCCCCCTTTCCATCCAACGCCTGATCTATCGGAGAACTATGCCAGGTACATTCGAAGCCGACATGGGACTCTAGATCTCGATCCCCTGCCGAGTATGGACCCGGCCGACCCTCTGAACTGGCCGCTGTGGAAGGTAAAGCCCTCCTAATTCTTGGACTCGTCGAGGGAATCAATAACACGACAAGCAGAAACAAGCAAACCTAATCCTCGTTGCATTTCACGCCTTCATGGCAACCTTTACCGCGGCCGCTGTTATCCCAGCCTATCTTGACATCTAAACAGAGCTCGGCGTGTCAATGCAGGACATCAGCTACCTAACCTCGCTCCCCATCGCTATCGTAGGTGTCGCCCCTCTGGCCTGGCGTCCGGTCTCCCAGCGATTCGGCCGACGACCTATATTCTTAATCTCTCTGTTATCCACGACAGTATGCAACATCGGATGCGCAAAGAGTCCCGGTTATGGATCGATGATGGCCTGCCGAGCACTCGGGGCGTTCTGCATTTCACCGGCACTGGCAATCGGCAGTGCAGTCGTTGCAGAAACATTCTTCAAGCACGAACGAGCAAGGTATATGGGCATCTGGACCGTTATGGTAACGGTCGGGGTACCTGTTGGACCATTGATATTTGGGTTCGTTGTGACGCGTGTTGGGTACCGCTGGATCTATTGGATTCTGGCCATCACCAATGTCGTCCAATTCCTTCTGTACCTGGCTCTGGGCCCAGAGACGCTGTATACCGGTGGCGATGCCGCTGCAGATAGGGCGGCTCGATTAAAAAGACAGTATCTCACTATCGCACGTCTGGACTCCTCGCCATTTGCGACTGCTGAGTTCCTGCACCCGCTGCGCCTTCTGGGGAATATGTCCGTTCTCGTACCTGCAGCGGCATATTCCATGGTATTCTGCTTCGCAAGCGTCATGTGCTCGGTCGAGATTCCTCAACTGCTGCAAGAGAAATTCAATTTGAACGCAGAGAAGCTGGGTTTGCAGTTCATCGGGATAATCCTCGGATCATTCATCGGCGAAGTAATGGGCGGCCGCATGTCGGATGTCTGGATGGCGCGCCAGACTAGGAGATTAAACAAGCAAGCAGAGCCCGAGTTCCGCTTATGGCTGGGTTACCCTGGCTATCTATTTTCAATCGTTGGGATTATTGTGTTCCTTGTCTGCGCGCAGACATCCCGTCCGCCCACTTGGACGGTGACACCTGCTGTGGGCACTGGGATTGCTGCGTTTGGAAACCAGGTTGTGACTACGGTCCTGACGACGTATGCGGTGGATGTACACGCCCATGATGCTGGCAGTGTCGGGGTTGCGATCAACTTTGCTAGGTCTGCGTGGGGGTTTATAGGGCCTTTCTGGTATGTTTCATTTGCGTGGTCTGGCATTCGCAGACTTCGACTGACCGTCTCTAGGTTCACCCCGGCGTTTAATCATGTGGGAGTTGCAGCGAGCTCAGGCATCTTTGGTGCTCTGATCGTGGGATTCAGTGTCGTCCCGACTGTTATTTTGCATTTGGTCGGTGGGAGAGTGAGATAGCCACTACATCGTAGCCTCTACGAACCCTAGCAGTTAAGCAGTATATTTTCCTGTGTCAGGCAATAGTAGGTCTAGGAATGTTGTCATTACACCGATACGAATTGAATCCACGAGATTGATATGTTAATGCAAGACCCCATGTGCCCTCAATCCCATTCGACGGTCCTTCCAGTCCTTCTGGACAAACCATGGAGTAGGATAAGTGCCGAGGGGGATGTTTAGATCCATGCAACGCAGACGTGGGGTTTCCGGGCGTTCGGAGACGGCGGTACTGTATAGGGATGGATATTCTAGCACTCATAGGAGTCAATTAATCTGGGGCTCTGCCTTGGGCCCATTTGTGGGGATTCCCCAGTGGGCCAGCTTCGATCTCCACTGGGGGCCCTACACCTGTTGCACTGCTGTGGGTAAAGCACATCAGTTCATATCCGTTGAACCGGCGATGCTCATGCGCATAATCCCTAATGGCGATCTTATCTGTGTCAGAATCTGGATTTCTCTCCTCATACCGCAACATCTGCA
This sequence comes from Aspergillus sp. PA3604, assembly GCA_023624935.1. Classification (NCBI taxonomy): domain Eukaryota; kingdom Fungi; phylum Ascomycota; class Eurotiomycetes; order Eurotiales; family Aspergillaceae; genus Aspergillus; species Aspergillus sp. PA3604. The sequence goes on along the minus strand of JAMABJ010000020.1, from coordinate 172,377 downwards.
AACACCAACTCCAACGATGGAGGCCTCACAATCAAGCCCGACCACCTCCTTTCGAGACTACATCCCACCCGCTGATACAGCTAGAAGCAAAGAACTAGCGGGGTCAGATACGTACCAATGGTGCGCAAATCGCTGCGCCGAGCCGTTTGTTGCAAACTGGAAGCAGCAGTGGCTACAACGCTGCGACGAACCCTACAAGGGAATAACGACGGACGGTAATGTGGTTTCGGATCTATATCGCCTGGCGCCAGCAGACGATGATGCGCAGAACCATGGCGCCCCGATAAAGGAAATGGTTTATGCTGCGCAGCGTCTTCTTGGTGCCGCAACACCAGCCCAGAGGAGCGTCCTCTGCCGGGACATCGACGCCATTGAATGGCGCCAGTGGCTCAACCCCGAAATCTACGCGTTCCGACACGGTCTTCGCCTTGAGGAAATTTCAGATCAGCTGGTTGACGCGGTATACGGGGCCTTGAAGGCGACTCTATCCCCGGCAGGGTATTCAAAAGCAAGAGGATGCATGAAGGTAAACCATTTCCTGGGTCAAATTGTCAACGGGAAACGCGTCCTCAACGAGCGGTCCTACAATTTCACTCTCTTCGGGACACCCTCGGACGAAGGGCCATGGGGCTGGCAGTTTCACGGCCACCACCTTGTGATGAACTGCCTTGTCGTCGGAACCCAGATGGTCATATCGCCGGTTTTCATGGGCGCAGAACCGAATGTCATTGACGAGGGGCCCGACAAGGGCACTGAGCTGTTTGTTGACCAGGAGAGAATGGCGTTGAAGCTGATGCAATCCCTGGATGACGAGACGCTACGAAAGGTGAGGATTTTCAAGAATCTAAGTGGCCCTGAGTATCCAGAAGGTCGCTTCCACCGTGGGGACCAGCGCCATCTAGGGGGTGCATTCCAGGATAATCGCGTGGTCCCGTATGAAGGGGCCAGAGTGACAGCTCTATCAACGCCCCAGCAGCAGCTGGTTCGTCAACTGATTGGCCTCGCTCTAAACTATCTCCCTGAGGGGGCACTGCAGTCGAAACTGGCCGAGATCGAGGCACACTGGGAAGAGACGTATTTTTGCTGGATTTGTGGGCGAGCCAGAGCAGACGCGTTTTTCTACAAGATACACTCCCCTGTCACTATGATTGAGTTCGATCATCATACGGGGGTCTTCCTTGACAATAAGGAGCCGTTGCCATTCCACATCCATACCCTGGTGCGGACGCCGAATGGAAATGACTATGGGAAGGAGTTGCTCAGGCAGTACCAGCGCCGTCATCGGCAATGAGCTGGTAGTTAAACAGAAATTATAAGGACTATTTATATACATGTTCACTATGGAGTTCGTAATCTGAACCGTAGCAATTACAGCCGTTCCTAAATAGTTGCGCTCCTTCTAATAGCATCTCGCTTTGACTTACATTAAGGGTGGGACAGAATCTTACGTCCAGCCAGTCCCTTAAATTGTAGTATATATATATATATATACATTTCTGTTTACTGTTCACGGGATAATCACAATTTGGCAGTCCATCAATCAAGGCCCTGAAGTTTATCCAACCCTAATACATGCCGAACAGCAGAACGCAGGGCCCCAGTAGGATCAGACGGACGATCAAACGAGCGCCAGGCAATAAACCGATCAGGCCGAACAAGCAGTGCTCCGCGGTCACTGAGCTCGCTTCGGGCGCTCCATTCTCTGAGGACATCGTCGTACGGGCACCGGTAGCCGACGGCGTATACAGGGATCTCAATCCCAACCTCCTTGCCAACTACTTCGGCTGCATGTTCAAAAGGACCCCCTCCAATACCGACAATCAGACCGAAGGATCCGTACTTTAAGATATCAAGAGTGGAAAGGCGGCGGCCCTCGTGTTCCACCCAGACATGCGGCAGATACGAGCCCGGATGCGTGCTGGGCTCGTAGTGAAGAGTTGAATCGCGCTGGTAATCAGGAAACGGGGTTCCATCGTAGGCGACGGCGCAGGAGCCCGAGTAGCGCTGCCCAAGCTGGACACCAAGGGCGTTTGAGCGATAGCTCTGTAGGTTGACGACCTCGTCCAGTTCTGCGCGGCGCTCCTCTGCCCCAGGCTTGTCCGACGCAAGATCCTCGAGTGCTTTGTACCCTTCCTCCAGGGACTGGCCTGGGCGGAATCCCAAGACCTCTGGTAACCGGGTCATGTTGTAGAGAGCCTGGATAGCTGAGTCCACAATTTGCCTGCCGACCGGCTGTCGCTCTTGCCCGTAGCTGTCGAGAAGGCTATCCTGTGCGCGGCCGGACAGTACGAGAGCAAGCTTCCAGAAAATATTGTATGCATCTTGCACGCAGGTATTGCTGCCCAGGCCACTCGCAGGAGGATGGCGATGTGCGACGTCGCCTCCAAGAAAGACACGTCCGTAGCGATATTCGTCCGCAACCATTTTGTTCACCTGCCACTTGCTGATGTCCTTGACACGGATTTGTGCATCCGGGATTCCTATCAGCGAGCGAGCGTACGCAATCACGCCTTCTTCAGACATATCAGGCTCTCCATCCGCCGGGTTATACTGTCGGTTCATCAACCACTCGGTGAACGGCTTGACAGTAATGAATGTCCCGGATCCCACCCAAAATGCATTCCCAGGCTGCAGCATCCAGTACATACAAGCAGGCCGATGAGCGGTATACTTGGTCAGATCGACTTCCAACCAACAAGTGATCATATTCATCAGTGCCGCGTCACCGTTGAACGAGAACCCGAGATTCTCCGCCACGAACGACCGGCCACCATCGGCAGCATAGGCATATTTGGCACGGACCTTATACTCGGCGCCTGTTACTCTCTCCCGGACCGTCGCGAGAACCCTAGTGTCATCCTGCTCGATGTGCACAACTTCATTGTAGAACCGGACATCCGCGTTTACCTCATATGCCCTTGCCAAAAGCACTTTCTCCAGCTCGTTCTGCGGCGTATTGATCATCCCACAGGGACTCGCCTTTGCGAAGTCGGATAGCTGATCCGCTCCTCCGCCATAGCAGCTGTACCGCGCAATCTCACGACCCATCATGCTAGTGGCCATCACGCAGTTGCCGAGGGAGGCTAGGGGGGTTGATACAGGGGACATGGCCTCCTCGATTCCCATATCGCGGAACACTTCGACGGTGCGTTGGTTGGTGATGTGTGCGCGTGGGGACGGTGCTGTACCGCGGTGTTTGGCGACTGTCAGGGCTTTTACCCCGGAATCCGCGAGGAGGATTGATAGGGTGAGACCGGTGACTCCGGCGCCGACGATGAGGACGTCTGTTTCGATTGTTTCTATGGGCGCCGGGGTGGTCCTGGAGAGTGTTAGCGCTGTGATTCCATGCCCACGGAATTGCTCCTCCTTACAGGTCATTGGACAGGAAGATGCCCGATGTTTTGCTTTGGTCTGAAGCCATCTTGTACTGGTGCGGTCAATGAAAACTCCTATTAAGCGGGTATAGAGGGAGCTTATATTCTGCGTTAGAACAAACAATAGACAGGATGATTGTATTGGAGTCGAAAGATAGATATATATACTCCAACGCCGGCATGTTCCAAGGATACAGAAGGAGTGTTCCCCGACCATTGCCCAAACTGGGGTCGTTCATAACTCCCCGAATCAACGGGACATTCCAACATGTGGGAGCCGTGACTGGAGTAGGCACCGCAAGGTCGTCGTGGCTCAGTTGGTACAAGACCAGTTCTGGCCATTCACAGCGTCTCCCCACATGGCCTGGTAGGGCATTAATGCCGCCTGTTTCGATCTGGGGAATGCTTCATGCTCGCCTGGAAATCTGTCAGGGAGAAAAAGAAACACACACAACATAAAGCATATTACTATCTATATCTGCCAGCCATGTCCTGGGCCCGATATATCAGGTTCCGCGACGAAGAGGGCATTGTTCGCCAAGGCGAGCCGGAAATCGATCCAGCAGATGATCTGTTGGAGCTTCTCGAGAAGGATAGCCTCTTCGCGTATGAGCTGGTTGGACAGGATCTATTCCAGGCAGAGAGGTCAGGGAACAGCTTCCGTGTAAAGGAGCTCCTGGGCCCTCTTGACCCTGAAGATGTCCCGATTCTTCGGTGCGTGGGCTTGAACTATGCTACCCATAGTACGTTTGCGGATCCTAATTACCGGTTCATGTCTGCTTCATGCCCATAAGCTCACGATCCGCCATCAAAGTCCAGGAACTGGGTCGATTGCCACCGCCATACCCGTCGATATTCGTCAAACCATCCCAATCCGTGACGGGCTGGAACAGCGCGATCCCAATTCCTCGAATCGCGCAAAAGGGCCAAATGGACTACGAAGGCGAGCTTGCAATTGTAATCGGGAGAGAGGGCAAAGACATCCCCGTCGATGATGCGCTGAGCTACGTCGCGGGCTACATTGTCTGTAATGATGTCTCTGCGCGCCTGTGGCAGCGTGATCCCCATTATGCCGGGGCCGTGCCACAGTGGTGTTTTGGGAAGGGCTTTGATGGATTTGCGCCGTTGGGGCCCATGATTGTTTCGACTGAGGTGAGCATTTGGCCACAACGTGGGATGGGAGACAACGTTTTTGTTTCTGTCTTGTTCGGACTTGGCTAATATCGTTGTATTATGAAGGTACTCGGAGCTGCGGATGACCTGTCATTGCAGACCAAGGTAAATGGAACAGTACGCCAGGAGGCCAATACAGGCGACTTGGTCTTTGGCGTGCGAGAAATCGTGGGCTTTGTCAGTCAGGGCACTACGATCGAGAAGGGCTCCGTCATTCTAACGGGGACACCGGGGGGCGTCATTCTAGGGTCGACAAGTCCAGTGTGGTTGACTCACGGTGATTTGGTGGAAGTGTCGATATCTGGAATTGGGAGCGTCAGGAACGTCATAGACTTCATTGACTTCTGACTTGCCCAGAATGTAGCTCCTTGAACAACTTTCACTACCCATTCTTGATTATACACATTGAATGAATTATTCACGGAATCTATAGAATGCAGCATGTAACTATGATAAGCACCACGTGGAACAGTACTTGTTTCCGCGGGATAGTGCCTATTCTGAGCATGCGCTAAGATAGTAGGAAGACCTTCAACACACAGAACGGTTTGCACAAGAGGCATGTCATGTCAATACTTGATCATCGCTGTATTTACAATCCACTCTAGCCCCTGCCCCCCACGGCCCCAGCGGAGCAGCCCCCCCAAAGACTGGAAATGGACCACAATTGTCACTAATCCCGAAATCAGAAACAGTGATCCCACAGGAAGCTGTGCTAGGTGCGCCAATCAAGACAAAAAACTCAGATCCGTATACAGACTCTTTCCCCCAAACACAGGCGTTTCCGCCGGAGCCATGACGCAAAGGAGTCTCGCCCACTCATCACGCTCGTTATCCCACCCATGCATAGAGGCCTGCTGAACAACCACGTCCCCCTGTCCCACTTCCGTCCTGGTCCCATCGTCTAGCGTTAGGACGACCGCCCCTTTCAGGACAACAACATAGTCCAAGGAGATGGTGCGATGCAGCCCACCAAGGCTGTGTGGGGGCAGGTCCACGATACGGAAGATGGAGCCGCCATTTGTAAATCCCACCTGTGCCGTGGCTTTATCAGTCGGTGATATCACGTCTGCAGGTATGGTCTCGGTGCTCCAGAGGACGGCTTCTCCGACGCCGTGAGGCTGGATATTGGAGGGGATTGTTGTGTCGTACGCTATCGTTGCTTGGGCCTGGGCGCCATGGGTTGTCACGATTCGACGGATGGGAGGGGGACGAGAAGAGGCCATTTTAGTCTGCTTTGTGTTCATAGAGCTGAGGGAACAGTGAAATTGTTAGTGGGTTGACTGGGGATATCTGGGACGTAGGGAATAACCCCATCGGCTTTTATAGCACTGCTCCTAGAAGGAAAATCGCCCACCCCACATGCGAAGTTATTGCACCTGGGGCAATAGGACTATCAGGCTAGTCTTCGCCCCAGATACGCCGTGAAAATATAGTACAGATCTTCTCCTCATCCACCCAGTCAAACTGCGCCTTACACTTCGCAACCTTGGGCGTCAATAGAATCATATCTACACATACAAGCAAAATCAACCACAAACATGGCCAACTGGAACAACGACACATTCATGTCCGACTGGGACAGCAAGTACGTGTCAACCAACTTGAAACCGGGCGCTGCGCTGTACAACAAAGACTTCTTCCTCGGTATCAACTCCGAGTTAGCCTCAACGCAGCCAGAGCTGCACAGCTATTCTTACGCTATTGTTGTAAGTCCACTCGTCCCACCCGAAACGCTGGTTGCCTTGATCACAGGTATACGTCTAGACTCTGGCCTGACATAACTGACTGAGCAAGGCCGCAGCATGCTGTGCTGTAGGACGCGCTGATGTAGTGGGCCGGTTCTTCGACGACATCACGGCCACTTCGGACCAGGACGAATCACAGACAATTTTTCTTCGCCTTCGGGAAGCCATAACGATCATCTTCCCGTACCTGGGAATGCCGACATGCATTCCCGCATGCTATGGTATGATCGGTGTGATACAGCGGAAGGGTCGCGAATACGCCTCTACGCGAGTGCTGCGGTCTAAGACTATTACCGAGCAGGACGTGGAGAACGGCACTCAACTCCGGGCGAGGATTTATAAAGGTGTTGGAAACTCGGACATCTTTGGGCTCATGGATCAATATTTTACGGATTTGTGTAAGTGCGCCTTGCTCTCCTAGAACCCAAGTGCTGTGAGGCTTTGCAGGGCAGGGTTATGTTCGGGGATTGATGGTCGACTAACCCTCGTCAGTCAATACTTCTACTGTTGTTACGTGGGGATACCTGATAGCAAGGGCAAACCAGGAAGTATTCGAGCCAGAGCAGTCGCATCTCATTGTTGCTTCGGCAATCATTGCGCTGGGTGCAACCCGCCAGTCAAAGAGTCAGATCAAGGCCACGCTGGGGATGGGAAACTCGGTGGACTGCGTCAAGGCTGTGGTTTCGTCTATAACATGGATTGCGGAGTGGGCTGGACGTCCTATTGCGTCACTTAATGTGGATGAACTGGTGCAGTAGGCCTAGAAGATGCTAAAGAATCGGAAGTTTATGTTGGCCTTTTCATTGCAAGCTATGCTGAGGCTGCAGTTTCTATAAGAGGTGGATATCCAGTGGCCTATTTGGCCTCCTCGATCACAAAATCGCACATTGTCTTGAGCAGCCTTGTATATTTAGACCCACGGTATTTCCCGATGTCTTCCAGTAGATGGACATAATTCAACATGGCCTTTTTGAGCGCGGACCCTCCGTCCTGCTGGACCTCGCCCGCGAAAGAGACAGGGCCTCCATGTCGTATAAAGTGCCGTGCGGCATCCGTTGAGGCATTCAAATTCTGGGAGTCCGGACTCATCGGCGCGGTGACTCCATAACCGCTATCTTGCTGTTCCAATGCACCTGCAATTCCTTCGCGGTCTATCGCGGCCCAGTCAATATCTTGCAGCAACTCAAACACCGGAGGTGCGTCGTCTTTATCTCCTTGCTGTGGATCTGATGCAAAGAGATACATGCTTAAGACAAGTGCAGAGGCATACAGCATCTGGTCGGGCCTCGCAACATTCGACTCGCTCAGTCTAGCTGACGACAAAATCTCAAACATCTGCGCTGCGTGTATGGCAGCCCTTCTTGCTGCCACCGTCCGGGTCCATCGGATAACGGCGCCCATGGCCGAGTGAGCTGCATGTACGCCATCCCGGCCAAAAGAAACTTCTAGTAGTGAAATATCCGCCGTAAGGGCGACGCATACATTGTTCCACGCAAGGGCGTTTATTACATCCTTACCCTGGAACACCTTTGCGTATTTCGTGGGTACCGACAAGAGGGAGGGATGATATTACCGGGGATGAGACTCTCTCTTACGTTTGCTCCATCCATCCCAGAGACTGTGTAGGCATCGGAGCCATCAAGAAGTAGCGGGCATCCCACTGGTACCTTCTTTCGAAGCGTAACGATCTGCACGAGCAAAGCACTGAGGAGTGTCTGCATGGACACAGAATCCAGGTCAGCCGGGCCGCACGTATGAAAGTCGCGTATTTGCATCCGGGGCATTGCGAGTGGCGCGCCTCCCTGGGCAAGGTGGAAGAAGCGAGTTGGCGTTGACGATTCGAAGAGAATGGCCTCGCATGGAAGATGCAGGTCGAGGTTTGCCATGTCCACTGACCCGGTAGTGCCCACCATGCGAGTGTATGCCATGTCGAGCCATATAAGATAGTTCAGCATTCTACAAATACCTGTTAGTACGACGGAGAATACATCAAAGAGCAGGCGAGGCGACCTTTTGATTGACTCTACACGAGCCCATGCTTTCCAATAACTGTCCCGGTCTCCAGCTTTTGCCTGCAGCTGCGAGCTGGGATCATCTGCCTCATCCGCAGCGAATAATCCGTGCTTTTCTGCGAGCTGAATAGGGCGAGTCAGCGCTGCAACAGTTTAAGGACGATTGATTTCCTCACTTGTAAAATCTGGCTACAGAGGAGATGTGCTTGACCATCATCCAGTTCCTCCTGCGACACTTTATCAGCATTCCATTGAAACACTTGGTGACAATCCCGCGGCATACCAGAAATCCCAACGCCAGGTATACCACCAGCAGGGCCGACGCTATTGTGCTAAGAACCTCCAACGGCTGGCAGTGGCCCAGCGATTTGTCGGCCAAGTCATGACGACAGAATGCCATCAGCCTCTAAAGGTGGACGTAAGCTCTCACAGATCCATAATAGTGACCATATTCCAATAAAGGCCTTACCGTCAGGTACTGGACAACGCACCCGGTCGAGCGCTCGCGGTATAATGCCGCAAAGCCAACGAGGCACACGAGAAGTAGCAATGGAGAAGGTGTGCTGCGTGGGTGGAAGGTAGCCTTGTGGATGAAAGGGTAGTGGAAGGATTGAAAAAAGAAGTCTATACTAGCATTGAGGACTTCTTTACTGGGTAGCCCAGCAACTGCAGCGTCTGACGGCAGACTCTGCACACTGGGATGTGATCTCTGCGGGGATGGGCCGCCGAAGCCCGAGTCGCCTTGTTGACGATGTGCACCCATGAGAGCTTCGCAGAGCTCGACGAGTTTTTTTCTGTCCTGTTCGTCGATGTTCCAGTGGTGAGATTGCATATTATGTGCCGAGCGGTCATCGTTACGAATGGATAGAGCTGAAAAGATGTTACCTGCGCCATGCCATATGACTGTCCGCCACAAGGTTGGGCAGAGGCGCAAGACTGGTGCCACTCGCTGTGTGCCCCATACTGGCCGCAGCCGTTGGACCTGTTCGGCCGTGAATGGAAGCTTCAGGGTGTCTATTGGTTCACCAGTGCCACGAGAAGGCTGGGGCGTGGGTGCCAGCGGGAAATCCACGTAGTTCAGGATTCCTGGGCTCAGGTGACAAAAGCCATCCAGTTCCATTCCAGTTATCAAAGAATCTGCCACGGTCGCGTCGGTCTCTGCCAATCCGGGCTGCTCCGGCTGTTGCTCGTGGTTATGGTGTAGAGAAATACCCTGCTGACCAGCTGCATAGGTCAAGGGTTGCGCGGCTTCCAGAAACTCTTGATCAGGCATTATATGCCACGGTAGATTGGAGATAGTGTCGGATTGCTGTCGGGGGAGGCTTTCATCCACGCCTCTGCCATGCGTTTCGTCCCATATGTTTGAAATAGAACGTGCCTGCTCTGCGGCGGGTGGAGGATGTCCTTCGCTGACCCTGAAGGCGGGTCGGCCGTTCCCCAGCAGCTCGGGATGGTGTGTTTGAATATGCCGAGCTAGAACATCGCTAGGAAAAAAATAAAAAATAAAACAAAACGTCAATGGACTTGTCCTGTCTGGAAAGCTGAGTCTGACGGACCTTCTGCTGTATTTGCGGTGGCACCTCTGGCACTTGAACGGCTTTTCTCCCGTGTCTGCATGGCGACAGTTTTAGATCCCTGGCACCCCGGGCGAAGATGTCTGCAAGCAAGGATACCTACGTGTTCGCTGGTGTCGTTTGAGGTGCTCTTCTTTTGTGAAGGTCCGGTCGCAATATGCGCAGTGTCTTTCCTTGGGGCGCGGGCGGCGATCGTGGGCAGGCATATCCGAGTCTGACTTAATGAATCATGGCTGTGGCTGCATTTGAGTGTCCGACGACAACTTCAGCTTGGATCCAGGAAGCAAAGACGGCTGAAGAAAAGACGGCTGAAGAAAACACGACTGAAGCAAAGACGACTGAAGAAAAGACGACTGGACTGGACGTCGTGGACTCGTGGCTGAATGCATTGCCGAGGTCACCTGATGCCCCGCGGTATTGGGATACATGCCAACCGATGAGAACAGAAGATTGCTCATATTATGCATGAGTAAATAATTCTATGAAGTGTATCAGGTACCGATGGTACAGCGTACAAGCTTGGCCACGTTACAACCCTTCCCATCCAATTAAGTACGTGCATAGTCTACCAGGCTGTGTGAAGATACAGCTTGGCTCCCATACATATTCTCCAGCTTCTCCAGCTTCTCCAGCTTCTCCAGCTTCTCCAGCTCTCCAGTTCTCCAGTTCTTCAGCTTCTGGTGGCACAAAGTGCCAGAGGTGACCCCAGATTCAAAACGCTTTGTTCTGGTGGATGACTCCCCACTGGGGCAGATGAACGGCCCCAGTGGGGAATTGCCGGATGCAGCACCGCGAGTCAATACAGATGTAAGCATGGGGGCCTGGAAATCCACACAGGCAAGATACCAAGCTCCAAGGGGCAAGATACCCACAGTCCCAGTTCTTACCTGCTATGCTGTCTATGGGGTTGGTGCAGCACTCGTCATGGCTTCTGTTGGCCCCAAGGCTCACTAAATACATAAGGCGCCAACGTAAGAACAAATTGAGATTTTGTATACTTGAACACGTTGATAACCTGGATACTCTGCCCATTTGTCCACAGCCAAACCATGTCACACCCAATCCCCAAGGTCGCCTTCGTTACAGGGTGCAATGGCGTCAGTGGTAATGCTATTGTCGAGCACTTGATCCGTCAGCCAACAAAAGAGTGGTGAGAGCCTACCTACTACCGCAATACATGCCGCGATTGTCCTGACTTGTCCGTCTCAGGTCCCGTATCATAGTCACGTCTAGGAGCCCACTGAAGAACTACTGGCAAGACCTGAAGAACTACTGGCAAGACCCTCGCATCGACTTTGTGGCCATTGACTTCCTGGCGGACTTGGAAGACATCATCCAGAGGATGACCGGCCTGTGCGAGGACGTCACTCATACCTACTTTACCTCGTACGCACATACCGACGACTTCACGAGACTCAAGGACTTGAACGCGCCACTATTTGAGAACTTTCTGACTGCCCTTGATCAAGTCGCTGGGTCGTCATTGCAGCGGGTCTGCCTGCAAACCGGTGGGAAGGTAAGGACCCCTGCTCCTTGTGTCATATGGAGATATACGTGAGCTAAGACACAGACGGTCATAATGACAGAATTACGGAGTCCACCTGGGCCCAGTTGCGGTCCCGACATATGAGGAGATGCCTCGATATGAAGACCACGGATTGAACTTCTATTATTTGCAGGAAGACTTCATGTTCAGGCTGCACGCTCAGCGCAGCTGGTCGTGGAACGTCATACGCCCCAACGGCATTGTTGGCTTTACACCGGCCAGTGAGTGAATACATTCTAAAACCCTTGGGATAAAATAGTGTCCACGAGATATGGCTGACCATGGCCCACACTGCGCCTATATGTAGAGAACGGAATGTCCGAGGCCATCACACTGGCCCTGTACATTCTGATATGCAGGGAGCTGGGCAAAATCCCCAAGTTCCCTGGAAACAAGTATTTCTATGAGGCGGTCGATGACAGCTCGTTTGCCGGTGGCATTGCCGACATGAGCATCTGGGCGACGACGAACGACCACACGAAGAACGAAGCATTCAATCATGCGAATGGAGACAACTACGTCTGGAAATACTTCTTCCGCAAGGTCGGACGGTATTTCGACCTTGAAGTACGTTTTACTAATAGTTCCTCAAGCCCAAGACACTTCAAGTGAGGAGAGAGGGCTAACAGAAGGACCATCAGATACCCGAACAGACGGAATGGCTCGAGCATGGCGATGGCGAAGGGATGGTACACAGCTTCCGCATGGGCGAATGGGCTAAGGACAAGAGGGCTGTCTGGGAGAGAATATGCGACAAGTATGGTGGCTCAAAGGAGGCGTTTGACTGGGGCACTTGGGCGTTCTTTGACTGGTCTGTTGGCAAGGCCTGGCCGACTATCTCGTCCATCAACAAGGCCCGCAGGATGGGCTGGAAGAGGCAGGATGACACGTATCAGACTTACATCAACACCTTCAAGTCGTTTGAGAACGCTGGAGTTTTGCCCCCGAACTGTGCGCTTCACCGGGGTAAGAATGGCACGGTGAATGGCAAATGAGATGCGATGGAACATGGGCTATCAGATATTTCGTACCTGTTGAAATCATGGCCTAGCCTTTAGACGCCTGGCATTGTTTCCAGAAATGAAATAATTTGGTTTTATGCATACTACTTTTGAAGTTACTGTCTGGGGAATGCCTCCGGTCTATCTTGTACTGTCTTTTGTAGAATCCCCTGTGTTCGAGTTCATCCCCAACGTCGTCATTCCGTGAATATCTCGATTCCTTAGACTTTGCTAGTGACTGATGTTGAATAACACCTGCCTCTACTCTGCCGGGTCCTAGTAAAATATCGTCTTTTTGGCAGCAGCTAATAATGTATTGCCATGTGCTACCATCAGCTACAATACCGCAGAGGTTATCCGAAGGATTCCTGTGATATATTTGGAGAATTGTTTTTGCTGACCTGCTATTTTAATTATTGATTATGTATTTGCATGCTTCCTGCATGCTTCCTGATGATCATCGAGCACCAGGCCCTCCATCCTGCAGTGTAAGCCGAACGCCTAGATCTATGCTCTTGGCTTGTCAGCCAAATCTGACCGCAACATGTGGCTTGGACGCACCGGTTGAATGGAATAGTGGGTATGTGGCAGATCCTAGGGGCCGGAATACGCGCCAGCCCAAGTAATGGACGTCAGCAGGGAACAAGCAAAGGAAGCTTGACCGAGGGAGTTTGTCAGACTCAGAGCAGGACGCCCGTACATGGTCATGGATGCTCACTTTTTGAGTCCTCGGTAAGACTATACGCCCTCCGCGCATCTCGATAAAGCCAATAAGTATTAAAACACCATGATGAATGGCATCACTGCGTATCGATGCTATTATCCAAGTCATCGAAGCCCGAATCAACTCTGAGCCAAGGGATCTGGATGCAATCTTATCCATGCTTACTGTACCTAGCCTCTATCTTCTTAGCCCCAACAAAGACCGGCGTCATGGACCCCACGAGGATCACTATGCCCAGACATCACCAACTCCAACTCCGGGGAAGGAAACTATACCGACAATCAACGAGATACCAGCGGAGCTGGCCACAGCGTTGGCAGCATCCATGCCTGATGTACAACCCAAAACCAGGTACCTAGCATTCAAACTGCTCGGTGTGGAGATGAGCGCATCACTGGGGCCAATTTTATCACACCAGAACCGACAGAATGAGTTGTTTCTGTGGCTTACTATGGAGTTTACCTGGCGCCCCAGTTCCTGATGCCGACCCCGGAGACCCCGGAATCTGCGCTCTTATGATCTTAGCATAGTAGCCATCTCCAGTGATGACGCCCAGTATCTGTGTCTTTGCCGTAGCCAAACGCCTTACGTTCGCCCCTGGCACATGTTAAAGGTGCCTTGAATGAGCGGGCTTAATATATTTCTCTGCCATATCACACAACGACTTTGGCAGGCGATACTGGCGTGTCACCAGGAGTCCGTGGAAACGAGGGGACCACAGCTTGTGCTAGTCCTGCTTGGCAGATGGTTTCAAGTACGTACTCACCCACTCCGTACAGCATTGGCACCCGACAAGCACAGCGGATGGATACCATAGAATTCCTGATTCCGAGACCGGAACGGGCCCACTGGCTGCTCTGTATAGCAGGGTACCTGGGTAGTGCGCCTATGTACAGAATCGCTGCCATAAGCCAATATCCGGGGACCTCCAATAGTCTCCACACTGCCCTTTTTGACATCACTGTAGTAAAACGTAGAAGTAATACTTCATTGTTGGTTTGCCTTCAAACCCCTAATAGTAGGAATAAAAGGGCCTTCAGTACCCGCTCAAAGGACTGAAAGAAACAAGAATCAATCTCACAAGCTCTTCTACCTTCACCATCCAAAGCCACTACAACCGTCAACATGAAGCTTTTCGCCGCTATCTCTACCATGATCTTTGCCCTTACTGCCGTTACAGTCGCCGCGCCCGACTTTGAGCCCCAGGCTAGAGGCTGGTGTGATGGCGCTCCTCCTGGCCATGTTCTCTGCAACGGAGCCTGCCGTGACCCTGATGATTGCTAAGTCTACATTTCCATAACGTGTGTTTATTAAACCATTACTCACGCCGGTTATACTCCAACGGCAATACTTCACTTTGTCGTGAGTGGATTGCTAACCCAAATACCCAGGGCTTCTTGAAACGATGGGGCTCTGTGCAGCCATTCCGATACATGATATGATAAATTTGATGGTTTAACGAAGCGCTTCCTGTCCTGCGTTGGTATAGGTTCTTCCTGCTTACTTGGGTTTACCTGTGCCGCTATATAAATTATAAAGGCAGTCTGCGTTTTAGATCAGCGATTTATGTAGCTTATTGTCTGTGAGGGTTATTCCAGTTATCCAATAAATTATGCTATCGTGAACCCACCTATCAACAATCAAGTTTTCCAACATAGTGCCAGCCTCTTCCGGTTGTCAAGCAACGTATGAGAAATGCATCTACCCCAAAAGCTGGAACATGAGCCAGTGCCTTTCCTAATACACGTGCAAATAGCGGAAAAGAACTTCTTCAGCAATCAACTCCTTGCTCAGAGCCGGTTCTCACATGTTACTCTAGTACACAGTACTGGAGCGGCACCTATCTCTTAAGATTGTATATACAGAGTAAATCGATTCTTAATATCAAAGAGGTTTAATGAATCTTAGTGAACAGCGCATGCATGCCTGGCCATCCAGGTCAATATTTGCCCACGTAGCAGTGCCGAGGAAAGCCTTATCGTCTGCACCGTTCAAGGTTAGATTGGATATCCAAGTGACTGCAGAGGACTGGAACTTCGCCTCCTTGCTTGCTTATTTGCACAACACCCTATAAGGGCAACTTTATAAGCTCAGCATGATTCAGATGTAAAACCCTGGACTGGGTCTCTTTCAGGACAGCTGCGGTAGCGGCCGAGGTGTCGATTCTATACGGTGGAATACAGCTAAATAGAATTAGCAGAGCGGTTCTCCTTGTACAAATACCGAATTCCATGTTACCTTTCATCGTGTAGGCACCATATCACTTGAGACGGGCTCTCAAGCCACTGTATCTCCTTCACTGCGAACTCGGCCGCGGACCCATCAAATGGTTTCCCATTCAGATTTGCTCGACCGGCAATGCCTAGAATGGCCACTTCTGGCTTGGGCTTCAGGTCTTTCAGGATACTCTCATAACCTCCAAGATGCGCACTCCAAAGCAATGCCTTGTCACCAATGAGAAAGTTGAACATTAACTGTCCTCCATCACAATGCGAGAATACATTGCGTTTGCGATCTTTGACGTACTCGATAAAGGAGCGTTGGCCCACAGATTGCCTTTCGACTGGAACAAGCTCATCTAGCCGTAAAAGCCCATACTTCATACCGAGTGTGATATCCAAAGTGCAGGTAAAGGGGGTTGCTGCACCGGTGTATACGGTTCCAGTATCAATAATCTCTGGGTGCCCCTGCGGCATCAGACAGTGTAGCGAAGGCCAGACTTCGACGGATAGCGCAGCCAGGGGATGAATAGGAAAATTAGGGGCCCCAGGAACACCCGGTGCCCTCAGAGCTGCGTTTTCCTTGGCTTCGTTTCGGACTTCACGCGTGAAAAGCGGAATCCGCTCACCACCTGAGACGGGAAGCAGCTGGTCTTCGGGAACGCCTGCCTGTCTGAGGCAGTTGATTGCTTCGCCGTTGGCTATTACCGTTGCACCGGTATTGATTGCGATGCGATCTGCTCCAGGAAGGCTTGGTATGGTTAGGGTATGGCAGATTTGGCTCTGCATAGGTTGGTTGTGCAGACGTACTGATCGAAATGTGCGTGAGATATAAATATATAATCCACATCTGCCACCTCCTCGACTGCCAGGTATACTGGCAGCACTGTGGGCCTATCTAGCCAGGTATCTAGGAAGATCGTGACTCCCCTAGTCCGGAGACGAAAGGTCGTCGCCCCTTTTCCAAGTCAGCCGATGGAGGGCAGATACCAGCAACCTCAACTGACCAAACCATTCAACGGTAGTTTCCTCCATTGTATACCGACTCTTGGTATCGGGTCCACTGCGTGCACGACACGGAGTTATCAACTTATGCGTGGCAAAGTGGGCAACCTCGAGGACGGAAACCCAATTCAAAGAATGATAGAGCTTGCCCAGGACTAGCAAAGGCACATTTCCTAGGAGAGCATCCCCAATGTTGGCAGTGATCGCACTGTATTTACCCGGCTCCTATTCCCCGCCGGCAACTCTTTTTCGTCTCCACACTTTGTCTTCCTTATTCCGACGTCCTCATCCCGACCAAGCTGCGGCCAATCGGAATCGCCGGGCTATGCGGTTTGTTATGGTTATTCTAGCTGCCGAAGTACGGTAGATGCTAGCCCCCCAGCTCTTGTCTAAAGAAAAGCAACAAAAGAGCCTGTCAGGCAACAACAATCATCCATCGCAGAGTTGGTCCAAACATGGTGGAATCGCATATGAGCCCTTCGCGCGGGGAGCGGCAGCTAATTGAAAAGTCCAACGCAGGCGTCTCTGCAGAGAGCCCGGCAGAGCAAAATGATCCAACGCTATCAGACTTCCCCGAGGGCGGGCTACAGGCATGGACCGTGGTCTTTGGAGCCTGGTGTGCGTTGTTTTGTACATTTGGCCTCGTCACCTGTATAGGCGTGTTCCTGGAGTACTACACAGACGGGCCACTGGCAACCTACAGTGCCAGCAGCGTTAGTTGGATCACAAGCGTTCAAGTCTTTCTCCAGGTTGGTAGCTCGATATTGGTGAGTTACCTGAAACATTATCATTTCGCGTATATCATTTATTATATCAAGATACTAAACCAGGACAGTGGGGCCGCTTGTACGATTCATATGGGCCTAGATGGCTGCTTCTCCTTGGAACTCCCGTCTACTGCTTCGGCTTAATGATGACCTCTCTGTCGATGCGATATTATCAAATCTTTCTTTCCCAAGCTATTATAAGCTCCCTTGGTTCGGGGGCCGTCTTCAATGCTAGCCTGACCTCCACCACCACATGGTTCTACAAAAGGCGCGGCACCGTGTTCGGTATCGTGAACTCCGGATCATCGCTCGCCGGCGTCGTCCTGCCGATTATGCTGAGTCGGCTGTTCAAATCAATCGGGTTTCCCTGGACGCTCCGAGTGCTTGGATTCATGTTCTTGGCTCTGTGTGGTTTTGCATGTGCGACTGTCAAGACTCGATTGCCACCTACTCGGCGTCCAATATCTGTGAAGGACTATATCCGGCCTCTGAGGGAGCTGCGAATGGTCCTGACTGTTCTCGGCGGATTTCTTTACTTCTGGGGCATGTTCCTCCCCTTGAACTATATCATCATCCAGGCACAAGCAACTGGGATATTGCCAGCGGTTGTCCCTTACCTCCTACCGATCATCAATGCAGCCAGTCTCATCGGACGGCTGATTTCGGGGGTTGCTGCTGACAGGGTTGGACGGTTCAACTGCATCATTGCCATCACGGCAATGTCAGGAATAGTGACATTGGCCCTTTGGATCCCGGGCAGCACGAGCACGGCAGCCGTGATAACATACGCAGTATTTTTCGGCTTCGGGTCCGGTGGCTATGTGACCCTGTTTCCATCATGCGTGACCCAGATCAGTGAGTATGAGGAAATTGGCACGCGGCTTGGGATTGCGCAACTGACCAACGCGTTCGGTGCTTTGACTGGTTCCCCACTGGGCGGCGCCTTGATCCGTAGTCAAGACAGTAGCACAGACTTTCTTGGACTTCAAATATTTTGTGGCGTTACTATGATTAGTTCTGCTGTAGCATTCGGAGCGGCGCGGTATTCGCAGGTAGGATTCAGAGTGGCCAGGGTCTGATGTATAAACCAAGGTCGTGTCTTGAGCATACCAGCAACACATGAGTCATGACGCCTAATGAGGCAGAGATCTAAGTGTAGTTTGGGTTACTCTGTATGCTATGTTTCAAGCACATCGAATGAAGGGAGGGACGCTCCTTTATGTCAATTTGCATTTATATAGTATAGAGAGCGACATCAAAGTCTTAATATGGATATTCCCTTACTTGCAATAGCTGTGATATGTTTAACTCAGGAACCAAGGTGTCTCTCAAGCTTTACTATCATGGAAGCTCAGGAGCATCATCGTTTGGCTTCCACCCAAACCACCTCATAACGCTCATGACACTGCTAACAACTGTGAGAACAAGACGAAGGCCAGTAATAATAGCTCTCCCTTTGAAATTATCCAAGTTAGGTAACTGAACGGGCTGTCAGCATTGTACTTTGTTAGGCCAACGCAGGATCGTACCACTTGTGCGGAGCTTTTCTCAACCCAGGCGAATGCTCTCGGTATCATGGCTCTCTCGTACAGATCCAATTGGACGCGAACATCATCGTCGGTCAAACAGCCTGTCAAATTCCTCTGCCTGGCAAGCTCTAGGAGAGGGCCAAGAGCATCAGCCGTATCATGGATTGCTTGATTCGCACCCATTCCCCTTGAAGGGAGCATTGGGTGTATGGCATCTCCGATAAGCCACACTCGGGGGTTTGCGATGCTCTGATCAGGATTAGCCACCTTGGCTGACAGGAGTCTCTGTCGCCAGTCCACTGGAGTGCTTTTAGCGTATCGCCATGGGACGCTTTCAATGGCGTCAGAGTCCAACGCGTCAACCAGACTGAGGAAATCTGGATGGTATCTCGCCTTCGTAAGAACCTCTCGCAGAAACGCCTTCTTGTCCGGTAGAGCAGCGGCCTCGATGGAGGAAGGCCCTTCGGTCCAGGCAACCCCGACCATCAAAAAGGCTTGCTCCTCATCGTAGTCACTGGGCTTTTCCAGGCCGCTCAGGTCATTTGAGGGGAAAGAGTTTGGAGACTGCGTTAGGCTGTCTGGCAGGTAGGCTGCCGCAAAAAGCCTCGCACTCGCGGTGGTAGTGGCCATCGTTCCTTTGTCCACCATAGGCCGCGGAAGAGTGCGCAGGACGCTCCATGGGAGGTGACATTTTCCAAGGAATGCCCCAGTCCCGAGCGAGATGTCTTCAAGGATATTGTCACAGCCAAGCTGTTTGTTGGCACGGCTACTGCTCCCTTCAGCAGAAAGCAGGATGTCGCATTGCTCGCTAGATCCATCCTCGAAATGGGCCCTAATCCTTCTTTCACTTGGTGAATGGCCTTCGATCACTTCGAACCGCACATATTTCTTGCCGTATTGTATGATGTTTCTCTCGCGAAGAGGGGCCTGGAGGAAATTGCGAAGTCGAGCACGCGCAATCGGAGCGCTCTTCGTATAGGCTGGGAATTTGCCCAGGTCCAGCAAGAGCTGCATGTCCTTGTCATATATTGCCGGCGCAGAGGATACAACGCCACCAGATCGACCAAAGCACAGGATCAAGTCACGGTACTGTTTGTCCGTCAGACAGGCGCGGAATCCTACAAGAGCGTGCGCTCCAAGACGAATCTGGTACCCATCCCGGTTTGAAGCTTGCTCGTCGCGCTCGAAAACCGAGACATCAAACAAGTCGTTGGCTTTGTTAACGAGCCCATTAGCCAAGCAAGCACCCGCGAGGCCGCCACCAACTATGATTACCTTCAGCTTAGCCATCTGCTTCTGTGGAACCAAAAGTAGACGAAGAACGGGCGTTGCGCTGACTTTAGAGAAGCCAAAGGGAACCACAGAAGTACACTCTCGTGACCATTTCCCGCCCGATAGCACAGACCTCGCTCTGCTGCGGTGATTACGGGGGATGTACTGTAGTTTGCAAGTCCATCTCTACCCCTGGCACCGCCGGCTCCAACCATACAGGTGTGTATTGTACCGGGTACACAATACCGGGATACAAGGGCTCCGCATTTGATACGTAGTCCGGCTCATCCGATTGGCTGCAGTGGGTGCAGGGGCCTCCGAGTGTGGGCTCCCGGTTTCGTGTCGTAACAGGAGGCCGTCGGAGATTAGCCGGGGTTAATCTGGGAATCAATTTGTGGTAGCTTGTTTGAGAGAACTACTCTCTGGGAGAAACTACAGGCTTTATAATATTGCTGAATACATGCAGAATAACATTGAGGGCTGCCATCTCCAGTAATTCGCACCCTTCAACGACTCACCGCAAACCTTTGGGTCTGCTTGCGGACTTGTCTGCTAAAGAAATACACGAAGATGCCGATAAACATCAGCGCGCCCATAATACCATCATATATATTGAAAGCCCCTTCATAGCCCGCCTTATTGACAAATGCAATAGCCCCGTAGGAAATACCAAATCCGATGAATCCACGGCAAGAGCATATCAGTACAAGAGCAGCCTCAACTCGCTCGGGATACCTATTATATATAAATCAGCAACAACCAACACCACGCAGCATGCATCAATGTATACTTACGCATCCATACAACAGACAAAAGAAGAAACAACAATGCCAACAAAACCAAAGTACTCAAAATTGAGAGTTCCCGCGATTCCTACCCAAGTCCAGTCTTGGGGCCGTGGGCCGTTGTGCCGTAGATTATGGTAGATATCAGGATTGCAACAGTGGGAAGGATTGGCCGGTACCCTACCCGTTATCGAAATACCGTTCGACCATAAAAACCACTAGCGGCATTAGGCCGTCTTTCTATTTGCATTATATGCCAACACCCGTGGGAGGGCGAAGAACGTCGGCATACAATATGACCTCGTCCTGCCTGTTATATGCCAAGACATAGCCAGTACAGGTCCGCAATTTCCCCGGCGACGCAGCCGCAAGCCAATCGGGTTCGTGGGTTCAGGACGGCAGTGGAATCTCGGGACTACTCAGAATTGGCCCACAACGCCCGATTGGTGAGGACTCCTTCGGTACGGATATACCACAGCAGACCATGGCTGCTTCACCAACCTGTGACCCTGACGTGAAAAAAATAAAATAAAAATTAACTCTGACTTTACAGATCAGTCTTTAAGACCCAACTTTCCTTATTGATTTGCCCACAATGCCCATTGGAGTAGCGTTGCTGGGGGCTGGTGTCTTTGCAAAGAGAGGTGCGCATCGTGCCTCATACATGAAGAGTGCCTCAAGAGTCTGATTGACAACTACAGAACACCTCCCGGCCATTAAATCATGTCCATTGTTGAGATTGAAGGCCGTTTACTCAAGATCCCAGGCCTCAGCAGAGAGCCTAGTGGCTGCAGCTGGCGAGGACGTCGACAGTTACTTTGACTCGCCGACTAAGCCATCCCAGTCACTTGATGATCTGTTTCGACGTGATGATATTGCTGGCGTCATCATCGCTGTGGCTATTCCTGCCGCGCCCGACCTCATCGAGCGAGCACTGGCCGCGGGAAAGCATGTTCTGAGCGAAAAGCCCATTGCCCCAGACGTCAAGACTGCCCGCGAGTTAATAGACTATCACCATCGGCAGACCGACAAACTCCAGTGGGCCATTGGCGAGAATTTCCGATTCTGGGAATCTGTCGATAAGGCCGCGAGTACCCTCAAGAACATGCACGGAAGCCTGGTCACCTTCTCGGTCACTGCTTATACGTTCACCGACGCCGAAAACCCCTTTTATCATTCAGATTGGTAAGGTGACCCCAGCCGTGGATTGTGAGGTTCTTTTCCTTGGCTGATTAATTCCATCAAGGCGCCAGAAACCCGAACACCAGGGGGGTTATTTGCTGGACGGCGGCGTTCACTTCGTTGCAGTTCTCCGGACTTTGCTTGCTGCAGTTGGGGACAGTGTAAACTGCGTAGCTGCATACACCACGTCTTTGCAGAAGCATCTCCCTCCGGTCGACACTGTCCATGCCATCTTAAGAACCAGCAATGGACGCAGTGGCACGTACACGTCGTCTGTCCGAATCGAAGCCAAGCGTATGATGGAGTTCGAGATCGTGACCGACAAAGGCTCCGTGATATATCGCCCATTCCAGATGGAGATCATCACCAGGCAAAAGCTGGAAGGAAAGTGGGAAGAGCAATCGGAGCCGGCGCCGTTAATGTGGGGTGTGAAGGAAGAGGTCGCTGCGTTCGCAGAGGGTATTTGTACGGGGGAAATGGATTCCAGGCTGGCGCCCTCCGAGGCTCTTGAAGACTTGAGGATCGTGGAAGCCATGCTGAGGTCTGGTGGTGCACAAGGGCTGCCTGTGGATGTTGCTACAGACACCGCGTAGGCTGTAGTTTACAGTTATCTACCGTCAATGCAGACAGTCGATCAACCCTAAGGCGTCTCTTCTTCCCGCCCGAAGTGGACCGCACAGCCGCCAGTCTTGGTCGCTGGTTAGCCCCTGCCGCTGAGGTTCAACTGGGCGTCTTCGCTATCCCTCCCTCTATTCTTGTTGTTGTCGTTGTTGCTGTCATTGATTGTGTTCCCCAACCCTCGCAAACCATCCTGTTCGTTGCAGTTGCATGCCTTCATGCTCGGCAGCTTTTCCTCAGGACCGCTTCCCAAGCGGAAGCGCCTATCGTATGCCTGCAACTACTGCCGGGCCAAGAAGACACGCTGCGACGAGCAGTTCCCCAGCTGCCAGAACTGCCAACTAGCTGGTGTGCCGTGCGTCACGGTTGACAAGAGGTGCCCGAATGCCCCCGTCCAGCATCGCCGCAAAGATCTCCCCATCACCGGGCGATCTCTTGATATGGAAGCAACAGGCGTGACGGCGCTGGCGTCTCCAGAAACCACGGGCGTTAGTTGCTCCTCTTCCCAGATCACCCCTCCAGAGGTCGCGACGCTTTCACGCTCCGCCTCCCCAGTCGCAAGAGGCCCCAACGAGTGGTCCAACTGGGACACGAGACATCTCCCGGTGATTCCCACACGGCCTGGATCGAGCGTTGTCCAAATCTCAACACAGTGGCTCGATCTAGCCCTTTCTCGGTTGCGGGTTCCACGCTCAGATCATGTCCGTGCGAGCCTCCGTCCATGCCTGGCAAACCCAAATACTCCATGCGATTACGCGGTTGCGGCTGTAGAACCTGCTCTGCCGCCTCTCGACGAACTGCACACATTCGCCGAGCTGTTCCTCAAGGTCTATCATGTGGTATATCCATTTCTCGACCGTCAGAGGATGCTCCTACTCTTGAATGAAGTCCCCGACATACGCCATAACGGTGGAAGAATACGTAGAGATGGCAAGGCTTCTACACTATTGCTCCTCTATCTGATACCTATCCTGGGAGCTATGGCGAGCCCAACAGTGTCCGAGCAGCGTCTGAACACATATCTGGGTTACTGCCACTCACTTGTTGGTCACCTCATCCTCCAACCATCCATACAGTCGGTGCAAGCCCTCCTTCTTTTCTCCATGACCCTTCGTCTCCGCGACCAGTTATCGCAATCATGGGATGTGCTCGCACTCGCTATCTCCATGTCGAAAACACTGCGCCTTGCCGATTTGACTGCTGACCTACAAAGCAACCACGGAAGCAAGTCAGACAGTCATAAAGATTCCCTCCGTACATGGTGGGCCCTATATGTATTTGAAAAGTTCCTTGCCTTCGACTCTGGTCAAAATTGCAGCCTGGACGATCCAATATTATCGTCCATAGGACGGCAACCCCGAACAGAGGCCTGGGAACATGGGAACGCTCTGGACCTCCAAGATTACGAACACTACCTGACAAGCCTAGCCAATGTACTGCGCGAAATGCAACATCGCTCATGGCATACATGGCGGGCACAGAGTCTAGATACAACGAGCGAGGCGAATGCGCGGGCGAGCAAAATTCGTGCAGCAGGAGCAATCGACACATTGCTGTGGAAGTGGCGGGTCAGCCTGCCGCCTGAATACCAGTAAGCAAGCATTCTTTTGGTTGTTTTCATCTGCTCCGAGGCCTCGCTCTGCAGGGGGCTACCTGACACCCGCCATTTCTAGGGTTGGGACGCCTGGCTCGACCGATGTGCAGCTCACACCTCAGTGGGCATTTCTCTCCTTTTACTATCACCTAGCGTGCGTTCCTTTTTAGCTTTTGTGTGAACTGATTCTCCCGCTGATGTTAACCAGCATAATTGTATTATATCGAAACACTCTCCTGCTAGATTGGAACGAGGTAAAGGGCGAGGTCGATCGGTATGGCTCTGGGGAACCCTGGCATGTCCGGCTTCGCAACGGGCCCCAAATATGTCTCGAGGCGGCAAGGGACATGGTTAGTCTTCAGGTCACAGTGAGCGAAGCCGGCGAACCCAGCTTTCTCGCCCTCGGGACCTCACCGTTGGCGGCGGTATACGTCTTCGTTATCCAGATTCGACGTGAGCCAGGATCAATCCTGACCCGGACACATTCTGAGGTATGTCTGTGTCTGACATTCAGGATTCAGTGTAAATGTGGAATAGACTTGTTAGCTAAGCTGGAATCTAGCTCATGAAGGCGGCGATGGCGGTCTCCCAACAACGACATTCGTTCAACGGGGCCGGAAGCGCGTTGCATGGATCCCTTGAGGCATTGGAGCAGTATGTCGCCCAGCTCATAGGGGAGACGGCCAGTCGGCCTTCAGTCCAGGTCAACCCAGAATCTGTGGAGGTCAGCCATGACTCGATGCGCACGCGAGAGACATTACCAGATCCGCTGGAACCTCCATCGCTCACTTGGGGCTCGTTTGAAATGTTAACCTGGGATTGGAATGAACTTGTTCCGCAGGGCTAGATGAGTAATGTGGGGGGACGCAGGCTGTATATCAGCTATCAGGGGCTATTGTTGAAATAAACCGTCCCGTATGATTGTAAATTATCTTTCAGGTGAGGATTTCCTTCTCTCAAAGACTTCTTGTAACGTCCCATGGCCGGATTAAGGCTCCTTTCCGCGTAAACAAAGTTCAGGGCCGACAATCTCTTTAGAGGATGTCCCACCGTGCCATCTATACAGTTTCTGGGCATATTATAGCAGCGTAAGCGAAGACGCCAGGTTCCAAAAGTAGTTTTTGGGACCAGCGATCCGGCTCGGTTCGGTGCCACGGCACAGACTGGATCCATTCTCCGAGAACGCTTCCGGTATACTCTCTTGAACTTCTTTTTTTCTACCCCTACCCCAGTGGTTGAACTTTTGCTAGTATTATACCGAGCCCCGGGCAAGGATACCCCGAGATGCCACGAGCAATGTGCGGGAAGTTAGGTTGTTCCTGTTTTTCCTGTTTCTATAATCGAGAATTGAATGCCTCTACCTTAATTTCAATTAAGGCAGGAGGAAGAGCTAGGCAAAAAAAACAGTAACAGTAATCTAGACAGAGTAGTATCTATAGTGCTTATTATCTTGACTATATAGCATTATTATCTATATAGGCCTTCAATCTTCCAAACAACTCGCCGCCCTGACTGTCATCAAAGAGACATGCTCTCATTCTGACATTTTTTCATCGTGTTCTATTACGTCAGCGATAGGGCTCTCAGAAAGACCAAGGATCCTCCGGGCCTCCTCAATAGGTATGTTGTACGGCATCGTCTTCTCTTTTTTCACCGGATCACCACCCGCAGCAAAAATGACGTCCTGGAGCCATAATATTAGCTTATAACATTTATTCAAGGCATATCACATTAACGGGCTCTATTCATTGGCAGTACTCACAAGCTCCTCGAGACTCCTCTTTCTGGTCTCAACCAGGAAAAAGTAGATGATTGGTATGAAGCAGGCATTGAAGATGGCAAATATGATATACTAGACCAACATCAGGGTTATAATAGCGCCACAATGCACAAGGGAATTGACTTACCGTCTTCCAGCCGATATTCTGGAAAGCCGGTGGGATAATCATGACCACCACGAAGCAGAACAACCAGTTGGCAGCGCTCGCCACGGCATTGGCCTGCGCGCGGCATCGCAGAGGTGCAATCTCGGCGCTGTACAAAAACGGCCCCCCAACCCAGGCAAGGCCAAAGAAAGTATTAAAAAGAAACAGAAAACCGGCGGCTGTCAGTTGGCAGGTGCGCGAATCCGTGCTTTGAAGCCCAGCGATGATAGCAAAGCAACAGGACATGCCGGCCGTAGTCCACAGAAAGGCCCGGCGACGGCCAAGGCCTTCTATGAGCAACACGGCCAGAAGCGAGCATAGAGCGTACTCCAAGCCTCCCATGGCAGCGATGAGGTGTGATGTACCAGCGTCGAGGCTGAACGACTCTTGCAAAATCTTGTTGGCGTATGTTGAGACCAAGTTGATTCCGGAAATTTGCTGCGCGGCTTGCATGAAAGCACCGATGGCGACGCGATGGAATGTCTTGGTCTTTCCCATGTCCAGAAGTTCTCTATATGAGAACGGAGCGAGCTCAGCCTGAGCTTCAAATGAGGCGATAATCGAATCTCGTTCAAACACTAGGTCCGGGTGGTCGTCGGGCAGGCCTCGAAGCTGTGACAGGTTGTATATGCCCTGCAAACATTGCACTGTCAGAGAGGCACCTTCTAGAGAGGCACGGGTGCGAAAGGTTCATGATGACACACCTCTTCCACATGGCCATGTTTGATCAACCAGCGTGGCGACTCAGGAAGATAATTAATGAAGATGAAGACGATCAAGGCCGGGACAAGTTGGATGCCCACAGGTGTACGCCATTGAGCCTGACCCTTGACAAAGAAGAATCCATAGCTAACGAGCTGGCCGCAAGCAACGCCAAATGTCTGCAACCCTCCCTCAATCATGACTATAGATCATATCAGCCATCGGATACGAGAAGAAGAGCAAGAAAGATAGGCTCACCCCAGCGTCCGCGACTATGGGCTTTCGCGCATTCAGACTGCCATGACGGCACCGTAGCGACCTGCAACCCGAGCCCGATGCCGCTGATAACGCGACCCAAGACTAGCTGAGAAATGGCCCAGGCACTGGTCTGTAATATGCCGCCAACCAGCATAAAGAGCATACCGAGCCAGATGATCTGACGACGACCGAGGCGGTCGCCAAGGTCCAGGCAGGCAAGGGCGCCGACAAGAGCACCGAGTTCAAACGAGGCGATCACAATGCCCTGAACATCGGCGTTGTTCATTTCGGGAAAAACCGTTGTGAAAGTCTCCTCGGTAATGAGACCGCCCTGTATTACTTCTTAGACCAGATGTGTTGTCAGGAAAAGACTGGAGAATGGGACTGTACCATGACGCTCATGTCGTATCCGAAGAGCCAAAATGCACATGTTGCAATGCCGGCAATGAGAAAGTTGAGCTTTAGGCCCGACGTGCCCATGTGGTTTGTGTATCTGGTCAATGGGAAGATGGCCATCGTTGCAAAGTACAGAGCAAACGCAGTCTCGGTATTCTCTTGATTTGAGGTAAAAGCGCATCCTAGCACCACGGATCAAGTTTCATAACGATGAATCCAACTTGAATTTATAGCTGAGCGATAGCACAGTAAGCTATGGATTATATTTCAAAGACCCAGGGCTTGGAGAGTCATTGGGGTAAACCGCAGGCCCAGGACCGGGGGTGGGGATTCTAGACTGCAATTTCCCCGGAAGGTATCCAGCCCCGCGAAGCTTTCAGCAGTGGGCCCCAAGGGGATGGAAGTCGCGGAAGGCAGTGTTCCCCGAGAGCAGATCGTCGTCATTTAGCCGTTTACCAGGCGTCGTAGTTTTGGTTGGCTGTCCACGCTGGGCACCGCACGATTCGGCTCTTTCGGTTGTCCCACAGGCCCATATTGAGCTTAGTGCGCTCCCAGCGATTCCCCAAGGGCCTTCAGACCCAATACGATTGTGACAGCAAAGTGGAGACCGTGGGGGGAAATGACACTGTCCCCGGAAGGGAACCGAGTCCGATATGTCGCGGTCGAGAGATGGTGCATGGGTCGGTCGGTCGAGAGTCCCGAGAAAACATATAAAGTTTGCATATGCAATACAATGTACAGGAATGTGCTCTTGCCTTGGTTCCAGTACCTTGTCTGAATTTGCGCATTCCCCTAACCGTGATGCCTTCCACTCCAACCAAATCCCCAGCCAGCGCACTGTAAGTGTTCGATAGCAGACATAACGACTCTCAAGCCCGCTTCATTCCCCAACAGCATCTAACCTACCATGTGGCTGATCACCCGACAGTTCTCTGAAAGTCATCGGCCACAATGCGGGAACGTCGATGGATGGCGTCGACCTCGTTCATGTCCACTTCACCCAGGACAGTCCGACAACGCCGTTAAAGATGCAGCTCCTGCACTATGGGGAGTACCCGATGCCTAAAATGCTCAAGGCAAGGGTCATGAGGCTCATTAAGGAGAACACCACGACACCCGAGGAAATGGCCATAGTCAACATCCAGCTGGGCGAGGTCATTAGGGATGCCGTCCATTGGTTCGCCGAAAGGAACGAGTTCAGCCTGGCGACGGACGTCGACTTGATCGGTGGTCAGGGCCAGACGATCTGGCACCTACCGCTGCCGGAGCTCTTTGAGGGCAACCAAATCCGTGCCCATCTCGACATGGCTGAGATTGCCATCATAGCCGCCGGCACTGGCGTGACCTCGCTGGGCAACTTTCGCGTGTCAGACATGGCTCTGGGCCGGCAAGGCTGCCCGCTCTTCGCGGCGCTCGACTCGCTCCTCTTAAGCCACCCAACACTCAACCGTGCTGTGCAAAACATCGGGGGTATCGCAAACTTCTCGATCTTACCCCGAGGCGACGTCGAAGGGTGTTACGACTTCGATACGGGCCCTGGCAATATCTTTATCGACGCGGCCGTGCGGTACTTCACTGACGGTCAACAGGAATACGACAAGGATGGTGCCATGGGCAAGATTGGCAAGGTTGACCAGTCTGTCGTCGACAATGTGCTGCAAGGGCCATACTTTGTGCATGACGTGCCCAAAACCACTGGCCGAGAGACGTTCGGGGACCGGATGGCGGAAGATATCTGCGATGAGATGCTAGCCCGTAAGTTTGGCTCCTCCAGTCGGGACATGGATGTAATCTTTTTGGGCTGATAAAATGTGGTCTTGCAGGCGGAGCTACCCCAGAGGACTGTGTCGCCACCATAACTCGCATCACAGCCCAGTCGCTCGCCGATGCCTACGAACGCTGGGGTCCTCCAGGGGGCGTAGACGAGATCTACATGGGCGGCGGCGGATCCCATAACCCTAACATCATCAACTACCTGCAGCAGCGCCTGCCCAACACTCGCATAATCCCGATCTCTGAGATTTCAATCCCCGTTGGCGCAAAGGAAGCTCTTGGATTTGCGCTCCTGACGCTGGAGTGTTTTGTTGGACGACCTATGATTGTCCCCAAGAGGACCGAGTCGGACCGTGCGGGCCTGGTAGGCCAGATCCAACCGGGAAAGAATATGCATCGTATCCGACGGCATGTTGTCCAGGTGAGTGATATATATTCTATACAGCCGGGTAACCTGACACTGACATCGACGACAGTTTTGGGGAGACTTCCCGGAGGAGCAAGTGAAGAGCACAACAAAGATGATTCTTCTCCCTTCTCAGTGCGACATGTAGCATATTATTGTCGGATTTAGGCTTACTTGCCTACGTTACAATCATAGATACAATCATAGCTGCTCTCAGCCGGTGAAGGTTTCTTGTTCTCCCGCCAATACGGTAATTTACCGTCAATCTTAGATTTCAAGTAGTGCACCACTAGTAGTAGAGCAACAATAAAAATTAACACTCTCCGCTAGTGGGCCCCCGCCTTTCCAACTGCTTCGGCACGGACCCCGATGTAGGTGAATACTAGTGTAAAACCGTTTTGCAGATTCGCCCGGTAGGCCTCGGTACCGGTTTTCGATTCGTTTCAAGCCGGGCGCCAACTCAGGTATGACTTTGTCCCGCCTTCTTCGGACCAACCCAACCATCTATCTTTCTTTCTCCGGGGACCAGACACAAAGCTAGTTCGCACTAGGAAATAATGCACTGTCTAGGCTCTACTGCAGTGAATGGACTGATCTGTGCCCGTGATATTCATGGAACTGTGCCATCAGCACCCCACAATGCGGCCCCCCCGGGATTCCACGCCGAAACAAGTGCGAGGGCCGAGCTCGAGATCTAAGCTAGGTAAGCACGAGGGCATAGCATGCTACTGTCGTTCATAACTGGAGCGCTGATGCTCGAGTTAAGCCTGCGAGCAGTGTCGCAAGAGCCATGTCAAGTGCGATCAGGCGCGGCCCTGTGCTTTATGCAAGCGACGGGGAACCGAGTGTTCTCTTCTCCAGGAGGTTGTTTTTACCGCGCGTGAGTTCAAAGCACCCGCGGCTGGCCTGTTAGGAGAGTTTGTCTCCTCAGAGACAATAGAAGGTCCTGGTTAGCAACGCCCACCCCCTAACCGCAAAAAGATAACCACGAGTCTAACGATTACTGAACAATAGCGACCTTTGTGGACCAAACGCAAGAGGTCTCCAACCTATACCAGGTCGCAAGAGCGAACGAAGAGGCGTCGAGCGTCTCATCATACCAGCATCCGTCGCCATGGCCTGCACTCTCCCGCCAAGCGAGCCCCATCACGGATTCCACTGACGCGTTTTTTCTCTCGCGATACGTCGACTTTATCGGCCCACGCTTCGACATGTTCGACGGTGTGCTACGATACTTCTCAACAGTCGTACCGCAGCTCGCTCTGAGCGATAAACTTGTCCTCCTATCCTGTGTCGCCGTCGCAGCGCGCCAGTACACCCTCGTCAATGGCCACCAACGACACAATGACGAACAGGCCTTGACCTACTACAGCGTGGCTATCCATCTGCTGTCCGAGCGGCTACAGAATAGCCGGCCTGAACCTGTGGTATTTGCGAGCTGTCTGCTTATAGCTCACTGTGAGATGGTCGAGAGTAAGGCCACAGATTGGGACCTGCACCTGAAGGGGACGGGAGATCTTGTCAAGCTGCATGGTTGGCATGGAATGAGTGGCGGATTGGCACAGGCTGTACGTCTTATTCTTCACTCTGGGATTATGTTCACTAACTTGGATTTTCGTACGCAGTCATTCTGGATTTACTGCCGGATGATAATTCTTGCGTCTCTCTGTGCTGGCAAGCCGACAGCATTAGAACCGAAAGAATGGATCCCCGGGGGTGTATTCCCTGATCCGGCCACATGGACACTCGAGTCATGGCAAAAAAAGGTCGTTTTCCTGCTGGGGGTGGTTCAGAATTTTTGGAGTTGTACCCGCGATATCGAGTACAACGACGAACACGCAGTGCAACTTCATGTTGCCAGATGGAAGCAGCTTGAAGCTGATCTGATACATCACCAAGGCCGAGCGCCAGCTGTGGCCTCACCACTCAGTATTTTACCTCCGAACGGAGAGGACAATCCCTTCCAAGGCGTGCGTTACTTGAATGGCACTGTGTCCGCAGCATGGCAAATGCTGCACACTGCATTTCTCATTCTCACCATTTGCAAGCCTTGCTCGCGGGCGAGTCGGCTCTCGCTCCTCTCCAGCCCCGATATAACACAGCGAGCACAGACATACACCCGCCAGATTGTCGGCAACACGCTGACAAATCGCTGTTCTATCGCATGGACGAACGCCGTCCAACTCCTTACAATTGCGGGTCAGTGCCTCGTGGCCGAGCCCGAGCGCAATGCATGCATCCGCGCCCTGCAAGAGATCCAGGACCAAACGGGCTGGGACACGAGGGCCAGCGTCAACAGACTGAACGCAGCGTGGGTAAATAGTTGGAGGCATGAGTCCTCGAGGACGCATTCTGCGGTCCCGCATGTATATGCTGGAAAGCTGTTGTATCATGTTTGGCTTGGTGATGAGACAAGTCTAGCCTAAATTATGTGGGCTTGGTCATGGCAGTCGAGTTGAAATACGTATTCCCTAGAGATCAAGGGGTCGGTCCCCCAACCGGCAGTGGAAGGGCATTTGTGCATAGCTGTCCATGCTAGGAACTGGAGAGAATGAGCTTCCTACTGGAATTTCTTGACCAGAGACTGTATACGCACGGAACATGGGACGAGTGAAGTAGCAATCCTGAGACATAAGACCGCCTCACGGCGACAGCAGACAGGGCCATGAGTAGATTAAACAAGAAGAAGAAATCGCTAAAAATGCTAGATTGGAATGAAACTATTGCTTGGCCTTTATATGCGAGTAATTGATGCCACAAGTAGGTAGACAGTGCACTGCTAAGGCTTACCGTAGGTGTAGGCCCTGTCGATAACCATCTCCTTGACCGTCTGCAACTGAGGTTGACCTTTCCCGAATTCCACTGCCATCGCCATGACCTCTCTCCACCGTAGCCCCGGCGCAATCTTGCCCGAGATGGTGTTGGGCGTCAACGTGTCACTGTTAATGGGAACCAGGGCGGCACGGCCGAGAATAGCCTCAAGGGCCTGCTGAGCGAACGAGACAGCCTCCTTGGCGTCCGAAGGAACACCCGTTTCATCAAGCTTGAGAACTTTGGAATTCGGCAGCTGCTCCTTGAGGTAGCTGATGATGTTGGGGTTGCGGGCACCGCCACCGCACATGTACACACCGGCGATCTTGTCGATATCAATGTTGAATTTGGGGAAGAAAGTGCGGTACTGCTTGACGATATTTTGGGCCGTAATGCGAGTGATGGTTGCGACAGTGTCGTACTTACTCATGCCCCGAGCCAAGCAATCGTCAAGGATTTCCTGGGCTTCGTTGTCCCCGAAGGTCTCACGACCCGTTGTCTTGGGAGGCAAGTGGTTACAGTATTTATTGTGGTCGAGGAACATGTCGACAACAGCCTGGTTGACTTTACCCCGGGCACCCCACTCACCATCGCAGTCATACTCCATCTCGCCGTTGGTGAAGTAGCGCATCGCAGCGTCGATGAACATGTTGCCTGGGCCGCAGTCCCAGTCGACCATAGCGTCGACACCACCCTGGCTGTCGGGTGGAATGATACAGAGGTTGGCGATCCCGCCGATATTCTGGCAGACGCGCCATTCAGTAGGGTGGTGAAGAAGGAGACCATCAATCAGGGCGACAAGAGGCGCACCCTGGCGGCCGACCGCCTGTTCGGCCATCCGGAAGTCGGTGACTGTAGTGATGCCGGTCAAGCCGCTGATGACAGTTCCTTCACCAAGGCACAAGGCGGAGCGGGTTTCGCCCTCCTCGGGCATGGACAGAAGCCAGAAAGTCTGACCATGGGACCCGATGAGGTCGATGCTGTTAATGGGGATATTGTGCTTCCCACAAAAGACCTTCACCGTCTCGCCAAACATGTTGCCGAGCTGCACGTTCAGCTGCGACACGAGGGAGGGGGTGGTTTTCGTTTCGCGGAGCGTGGTGAGGACGGACTTCTTGATGGACTGAGGAATGGGGATCTCATCGTACTGTACAAGGGCGGTTTGTCAGCTCCATTCAAAATGGAAATACACAACAACACTAGAGAATTGCCGTACCTTGAGGATTTCCATGTGTAAAGCAGCATCTGGAGAAACCTGCTGATATCGAACAAGCGCGCAGTCGATGCCGTCCATGGCCGTACCGCTGTTCATTCCCAGGACCGTGATGTCGAGGGTGCCATCTGCGACACAACGGCGAGGGTTGTTGACCTGAGCAGAGCCATTGGGCTGAGGACATTCAACTGAAGTAACCATTTTTGTCCTTTGTATATACAGGATAGTAACTAGAAGCTTGGGTTTCCAACAGTAATTCACAGCAGCGAAGAACCGGTTCATATACCTTTGGGAACCAACCCGGTTTCCTGGCGGGCACCCAAAAAGAACACTCTACCCCTCATATTCCAAAATCGTGCGGCCATTCCACGAGAAACCGCTGAGAATTGAGGATTCGGGATGCGCCTGAGCTCCATGACGATTCTGAGGCCGAAGTGGGTACCGGAATTGCCTAATTGGGAATCTTCGAGACGAGGTGCCCAGACGGTCAAATCCCGTCCCCCCCGGGATTGCGAAACTGTGGGAACCATTCAGCCGTGAGTCTCGAGCCGTTTATGCGACTGGGACGCCCCACCTTACTAGATCGCGGCGGCAGCTCTGGGTTCCCCCTCTTTCATGGATTGGAGCGAGCGAATCCCGAGGTCGGCAGCTTTCTTGTTAACGAGTAATGGCTAATACTTAAGGTGTTCCGTGAGTCTGCTGTCATTGGTACCTTAGATTTTGAGGCCTCGACCGTGTATAGTCAGATCTATCAGAGTTGCATTATCATGTCGCCCGCCGCCATGAACATTAAAGAAGTTCGTGCAGTTTGGACGTCAGAAAAGGGGTCAATGGCTAAACAGACGGCCGAGAGCCGATGGCCCAAAATCATCCAGGGCACCATCGACGACCTTGGCAAAGCAGCAGCCGCGGAGGATGTTGACGAGCAGAAGAGAGCGGAGGGCACCGCCATTCAGATTGTCCTCAAAGGCATCAAGACAGGAATTGAACAGGACAAGCCTCTCACGTACGTACTTCTCCAACAACCGAAAACCCAGGGACTCACGGCGCGTCAGACCACTTCGAGACGACGGCAAACTCGATATTCAAGAATGGAACAAGCAGCTGGCTGCAATTGGGGAGTGCAGTTGGACAAACTGCCCTTGGCTCTTTGGAGAGTGCTACATGTACCGGTACGACTGTCGCTGCAAAGATCAGACCATTGAATTCCGCTAAAAATCCCTCCAGAAGCATCCAGCGGATCCTGAACTCCTCGAAAAAGTGGCAAAACTACGATGTGTTCAAGCGCCAGAAAGACTCTACCTTTATCAAGTCGAGGGCCGCCGTCGAGGAGCTCGCTTGCCGTTATCTGCAGATCGCTGCCGACACTCGACTGGCCCAAAACGAGAGCAAAGAAGAGGCCAAGAGACTGCTGTATATTGAGATGACGGAGATGGCCCTGTGGGGAAACGCCACAGACCTGTCACTCCTCGCTAACCGCACCCTGGAAGACTTGCAAAGCCTGCAGGGCCGTGCCGCCATTCAGAAGAGCCAGCGGAATATCGTCGACAATGACACTAACGACGTCTGGACCTATCTTCAGCGGACTGCCGGTCAACCCAGTCGCCGTATTGATATTATCCTCGACAACGCTGGCTTCGAGCTTTATACTGACGTGCTGTATGCTGCTTATCTTTTGGACGCAGGCATTGCCACCTCGGTCAAACTGCATACCAAGGAGTTTCCGTGGTTCGTCAGCGATGTCACTCCCCCGGATGTCGAATCGCTGTTCTACCACCTTGATTCCTCCGACTGCTTCCCATGTCGTGAGTATCTCGACCAACTCACCCCCAGACTTCGCAAGTTCTTCCAGTCGGGCGCCATCACGACGACCAGCGATCCCTTCTGGACAACGCCGTTCTCGTTCCACGAGATGCCATCCAGAGCACCCGCGCTCTTCAACGAGCTCCAGAGCAGCTATTTGGTTGTCTTCAAGGGCGACCTCAACTACCGCAAATTGACCAGGGATGGGTTGTGGCCTCACACTACCACATACGAAGAAGCTCTGGGTCCACTAGGCAAGGAGAGCGGCGTCAAGACCTTGGCCCTTCGCACGAACAAGTCCGACGTTTGCGTGGGTGTCGAGACCCAAACCAAGGTTGACGCGTTGAACGAGGAGGCGCCCGATGGTGCCTGGATCCAGAACGGAAAGTATGCGGTGGTATCATTCAATGACGGTCAATGAATTTTCCTTTGGCACATCGTGGGCATTTGGTGCGAGTGTTAACTATGTCATCATCCATTCTTCTTTTAGGGAATTGATTATCCAAGTTGTTGGCCATGCATGCTTCGCCTCCATATCTCGTAGCAGCCTAATTACTCCGGCTCTTTCCCCTGAATCTGTCATCAAAGGACCCCCTATCGATGTTAGCAACTGCATCCCAAACGGACAAGGCTGGAAAATGCGGCCCTACAAATAAAGGTAGAATGGCAGAGCGTGATCAGTGATGGGACCGTTGAAGAGGAACTGTTGCATGCCCCACAGATTGCACGAGCGTGCATCATGACTCGGATCTAATAGCGTCAACAACAACTCAATTACTCGACAGCAAAAGCCAGGACTCACATCGGATTCGCGTGCTGAACTATGCAGTCCCCTGACAGCAAATCTAGGCGATGGCTTGTAGATGGCCAGAAGCATACAGGCAAGATGGTAAAAGCCGAATGCCATAACTATAAACAACGTCAGACAGCATAAAGTCGACGGCCTTGTTGGCAGACATACTATGCCAGTCCGCCGTGAACCATATATCTGGGAATGGGTTTCCACTCCCTGGGACGGCTTCGCTATACCAGATGGGGTCAAACGTGCCCGGTCGGTTGGTCAGCCAACCCTCGACAGCTTCGGAGAGCTCTTGCCATCGATGTACTCTAGTGGAGGGCTCAGGGTAAGCCGATCCAAAGCAAAAGCTTACCACCGTGGCGCAGATCCAAGTCATAGTGTTGGCCCAAGCTGTTTCAGACCGCAAATCGCCCAGGGGATCGCCTCCGCCCGGGGGAGGAACGAGAACCAAGGTCAGATCCACATTGGGTGCTTGTTGATGCACACAGGCATTGTACAGGCACTGGCGCATGTACACCCAGAAAGCGGCCTGCCGCAATTCCGGGGTAGACGGATCCACCTCCCGTCCTTGCGATGCCCGCAGCAGAGCCGAGCAGCCGGCTAGATGACGCTCCTGGTCGTTCCCGGTTACCATGACTGTTTCAGATTCCAAATCATTAGCCAGGGCAATGGCTTGAAGCATTCTCCCGCTCACCGTTCAACTGTTCAAACACCCGCAGGATAACAATTGCGCACAGCAGGACATCATCATCGACTACTGTTGCCGAGCTCAAGCAGGGGATCAATAGCTCCACACAACGCTCATGCGCTCGTTCGGCCATTTCAGCATCGCCGACATGTCGGGCCGCATAGGAAATCACGGCATGCAGCAGGATCGGCGATTGTTTGACCAGGACGGGGATTTTCCGGGTAAACTGGCGGGAAGCGTCAGTGCAGTCGAGCCAATAGCCGAGGTGCGTTGCAAAGTGATGCACAAGGTAAGCTTCTTTGTAGGTCAGTGGAGATCCCGTATGCATCAAACCTGCTGGCGAGGCAGGAGACAATGGACTCGAAGGATCGGCTCGGAGCAGCTGGGAGATCGGGATGGAAACCGCGTTGGAGTAGGGTGAGGTCGTTGTATTATTGTGGGCTGGAGAGGCCATCAGAGGCGCGGGAACAGTGGTGTTTTGCGTTACTGAGGCATTGTGGTTTTCTTTAATACAGAACTCAGTATAGAATTCGTTGTTAATGCGTTCAGGGTTGGTTGTATTAGCAACTACTGCTTCTGCAGCTCCGTGTTTCGAAAGGCGAGACCTTTCAACATGGTCTGGATCTGGAGCGTCCTTGGAGAGTGTCCTGTCCTTTCGTATTTGATAAGGCTTGATCCTAATGCGATTGGATGGATCTTCTCTAAGGCATGGCCGGCTCTTTTTCTGGCACTGCGAACAGATCGGCTTGACTTGGTCGCCTGTTCTCGGGTAAGCAGTTGCATAGAGCCCATATTGGACTGTTAACGGGCATACATTTCACATGTCTCTTCCGGCAAGTTAGGCTGCGACGAAAGTTAGCAAAAACCACGCCGAAAGACAGAGAGCCTGGACCCTGCAGTCAATAGGAAAATTGTGGCTCAAAAAACTCACCATCCATCTTTTGAGCGAAGCTGCCCCATATCGAAATTCGCGCCGAGATCTGTGAGGTCAGCAGGAGTGGAACGGCAACAGGTGGCTGTCTTGGATCGAAGTAGGAAGATCGAGACGAGAAGAGGCGGGCGGAGAGTGGGATGGGAGCTCTGAATATATGGTGTGCGGAGCCAATGGAGTAGACCGAAAAGGAAAAAGCCCCCGAGGTCCACGCGTGGTTCCACCAAAGAAAGCCATGGTTACCGGTACTCTGGAGATCCCCAATTTTGCTCCCCATGGGGTTTCTCTCTCTCCCCGTCTCTCTCTGTTTCTCCCCGCGCCACCCGAATATCATACCTACCATGGACGGAAAGATCACTCGTCGGCTATAAACATCCCCATGTGTCCCCGATACGATAATGGTCTTTTCTCCATCGGTTATACGGGGTTGGCTTTCACAGCTCTGGTTGCTCCCATTATTCCATTCGCTCCAGAGCTTTCTTGGGCCACCTTTTTACTCCTTCAATTTCACTCACCATGATCAAGAAAGGGTTCTGGCGGACACTCCCTGGATCTAGGCTGCTCAAGTTGATTACTGCAGTCTCTGCCGTGGCCATCTCCTATGAGGGCATGAGTCAGGGTGTCATGGGTGCTGTCAATGTCGCCCCAGAGTATGGGGTGTGTAACCACAGTCCCCTGACCCATTCGCTTCAAAGGATCAGAATACTGAACTAATCGAATCACTACAGCACCGAATGGGTTTCTCCGATGAGCACGGAAAAGTCATCAAGCCCTCTCTGCAGGGTGGCATCGCTGCCATATACTATTTTGGTGCTCTCCTCGGAGCCTTCTGGGCCGGCAGTTTCTCTGACACTTATGGGCGTATCAAGGGTATCTGGATGGCCTGTTTGTGGTGTCTTGCCGGAGTCATCCTGCAGGCTAGTGCCATGAACCTCGCGCACATGCTCTGCGCTCGTGTCGTCGCAGGTGTTGGTGTCTCCTTCATTATCGTGATTGCTCCCTCATGGACCGCAGAGCTGGCTCCAGCGTCCCATCGAGGTCAAATGATCGCCCTGACATTCCTCGCCAACTTCGGAGGCATTGCCTTGTCTTCCTGGATTGGGTTTGCTACCTCCTTCACCGAATATGCCGGCGGGGCCTTTCGGTGGCGCTTCTGCTTTGCCTGCCAGGTGATCCCGGTTTTCTTTCTCGTCATCGGCACCTTGCTGATCCCTGAATCGCCTCGGTGGCTCGTCAAGGTTGGACGCAACGAGGAGGCGTTTGAGATCATCTCTAAACTCCGTGGAGATGGCGACCGCGACCACCCGAATGTGCAGAGCGAAATTCGCGAGATCGTCGCCGTCGTGCAGATGGAACACGAGTCACAGAATTCCAATTATATCAAAATGTTCTTGGGCATTGGGTCTGGGGATATTCACATTGGCCGCCGTATCCAGCTAGCGTTCTGGCTCCAGGTCCTCATGCAATATGGCACGGGTATCGCAGCAGTTGTCATCTACTCGGGCAACATTTATCGCACTGCTGGCTTTGACGATTTGAAGTCCAACTGGCTCTCTGCCGTGTGCATGACCTGCGGGATTCTCGGAACTGGTGTCGCTGCCTTGACCTTGGATCGCGTGGGTCGGCGCCGGACCCTCTACTGGGGAGCGGCCGTGTTGAGTGTGATACTCTTTACCCTGTAAGTACAAGCCCTTTTCTCCCCCCATCTTACTCCTGCTGACTTCCCTCCAGTGGCGGTCTGAACTATGGAGCCACCAGCAACCCCGACAAGGCTGAACAGTACGGAATTGGAGCCGCCGCCATGGTCTTTCTCTATGTGGTTGTCTTCAGCTCCTCCTGGCTGATGATTCCATTTATTTATCCCACCGAGATTTTCCCGACATGGCTGCGCGCCAAGGGTAACGCCTTTGGTGTTGCCGGCTGGGCGGTTGGCTACGGCGCTGGGTCGCTGCTGGTCCCCGTTATGTTTGCAGGTATCCAGGAGAAGGTAATCTCTGTCCTCCGCCTCCGGTATGTTTCGTTTCTGACGGCTTTCCTTCAGACCTTCTACGTGTTCGGTGCCGCAATGGTCGCCTACATTCCCATCGTCTTCTGCTTCTTCCCCGAGACTGCCGGGCGCACGCTCGAGCAGATCGACTTCCTCTTTGCCAGCAAGAGCCCCTTTGTGTGGGATGAGGAGAAGGAGTTTGCCAACCGTATGGTCCACTTCAATGCTGAAATTCAAAAGATGGAGATTGAGAATAGTGGACATGCGGGCGAGGAGAAGAGAGGTGACATGTTTGTAGAGAACGTCTGATCATGGAGATTACTGGCCGAAAGCAAAAATGTCCCTGATTGTTGCTAAACACGTGGTCCACTGCCTTGTATTTATAAAAACAACTGTAAGACCCGCCGCAAGATCGCCTGGGTATTCACGAGAGATCGAGCTGAGTTAGCTAGAAGCTAATTCAATTTATAAGAAAATCTTTTTAGTTTGTAAAGAATATAATATTAGACCTTTAATATTCATTTATTAATTATTCTAAATTCTGAAAATTTATATCTTATAATATTCTATTTTTTTATTATGTATATTATTATATCCTTTTATACTATTTATAATAATTCTAAAGATTAAGAAATTAAGAATCGTATAATTTTAATACTTAATTTTATTTTTAATTTATTAGAGATAATAATACCTAATATTTACCAGCTCTTCTTATTTTGTCAATACAGCGCCTCACGTGCAACAGCCACCGCATTATCAACATCTCGCGCCCGCAGATGGCGTGTTTATCTGTGACGTCCGTGTTGTCTTTACCATTGTAGACGGTGCTGGTTGCTGTGGAGGCCGGGTCGACAAACTATATACGCTTTAGAGGCTCGAATCATAAGGCTCCTTGGGAAGGTTACCTTGTTGTTTACAAAGATCTTGCCCTCAGCTGCCTTGGGAAAGGCATAGTTCCCCGGTGTCATAGTCACGGATTAGCCGTCGGAACATTCGCCACAAGCCTTCGTGATACTGTTGCTGGTGATGCGACGGGTGTCCCTTCTCAACCCCGGTGGACAGGGTTTCAACCGGTGTATATGTTTCATTCCGGAAATTCCGGGCCTCGCTGTTGTAAAGAGAAAGACTACATATGCTCATACCCGCGTCCGTCCTTGGAAGTGTACGTACCTAGTACCATCGGAATTCCGGGGTTGAAGCATGTCCCCGCCGGAATCCTGTTCGGCACCGAAAGGGAACTATACGTCACCACGGAGATGCGCTGTGGCTAAAATGGACTTGAAAAGCGCAATAACCCTAGCTGGTCTAACTGGGGGATTCATCATGCAATTGGTTTGAGGAAGAGAGATAGCCACTGAAACTTTTATTCCATATTGCCGTTCTGAGCTATAATCACGATGGGGTCAATCGGCGATATCAAAGTCCCCGCTGTTCACTATACTTCCGAGGCTGGAGGGTCGACAATCATCTTTGACAGCGTGGAAATACCTGGATCACGGATTGTGCACGGCAATGTCTTCCCCCTTGCTCTGGTGTTGACCAAGGAGGATGGCAGCAACCCCACCGTCGACGAGGCTGCCACTGCGATACGCGATCTTTCTGAGCGTGGAATCACTACCGAACTCCTCAACAAACACGGCGCGTTGCTGCTGCGCGGCCCGCGCGATCGCTCTGCCAATGCATTCTCTCGTCTCGTTCATGCTGCCGAAGAGGGCCGTGGCCACGTCCCTTACGAGCAGCTGGGCCTTGCTGGTAGTCGCACAGTCCACGACAAGGAGGTTTTCAGTGCCTCTGAAGCGCCACAGCACCTCTGGATCTACCATCATAATGAATATTCGCGATACACTAAATTTCCTACGAACATACATTTCTTCTGCAATACCGCCGCGGAAGAGGGTGGTGAGAGCCCGCTAGGTCACAGTGCGGAAGTCTTCGAGCTCGTGAACAAGGAGATGCCCGAGTTCATCCAGGCGGCGAAAGAGAAAGGTCTCATGTCCCCGGACATCTACCGGCCCCCGGGCATGGAGGGGAAGAACTTCATCTTCACTTGGGCTGGCCCATTGGCCTTTGGCGCTCATATCAAGCCCGGCGACGACATGGAAACTATGAAGAAAAAGGCAGAGAAGGAGGTTGTCCGTCTCACGCCGCACTTCTGGTGGCGAGACGAGGATCAGCTCGAGGTGCACCAGTATGTTCCTGCTGTTCGCCGCCACCCAGCGACCAACAGGCCCGTCTTCTTCAACAGCCTTGCAGGCCGGTACGGCACCGCGTATGACCGAGGTGCCACAGACCCTCCTTACACTGGAGATGATGGGATGGCATTCCCCCCCGCTACGTATGCTGATGGAACCCCGATTCCAAAGAAATATCTGCACCGTATATGGGAGATCACCCAAGAGAGCGCGGTGATGGCTAAACTGGAGGAGGGCGATCTCGTATTGGTTGACAACTACCAAGTCACCCATGCTCGGGCGCCCTGGACCAAGGGCCAGCGGAAGGTGCTTGTCAGCATGTGGGACACCGTGGACCCCCAGGAGAAGTTCGCGGAGGTCTAGTTACACCATGTTCTCTTTCCTATCGTCTTATGTTGGCTCGCCCTTATTCTATGTACGTTACTGAGAATGGAACTACAATGCGGAATCTCCTCAACAATAGCAAGCGTATAAGTATAAAGAGCATAAACTGTAAC
This sequence comes from Aspergillus sp. PA3604, assembly GCA_023624935.1. Taxonomy (NCBI): domain Eukaryota; kingdom Fungi; phylum Ascomycota; class Eurotiomycetes; order Eurotiales; family Aspergillaceae; genus Aspergillus; species Aspergillus sp. PA3604. The sequence continues at coordinate 129,870 of JAMABJ010000020.1, read as the reverse complement.
CGGAAATATACGTATTCTAAGAGAGTACCATAGGTGCTGAACCCCTGCTTGGCAAACCTACTACGCCTTCACAATAAGCAGCCGAATGCCCGTGAGGAAATAGAACATAGGGGTCAGTATGGGCGCCCGCCCACGCTGGGAAGCTTGTCCGCCTGGCAACCTACGCGCATCATTGTGGCATTGGCCCAATAGCCCTATCGGGTGCGCAAAGGATAGAAATTCCGAGGAATCCATTCAAAGTGGCGAAAGTGTGTGTTGGCTCCAGTGGCCCTCTGTTTATTCGTTGGTCATTTCAAAGTCCAGCGGTGCCTTTCCGGCGTGACCTGACATGCTATCGGATCAGCAGCCGGAATATTGGTGACGTTGATCGGGCCAATGGATCATAATTCCGGGGGATGGCAGCTCTCAGAATTCCCGTCGTGCGTCTCCATCACCGCCGGGTAGACATTAAATAACGAGAAAAGTGTATGTTCAAGCTATGCGCCATCTGCCTGAAAGTCCATCACAGCGATCATGGCACAACCACAGGTCCAAAGCTCTGCAATGGAAGATGTGGTCGGTATCATCCCTCCGGTAGAACTCTCGGCAGAGGCCCAAGGCAAGGCCCCTGGGCGCCAGAGACTCCAAGGACAACGCATAATGGTCGTGGGAGGTGGACAATCAATAAACGACTTCGATCCAAACCCACCAATTGGTAACGGCCGCGCGATATCTATCCTCCTGGCTCGCGAGGGGGCGACGGTCGCGGTTATTGACCGATCTCTAACCGCTGCGCAAGCAACGGTCGACATCATTAGAGAAGAAGCTGCGGGCGAGGCCATTGCCGTCGTCGGTGATGTATCCACACCGGAGGGCTGCGAGGACACAGTCAAGTCTTCCCTGGAAGCTCTCGGTGGAACGGTCGACGGCATGGTGATCGTTATTGGGGTTGTGGGTGATGCATGTTTGGTGGAAGCCAACGCGAAGGCGCGAGCAGACTACTGGGATCGCGTCATGAATTTAAACCTACGAGCCCATTACCTCTTGATGCAAGAGGTTGGGCCCTTGATCGCAACTCGACCGGCAGGCGGATCGATTGTGGCCATCGGGTCTGTCGCCCAAGTGTCCCCTGCTTCGAGCGAGCCAGCGTATAACGTGTCAAAGGCCGGGCTGGCCATGTTGGTTAAGAACGCGGCCTGGCAGTTTGCACCCCAGGTGCGAGTCAACACGGTTGCTCCGGGCCTTATCGACACTCCCATCGGCCGTAAGGCTGGCCTTGCGATCAAGGGACGCAACGCCAGTGCAGTACCGCTCGCTAGACAGGGTACTGGTTGGGATACTGCCTATGCGGTGGTCTGGTTGATGAGCGGGGAGAGTTCTTTTATATCGGCGCAGGATATTATGGTCGACGGGGCACGCACAGGCACGGGCAATAAGGCTGCCAAAAAACTGGACGGCGTTGTCGAGGTGTCATAGCTTTTGCTCTACAATGGATATTCTGTATACTTTTCGCTTCCAGCGGCCGAGAGAGAGTTCTATTGAACGGACGCCAACCGTTCCACCTACAAGGATCTACTGTGTTCCATTCCTGAGCAATCGGAAAAGCGCATTCCGTGCATTTCCGGTCGTGCGAACCAATATAGTCGTAGACGAGAGTCAGGAATCAACAGAATCAAAAACTAAATGCAGACCATCCACGGCCACATTGAGCAGACAGCCAGAAGCATGCATTTTCCCGGTGTAGCCCTCGTCGTCGGCGCCGCGTCCGGTTGACCTCTCCTCCCTGGACCCTTTTCTCGAGTCTATCTTTACGGGGCTGACAATCCCAGGCAGGAATCGGCAAGGCCACGGCGCTCCAATACGCCTCTGACGGGTGCCTCAGCATCGCGATTTCGGATATCCAGACCGCCCTCCTGCAGGACGTCCAATCTGAGATAGAGGACAAGTATCCCGCTACCACAGTCAAAACATTGCAAGTGGATGTAACCAGCTACTCATCGGTTCAAGCCATGGTGAGTGCCGTGATTGCTCAGTTCGGACGCATTGACTATTGCGCGAATGTGGCTGGGATCATTGGAGTTGGGGACACAGTCAATCTACCTCCGAGCACTTTTGATAAGGTGTATGAGGTCAACCTGCGAGGAATCTTCTACTGTTGCAAGGCAGAGATCGCTCAGATGCTACAGCAGACTCCGCTCACAACCCAGTACGGCCCCAAGTAGCAAGTTGAGACTGGGGTGATCGCTGATATGAAGTTGAAGGGACTCGCCATTCCCGGCAAGGGGCGCCATTTGCAATGTCTCGTCCCAGGCAGGTCTTATGGGAAACGGAAATCTCCCGTCGTACGTGGCCACCAAGCATGGAGTGGTTGGACTTTCGAAATCGGTACCGACTGCTCCTATCTATCACTCTGAATCAGATTTGCACTGACATGCTCCCAGGACGGGGTCAAATATGCGTCGCAAGGAATCCGAGTCAACGCGCTGTGTCCGGGAGCCATCGAGACTCCAATGCTAGGGGATTTGCCCGGGGGTGAAGAGGGTAGAGGACGGGCAGCTGAACGGATCCAGGAGATTGCACTCGGCAGGATTGGGCTTCCTGAAGAGATGGCCAACTGCATTATGTTCCTCACAAGTGGGCGCAGCAGTTTTGTTACTGCCACAACGCTGGCTGCCCATGGGGGGATCCGAAACCAATGATGGCTCGCGGCGGCACTAAGTATAGCTGCACGGTCTGCACTCAGCGCAGTGCGAACTGGGCAGTAGCATACCTACACATCATCAAAAGAAGCTCGCAGATTCCCTCTGGTCCATATCTACCCCCTGTACAATCCAAGTAAGCACCCACCGCTACCCCACGGGGAGACACCTGGTTCCTAGTGCCGATGAACGGCTCTCATGTTATGGCGAGCCGGTGGGGGGAAGAAGAACTCTACCAGATGCCAGGTAAAGGCCACGGATTTTATCGGGACGTCAAGGAACTGGGAAAATTCCACTGAAGCTACACCGGTGTCGATTCCTTTCATTGGTTTCACGCCAACATAACGGTTGTTTCTGCCGTCGGCGCGTAGAGTCAATGGGAGCGTCTGTGTCCATACAAATGACATGGGATGGATAGCATGGTGGACGGGCCCTTAGATCTAAGTCAGGTCGAAGGTTTAGTAGTGAAGAGTCCACAATTGAGACAATAGCGACAGATGCTGAGCAGGTCTTGGAAAAATATTGCATACAGGCTGCCGCCGTATGTATACAATCTCCTTATTAGAGCACAACTTTAAGGCTCTCTGGGGTGATAGCTAATGACCCCACTGTTGCAAGGGTAATCTGGGGTGCTGCAGAACCATGGAGCAGCTCTTGACTCCTTCCACTCGATCGGCACAGGCCAGCGCCGGCAGGACTGGGCTCGCAAGGCGGCTGAACAGCTACTCAGTGCGTCGCGGGAGATTTCGCTAAGTGGAGTGGTGGGTTTCATACGTAGTGCAATGGATGGCAGGACCCCGGGGATATGGGAGCACCCATTTCTAGAATAGAAGAGGACGCTATCGCGGAAAGTCTCGCACTGGAGCGGTTAACAGAGGGACTAATAAGGTTTCAGCTATTTCAAGCCACCATGGACGATTCAGAACCGTCGGTCAGCTGGCTTCCATGGTCAAATTCCGAGTTGAGAGCAGTCTGGATCCTGCTCGGAAACAGCGTCGGAATTGCAGCACCATCGCCCGCACAGGCCAGGACCGCAAGCCATATCTATTGACCGAGGGCGACAGTGACAGTTGGAGGCCAGATTAGGCTTCAATGGATAACTCAGAATCATCCTCGGCTCGGACCAAACGGTCAAAGATAGCCTGCTCTGGTTGTCGGATGCGCAAGGTCCGATGCGATGTCGCCCACCGGGGAACCCCATGTACGAACTGCTTTCTGGACCACAAGGAGTGTGAGATTGAATTGGCAGCTCGGTATTAGCCTAGTCCATTTCTTGTTATTTCATCAGCCGCTAGCTGATACACTGCAAAGGCGAAACAGACGTGCAAAGCAGGGGAAGACGCACCCCGTCCTTGTCCCTGACCCACAGTCTGCCACACAGACCGAAACAGTGCAGGATGAAACAGCCAACTCGCGAGATCGAATGGACCCTCCTCGAGAGCCATGTCAGGAAGCCGCAAAGCCCGTGTCCTGTGATGGGAGCCCGGCAGCAAATACGCATGTGCTGTCGGCATTGCTGCAACAGCATTCGGATCCAATTGCAGACGAGGAAGAACCAGCGTGCGGGCCGGGGACCAGTGATATCAATTTCGCTGTTTATCGCTTCATCCGTACGGACTTTCTGCTCACGGTTCAGCAAGCAGATATTAAGTATCTCGAGGATCAGGCATGTCTGCGCGTTCCACGGCGTGAGTTGATGGACGAGATGCTGAACCAGTACTTCCGACACATTCACCCCTTACTACCTGTACTCAACGAGGCCGAGTTCTGGGCTATGTATCATCCGGTCAAGTACCGAGCCAATCACTCATGGACGCGCTCGATATCTCTCTTTGTGCTACAGTCCATGTTATTTGCCTGCTGTAGTTTCGTCCCTGCTAAGAAGTTACGCCGTTTAGGGTTCAACAATTGCCAGCACGCACGGAAGCATCTCTACCGACGCGCGAAGCTTCTCTACTCGCTTGATACTGACAGGGATCCCGTAGCCCTATCGCAGGGCGCACTGATGCTCTCCCTATGGTGTCCCCAAGAGAACGAGCAACAGGTCAATACATGGTGGCTCACATCTGCCATCCAACATGCCCGGGCAGCGCAGGCACACCGCCACAAGTATCAGGACAAGATGTCATACTCGGGGCAGCTTATTCTGAAGAGATTATGGTGGTCATGTATTCTCCGTGATCGCATCATGGCCCTATGCCTCCGGCAGCCAATCCACATCACCCGTGAAATGTATAGTTTTGAAGCAGACAGATTGACCGTAAATGATATCAAAGATGACGGCGCTTCTCCCGGAGTGTATGACGAGGAAATGAAAAGAATCATGCTTATCGTCACGGTTTCCATGTGCGATCTCTGCATTGTGTTAACTGACGCCCTCGCCCTCGTCTACCCCCAAGTTCTCCCCACCGTTCGTGTGCCAGAACAGTGTTCACTCCTGGCCTTGGAGGTCCAACGAGTTCGCGGGTCACTTGACGCTTGGTACAGCGGTATGCAGTATCATATGTCTGTTTTCCCTGTCTATCAACGCTCCGGCGGACCCGCCATCCTGTTCCAAAATTTGCTCCAGATATACTTTCAGTAAGTTAACGGGCCTTAGCACTGAGTCTTCTCGCTCTGCAACCTTGTACTAAATATTATCCAGCTCGACTCGGATATTACTCGCCAACTACGAGATTCAGATGGAGGTGGAGTTCCGTCCAATTCGAATCCAGAGCCAGGAGAGTATCAGCCGCAATAGCACCGAGTTACAACAATCCACTATTGCAATTACCGAGCTCCTACGACAGCTCGTGAGGCTTGACTTGGTCAAATACCTCCCAATCAGCGCGTATGCGACTCATTGTCTATCTACAAGAATGCAATGCTAATAATCGAAATGTAGTGTGAGCTGCTCGGCTAAGCCGCTGGTGCTATACCTGCTGGACCAGACCTTAACCGATGCCGCTTCAGCAACAGCGCACAGCAAATTGGGGGTTATTCTCGAGGCAATGAAGGTATACCAGTGTCTCTATGACTACACAGACTTGGTCCTGAAGACAGCCCACCGCATCAGCCTCGAAGCGCGCTCGGTCACGTGGGACGATACCACCGTGGGCTGGGCGGATATTCTATCACAAAATCCGAAAGCATACCTAAGGTTTATTGTCATTATGGAGATGGCCATCGCAAAGGGTTCCTTCCCAAAGGACCTAGATTTGCCTTCAACTCTTCAGCCGGAGGGGGGTGGTAATCGGTGCGTAGAGGCATTTTCGTTGCCCGCTACAGCTCAGAGCGAAAGAGAGGCAGATCAAAAGACGGCTCGCTCTTCGCCAGCTGCGCCCACTGCCTGTATGGCTTCACCACATCGCAGCCAGGCTGAAACTGCGGCCGTAGCCGACACCAACGAGCCCCAGCAGAATGACGCGATTGTCTACAGGCCGTGGAGCGGGCTGGCGAGTCGAGATCCATTGGTAATGGAATCTGAGGTTTTGTTCCAGAGTTTACTTGAATCGTACCTATACGATGACAATGCGAATACAATGCATTCTCCGAGGGATGGAATATATGGAGCCTTAGGGGGTGTATATCCGGTCGACGACAGCGGAGTTTAATTAGTGGTGGATGATTCAATATCCAGGTATGCCTCGGCAATATGCAATATTTTACATCGACCGATAGAACACGTCAGTGTGTATTACTATTCCCGCTCCCACTTGTCCGTAAGACCTCAGCAATACAAGACCCCACCAAGATCCAGCGCGTAAACGGTGAGGAATCGAATTCCGAGGCCAATTCCGTGCTGGCAGGTGAAGGCGCGCCGAGCCCTGCCGGGGTAAGAATGGCAGGCCACGGTGGTTGTGCCGAGCTTTTCCCCGTATAACAGAATGCCGTCGTCAATATCTCGCTAGATTCATAGCTAAGCAGGTACGATCTGACACAATGACCGGTGTGCCCTCTGTTGGCATTTGGGAGCTCCTATTTGAGCGGCAAAATAGACCATTCCCCGACGATCATGGTGAGCACAGACAATGCCTTCGCACAAAGCACGGGCTGACACGATGGACTCCCAGTAATCTTTACATCGGCTTCCACCGACATCGGTTACTCTTACGGGGATGTAAAGTCGCAGGCTGAACAGTTCGGCGATGCCTTGCGCCGGTCCGCCTGGGACTGGGCCAAAGGCGACATTCTGATGGTCATGTCGCCCAACTCAGGTGAAATGCCCGCCGTCATCTGGGGCTGCCATTATGCGGGTGGTGTCGTTGCGCCCGTAAACCCAGATCTCTCTGTATCTGAACTAAAACAGCAGCTCGTGAGAAGCCACGCAAAGGCCTTGGTTGTGCACCCGAAATGCCTCGAGACGGCTATAGAAGCTTCGCGCCTGGCAGGACTCCCCACGGAATATCTCCTATCCCTGAATGATAACAGACAAGATATCAAGACGGTCAGGAGTTTCATCAAGGAGGCACTAGACCCCGCAGGCGAAATTCATGGACCAAGCCGTGTCACCCCGGATGATCTGGCATATCTCGTCTATTCATCGGGGACAACCGGGCACCCCAAGGGTGTTATGATCTCTCATCGGAATGTGGTCGCTGCTGTGCTACTTCAGGCAGAGGTCGAAGCACAGCATACTCACTGGGAGGCAGATCGGACTCTGGCGGTGTTGCCAGTCTACCATATATACGGTAGGCCACAAGCGCCTCTACGACCCCCGTTAGACTAACAACTGAGCCAACAGGATTGATCTGCCTTATGCATCTAGCGATATGGCTAGGTATCAATACGGTACTTATGGAGAAGTTTGAGCTCCATCGCTTCTGCCAGATCGTGCAACAATCTCATATCACACATGCATACGTGGCGCCTCCAATCGTGCTCCATCTTGCCAAAAATCGCGAGCTGGACAAATACGATCTCACTTCGCTGAAGATGATGACATCCGGCGGTGCTCCTCTGGCGGCTGCCTTGATCAGAGAGCTTTACCAGCGGCGTCAGCTTCCTGTACGGCAGGCATACGGGCTGTCCGAGACGACATCCATCTCACATATCCAGGTATGTTCCGTTCAAGCTAAAATCGTGGTCCCATCTGACTCCACTCAGCGCAGACATGGTTGGAAGTCCGGCATAGGGTCCAACGGCCCCCCTTTGCCTGGGCTGGAGGCCAAGTATGTCCGGCCAGATGGCACCGTTGCTGCGGTTAACGATGAGGGCGAGCTATGGATTCGGGGCCCAACAGTATTTCATGGTTACCGCGACGAGCCAGATATGACAGCAGAAAGTTTAACAGACGACGGATGGTTCAAGACCGGTGAGTCTCCCCCGGGATGAGACTGCAAAGAGACCTTTATCCATATGATACTTACAAGGTAATCTCAGGAGATGTTGGGTACGAAGACGCCCAGCGAAACCTCTTCATCACTGATCGCTCCAAGGATATGATCAAATTCAAGGGCTACCAAGTTGCCCCTGCGGAGCTAGAGGATACACTCCTGCGCCATCCCGCGGTGAAAGACGCTGCAGTGATCGGGGTCATGAACGAAGACCTTCAGAGCGAGGTTCCGCTGGCGTATATCACGCTAAAGGAAGGGTCAGTGGAGAGGGATGAGACGGCGTTTGAGATTCTCACCTACTTGAAGGCTCAGCTAATCTACTATAAGCATATCCGTGGAGGCATTATTTGGGCACCAACAATCCCCAGGAGCGCTTCGGGAAAGATTCTTAAACGGGTGCTCCGAGACCGAGCTGGGGGTGCAGATAAAGGGAAACAGATCGGGGCAGTCGCCTACGAGAAATACAGACAGTCGAAGCTATAGTGATAGTCTACAGACTTTCCTCAAGAGCAATTAGCTACTTCTGTAACCTACTTCAGCCAGAGCATCATACGTGTCATTTCTAGGGTTTCCGTTTCGGAACTGCAGAATTTCGTGTAATGACGTATATCTAACACCACTTCATCAGAAAGAATTGGTCGAAATCAATCTATCTCCTTGCAATAATAGACTTTCGTATTCGCTTTCTACAATGGGCAAAACATCTGCTGCGGTCGTGTCTAGTGCTGCGTCCGGCCAAAAGAATTATTGACAAACTTTAAATACAGCATAAACCCTTCCAGGGCGCGCATTGCCCCTACCCTAACAGAGAACCCAAGTTACCCAACACGGGCGAGCTAGGGCTGGTCAGCGCAGTCCGGTCAAGCAGTGCTGTTAGTAACATCCGTGGTTATGTTGCAATAGAGAGCCATGGACGAGTAGATGTCAGCCCAAAATTATGATGCCTGAGAAGTCTGACTGAAACGCTCGTGATATTAGTCTAACAGCCATGAATTTCTGTAGGTTGTTATTTTTATGAATGGAGTTAATCTGCCATTTAGTCCGTGCTATCATCAATAATTGAAATAAAAGTAAGCGACCGAGTAAGTACAGAGCGATTCCATGCTGAACCGGAGATTGGCAACCTTCCAGCCGAATTTCCGTATATTCCGGTCTCCCATCCCTCTACCGAGTCCTGTCTGCATTAAATTGAGGCCTAGATCCACCCTACACAACCGCATTTTCAGTTATCGCGCCTTGCCGAGGGTCATTGAACCTGCTCGGACCGCTGTGTTTGTGACCCAATGCCGTAGAATCGTCCTGTCTGATTGGATCTTTGGCTCCCCCCTGGCAAAGAGCACAGGTACGCGAAAATGTCGACACCGCCTCCCTCGATTGAATTCGACACTGAGCTAGCGCTCATCCTGCCGAACATTCCTATACCAAAGAACCTGCCCGTTGAGATGCTACCGGCCGTGCGGGAAGCCAGCGCAAAGGCCGTGACAGCAGACACTCTCACCCAGGGAAAACCAATTGCCCACCGGGAGGTTACCATACCCGGGCCCGAAGGCCCCATCACGCTCTCGATCTTCGAGCGGACCACGGAGAGCGCAAAGAGCGGCCGCCCAGGGATTTTTCATATCCATGGCGGGGGCCGAATACTCGGGCATCGGTTCAGCGGCGTTGCAACGATACTGCAGTGGGTTGTGGACCACGACGCAGTGTGTGTCTCGATAGAATACCGCTTGGCACCGGACTCTCCAGGCATGGTTGCTGTGGACGAGTGCTACAGAGGCCTTCAGTGGATGGCAGACAGTACTGATAAGCTCGGAATCGACCCGCAGAAGTTGATGATTGCCGGGCAGTCCACTGGTGGCGGGCTGGCCGCCGGGGTAGCACTCGCGGCACGAGACCGGAACGGGCCTCAGCTATGTGCGCAGTTGTTGATGTGTCCGCAGATCGATGATAGAAACAACACCGTGTCAAGCCGACAGTTCCTGGACCGGGGCATCTGGAACGCCAAGGACAATGCCTTGGGATGGGAGTGCGCCCTTGGCACGAGCACTGGCTCGGACGAGATCAGTCCGTATCTAGCTCCTGCGCGAGCAGCAGACCTCTCGCGCCTACCGCCAGCATATATTGATGTCGGCTCTGCCGAGGTCTTTCGTGATGAGGATGTCCACTATGCGTTGAAACTTTGGCAATCTGGGGTCCAGGCGGAACTCCATGTCTGGCCCGGGGGGTTCCATGTATTCGAGCAAATGGCGCCAAACTCCGAGCTTGGTCGACGGGCAATAGCTGCTCGCAATGCGTGGGTACAACGAGTACTAGGATAATGTTAATGTATTAGATCAAAAGCCTGAACAACGAGTCGTTACACTATAAGGTATATCATTCTCTGTAGGTTTTTGTGTGTAGTAGCTTTCGGACCATAATGGAGGACTCGCTCCTAGTACTGTAAGGTGAAGCAATTAAGGCGAGAGGACCTTGAGCTACGACACGACGCCTCTGGTCACCTCAATTGGACGACACATGACAGTGGTGGACCGTACAGTGCGAAGGACGTCCAGGATACGGCTAATGACAATGCATGCATGAATCGCACTAGCAGCCATCTTGACGAGGTATATTGCGAAGACTGAACATTGTTTGTATGTCGCCAGTTCTTGTGGCTGGATGATTGGGACTGGCGGTACGTGCCGGTAAAGCTGAAGCTTTGGGCGCTACTTGGTATCAAGCTTATGAGGATCTTCTACATTTCCTGAATTCTGTGTAACGCGGTTGCTAGGCTCTAGTCAAGGCGGACGTCACACCTTGGTCAAGTAGAAGTAATACAGCCCACAGTCCTTCATCAAATTGGTATCCATGACCCCAGCAACCATCGTGTCGTTCACCTTCCGAAAGTGGTCGATAATGGGCTTGTTGTTATAGATCATGGCGGCCGAAACCACACCATTGTATTTTACTTCACGCAGCTGCAAATCGATTAGAATACGATGTCCGGATTCTAGTCCTCACATGCTCATCGGGGGGTTGGCGGAGGGGAGCTTACGCGGGCGCCACCAATCTCCTCTTTCCAGACCCTATTCCCAGCATCGTCCAACACCATCATTGGCTTGACATCCTCAACAGAGACAAACGATTTGCCCGCCCATCGGAGTTCCTTGTTCTTTTGAACGCCGGGGTGGCCGGTATTCAAATCCCGTCCGTGCCACTCGCCTAGCAAAGACTCAGGACTGACAGCTGGAAGCTGCTGAAAAACAGCCTCCGCCTCGCTTTCTTCGACTTTGCTCTCGCGACGGGAGAGCGCAACCCACTGCTGGTCTGGGCTGGAACTGGGTCAACGCATGCCAGGGTGCGGTACTTGGGGACACTTACGAGCTCATGACGTGGACTGATTAACGAGTGCTGAGTAGTCAACGGCGTTATACTATTTCGCAGAGATGTCTGCAGTTGGGGTGGATTTTATCATAGAAAAACACAGCAATTCCGTGCCCCGGGGGCAGTCTCGGACATTAACTTACCGCTAAGTACGGAGACTGGCGGCCAAGAAAGTGTAAGCAAGTTCCGGCGGGTTTCCTGGCTCGCAAAAGAATGCGGAACCAGGTCATCAGCGCTGGAAAGCCACGGAATGGTAAAAGCGACCAATCACACCCTACCTAACGAGAATATATTATATATATTTGTTATTCTACTTGACAATAGCACCACACTATTAATTTACTATTGAAGATTTAATAAAAAAATATATCAAGAGATTAATATATACTACTCTTTAGAATTTATAATAGATAATTTATTTTAGCTCGCAAGTAACTAATAAAATATAATTTATATATAATTTCATAGAAAAAGAACTTATCTTAGTTCCCTATAGCCTATTCGGATTAATAAACCCTAAAGGGGCGCGTGGCATGGCTATTAAATTTTTAGAATCCAAGGTATTCGCTTCGTCGCGTCAATGTCATAATTCTCGTCGTAAGCTTTTGCTGTATACGAGATAGGTGTTACAAAAATAAACTATAGTGGTCTCACGAACCAGAGATGGAAAATATGTATTCATGTTTGGGGCCCACCAAATAAGCTATTCTCATGGACCTGTCCCTCAATTAACTCCAAACGATGGATACGTATTAAAGGATGTTGAACGAATCGCCCCATTCTAGCTAGTACCTAGAGCTACTGGCTGTATCCCGTTCCTATGGATCAATGCCTCCGCTTCACACCGGCCGCCACGACGTTGGTCATCTGCCCCTTGGTGGATTTCAAGAACATGCTTAACCCGACAGATATCGCCGCAAACGGGATAACCGCATACCAGATGAATCGGAAACTATCTGCATATGCCTCCTGCACGCTATGCTGAATCTCTGTAGCAATTTCGAGCGTCATACCAGGTACCTGGAGGATCGCCTCCGCACTGCCCGCCTCAATAGCCGCCAGGATTCTAGGGGCAATTTGCGCAATTGTGGCTTGCGAGAACCCAGTTTCAATGAGCACCTCTGAGACTTTCTTCGGCAGGAAGTTGCGTATCTTGGAGGAATAGATAGAATTGAAGATGGTAACCCCAATGCTTCCACCGAGGGCACGAAGTGCGCCCGCGAGTGAGACAGATAGCGCGATGAAACGATCAGGGGTGCACAGGCTGACGATCACGATGCTGGTGGCGACCTGGACGCCCACGGCAAAGCCCATGATTGCTGTTGGGAAGAACCACCCGGCGAAATTGATGCCGGGTTTCACAATTGCCATCAGCCCCGATCCGAGAGTCAGGAATGCAAAGGAGCCGATCATTAGACCCTTAGCCTCCTTGCTCCAGGCCATGTAAAGCCCACTGAACGCAGCTCCGAGAATTGTGGCGATGTTATATGGGTAGGACCAGATCGCGGTCATGACAGGATCGGAAGTGAAAAGGTATAGAACCTCCTGAGGAATATATGCCTGGCCACCAAAGAAAACCATACCCGCGGTGAAAACCACAAGCAAGGCGATGGGGAAATTTCGATGCTGAAATAGGTCATGCCGGACAATACCTTCAGACGTCCCCTTCCAGCTCCACGCGACGAAGCCAAACAGACAGACAATACCCAGAATCATCGTAGCGAGCACTTTGGCGGAGTTCCATGGATCAGGATTCCCGCCATAGTTGAGGGCAACAAGCAACAAGACCAGTCCAGCGGTGATGAGGAAGACGCCAAACCAGTCAATATGCAACAGGCGGCGTGTCTTCGAGATGCCTTCAGGGTTAGGCCGCTCTTGAGGGTGATAGAGCCATGCGGTGAGGATGAAGGCGACGGCGTAGAACCCGGCAGCGAAATAGAACCCAGCACGCCAGCCCTCAGCTGCACCACCCACATTGTGCTTGATGAAGGCGCCCTCAATCAAGGGGCCGAGCACCGTAGCAACCCCGGAGACAATCATTGAAATGGCGCTGATTATCGGCCGGTTCCTTTTGGGGACCACTTCTGCTGATAGGGGAATGGCCAGGAAATCGAGTGTTAGCCCAACGCCGTTCAGAACTTGGCCGCCAATCACCATTTCCATGCTTGTTGCACGGCCAGACACCAGAGTACCTGTAATCCCAAAGAGAGCACCGACAAGGAGAAACCAACGGCGGTCAAGAATATCCGATAGATCGCCAATAAAGGCCTGCAGGACGCAATTGGGGATCGTCACCGAGGCTGAAATCCATGCTGCGACATTGGAGGACTCGGGAAAAGCCCGAACGATAAACCCTATCACAGCGGTAGGAGCAATCAGACCCCATGACGCGGCAAAATAGAGAGAGTTCAAGGCGACCAAGGTGGCAATCACGTCGTAGTTCCAAGCGAAGGCATCCTGGTTGGAGGTATCATTGACAGCTGGATCAGAGGATGCGTTCTCCCGAGCCTCAGAATGTTCAACTTGATGTTTTTCGGCCTCTGACGCGTCGGAGGCAGGTGGAAGCTCGGTGGAGGAAGACATTGAACTCTGGTTGAAGTACCGCGCTAGACAGGATTGGTAACAAAGTACTTGATAAATGGTTGAGTTTGAAGTGAAGCCCCCCTTCGTTATGGCAAGCACCCATCTGGATAAGGGCATTATTATACTTCAAACAATAGGTAACCCTAAATTCGCCCACGGGGTAGGTAGATCTAGAACTTCCGACGGGTGTTTGGCCTTGGACGAATTCCGCATGTTTTGCGGGGGTATGGAGCTGCTGTTCCGGGATAACGTTGTCTGATGAGCCACGAGCTCAATTCCATGAGCTATGCGAGTCTTGCTTTCGGGACGGATTGCCCAGGATGCTGTCAAAAAATGATTGGCATTTGCTTCCATTCCGCCGTGTGGTGGAAATCGAACATGGTGTTCCGCGAGGTACCTGTGTTACCTTTGGGAACTATATGGTCAGCGCTTTATGTAGATCTTGACTAGAACTGACTCATGTCACACTGGGGTTGAAGTAGCAGAATCCACTTAGTTGCACCGGAAGAAAGGAAGAAGCTGCTGATGGCGCCTATCAGCAGGGAACAGGCGGTTTTACACCCATGTGGGTGGTAGATCAACCCATTTTTGGCCATTTTCGCGTGGATTCCACCAATTTAGGGCTGTCAATTGGGTCTATCAGGGGTCAGAAGTGTCGTGATTTAGGGGATGCAGGTGGGTAGAGCAGCCGTCAAAGGACTGACGCTATACGCATCAATTTACGCGTCATACCCCCTGGCATTGTTCAGGGTACAAGGCAGAATATAAGCGAAAGGGCGGTACAATCCCTGTTTGACTCTTCCTCTGAATAGTTACACTGCTATAGTTACGTTGTACCATCATAACCAACATAGAAACAAGAGCTGAGTGTACTAATCCTCCGTGAGCTATGAGAAACGGATCACCATTCTGCCATCCGCTACCTTCCCTTCACGCATGAGCGCAATCATATCATTGAGGTCTTCCAGCCTGAATTGGCGCTGATTAACAGTTGGCAGAATGTCCTTTCTGAGCGAAAATTGGAGGCACCGCTGAGCGGCCGCCTGGCCAGGGATTCTTGCTCCCACAATCCTGTATCAAAATCATTAGTATTGGTTGCGGTTGGCCCTAGGTCATGGGCCAGGAAGACGAGAGGGAGCTTACTTGTTACAGATTGCGGAGAGCTGACCGGCGTGTATAGACAGGGGCTCTTTGGGGAGACCAACAACTACAAGTTGTCCGAGGGGTTGGAGCAAAGAGAGGGCTGCTTGGTACGCTGCGGTAGAGCCAGCTGTGACAATGGCGACCTCAGCACCGCGGCCGTTATTAAGGGCCTTCAATTTGGCCATCAATTGTGGTCCTGGGTGATCTTTCATGTTAATAATTCCATCAACGGTACCTTTGACTGAATTCAGCTGCTCGTCCTGGATATCAAGTGCGAAGACCTTCGCCCCCAGCGCTGTTGCATACTGCACTGCCAGTTGACCAAGACCACCAAGCCCTAGGACCGCAACTGATTGCCCAGGCTCAATTTTAGCACGTTCCAGGGCGTCCCAGACCGTCACACCGGCACAAAAGATGGGTGATAGCTGCCGAACATCAAAGCCAGATTCATCATCGGCAACCACAACAGCACTTGCCGCATCAACCACAGCATACTCAGCAAAGTAACCTGCGTCACTGATCCCCTTGACCTTCCTGCTGGTACAAAAGTCAGGTCCGTACATCTTGCAGTCGTAGCACTCTAAGCACATGTTAGAGTACGGAGGTGCTCCAATGAGCTGCCCTACTTTCAGTCCATATTGTTCTGTTCCGGGGCCTAGCTCTTCCACCACTGAGACCGCCTCATGTCCGAGGATCACGGGGAATATCCCAGGACCAAACATCCCGTCAATAACGCTTAGTTCGGTACTGCAGAGAGAGGCTGCAGCGAGCTTGACGAGCACCTCTCGGGATCCGGGGGTCGGCACATCGACCTCTTCCACAGTTACTGGACCCCCGACCTAATTTGAAAAGTGTTAGAACATAATAATGACCTCTGAAATGCATGCTATTTGACATACCGCCCTACAAACGGCCGCCTTCATAGTATTGGGTGCCATGGTGAAGTAGTAGTAGCTGTGCAGTAGACAACCGGGTTTCTAGATTGGCTTTGCGAGACGTACAGTAATAGAGGAAGAAATATCAGCCAGTGAAACAAAGCAGTAACGGCTTGCAGACAGACGGACTATTAATCCCAGTTTCAAGCAGATGTTTATGCGCCCCGGAAAACTGGAAGGGGGCTGAGAAATGCTTTTAAACTACGGAGTGTATCTAGCGCTTGACCCTCAATGTATCCTCGGAATTAAGGCGGAATTTCAGGTGCAATTGACATTCATATTATTTAATGGAGGAGTTCCTATGATCGACCTCAACAATATTCGACTATCTTTCACACGTTTCTTTTCAGCTCAATCATCCCAACTGCAATCGTGGGCGACGACAAGAATATCATGGCCTCGACCTGTGGGGCCAACCTGCCTGCAAGATCGACACCCTATCGTACCCGAAATCTATGGCAAGGATTTTTTATATGGGATTCGTTCTGCCGGCGAGCTCGGACGAGGGGAGGGATGTTCATTTGTGGATATTAATCTGTGGATGTTCATGTACGGACAGCTCGGGGAAGCGGTCATCATCAACAATGAGGTCTGTAGCCCAATTACTCGATTGAGAAAATGGTTAGAAAGCCGAGGACACTGGAATAAGGAAAGAGATATTAAAGAGAGAATATCTATCTAAGTAAGTGTACTATAACAATAAAATGTTGTAAATTACTAAAAAATCTAGTATAAATAGCTTGATTTTAAAAACCATAAAAATTAAAACTGAAAAAGGAAATATATCATCTATTAACTCCAAGTATATATATTATTACAGTTTCTATAGTAATAATATAGAATTCTAAATATACAGTACATTCCTTAGCAGACCCACCTGCACCAAAACTTTTGGTGCACGCCTCCGTATTCTGAGATTCTCAAAGTAGGTTCTGGCTTCCTAATCAAACTAGCTTGAAGCTAGATATATCTTAGTAACCCTCCGCTTGTACGCGATGAGGCATGCCTTTGCACAGATTTGGCAGGGTCCTCTCATTTATTGCGTTCCCGGCCACTATAGCTGCCCGAGTAAGTTGCTGTAGAGTATCCTCAGTATCTGGAGCCCTCTGTACCTCAGGTTTTTGATAGAGTTTAAATCAGTGGCCTCCACGTCCATTTGTTGAAGATCTTGTACAATATAAGCTTGGTGTACATAAGCTCTATCATGCATGAAGATTATAGATATCTCCAGGGCCTAGAATATCATGCAGCTCCGTTCTGGTCGCTCAGCGCTTGACCACTACCTCTTCGAGATCAAGCAGTGCCCTAATAGACAGTGTAGCTAGATCACACTGTCAGGCTGAAACAGGTCAATGAAATTGAATTGAATTGAATTGAATTGCTGTAGTGGGACTCGGTGAGCTTCCCTTCTGGACTAACCATACACCGGCCATGATGGCCGTGCTGTTGCTTGCGCTGCTCGGCTGTTTGCCCAGTGCTACTTTTCGCCATTTCTCTACCGAATTCAAGGTCAAATTGGGACCGTTGACTGCGGCCCTGGGGGCCCTCTGTCGTGGCAGGCGGCACAGCTGCTATTCTGTTGATGTGGAGGGGGGACAGTGTGCGTTTTAAGGGTCGACAATATCTACTTTCCCAGGGTGGCACTACTACGTGTTGTGATCTGTAGACTCAGATTGCAAGGCTTGCCGTTGAGCCTGACTAAAGTTTGGCGACAGATGACAGTGGTCGTGTGTCGCGATGCTATCAGGGAGACTATGTCGGTTATGCACGAGGTATGTAGTTGCTATAACAAGACAGAAAGTTTGGATATTTTGGACGTTGTTTTGCTGAGGCTTCGGTTGGCTTGGATGTTGTGTCTAGCACGAGCATGATCGGAAATCAATTACCATTCATTTTCTTTTTCCGGCCACTTTCCTCCACGTATAGTCGTCTCATGAATTACTGATCCAGTTTTCATCCAGCCCGTTGCTAATAGAGCTATGACTATAACTTGCGTAGCTGCAGACTACATGCTTGTTCATTGCGACAGAGCTGCCCTTCCATTGTACATAGTATTTGTGGCACGAGCAGCCACATCAACAGACTGTAGTCGCAGTGGTAGGCCACACACTGAGAGGAATTCAGATAATTACCCTGTTATTAAGAGAAAACCCTTCCCTCAAGGCTCCTGTGGAATTAGTAATGGCCAGTCTCCATGCTATTAGTTAGTCGACCTGCTTCGCTCAGCAGGAGGAGCCGAAAAGTATGCATCCCCTTTTGCAATGTCCGCCTCCCACATTTTCTCAGCACAGGGTCATTCATCACTGCATCCTCGCCGAGGAGACTTGGCCCCGTTCTGCTAGATCTAGCAGGACGCCCAGGTTTGGCTCGATTCATATATCAGTTCCTTCTAATAAATGCACCCACGCAGCCTAGTGTACAATGAGATGCCAACAAAATCCAGAGCCTCCGCAGGTGTCAGAACTATTAAGATCTCTGAATGCGTGGTGAATGGGCCGTGGTTACCAACGTGGTTCGAATAGTCGCCTATTCCGAGTTCCGACTGCATTCCGCTAGCAATTCCAGTGTATTCCCTGCACTGCACTTATGCAGGCCACCACACAGGGAATACGTCACTCGGGGGCTGTGGTCAGCTGCCTCAGTGCGCGTAAGCAGGACTTCCTTTTTTTTCTTTTTTCTTTTTTTTTGCGGGGAAAGCTTCGAGGATTTGGGGATGGATGTTTCTACTCTTCTCTGGATGTGGACAAATATGCCAAAAACAACGCGCGCGCACGGGTCTGCAACACAGAGAGGGTCCATGACGGATGAACAACGGGAGAAAAAACGGGTGCAGAATCGCATTTCACAGCGATGTTTCCGCGAGAAGCAGGGAAGCTATATCAAACACTTGGAGCGGTTTGTTTCCAGTATTGAGAACGCCGAGGGATTTGGCTCCTGTGAGGCCGTGGAGAGGCTTCAGCTAATCCATGAAAACCGTGATTTGAGGGCATCCGTCTTACACATGAAAAAAAAGCTGCTGAGTCTTGGTGCTCAAATGACTTCTCTGGCGAGTATGTACCAAACGGGCTCTACTTCGTCTCCGGCTGGATCTCGCGCTAAAGCACAGACAAATTGGCTTCATCCTTAGACGATGATACATTGGACCGTACACCTAGATGTGGTTTATCAACCGAGTCAACCAGTGATGCTATCTCCTCTGCAGATAAACCCGACCAACAGGAGACCATGGAACTGCGCGTGGAGTCGACACGTTTACTCTCTTCAGGGGCTGACGAGAGACGCTCAGGTCTCTCCGCAGGTATTACTACTGCTACAGTCCGAGATATTGATCATGCGTTGAAATTGCCAGATGGCCAGCCACAAGAAACGGGGCGTCTGTGTGGCCCTCCAATGGGCCTATCTGCCTCCCAGGTACTCGAAGCCGAGAAGACCATCTCGCCCGCTGATACTTCGCCGCGGGAAGCTGTCGGTCTTGTAGATCGGCATAACATTGTGGACACTGATCTTTCTACATTCTTTAGTGGAACAATGGTCCTCTTCAGTCTGCAAACCGGAGTCCCGATGCCCAAGCCAACCAAGGCATCGACCAAGTGCCCGTTGGTGTTAATGGAAGCGAAGATACAAGGGGCAATGCATGAATTTAACATACAGTCGTTTCACCAGACCCTGGAAATTCGACCATTCGTCAGTGATTTGAACAGCAGCCAAATTCAACAGCTGAATAACGAAATTCTCACCAAAATTGTGCAGCTGGCAATGCAGGCAATGCTCCATGGGACGCGAATTGGAGGCTACTCTCATGTGCTGGTCAGCTGTATAGAATCTTGAACCAATTAACTGCGTGTCTAAACTGCATTATAGTGCCCAACCCGGATTGTCGAGGCGATTCTTGTCTGGCGCACGCACCCGACAAGCCATAATCGCAACCAGATCGAAGGCCCCTTCCGACCTACGACTCTGCAGCACCGCTTCCCCGAACATCATCCGGCAATCGACCTGCTCTACTGGGATGAACTGCGCGACCAGCTCATCCTCTGCGAGGAACGACTGGAGATCGGAGCTGTCGTGTACCGGTGGCTTCTGTCATCTGTAATCGAGTTTCCCGACTACAGTGCTGCGGTTTCGGCTCTTGAGCTGTTTGTATTTCTGGCTAACCCGGCTTCATTGCCTTTGGAGACCGTCGCAGACCCAGAAATGCTTTCAATTCCGTTGGTTGACATCACCGAGAGGGACATTGGAGAATATATTCAGGGTCTCATGGCGTCCTATCGTTTAAATTGTTTTAACGAGCGCAGATTACCAGCCTCAATGGCCGACGAATACCCCTTCTTGGATCTATCAAACAGTGAGACCCCTGGATCTGGTGATTGTTTCATAGCGCATAGTCTGATATGGCTCAGTTATCACGCACTACCCAATTATAAGTATAACCCAGCTCCCACTGCTCTCGGAGACTCTAGTACCATAGTCGTGGAGCCTGTTAAGAGCAGGTGGGACTCAGCTCCGTTCTCCAATGAATGTATGATAAATGTTGGAAGGAAAACATGGATGCCGCCGTGATAGGATGCTCAAATACATAATTGTCCTTAAAGGTTCGCTTGGACCATGCAAATTCGTGCCTTGCGCTTTTCGGCCAACTTGATGGGGAGCTGGCTGCGCATGAGCTTCCCAGTAGGATTCTTTGGGAGCGCATCGATGGAGTGCAAGCCACCACGAAGCCGCTTGTAGGGTGCTACTTGTCCATCAACCCATGTCCGAATCTCATCCAGCACCCTGTCACGCTCGTTCGGGGCGACGGATGGAGAAAGAACCACATAACCAATAGGTCGCTCGGTCTGTCGAGTGTCGTCAAAGTAACCACAGACCGCTGCTCCAAGGACCAGATCGTGAGACCCGAGAATTCCCTCGAGCTCTGATGGCGCTACTTGATTCCTGTATAACAGGCACATGTTAGAAAAAGCCACGCGCAGAGCGGTAGGCAAGGCAATAGTATCAACGCACCCTTTCACTTTTATCATCTCCTTTTTCCGTTCAGAAAACCACAGGAAGCCATCGGGGTCGATAGATAGCACATCGCCGGTCCGCAGCCAGCCATCGTGGAAGGATTCCTCGGTGTCCTTTTTGTTGTTTTTATAACCCCTGCAGTTAGAGTCAGTACCTCGGTCACTGTCAGAGAGGCCGTTGTCGGGAGTTCGTACATGAATACAGTTGGACTTCGAAGTAGAAGTTCTCCGGATTGGCCTGGCTGGACATCCTGCAGGTTTTCATCCACGATTCGGACCTGGCTAGCAGTGCCATTGTTGTCAGGCAAAGATGTCTTGTCACCAGAATTAGAATACTCACACAGACGGAAATAGCCTGCCCACGCTTCCTTTCTTTTCGACCGACTTATGCGCTGGAAGCGTGGAAACACCAGCCTCGCTCATTCTGGTGGTAGCCATTAGTATGATCACTGGCAGACCTAGACGGGCATCCTGACTCACCCGTAGCCCTGGATGATATTAACGCCGCGGAGTAACTTTTGCAGTTTTGCAACAACTTCAGGTTTCAGAGTGGCACCGGCAGATAATAGGGTGTCAACACTGGTCAGATCCACATCCTGGGTGAGAGGATGTTGGACGAAGTCGGCCATAATGGTGGGGACCATTTTAAGGACCGTGGCCTTAACCTTAGCACAGGCCTTGATGTACAGCTCAATATTGAATTGCCTCATAATACCGATGTATGAGCCGACGTACGGGGGAACTACAAGAGCGCCCAGGACACCCATCATGTGAGGAACTGTTCCGAAGGAAGAAAAGTATATTAGCTACTATACCTGCTCAAGGCCCGGGCTTTAGAGAGAGGTGTGCAACGAAAACGGCTTACAAGGTGCAAAGAATACTTCACGAGAAGTGCAACCATTAAGTCGGGCGTCGCTGGTTCGAGCTGACATCAGGTGGGCGATAAGGTTGTGATGGCTCAGGAGGACGGCTTTGGGAGATCCGGTTGTCCCTGAGCTGAACAAGATAAGGCAGGGGTGTTTACGGTTGTCTGCTCCAGATAGGTCGAATGCAGGTAGTGGTATAACATCTCGGGGGGGTTCATCGATGAACGATCGTGGAAACTAGGAAGTATAGGTGTTAGCACATGCGACAGCCAGGATTGCAGCTCGAGGAGTAAAGGCAGGAAAGGAAACAATACACATCCAGGAGTTTCGCCAATTTCCACTATTTCAGGGCGTTCCTTGAGCCCGGTCACAGTCTTCAACGCCTCCTCAACCCTACCTCTCAGACCAGCTTCACAGGCGATGATTCTTGGCTCAACCAGTTTAATGGAGTGGCCTAATTCTTTCCCAGTCCATGCAGTATTGATACCGCTTTTTTTGGATTCAGCGATTATGATTCGGATGGTAAGAAAGATAAGAGGGGACTTACGCAATAACACCACCCATCCACATGATTGCGTGCGCAAAGAGGGCATAGTTGACGGAGTTTGGTGTGTATATAATCGCACAGTCACCCGGTTGAAGCTGATACTGTTGTCGAAGCGCCGATGCACCAAGAGCAGCCCCTTCCCTCAGACTCGCGTATGTGAGCCTTTTGAAGGGCGCGTTCAAGTCCTCAAAGATAATTTGATCCGGCGCGGCCAAGTCCGGGTTGTAGTGGGTCAGGAACTGGTGGAGGGATAAGCCCCCTGGCACAACATAGTCGGGGATCTTGGAGCGGTAGATCCTTTCCATTGTAAAGTGGTAAAGGAGAGGAAAACGGATGGTTGTAGACGGGGATACAACGAATAGCGGTTGTTGACAGCTATATATCAGTTTAGGAGGGCACTTTCTTAGATTCCGACAGTGACCGCAGAGACCCGATAGGTGTTATTAACGATTGCCCACCTACACTGCATACCTCCAAGGAATCTCCACAGCTGTTTTCGGGGGCAAATGATCCTGTTGCTCTCCATGTCAGACTTTCCTGACAGAACGCAGACTAGAGTGTCTTGGCATCGGACAGTCAGATCAAGGCGAGTAATGCTAACAATAAATATTTGACTGTTACTGTAGTATGGTGGCCCTTCTCTGTTCATCGTTTTGTCCAATATGGCCACCTCTCTTGCTACGCAACCCCCGTCGTCTGCTACGTTCCTCTTATCATTCCCCGCCCCCCACGTACTGCTAGTTACGATCAACCGGGAGAAGGCAAGAAACTCAATCCCCCTTCAGGGCCATCGGGAGGGCGATGACATCTTCACATGGTTCGACCGTGAGCCTTCCTTGCGTGTAGCGGTGATCACTGGCGCCGGCAACAAGGCCTTTTGCGCAGGTCAGGACTTGATGGAACAAAATTCCAAGAGCGATAGTAGCATGCCCCGCTTGATGCCGGTGAATGGCTTTGCGGGCCTGTCTCGCAGAGTGGGCAAAAAGCCGGTGATCGTGGCCGTCAACGGATTTGCCCTTGGCGGAGGGTTTGAAATCTGTCTGAATTCGTGCGCGAAGTTGACCCTACATCTCATGGCGTGCTACTAACAAAGCGTACAGCGACATCGTCATTGCAGCACCGGATGCAAAGTTTGGCCTCCCCGAGGTCAACGTCGGACTCTATGCGGGCGCGGGAGGGCTTTCCAGGCTTGTTCGTTGTGCTGGCCTCCAGGTTGCGTCGGACGTGGCTCTTACTGGACGCCAGATAACAGCACAAGAAGCCTTCAGATGGGGAACTGTGAATCGAATTTCCAAGGCACAGTCAACTGTTGTTTCCGAGGCCGTTGACCTTGCGTCCCAAATTGCCAGCAAATCCCCTGATGCGATTATCGTCACCCGAGCAGGTTTGCGACAGGCTTTGGAGACTGCCAGTGCGGAAAGGGCCTCGCAGATTACAGAGCAGCAATATCTGCATGCTCTAACTACAGGCGATAACTTTAGAATTGGACTCAAGGCATTTGCGGAGAAGAAAGCGCCCCAATGGGTCTCCTCGCGCTTGTAGGGTGAAAGCGGATACATTGCCTGGAGCCTAGGGCTTCATCTGTTTGCAAAGTTGTACATAGCAAAGAAAAGTCCAATAACCGTTGGCAAGTTCGCAATCCTCGACAGCTCTAATTGAATAGATGCAAAGATTCCCCAATGCCCTATCTACAAATTGGCCGCTCTCTTCTTCGCCCAAGCGGCCTCCTGACGAACCGCCAAGTCTGTCAGGATTTCTTCACTCCCTCCTCCAACAACAACGACCCTCAAATCACGGCTAATCTGTTCGACTCGGGAGCCCGCACCCCCACGCTGGCAGCCCGCGCCTCCGAATATCTGCTGTGCCTCACGGTTGGCCAGTTCAAGGAGACGCCCGCCGTGAACTTTGGCCAGCGCAATTCGGGCGGAAAGATCGTCAATGTGCCCCTTATTGACCTTGATATGGTACGCCAGCTGCTCAATCCACGCCCAGTGTGCCTCGATATAGCGTGCGATAGTTGCCAACTTGGCCCGGATGATTTGGTGCGATATCAAAGGCTTGCCAAAGGTATGTCGATCTTGGGAATATTCGTAGGCGTCTTTCAGGCACGTTCGAGCCTGCGAATTGGCATTAACCGCGATGATCAGGCGTTCTCGGTTGAAGTCTATGGACAAACACCGTCAGTGGATAGTCGCTAAGGGGGCATGATGATAGATAGTCATAAGTACGTACTTGTCATCAGAGTCGCAAAGCCCCGGTTCTCTTCTCCGATCAGGTTCTCAACTGGGACCTTCACGTTCTCCAATGTCACCCATTGGCTGTTGGCTGCATTGTGTCCGCTGTTCTTGATCTTACGCATGCTGAGACCCGGGCTCTTCGTTTCGATAACGAGCACCGAGATGCCGCCAATGCCGGCGCCCCCAGTGCGCACGGCAGTGGTCATATGGGTGGCTTTGGCAGCGCCAGTGATCCATTTCTATCGGCAGTTAGGTTCACCATAATAAGGTGCATTGGTGGATATTGCTCATACTTTATGCCCATTCACAATGTAGAATCTGCCACTTGTGTCCTTGATGGCCGTTGTTTTTAGACCAGACAGGTCCGAACCCCCAGTGGGCTCCGTCGCTCCAAGGCAGAAATTGATCTCACCCGTCAAGATGCCAGGAAGCCATCGTTTCTTTTGCTCCTCCGTGCCGAAATGCACAATGGGCGGAGCACCGATTGCCGAAGACCCAGTGAGCCCGACACATACACCGGCGTGGATTTTGGCCTGCTCAAAGTGGAGGACAATAAAGTGGAAGATGTCCCATTCTACAAGAAGGTCAGATCACTAGAGCCCTTGCGGAGGAATGGCCAACTCCACGTACCCTCGTAAGGTATGTTGCAGGGCAACGGTATTCCATTGCGATATTGCGGTGGGAGGTCCTGGAAGATCAGCCCAGCACGAATCCAACTGAGGCTGGCGTCCGCGGGCACGATGCCCTCCTCCTCCCATAGGTCTGCGTGGGGCTCGATGTTTGCGTCGATGTACTCGCGGACATACTTTCGCAATGCACGGTGACTATCGCTATAGTACGGGGATGCGAGTGCATTGTACCAGGCGGGCTCGGCGAAGGGTGTGTAGCTGCCGAACGGCTCGGCGACACCCCGGTTATTGGGTGTTGAAGATTTGAATGCGCTCATTCTGAGAGCTGGGGGGTGGTATAGTAGGTATGCGGCTTCTCCCTGATTCCAGCGTGTTGGGACAGACACAGATAGGGTGTTTCATGGGAATTGGGGTGAATGCTCGTTTGTGGTGTAGCTATATACCAATTGTGGGGGACGCCGTACAGTATCCGAACCACAGCATTAACTACGCTGAGGAGACCGCGGCATGTGGTGGACCACTTTCTGACTGGAATCGAGCACAGTCATCCATGTCTAGTAGGGATCAAACGCCCATTTCTGGACTACCTAGCCTACTATACTTGCTGAAGTCGCCGATCGAGGGCTTATCGGAAATCGGAATTGCGAATTCCACCCGAGGCTGGGGAATCCTGTAAAGGTTGCACAACCCACGACGCCGAAATTTCCACTGTATGGCGTAAGCCAACCTGTTGGGGTGGAATATGAATTACTGCCTTTACTAGTCCTTTACTATTGCAATTTCCCCGGACGTACTAGCCAGAAGCTCATTGGTATTGTCCTACTTTCAGTTAGAGCTGTAGTCGTGGTGCCTATGGCGTGTTATGTCAAAATATATATTTTTAAATAGGTTAGCAAGACATTCGAAAAATATTTACTAACCCTGCGAATTTTAAATATTTTAAACTGCTAATTAAAAATAGAGATTAATTAGATATAAAAGTAATACAATATATATTAAAACTCTAGAAAAATGTCATTTTTAACAATGAGCACGCATGACGCTAAAGCTACGACCGCGAAGCTCATGGCAAAGAGTATGTTGTCCGATTAGACCTAATTTTATCCTCCAGGGAACGCTCAGGCCCAGCTAATCACGCTCCGAGATATCAAGAGCTACACATCGTGGGTGACGAGTTATTCGACCGGACTGGAGCGGCGCGGGTACTTTCTTTTTGGCCCCTCGGAAAGCAAATGGTACTAGTTATAGTTAGTGGTTGATCATAAAGGTACCTTGCATATTGCTATTCAATATCACGCCATCCTAACCTATTTCCATTTTACAATACGTTCTATAATGCGAGCATTCGATTGCGGGACATTTTGACTAAGCGCATATAGAAACATTCCGTACCATTTCCGAGAAACTAGGTAGGTAGGAAACGAAACAGATGTTACTGTACACATTCCTTCCACCTGAGCCATTTCGGCCTGGTTGGATCATGCACCTCAATGCTAACCTCCGGATGGGACACCATATCCTCCAAAAGCTCTGTGTGAACGTGAAACTCGACTCGACTAGAGATTTTCGGCCATTTCCCGCGCCGATATTGCAGTGGAATTGCCTGGCAAGTTCCTGGCGATGCTCCAGAGTAATTAAAGCCTTCAGGGTGCGTTCCTGCTGGGATGATGCCGATTTTCACCATAATCGGCTTGAGCGCGGTTGCGCACGTGCAGACCAGACTGATGCCAACTTCCGTCACCGTCCAGAAGATGAGCTTGTTGTTGGTGTAGAGCCCATCCTGCTGGGTGAGGCTGGGGAGGTATACGATGCGAGCGACGGTTGCAACACAGGCCCTGTAGTATTGGCGAGGTCAATGGTCGCAGTCCGACGCAGAAGACGAAACAGAATAGCGGTGGTCTTACACTGAACCAAGTGAAAGCAAGGCTAGAGCCGATATTTTCGTTCTCCACTGCATTTGAATGCTCCTCAGCAGCAACGCCGGGATTACCAGGCCTAACAGTAGATCCGCGATCAGATTCCACCCAGCATGTACCAGGGACACCACGGTCAAGTCAGACACCCTCCTGCAGCTGCCCTGTAGATTCGGAGAGGTCGTCTGCTCCCAGTAGAACCGCATAGGCCGGCAAGCGAGAAGGTACCAGAGGAAAATAAAGACCGTGGATACGATGCCAGCCCCGAGGATCACGTAGAGGGAAACGATGTATACCCTGCCCCGCGTAATGCGGAAGAGCGTGGCCATGAAAGATTGCTTCACCATGTATGTGGCTACAGGGTAGAGCATTTGGCATGACAGAAGAATCTACTTGTATGATCAATTAGTCACGTATTGCAGGATGCAAAGATACCTACCTGAATGCTAGTCTTGTACGTTTCCTGCGAAACGTCTTCGTTTCGCTGGCCGATGCCGTACTTGAGCAACCCGATGACGTAGAGCAACACGAGAGGAATGTATAGTACCTTCCCATTCAATTGAATTTAGCATAATATTGTCGAATTTTGAAGTTGCCAAAAGGGGCTTACCACGCCTATCAGCAGGAAGACATCATCAAGGCCGGGCTTCTGCAGCCACACTCGCACATATAGCCGTAGGGCGCAAAGTATTAACACGAAGACAGATATTAGAATGCTGAAAACAGTACACAATTCGTTACTGTAACCCATGACTGTTCGAATAGTGGACCTTCAGCTACATGCGACGCCAAGGGAGGCAGCGCAGCTATCTCGAGGCGCAAATTGCAAGATTGATTACCCAGCGGGAGAATTGGCTCTGTAGAACTATATGCCGGACCGATACGGTGTTCTATTCCTATCCGATTTCCGAAATTCCGCCTCCACGCTTGAGCCCCCGGCTACTGATTGCTTAACGCCACTAGGTCCCTGATCTGGGGTTGGTTAACTTGTATGCTATCGGGAAGGGGTTGATGACTTCACGAAGACCTTCTCGTCGAACCCACCAGCTGGGTACTCTGCAGCCCACCGGAGCTATTTAAATTGTCGTCGATACCAAGCCGGAATCCTCGACTCAGGGGCTGTACGACCGGGGTCAAAGCTGGCAAAGCGGCTCTTTTGAGCTTCCATTTATGCCCATATTGCCTGGCCAGCTTCCTCAGCTTCCCCAGCTTTGCCCCGGCTGTTGGTTATGAGTGGGGTGCACAAGACCCCGGGCGAGGCCGTATTCAGCCTATGGCAATACTGACGTCCCTCCACGGCGGTCTGCGAGGGGAGACCTGATGGTAGGCCGGTAGCCTTTTCGTACCTAGAATTAATGTAGTTCCCGGGTTATCTGTAGAGCCCCCCAAAAGATTCGTGCCTCGTAGAGTTCAAAGCTCTAACGTCATTCCTCGGCGAGTCGCGCAGCTGGTATTACATGTAGAATACCCTGTTCTTTTTAAATATTTAATATCCTAACCCCGTGAATATCACCTGGGATACAGTTTGGGAAAATCAGCGGTGATATGGCTCGCGTCATTCCAATCGTCTTGGATGGCAGTCGCGCCGTTGTCTTTGACGGAGGCGTGTTCGGCCTCGTTGCCAACGTGAATGGAACGCTCTGGCCTTTACAAAGGCCAGAAGCTGAGTTCTAAAAAGTGGAGAAGATATATTACCAGGAAGATGTTCCCGAATACGATGGATGGCGATTAGAAGTTGCCTATCTGATTAGATTCCATTACTGAACATGTGTACTTGCGTGAGTATTGCCTGATCTTGTATCTTTAGCTGTAGGATGGCTATCCGTCCTCAAGATCGCTTTAAAGGAGTCTCCCTAAATCCACCAGCCTTTGTTCCTCCAGATATCCAAAAAGGCGGCTGGAACCGCAGAAGTAATCAGATCCTCAAGACCTCCAAGAACCAAAAGATTGGCCAGCGCTAGATGCGAAACATACCCCATTCTCTCACTGGCATGACAGCGTGTACAGCACCCCAGAAATTGGAAGTGCGGAGGTGGTGTTTACTACGAACGGGTGTTCGGAATGAAGGTTATGGGAGCGTTGTAATTGTATGCTACTAACTAGTCCATATAGGATTGTTGGTAATCCGTAGTTTCAGGTGGTCCGGCGCGCCAGCTTTGGGTCTTAGCTCTTGATTTCCGATTAGTGTAAGGAGGTACCCTCCCGATAGGTACGGTAGTAGGTACACTGATGGAGGATTCCGTGCGAAGAGAAAGGCACACCCTCTGTCATCTATTTCTGACAGAACCCTAGACACGCCACAGGTCAAGGCCCGGACATACCCAGAATATCCGAGCGGCCTTCATTTGCCAACGGCATTCCATGTTTCCACATTCCTGTGCTGCTCCGTATCTTTCCGCCGAATGCACTACAAAGCACTTTCACTACCGGCTCGCCTCTAGTCGGCCCAGTGCCTCATCGAGCCCCCCGCCTACCACACTTGTTATCCAGACAAGCCATGGCCTGCTGCGCTGTGGCTGCCTACATAATCTGGCGGCTGGTAGGCCTCCACGACCGCCTATTCCACCAGGCAGCTCTACGGGAGCCAGACCTCAGCGCCTTCAGTGGCACGACCATGATCAGCGACAGGGGCAAGGAGACAACGATTCTCGACCAGTACTGCCTGCCTGAGCAAGATGAGGCCGTCACCTCCTCGCACCGCTCAAACACTAATGGGTCAAGCCTGAGCACATGCATTCTGTCCATCAAGGGCATCACCTGCAGCGCATGCGTGCGACAAATCCAATCTGCACTCAACGGCTTCCCTGCCGTAAAGTCTGCCCAGGTTTCACTTGTGCTGCTGAGAGCTCGGGTCGAATACAACTCGCTGGATGCTTCTCCAGCCGATCTAGTCTCAGTCATTCAACATGCAGGCTACGACGCTCGCGAGACTTCTTCAACAACTTGTCGGCGAAGCATACATGATGTGGTTTCGGCGTTAGTGGAGTCTGACCTTGCTTGGCACCAGAGTGTAGAGCAGGTCCGCCACGAGTTTCTCTCGAGTATGGCTCTCTGCACTTTTATTGTCAGTACCCCCTACGTGTCACCATGGCTTGGGCCCAGCAGCACATGCATCCTGTTCGCACTGCAAACGGCAGCTGCTCTAGCTTGCCTTCTTATATCAAGGCGTATACACTTTCAGGCTATGCAGTCTTTGATAAGAGGGGGCCCGCGAACGGTGGCTACACTAGTCTCTGCTGGAATGTTTACGGCATTCATCGAGCCACTATTGCCCTTGTCGATGGACTTATGGCGAGCCGGCAACCCTCTTCGCGCCACACATGCCGTCACAAGCAACTCGATGGGTAGTATGGCCTCACTATGCAGCATCGTTCTCGGCGGCCAGTTGATGAAGATTAGGTCGTCGAGACGTTCCTTGGGCCAAGCCGCTCGCCTAGCTCGCCTATTCCCGCAGGCCGCGGTCGTTGTCTCGACCGACAATAGACTCTCGCCCAGCTCGGTGGGCGTGGGAATGTTGGAGCCAGGGGATACGGTCAATATTCGTGAAGGTGAACGCCTCCCTGCGGATGGTAAGGTGCTCTCCGGAACGGCCTACGTCGACCAAAGCTGGATGACTGGCGACAGTCAGCCGGTCCGTGTCGAACCCGGTAATAGAGTTTTCGCTGGGTATTCAGTAACCGACGGGCAGATTGCGGTTCTGATCGAACATTGTGGGATGAGCTCAAGGCTCGGAAAGCTCCTCGAGCATGTTTCCACCTCGGAGCTGGATTTCCGTACGACACCAGCCGAAACAGAGAGTAGTGTTTTCGTTGATATCATTCTGTTTCTCGTTCTTGCCGCGACCTTCGCTTGGAGGATAGCAGGACTGCCGTGGGAACAGTGTTTCCAGAGAATGGTCAGTATGCTGGTTTGCGCGTGTCCCTGCACCCTGGAGCTGGGCGTGCCGATATCGCTCATCTCCGCCGCTGGTATGTCCTGAACGTCTTCTCTGTCTTCATCGGCCGACTAATCCTACACCACAGCATCCGCTGCCAAGGCAAACATCCAACTATCTACACGGCGTGACCGCTTGGAGAATGTGGCGGGCGTCAAAACCGTGCTCTTGGATAAAACTGGGACGTTGACGACGGGAAAACTGAGCGTGAGCTGGCGTCAGCTATCCCCAGTCTGGAATGTGTCGAAGCAAAAGCAGGATAAATGGTGGGCTCTTGTCGGCGCTATTGAGCAACATCCAGGCAAACATCCCCTCGCGCTCGCCATCGCTCAGGAATCCGAAGCGCAAAGGGCATCTGCACCCGATACCAAGCAACCTCGAGTATCAGTGATAAGAGCTCGGTCTGAGCCAGGCAAAGGAGTACAGGGCTGGGTAGTCTTGGGCGATAAGCCGCCAGTCCATGTGGCTGTTGGGAGCAAAGGATTCCTCGGATCTCTGGGCATCAAGCCGAACTTGTCTTCGGTGCCGGAGACGGTGCGCTCGGATGTAGGCACTATAGTCTGTGTTGCAATTGACCAAAAGTACGCTGGTGTTCTGCTCTGTCGAGACACTGTTCGGCTCTCTGCCCGCCGGCTAGTTCAAAGTTTTTCACGTCGTGGCGTACGAGTTGGCATGATAACTGGGGATTCCTGGAGCGCCGCTCTCATCGTCGCACGTTCTGTCGGTATTTCAACCGAGAACGTCCTCGCGGAAATGCTGCCTCTGGACAAGGCCGAAGTGGTAAGAGCCTCGAGACAGCAAGGCCCTGTAATGGTTGTGGGCGACAATATCAATGACACGGCAGCATTCTCGGAGTCCTCTTTCAGTGTGTACGTCGGTTCAGAATATGGTGATGCTGGGGGCACCGACGCGACTCTGCTACCCCTTGCAGCCCAAGCATTTCGCGAGGCAGCTTTCATGAGAGACAGCAAAGCTAGTGGTACTATCGCAGAAGATTCGATCGACCTTGAAAATCTACGGTACATGACCCTGCTGGCTCGGAAGACGGTGGGCAAGATACGACAGAACGAGTTGTTGAGCATGGCATACAATATACTGGCTTTGACTCTTGCATCAGGCGTTCTACAGAGATATAATCATCACTTAGTTTTCTCGCCGTACGTTTCTCCAGAACCTCGTGTCCTTTGATAATAGGGTATGTGCTAACGTCGGTTTCTCGTGCAGCATAATGGCGAGTTTGGGAATGGGCCTAAACAGCGCCCTGGTTCTGTGGAATGCCTCGAGGGTGGAGTTGAGTCCAAACAGAATGCGACTGAACGGATTACTCAGTTCCTAATATAGATGATTATCAAATAATAAGTTTGCAAAACACCGGATACGCCGAGTTCTCGCAGAGACCGTGGTCTCGTTAATTTCAATATCAGGGGACCGACAGGCGATTGATGAACGAAAGATCTATGGATTGGAAGGCTACAACAGACATACCTGGTCCGAGCTTAATGCCGTTGAACATCTTGGTATCGACAGCATTGGGTGAGACGCACGAGTGGAAGCCCTCGTAGATGGTGATGGCCGCGGGGTTGGTCGCACAGCTTAGGTTTGGGGACCAAATACCACATTTTTTAGCTTGCTCTGGGCGGAAGAACGAGCAAGATACGAGAGGAAAGAGTAGATATGTCTTCTTGTACAACAGCCATGCTGTATAGAGCGTACGCCTCAATCTGCATTTCGAATGGTCTTAGCAAATTATTCAAATCAATAGGTATACTGTCTAGACTCAGAAGTACTTCGTAGCTCCCTTCACCTGTGGCCGCTCGTGAACCCACATAATGTGCAAAGGCTCATCCCCATGGTTGCGTACACTGTGAACTTGCCCCCCGGCGACGTAGGCGCCGTCCAGCTTGGTTATTTCCGTGTTCACCTCCCCTAGATTTAGCAGCGCCTTTCCGCGCATTACAACATAGACCTCCCCAGCCGGGAGACAATGTGGTACGGTCTTCTGCCCTGGGAGAAGCACTGTCATGCCAATGGCCACGCGCTCGCTCGCCATCGCTATTGGACGGTTGAAGTTGTCATAGCCCTGCGGTCCTCCCACCCAGTTCACTACCCATCGCATGAATTCAATCTCTTTTGCCCTTGGCAAGCCGTAATCTGGCTCGAGGCTGGTAAATGGGACGATGGAAATCTCGTCCACCTGCGGCGTATCCGGCACCTGCCCGTCCATGAAGTAGACAGATGTTCCGATTTTCTCAATCCCGTCGTGTACCCAGATCAGATCGCAGTCCTCTGTGCCACAATTCCTGACCCCGTGGGGCACGCCCGCGGGGATATACATACAGTCCAGCGGACCTGCGCGCGTGATGTGATTATTCCCGTCGTATCCTTCGAGCTCGCCCCGGAGGATGATGTATATTTCTGCCACCGAGTGATAGTGGATGCCCTTTTGCTTCTGGCCAACGGGGAGGTTCATTAAGCCCACTACCACGTCGTGACTGACTGCCGCGACCTGCTTGTTCGGGTTGATGTACCCGGGGGGGCCTCCGACCCAGTTTATGAGATATCGAATGAAGCCAGGCTCTTTGGCCCCGGGGACGTGCCATTGGGGCTCGAGGTCTTTGTGGCGAATGATCCGGGAGTTTGTCCTGCTCATGCTGGGTTCAGCGGCGGACTCTTTGCGATCGAGTGGTAGATATCGAGTGCCCTAACGTGCGTACGGGATATTGATATCAGAAGAGCAGGATGCTCTCCTCCACATTATCAAGGGAGCCTTATATGGAGTCAATATTGCTCAGCGGGGTTAGGTCTCTCGGCATTCGAAGCACGTTGCGACGGCCGATACAATACTGAATAGGCAAGACGAAAGGGAATGGCCGATTCTGTCATTATTGAAAGGCAAATCTGACAAATATAGCTTTGGGAGCAGCACCCGTACTATTACCAGCGATACGATACTCCAACCGGGGTTCGGAAAGGAATGTATAGATTTCCGAGTTCCTGCGCGCGCGTTTCCGGCTGTTACTGCGTGCGTCTCCCCTCAGCGTTGGGACTGTGGATACTCGTTTGACGTGTCATGCTTGCCTCTGGTGTCCGGGAGGCATATCTAGATGTATAGGTGCGGTTATATAGTGCAGGAACAAGTTCATATTCGAGTTTCACCCAACGCTACCACTATACCAGCTACGATTTCGGAAGGACACATTACGCGGCTCAACTGCACTTAGAAATAGGCCTCCTCGACATGTTTTATCTTCCCCTCACGGTCCGTGTCGCTGACTTCCGCTTCGTGGCTGCTCCCATCCACGACATCCATCTCATCACCAAACAGCTGAGCAATTTCTTCAAGTGGACGGCCCAGGGTGTCAGGAAAGAAGTAGTAAATGACGAACGCATTACAAACAGACAGACAAACAAAGACCAGATAGAATTTCCATCCGATGTTAGCGAAAGCGGTTGGAGAGAGTTCCAACCAAAGTAGATTTGTGGCACTGAAGCTGATGATGTTCAGTGTCATTCCTTTGGACCGGATATGGGTTGGGAAAAGCTCGCTCGCATAGCTGTCGACGCAATAACAAATGAGTGAGAAGCTAGAAGCGTAGGAATATGAAGGGATACATACTACCAGCTAGGGCCCTCGAGGAAGAGGTTGAAGACGAAGAGGAAGAGGAAAAGGAAGGCCGCTGCTCCGGCGAGATGGCCATGCCGACCATCTGCAGTCGCAACGAGCGACATCTCGATCGCTAGCACAATGCAGGCAGCCAGAGTTCCAGTTCCCATGAGCACATTCCGGGGGACGCGATCCACGTATGTTAAGGAGATAAGATTCCCCAGAATAGCAGCGAGATATATACCAGCCAGGAAATGGAGGGACTGGGTCGCGTCGTAGCCTAAGCCGGCGAAGATTGAGGCTGCGTAGGCTGCACGAAGACCCGCGCAGTTAGCAACGACACTCTCTTTCAAACTCCAGTACATAAGGGAAGCTGCGCAAAAAAGTAGAACTAACTGGTGATGACGAGATTGCCCGTCGTGTACGCAATGAATGGTAAGAGGAGCACAAGTATGACCCGTTTGCGATAGGGCGCATATGTCGCGAGGCCTACCCAAGAGCGATCCATATGCTGCTCCCGCTCACTCTGCTCGCGCATTTGTGTAAATTCCGCGTCGGCAGCTTCGTCATGCTCGCAGCCGGGGCGTCGGTGATACCGAACGACGACGTCGTAC
The DNA here is from genome assembly GCA_023624935.1 of Aspergillus sp. PA3604. Taxonomy (NCBI): domain Eukaryota; kingdom Fungi; phylum Ascomycota; class Eurotiomycetes; order Eurotiales; family Aspergillaceae; genus Aspergillus; species Aspergillus sp. PA3604. The sequence continues at coordinate 94,509 of JAMABJ010000020.1, read as the reverse complement.
GCCTCGTCAACTCGGCCCTTCAAGAGAAGCCAACGCGGGGACTCCGGCAGCCATGGCATCACCAAAAGCCCTATAAGCGGCGGTGCGCATCCCAGGGCTAGCGGAGAGCGCCATTGGGCTGCCGAGGGCCCGTCGAGATAGTGAAACCCGACTCCCACATACGCCGCCATGATGTAGCCTACAACGCCAAACAGCCCGATGATACCGGCAGTGATACTGCGCCCTTTGGGCGGCACAAGCTCCACAACCCACAGGGGTGTAGTCAGATACAACATGTAAGCACTGGATGTGTCAGCCGTCTCTTGTCTCTCGGCGCGAGTAGAGGTAGGTATACCTGAGTCCGGCAAAGAAGCGGAAGACGATGAACATGGCAACATGGACTGAGCCACACAGGCATGCCGACGAGATGAGCAAGATAATGTATGCGATAATGGCCGTCCACTTCCGGCCGACACGGTCTGCGAGCCAACTATTCAGCAAACAGCCGAAGATGCCGCCCGCGTAGTACAAGCCAGTGATTGTCCCAGTCAGGGCTTCAGCATTGTCCTGACCCAAGTCCATGTAGGTCACAAAGGACGGTTGACCTGGTGGAGGATATGGAGGGTTAGCGTTGTACCATCTTAGATAGCTTAAACATAAGAGGGCTACCCAGTGTTGAGCCGATGATAGATGCTGAATAGGCGTACGAGATGGCCCCCAAGGCAATACCGGCCACAGCCCATATGGTCGACATCTGGTAGTGGCGGACGCCATCGTTCACCTTCACAGTACCAGCAGGTGCGTTCATCGTTGAAAAAATGTTGGTGTTGACCTTGGACCGCAACCCAACGCATGCACCTAGCTGTGTTTTATCTCCCCCAGACAGGAGATCTTTCCGGGGATGCTGTGCAGCTAAATTTCCCCCGATTATTAAACGCTCCTTTGGCGCATGTCTGGGCTTACTTTCTGGCCACTGCTATCTGAGAAAAAGCAGCCACCAGGTCCTGCGCGCCGTGTTGGTACCGGAATTCTTTCCATTGCTGTCGCCATTTCGAATGCCTCTACCGGCCCGAGCGGAATCGCTAGCTTCGAAAATCGCACTTTCCGGGCAGCTGAAAGATCATGTATACATACCTCAGTACAGAGCTTGTAGTCAGTTGCATCTACTCTGCCAATCCTTCAACATATTTACGCGCAAATCATGAGCACCGCACGGTCCCGGTACGCTTCCCTCAGCCAAGTCCATCCGGACTTCGCACCACTCGTGCCCACCTTGAACGAGGCCTTCGAGCGCATCTGGACACCGGGCGATATCGCCCAGCTGCGCAAGAACTTCAAATCGTCCCGATCGCCGATTCCGGGAATACCTAACGATGGTTTCGCTATCTCCCATCGCATGGTGCCTGTGTCGGACGGGCATGACGTTGAAATACGCATCTATCGACCGACTCCGGCACACGCGCAAGGCTTATCCCCAATGCCTCTTCTTTTTATTGCCCACGGGGGAGGTGTGAGATACCGGTCTTTTCCCGTTGCTTTCCGGCACTTTCCGGTCCTCGGCCGTGAATTCGAGAGATATGCTGATTCCGGTCTCGTTCTAGGATGGGTTGTGGGAGACCACGAGTCCGAAGGCGCCTTATCGCGCCTCATTTGTGTCCAGAACAGACTTGTGGTGGTCAGCGTAGACTATCGAAGGTATTTCAGCCAGAATACTTTGTCGCTGAGCTATGCTAAACCTGACCTTGCCAGGGCCCCCGAACATCCCTTCCCAATCCCATTTAACGACACCTACGATGCGTATAAATGGGTGAGCAGCAGCCGCTCCTTCAAATAACCGAGTCAACAATTGCTGATTGCGCTGAAAGACCGTCCTCCATGCCACGGAACTCGGTATCGATGCGAATACCATTGTGCTTGGAGGCACCAGCGCCGGAGCGAACATCGTCAGTCAACCTCGGGGCTTTATTCAACTGGTGGGCACTGATAGTATTGACCCAGGCTGCGGCCTTGGCTCTAAAGCTGAGGGACGATAATGCCCTGGATGGGGTAGTAGGACAACTGCTCAACATCCCCGTACTGTGTCATCCTCGCTTCTTCCCACACGGAGACCACGAGCTACAGAGTTACCAACAAAATGCCAGGTCCCCGACAATTAACGGAGAACGCATGCGGTGGTTTTGGGGTACTCTCAGTCCAGTTACGTTTAAATGCAATGGCTGATGAAGGACGATGCAGACCAGTACTTTCCAAACGCCACGCCCGACACGCTTGCGAGCCCACTTCTGGCACCTAGGTTCGATGGGCTTCCTCCAGCATGCAAGTACTTCCCAAGGAGAACGCCCCTCGAGTGGTCTATCTACGCTAACCAGCCTCTATAGTGATTCAAGTTGCTGGCATGGATCCCCTGCGAGACGAGGGCCTCGCCTACGCGCAGGAACTAAAGCAAGCCGGGTATGTTACCCTAATCATGGCCATGGTTAAACTTGGAATCTGACATAGCGAGGAGGGTTGCGGTTGAAATACGTATCCACGCCGGGGTTCCTCACGGATTCGTCTTTGCTACAAAGTTGGCGTGCACCAAGGAGTATTTCCAGTGTATGGTAAGATGGATAGCAGGGATTTTGGGCAGGGAAGACCCATCATATGCCACAAACTAGACATTACGTATTCTGGATTGCCAAATGTTCTGCCCTTTTCACTCGTTGTTGTACATGGTTTCATATTGTACCAGTGGACTGATACTTGGTGGATACAAGACATCGTTGTATTCCCATTATCAGCCAAAGCAGGCACCCTACGTTTACAGGGTGCGCTCTATTGTCCTCCGCTGACAGCTAGAATCTGCCCAGTGATAAAGCTTGCCAGGTCGCTCAGAAAGAAATTGATGGCTGTGGCCACCTCTCCTGGTTGTCCAATGCGCTTCATGGGAAGAGACTGGGCTACCATATCCAATAGTTCATCATCCGTCTTGTCCAATCCAAATCTGGGACCCATGACTGTCTTCAACGGACTCCGGGCCATGTCCGTGTCCGTGGCGCCTCAATCTACCGTCAGCGACAGAGCCACGGAGCAAGGAAATAGATGCAAACTTACCTGGTGCGATACAGTTAACCCTGACTCCGTACTTTGCAAAGTCAATTGCCCACGTCCGCGTCAATCCCAAAACCGCATGCTTTGTGGCCGTATACGCTGGCAGACGCGCCACTCCCACGAGGCTGGAGACGCTTCCCAGGTTGACGAGGCTGCCAGACCCCTGTTTCTTCATCTGTGCCAGCGCCGCAGCGCCAATGTTCCACACTCCGGTTAGGTTGACGTCTACTATATCATCGAACATGGCATCGGGCGGGGCCTCGCCCTCCAATGGACAAATGCCGGCGTTGTTGACCACACCATCCAGACGCGAGTGGCTTTTTGCGATAGTCTCGACTAGCGACCGGCACGCTTCTCGGTTACGGACATCGGTCTGGACGTAGTGTAGATGACTGCTAGCTATACTTGCGAGCTCGGCAGATGCCTCCGGTTGGACATCAGCTGCGTAAACAATGCCTCCATACCCTAACAGCTGCTGAACTACGGCGAAGCCGATTCCGCGACTGCCGCCCGTGACGAGGTATACATTGCCTGCGAAGAGACTGGGGTTCATGGTGAAGTTGTTCACGGTCCAGCACGGTGATAGGAGGTCTCCAGTCGTCTGGTTTGCGGCGCGTAGTGTAGGTATCCAAATATGCGTGTGTAAGGTAGTTAACTTTTGTATTCCAGCCGGAACTGTAACCCAATAATTCCGTTGCCTCTGGCCTCGAATCGTCGGAATCGACGCCGCTGAACTCCGTGTAATGCCCGGAGCCTATATTGGACAACGGTCCTGACCTCAGAATGGCTAGAAGAGCGAAGCCAACCCCATAGCCCCTCAGTCAACTTCTTGCGCAATGAATCTGCACGAAATGCACGACAGATTACCCACCTTTGCCGAGTTGCCCGATATCCGTGGACATCCCAAGGGGTGCACATGGGGGCTCTGGGATCGCGACGGGAAGCCAGACGAATTGGGCACGCTCAACCTGCTCACTCCAGACATCGTTCGGAAGGCTGTTGGGGAAGTTCAATGGGGCATAAGTGTTTCTTTGAAGTGAGTTTTTTCTGGAGGAATCCTTCCATTGGTGCGCAGCTTCCTGACCTGGAGAGTCTCCCGTTAAACCAACCCGGTGTCCCCGTATTCAAACGGAAACCTCTGGAACATACAATCATCGACAACAGCACTTTCAGTGCTTCGCAAAGTTACGACGATACGGTTTTCATTAATACCCAGGCGGGATCCCAATGGGATGGCCTCCGGCATGTAGTACACGAGGTGAGTGGCCGCCTATACAACGGCACTACGAAGGCGGAAATCACAGGAAAGACCAGCACGACAAAATTGGGCATTGACCGTACGTACTTCATCATTACCAGCTGGACGGTCTTAAAACAGATAGAATAGAGCTAATTGGGGGGATGTCATAGGTTGGCATGAGCGCGGGGGCATTGTGGCACGCGGGGTGTTGGTGGACTATGTTGCCTTCGCAGAGCGACATGGCATAGTTTATAGACCTATAGACCCGCACCATATCTCTGTTCATGACCTCGAGCGCGCAGCCGAGGAACAAGGAGTCGCCTTCCAACAAGGGGACATCCTAATTGTGCGCAGCGGGTTGATCAAGTGGCAGCTCGAGCAGGCCAACTCAAGACAACTGAAGGAATGGGCAGAAGACAAGAACAAGGCATGTGTTGGTATCTCCGCCATGCCCGAAATGATAGAGTGGCTATGGAATCGACACTTTGCGGCCGTGGCAGGCGACGCACTCGCTTGGGAGTCTGTTCCCTACCCGGCAGACCGGCCCTGTAAGTCTTTTGTCGTGCCTGCCCTTGCGCCTACGATTCCTAACAGTGGTAGCACTTCACCAGCACCTTATTCCCATGTTTGGAATGCCTATTGGAGAGCTGTGGGACTTGGAAGAGCTGGCGTCGACTTGCGCTCGTCTGAAGAAGTATTCATTCCTAGTGACAAGCGCGCCATTGCGTGTTCCAGGAGGTGTTGCCTCTCCTCCCAACGCCATTGCCATATTATAGTGCCTACTGAATACTCACGGACCCCGAAACAACTTCTACAAGGGCGTGCGTCTAGTCAATCCATAGCCATCAATGATTGGGACGTGGCTGGTCCGCTACATATGGAACTAGACCATCGAAAAGAAAGGAAAGACAAGATTCACATAATGCGCTCAAATAAGAGAACTGAACAAGTAGCTACATGGCAGGCAGTCTAACTAGAGTTGCGCTGATTCTTCGCGTCGTCCGGGTTGTTGAGTCCGTACGCGGCCTTGCTAGAGTCCATGACACATGTGCGGCGCATGTCGCGTCGGTACTTGCCCTCGTATGCTCCAGGGGTGGCTCTGTGCAGAACTGCAGTGTTGTCCCAGATCACTGCATCGCCGTTGCCCTGCCATACGTGACGGAAGATGTACTTGGGTTGAGTAGCGTGCTCCATGAGTTCGCGAAGAAGTTTTTGACCCTCTTCAATCGGCATACCCTCGATGTGGTGGGCATACGCCGTGACGTACAGCACTGGCCGACCCGACGGCTCGTGGATGGGCACCAGCTGGTGCCGCGATAAAGGCTCGTCAAGTACGTCACGGCCCTTGAAGAGCGGCGAGTCCGGGTTGGCCGTCTGTCGGTTGTGCAGGAAAGAGTGCACGGCGACGAGGTCTCTAATGCGTTCTTTGGTCTCCTCGGGAAGGTCCTCGTATGCCTGGCGCGCGTCCGCATACTCAGTGTCGCCGCCGTTGCCAGCAGGAGGAAGCTCGACGGCTCGAAGCATCGAGACATATGTGCGGCGCGGGTTGAAAGAGCCATCCGCATGCCAGAGTGCGTTACCACGGATGGCAGTGATGCGTTTCTCATTGCTGTTCGTCACAATCTGGTCTTTCTCGTCTAGGTTGCTGATATCGAATATCTCGTCGTAGCCCAACGGCCGCATGTGTGGGCTGCGCCATTTGCTCTTCTCAACCTCGCCGAACCGTTGCGAGAACATAACATGAGCTCGGTCATCTGCCAGATTGGCCCGTGGGAGCACAACGACCCCGTAGTGGTGCAGTGCATCACGAATGCGGTTGAAGACCTCGTCTGAAACAGGTTTGGACAGGTCCACACCGGTTATCTCGCAGGCGTAGCTGGGATGCAACTGACGGATCTGCAGTGGGCCTCCTGAAACAGTGGATGAAGTAGGAAGCGTTGTCGTGGTTGACATGGTGACTAGCCACGGCTATATATATATGTATATAAGGGGAGTGAAGTAGACAACCCCGGAGTGTGGATGGTCGTAGTGGGTAGGATGATCTAGACGCTGATTGATAAGGTCACACTCCACTGCAGCCCTGGGTCTAAACCGGTCTTTTAACTGGTTTCGGTGGCGGCTATCCAAGTAACAATCCTCCTCTGGTCAAACTGTACGTCAACCTATTTTGCGTGGCTTTGTGGCAAACATGGTCTCGGAATTCGGATTCACGGCCAGGGCGAAATTCCGGCTACAGTCAAGGCCACTCCAAACGTAGCCTCATGATCCGCTCCTCGGATATGCGTGCCGCTCTATCGACTAGTTACATGGCAACAGACCGTCTGGGTTAATGTGGGAAGTGATCTCCGACATAGATACCACCTGGACGCCCGTTGCCAGTGGTTCCACCTGCATCCAGCATAAATCATGAAGCTGCTGACAGCAGAAGAGGTTGCAAAACATAACAGCAGAGAGTCATGCTGGGTCATCATTCATGACCAGGTGTACGACGTGACGGACTTTCTCCCTGAGCATCCTGGGGGTGCGGCCGTGGTTCTGCGGTTCGCAGGGCAGGATGCAACCGACGAGTATGACCCAATTCACCCCCCAGGGACGATAGAGAAGGAGCTGCCACCAGGCAAGATTCTAGGGAAACTAGAACCATCACATGGCGCCCCCGATAGGGGGGAGAGGCCCGCCAGAAAAGCCCGGAGCGAGGTTCCTGCTCTTTCTCTGATGGTTGGCTTGAATGACTTTGAGCAGGTTGCACAACGCAAACTCACCGGGCGGGCTTGGATATATTATCATTCATCGTCCGAGTCAAAGCGCAGTTATACAAACAACTTGGCCGACTGGTCCAAAGTGAGCTTCCGCCCGCGTGTGCTGCGCGATGTTCAGAAGATTGATACACGCCGGACGATTCTCGGGCAACGCAGCAACCTTCCAATATTCATTGCCCCATGTGCCCTTGGTCGCCTCGGCCATCCAGATGGGGAGCGCTGTCTTGTTCGTGGCGCAGCGCGGTTCAACATTCCTTACGCTGTCAGCATGGGGTCATCAATCGACCCGGGAGACTTGGTTGACTGTTTGCGGGAGGAGAAGAAGGGCGGCTCTCTCGCGTTCCAACTCTACGTGAAGAAGGACTTCAAGGAGGTCCGAACGATTATTAAACGAGCGGTGTCGCTCGGCTTCCGAGCGCTGATGGTCACTGTTGATACTCCAGTCGTCGGTAAGCGAGAGGATGATGACCGCTTCAAGGCTGAGCAAGGTCTGCCGTCCTTGGCAGCTGCCAGCGAGGCCGGCGTCATTCCTCGAGGGCCATATTCATCTGCACTGAACTGGGAGGACTTGGCATGGATTAAGGAGGAGTGGGGAAATACTGGCCCATTGTGCCTCAAGGGAGTCGCCACGGTAGAAGACGTGAAGCACGCGGCTGATCTCGGCTTCAATTCCATCTACCTTTCCAACCATGGCGGCCGGCAGCTAGATGGCGCTCCCTCCGGACTGCACGTCCTGATGGAGATTCGCCGCTTCCACCCGGACTTACTTCGGCGATGTGAGGTCCTCCTGGATGGCGGAGTGCGTCGCGGCACAGACGTCTTGAAGGCACTGGCCTTGGGTGCATCAGCTGTAGGTCTTGGAAGGCCTTTTATGTATGCACTGTCCACCCACGGCACTGAAGGTGTCTGTCGCGCTTTGGAAAGTAAGTTTCAAGCAAGACCTATCATAGAACGACGCCCGCTGACTGGCACAGTTCTGACGGACGAAATAACGACCAACATGCGCCTACTCGGTGCAACGAGCCTGGAAGAGTTAGTCCCTCGCATGGTCAATACGCGTGTTTTAGAGCAAGATATTCTGTCGAGTCTGGAGGAGGACGAGGACCATCCACACCCTGGACGTGGCCTACCTCGTCCGCGGATTTAAGTCGGCATAACGATAGATCAATGGAATAGAGTACAATGAACTGCTGTCACCGAGTCCACTCCTCTAAATGAGCTCCCCTACGTAGCCTCCTCTGAATGACGCTTGTTTCCTTTGGGCATCATTGGGACTGGTGTTTTCCGAGGAATTCCAGGGTGGGGGTGCACTAGGTCTCCGTATTCCATTTCACAATATATAACGGAATGTTCCATCCGGTAGCCAGATTTGCGTCTAAATTTACTGGACTTTGAAAAGGATAAAGCTAACTATACAGGAATGGCAGCTACTCGCCCAGGGTTCAAAGACCTGCCCTTGCGTGAAGGCGACCCTCCGTGGTCTGCCTGGGGCCTATACGGACCGGACGACCAGCTGGGCACACTAAACCTGCTGACGCCCGACGTCGTCGTTGAGGCTGCCAAAGAGATCCGCACCGGGTCTCGAATTGGCCTTGACTTACCTATTGACTACCTAGGGAAGCCTAGCCACGGCCGTCAAGGACTGGCGCACAATGTCATTTGGAAGTCACCACGCTCAGTACATGATGACGAGATAGCTTTTAATACACAGGTATGCTGACGCTTCCCACGCCGAAGGTTCAACTATTGACTGTTTGCGGTGCAGATATCTACGCAGTGGGACGGCCTTCGTCACATAGGCTACTATCGCGAGCGTCTTTGGTATAACGGAACCGAACAGCCAGAAATTTCGGGGCCCGATGGCATCAGAACGACAGTCTTGGGAATTCACGGTGTGACCTTCATTCTCTGCGCTCTATACCCATTCCCAGATTCGTCATTGACGGCGGCAGGACAGCGTACACAAAGCAGGGTGTGGTTGGCCGGGGGGTACTGCTAGACTACTACCGCTGGCGGCAGACGCAAGACCTACCGTTTGACACTCAGTCTGCACACCCAATTAGCCAAGGCGAGCTCGTTGCCTGCGCCCGGGATCAGGGAGTGGAATTCAAACAGGGAGATATCTTGTTTGTCCGCTCGGGATGGCGAGTGGGATACGAGCAATTGACGCCTGGGGGGCGGCAGCAGTGGGCTTCCAAGCCACAACGATGGGTGGGCGTAGAAACCTCTCTCAAGACACTCGAGTGGATATGGAACACAGGCTTCAGCGCATGTGCCAGTGACGCCCCGGGCTGGGAGTGCCTCGCCGATGGCAAGAATCCCGATCCTGACGAGGCCATCAATGGTTATATTGCGCACGAAATCATGATTGCCGGCTGGGGGATGCCACTGGGTGAGTGAAAAATACGCAAAGGGCTGATAGGGTCAGGCTAACTTTGACAGGCGAATTCCTCGACCTGGAGAAGCTGAGCGAAGCTTGCCATCGCCAGCAACGGTATTCCTTTTTTGTCTCCGGCGTGCCGCTCAATGTCATCGGGGGCGTTGCAAGCCCTCCCAACCTTGTAGCCATTTTCTAGCAATAGCTCGTTTGGCACGTTTTGTATACAGTCCTCGCATTTCCTAGGGTTAAGCGGTTGCTGGAGACTTTGTGGATTCACCAACCCGCAATCGAGGAAATATCTGAAGCCCCCAGACCCAATCCATCATCCATACTAGAGACTATAATAAGTCAGTGCCTTAGCAGCGTAGCTCCCGGAATGCAGTTATACCTTCTTGTGCTGTTTCCTGCAATTCCGGCCTATCTCCGATCCGCCGTAAGCCGCGCAGGTCCTCTCTTTGCGGCACTGGATGTTTCATATACAGCCCATTTCTCCAATAGTACTTGCTACAACACTACCATCAAGCAGCCCAACTGTCACTATGGCATCCAGTTTGGCGGGAAAGGTATTCACAATCACGGGGGGTGCGTCCGGTATGGGCGCAGCCACCGCAAAGCTCCTTGCCCAGCGCTCCGCCGCCGCCGTCTGCATCGCCGACCGACAGGTGTCGCTCCTTGAGCCCATTCGCAAGGAGATCAATAAAATCAACCCCGAGACAAAGGTCACGGCAACGGAAGTGGATGTGTCCTCGTCGTACGGCGTTGCCCGCTGGCTAGATCAAGTCGTTGCTGCCTTCGGTCACTTAGATGGGTGTGCCAATGTCGCGGGAGTTGCGCAGCCGGTTGGCGCAAGAGGCCGTCCGACCATTCTGGAAGAGACAGACGAGGCGTGGAAAAAAACTTTGGCAGTCAACCTGGATGGCATCATGTACTGCACGCGTGAGCAGGTCCGCACCATGGTGCAGCTGCCCAAGGCCCCGCGCGCGATCGTGAATGTATCCAGTCTTGCTTCATACATTCACACCCCTGACGCCTATGCCTATAGTGCCTCTAAGAGAGCCTGTGCTTCCTTTTCCACCTCCGTGGCTAAAGATGTACACGAGTTCGGCATCCGGGTCAATACCGTGTCTCCAGGTATGTCTATCAACGCAGAACCCGACATGCAAGGATGCAACTGGCTTACACACGGAGTGGGCGCGACTTTGACACCCATGATGAGACAGTTCTTCTCGGACGACTCCCGAGACGGATCGCTAGAGGGGTTGGGAATGGATTTTCTGCAGCCTTTGGACATCGCAAAAGCAATTGTTTATCTACTGAGCGAGGATTCTGCAAAGATCACAGGGGCGAACCTACCTGTCGGACTGGGCATCCCGTAAAAGCCTATCAGCAGATATATTGACTGGTTTCACTCATTGGGTTAAATGCAGCTGGATGCATCCGTATTATTCCAGAACTATATTCAAGTCATAATCCGCGCCACCAGCTCCACACTAGGTATGCCCTCGCTCTGATCTTTCACCCTCACGAGATCCTACCCCCTATTCAGGCTGCTCGTAGAATGTCTTCATGTATTCCATAAACTCCCGGCCCTTGTCTGTTACAGGCTCACCATCATAAGGGGTGTATGTCATCGTCATGTCGGCTGTCATCTGGTTCACGACAAGTAACCCACGGTTGCGCAGCCAGTAGTAATAGAGCCTGCCAAACGCCTGTACGTCGGCCTCTAAGACTCCGTTCTCCAAAATAGCCGTCGTATGCCATCCAGACGGGTTGGCCTGGTCAGTTTCCGGATCTAGCCAATGGTCCCGCGCCTCAATAGTAACATTAAGGCTGCCGCCTGCGACATGGGTCTCGTTGCCGATATTGATCATGCCTACAGCGAAAGGCCCTTGGTCTGAGGTGAACGTAAACCAGCTAAACTTCTCCCCCCAACCGTGTAGCCATAGGGATCCCCGACCGATTCCTCCTTCGAGACGCGGGGGCACGTTGTGAGCCATGATGATTCGCTCGTGAACCCCCTGCGCTTTGTCGATCGTCAACGCGGTGCCGTTTGCGTTGATCGTACCACTTGCAAAGACGTGGACTATGCCACCAGCCACACCGGAGCAGTTGTAGTTGGATGAGGTAGTTTCGCTGGCACAGTTGGACAGGTCTGCAAAGTCTCCGGTATGATAGAACTCTTCGCCGCGCGGCGTGATATGTAGGTCCAGGTCTACGTTGGCATAGCTGCCTTCCACGATCCACTCGCGTTCCCTCGTCGTCAGGGAGACGTTTTCAAACCGCCAGGTGACTTGCTCACTGCCTTCGGAGACCTTTAAAGTACCCGGGGTGCGGTAGTCCTCCAGATCTTGCCCCTTGTTGATGAAGGGCACATCGTTCATATGCGTGCGATCTTTGTCAGTGAAGTTCCCTAGCACCATGGAGACCTGCAGGATGTCCCCATCGATCACATATTCCTCCGTTCCTCGCTGCACGTAGAAGAAGAGCCAGAGATGGAATTCTTCCCCGGATGTGGTATTGCCTCGAATGACGAGTCCGTTATCGGAGAGCAAAGGATGCGCGTAATCATTAGGGATCAGAGCCCCTTCGTTGACCATCTCGACTGGCCCGACCCCCATGGAGAATACCTCCTCTCCGGAGGTCTGAGCCTGCCCAAACTGGGCCAGAAGGCCAAGGGATAGTCCCCTGTGGAGTAGAGATCTCATAGATCAGGATGAATTGACTGTCAACTAAGACAAGGTAGACAGTAGATGTTTACGGGGAGAAGGCAAGTTCATTGGCCACCGGCCACTCCTTTATATGAAAGGGCCGGGAGGTGCCTTGATGCTATCCCATTACCGAAGCATTGCACCGCCCTCTATTGCACAAGTATCTACTGGTATCTACTCACTACAATTCCGGCGGATCCTTGGCCGTGGGACACTCGGAATATCTAATGGAAGCTGCCACGGCTTAGACAGCGTCAAGCAAAGGGAATGCTGCCATTGTGCAAGTATTGTCATTATTCCAGGGTCTAGGAGGGAACACAGCCCTTATATTTACGAGTAATGCGATGCACTCTGCCTATACAAAGAAATGCCTATCTCCGTCACCCAGTTCGACAGCTGTTCCCGACCAGTACAAGTCCGCATGAACTCAGTAAAGCACAGCAGCTTTCTGTTCCCTGACGACGCGTCTATCGGCGTGGGGTAAAAGTGGCCTCGGTCTCTCCCACCAGATGGCAAGCGACAATGACTCCTCCCAGTCGTGCGCGGCAGAGCATGTTTCCAGCGTGCCCTCCGGCGCGCGCAGGTAGCTGCGAACCTTTCGAGCCAGGCACCAGCTGATTGCTGAGTCGGGTCACTCCTTTATAGTTTCAACGCAGAGATTCTACTGGCCGGTCGCGTGGCTGACCTTGCCTCGAGTTGCGGTCTACATGGCCGGCCATGAAGTACCAGCTGAGCACATCACTGAAGGCGTGTGCCCCCTTGAGCCCCTGGTCACCCATGTGCTTGATGCTGTTGGGTGTCGCCTTGGTGGTTCCACAACACCCTAGTGCTGGCGCACTGCCCAGCCCTTGATCTTGAGCGTGCGTGCTTCGTACTTGATGGTGCCCTCAGCCGGCATGTGGGATTTATAGCCCGTGGAACCGTCGGGGTGTCATCTTTCCGAAGAATCCCAGGTGAAAGAAGCCCTCGCTGGGCGTGTACAGGTACTATATAGACCTGCCGGAATTTGCTCGAGATGGACTCCGTTGCTTCCGATGGTTGCATTTCCGGGATTTTCTCAGTCCCAACATCGTAAGGATAAAGTCTGATGGGCAAAGCAATATGCCCGCGTGGCCCAACTATCCAAGTTCTGTGCGTAGGCTCTGCAGTACTTGCGTGCACTAGATTGATGCCCCCCATATAAACGTTATGATCCGAAGCGGTAGCCGCGTCCGCGTCCCAGCACCAGGTACTACGGCCTCTCTCCGCGATTCGGCGCAGCACACTTGCTCCTCAGACGCTTTAGCACTGCTATGAAGCCAGTCCTCTCGGTGACAAGCCCTCAGGCGAACAACATCGGTGATTTTGACTGGTCCACGCTGCTCGGTAGTGCTGCTGTAGGGCGGGCATCAAACGAAGGCCAAGCCAAAGGGGTCAGCAATAGTGAGAACACCGACTCCTCTGGCATCGAGTCTGAAGCATCCGTTGGATCTGACGTCCTGGTGGGCTTTTCGCCGATGCACTTTCATGGCCTTGCCTCGGACCCGGATTTATGGAGGATCACTAGGTACTTGGTAGCGCTTATAGTAGAGCCACACATGAAATTTGACCGTTCCTGAGCTTAAACGCCCAGAGGTATAAGGCCTTGCTCATTGCTGAATACGGTACAATGGCATACATAGTGGGTGATAATCAGAATATCCCAGAATGTAAATTATCTATATCTGTTCCAGGGGTGGTTGTACCGCTGCAGCCATGAACAATCGGCCGATCTCGATTCGGTCGCGGTGAGGCCCACGGAGATGATGTCTGGTGAACTAAGAGCTTCTTCGCCACTTTACTTCATGGCCGCAGTTTTTCCCCATAATTGACGCGTGAAATGCAGCAACGAGGGCTGTATCTCTCGTGGTGAGTAATCTTGGCGCTAAATCTGACCGCGGTTTGCTGGCGACAAGGGCTAACTCACTGCCCACCGCTGAGTTCGAATGTACCCAGGAGTCGCGGGGGACTGCCACATCAAGGACCTGTCCTTGGCCCTGGTTGGTTCATTCACGGTCATTTAAATCCATCTTTCGCGGAGGGAATGGGAGGCAGCCTGTCTCGAGGCAGGGTCCCAAGCGCCAGGTCAATCCGGGGAGAGCGACTCAGGAGTCACCCCCAATTTATGCACAGCTTATCCAGGGTTATGATCCATACGGGCTCCGTTGCACGAGTGACGAAGCCGGTGGTCAAAGACGCGGAAATTGCTTGTGCACTACAGGAACGAGAGGGGATGCGAAGGCTGCGGGCTGGGGCTCCGGAATTCCTGAGCCATCAGTGGCTGATCTGGGGATAACATGGGATTCACCGGAATATCAAGCAATTTCCGACGATAGCTAGCTTCAAAGCAGTGGGCCAATGGCAATGTCGCAATACATCAACTATATGCCTACGTGCTGAACGTGCAATAGCTTAAAAGTCGACCGGGACTCAGCATACCAGCCTACGTGTCCGACTCTTCGATGCCGCCCACTTTAAATCTCCAGACAGTTCTCTAAGTGAGAAAACAAAACTGAGTTATCTTCTACCCCAGGCTAATTGCTGTCAAATTATGACGGTGCCTCAGGCCCAAGATGGGCCATCCAAGGCCCTCGATGTCGAAGCAATCGAGAGGAAGAACTGGGAGGAGCGCGAGAAGCGTGTCAACAAGAAGGGCCTTGGCCAGTTTCGCGAAGCAAAGGGCGAGCTCGCCAAATTTGCCGCCGAGCCCTGGGCCAAAGGCATGGGGGACCGAGCCTCAGTTGATGAGAATGTCGATGTGCTTATAGTTGGCTGTGGGTTTGGAGGCATCCTCGCCGCAAAGAAGTTACACGACGCTGGCATTCATAGCATTCGGATGATTGACCAGGCCTCCGACTTTGGTGGGGTGTGGTACTGGAACAGGTTTGTTATTATCCCCAACACCCACCTTATCATCAGCAGGCACTGATTCTGCTCGCAGATATCCCGGTCTTTACTGTGATACCGAAGCGTGTGTTGGACAATCCATCCCAATCCCGTCCGTAAGCCTTGGTAGATCTGACGAACTTCCCGGACACCTAGTTATATCTATCTTCCGCTCCTCGAAGAGACAGGCTATGTGCCTTCCTCAAAATACATACCCGGTTGGGAGATTCAGGCGCACGCCAAACGAATTGCCGAAGCGGAGAATCTGCAGCCAAGGGCTCTGTTCCAGACGGAGATGCAATCAATTACCTGGTCGGAGGAGACAGCTCGCTGGGAGGGCAGGACCTCGCGCAAGGACACCATCCGCGCTCGCTTTGTCGTCTCGGCAATTGGAATCCTGCACAAGCTGCACCTGCCTGGCATTGCTGGCATCGAGAAGTTCCAGGGCAAAAGCTTCCACTCTGCACGCTGGGACTATGACTACTCCGGTGGTGACCGATCGGGAGCCCCATTGACGAAGCTGCATTCAAAGCGCGTCGGTCTCATTGGTACTGGAGCATCGACGATTCAGGTACTCCGACAACTTGCCCTCTCTGGCGCTGAGGTCTATGTTTTCCAGCGAACACCGACCGCTGTAGATGAACGTAACAACTCCAGAACCGACAAGCACTGGTTCTCCCAGATCTCGTCTCGACCAGGCTGGCAAGATGAACGCGCTACAAACTTCGATACCCTCTTTACGGGGGGCAAGACCGACGCGGACATGATTTCCGATGGCTGGACCAAGCATATCTGGGAGGTACACCAAAGCTCCGATGGCGAGGAAGTGGACTTCCAGGCAAGACTCAAGGAGCGCGAGCTCTTGAAAATGGAAGAGCTCCGTCAGCGCGTTAACACCATCGTAAAAGATAAGGAGACGGCAGACAGGCTGAAGGCTTGGTATGTCCGCTCGTGCAAGCGCCCTGGTTTCAACGACGACTACCTGGATACCTTCAACTTCCCAAACGTGCACCTGGTTGACACCAACGGGAAAGGTGTCGACGAGGTCGCCGAGGATGGGGTGGTGGCCGCCGGTCAGAAACATAAGTTGGACTGCATTATATATGCCACCGGTTTTGACTGGGGCAACGACTACTCCCAGCGAGCCAATATGGTGATCACCGGTAGGGACGGCCAGCTTCTGTCAGACAAATGGGCCCGTGGTCCGAGCACGTTTCACGGCATAATTGGTCGAGGATTCCCCAATCTATTGCTCTTCATGCACATGCAAAGCTCCACATCTCCCAACTATACCCATCTCTTGAAACTCAGAGCAATCCACGCCTCATACATCATTTCCCAGGCCATCAAGCGAGGTGCTAGCTCCGTCGAGCCCACTCAGGAGGCTGAAGACGCCTGGGTCAAGAAGTTGGAGGACATCGCCCGGCAATATCTCGATCACTTTAAAACATGTACACCAGGTGGGTCATTTAGCACCCTTCCCCGTCTCTGACTTTTCAGAAAACTAATCTTCTGGCTGCCTTTATAGGCTATCTCAACCAGGAGGGTCAAGTGTCGGAGGCCAACCTCAGGGGAGCCTCCGTAGGTTTGTCAACGCCAGATTGGGATGCAATCACTGCCGCATGGCGTAAACAGGGAAAGCTGGAGGGCTTGGAGTTTAACTTCGCCTAGGGGATTCAATTGGAACGATTACCCATGTCCTGTTGTTCATACGCTAGCCTTAATATGCCCACGTCTGGGTTTTGAGTGAAGCACCTGTGTAAACACCATTTAGGTACAAATGATACAAGGAAACCCGCGTATGTGGAGTATCTTGAGGCTAGTAGTTAACCTAAAAGTCCCTTTGGCTTTCTACCGGACTACCTGCTCGAAACGAGCAGCATGCTCTTACCATCGCCAGGATCAAAAGACAGCAACAGTATTGGACAATGTATTGGCACCTCCCTCTATGTTTAGCGGTGCAACCGTGAGGAGAAAGCTCCATCGGTTGTTTTCCTCCGCTAACTTGGCGAGAGCCTCGAGGTCGAACAGCTCGCCAATAGGCATCCCCCATCCGGGGATGCAGGTCTTATGCAGGCGCTGATCTGCTTTGCGTCAGTTCTGCATCGGTCGTCATTCAATGGCGAGGTCAGTATACATACAAGTACCATCTGACGCTGGGATCGCTTCGAACGCAAGCGCGTCCCCGGCCACGGCAGCGATGTTATTATCCCAGAGCCACTCCAGAAACTCAGGCGTTGGATCAACTCCGACATGAGTGTACGCATTATCAAACGGGGTCTTATCCTCGGGCGACGAACGCTTGATATACTTGCTTAGACCGCATCTGACGATTAGAATGTCTCCCTGACGGATCTCCAGTCCCTCCTCGGCGATGATCTCCTCTATCTCCTTCAGAGAGATTGCATGTGGTCCGAGGGGGTCATATGTAATCCCTCTCCTCTCAGCATATCGGACGTAGTCAAGAAGAACGCCCCGTGCCACAATCCCGCCGCGTTCTGACCAGCCTGTACCATGTTAACGATTTTGTGGCTCCAATGCTGAAGTGGTGGCCGAATGTCGCATAGTATTACCACTCACTTTGGATTCCAAGGGACTGCTCCGTTCGTTTTTGTGCCGCGTCCTCGTAGGAGACTCCATTATAATACTGCCTTCTCGAAGGATCGGCATAATGCACTAGAGACCTTCAGCACCTCTCCCAACCTGTTAAAACCTGGACGAACGAACTCAACCCATCCCACTGGCTGGTTGCCTGAGTATTGACCGTCACATCATCGTCACAGGCCGGGATACCGAACATGTCTGCAATCAAGCTATGCCGAAACTTGGTGCGGCCGATCCGCTCAGGGTGATAGGGGAGATGAAGAGGAAGGCTTTATGATCCTGTTAAGCTCCTCTATCTCCCGTACATGAAAATGGATAGAGGTGGTCTTACTTCAGCACAGCCGACTTCCCCGTTTGAATCTCCTCTCTTGCTGCGACCACAGCCTCTGGAGTAATGAAATTCAGGGTACCGTAAACATCGCGCTCCCCGCCACTGTCGAAAACCCCCCAAGCTGACTCTGGAGGTGCACCTGGTTGGATTGGCAATTCCTCGAACCGGGGTACCTTCATCGTGATAGTCTGCTGATGCGGATGCACTCACGCTATCTGTCGAAGACAGCCTGGAGAAGATACTCTTAATCTAAGCTTGGCTAGGTTCGCCTCGGCTCCAGCTCCGTGAAAATACCCGGATCGAATGCCACGTTGCCGGAAATGTTGTGCTGGAATTCCGAAGTAACTCATTGCTTCAGCAAAAGCGGACAAACGTAGTGCAAACGATGGGACCAGACGCCTTCCCTATCCCTACTCTACCTGACCAACTTGAACTGGCTCTTGGGTGGGTATATGTGGATCAGCTAAACCATGCCCCCTTTATCTTCCTTACTCCCGACATATTCCTTATGAAGGGTCTCGCTCTTGGGTTTATCCTCCGAGGTCCTCGCCGCCTACCCTTCGAAAATCTCTGATATCTCTTCTGGCGTGCGGCCCTTGGTCTCCAAAAATAGGAAATATACAAGGACAATCGTCAATCCAAGTAGGACACAGAATACAATATAATACTTCCATCCAATCCTCGTCAAAGCCAGGCGGTAACAAACATCCCAGAATCAACCCACACATCGTGATTGAGTTTGAGAGCGACAGGCCCCGGTGTGCATTGATATACCTCGATGGGCCATGCGTAGCTCATGGGTGAGATACCCATGGTGAAAAAAGGGTATAGATGACGATAAAAGCCAAACCGTCGCTTCCCACGGCCTCGTCTTTCGTGGCATCGAACCGACTACTTAGGAAAGAAGGAGATGCGAATGCCGACCGCAGGAATAAGCCACAATGGCCGTGGTCCGATTGGGTCGATCGTGGTATCTAGGTAGTGGCCAACCCCTTCAATGGGAGAACTGGGAGGTGCTAATGGGCTGGGAAACCTACCAGCCATGATGGCACATAGCCAGGAGAAAACCTGCAGAAGTGCATTGATCAGAGTCTGAGAGGCCACATCCTCATTACCAATGGTGTCGAGTACCAGGGAGAGTTCTGTGCACACGCCATATAAAATACACCAAAACTTGGCCATTTCAAATATGAAGCGTCAACAAATTTATTTTTAAGCCAATAACGTAAATCCTACCTGGGCAGCTTACCCACCCGAGCGGCTCACCTCACCAAAATTATTTCTCAGAGGATTAAGGATAGTATATTAAAAACTATTACCGCAAATAAATACTCGTGATTTTATTTTTATTTAAAGCAGAAATTACAAGTATAATCTAATTCTCTTGCTTAACTAATTCTTGAGATAATTACGGCTTTTTTCGTGGCATGGGGGTTGTTTGAATAGCTTGGCGTTGAACGCGCGTTGACTTTTGTGGTGGGGTGCGCGACACCCGGGATTTACGTTAGTATCTACTTTTTTACAGTATAGTAGTTGTTTAAATAGCTTGATATTAAACATGCATGGGAATTTAGTAAGGTAAGATGCTCGGGTGGGATTTACGTTATCTAAAATATATATTATTAAGCTTTGTATCCGGGGCTAGAATATATTACCATTAGTTTTTAAAAAAGTTGTGATGTGCCAAAGTACGGGGAGGTTTCAAAGAATATATATATGGTAAGGGCGCTGACAAAATGACTACCAAAACTCCTGAAAATTAGACTCCCCATTCGAAAAGACCATACTGGTTTAATTGTCTGTGTATTAGAAAATAATATACATAAACGTTGCTCTATATTACTTCCCTGAGATATTAACAATATAAAAGAAATATATCATAGTATAAATTTAGTAAAAGTCTTAAAATTCTGACTTCTTTATAAAAACCTTTATAATTTTATTTATATTAAGAATGATCGGGTGAGACCTATATGTTTTATATTAGGAATAGTTGTCTTGTTAACACCATGCACTATATCTTAATAAACTTATTTGTTGTTGAGATATTACGCTTCAGACTTTGGCCACTAATTGTAGTATGAAATCACGGGATTGCCAGCCCAACTGCTGTAGATTCCTACGACGGTTGTTCGGCGTCTGTTGGCTGCTGTGCGAAGTAGGTCAATATAAGGGGTTTCGGACAAGAATACCTCTTATTCAATGCTCTTGCTCTTTTGGACCTCTTCCATCTCAAACGCGACGAGAGGCAGGGAGGAGGCGTTCCCTGACACTTGATAAAGACCTGTCGCGCTTCTTCGACGCGTCCTCCGGCAATAAGCAATCTGAACAGCCCGGATTAATTCAATCTCGACTGTTGTTTTGGTAGAAGGATAATACCGAGGTGATTCTGGAACTATCCATGCCAGACAGGCTTGCTTACATGGCGGGAATCACTCCTTGTAGAATACACAGAATTCTCCAGGAAAACTTCTGTTAATTCTGAACGCCCCGTACGTAATCCACGCTGCCATAAAGGCGCCGATGTTCTATACGCATGTTAACCCTAAAAGCACTCGTCAAAAGGCAGATTGAGTTGGGTAGCTTAATTCACTGACGGGAATGGGGCACGTTTCAATCACACAACCGGTTTCAAATATGATAAGAAGGCGTGCCACAATAGACAGGGCTGCATTCCGGGCTGCTTCCTGTATGGCAGCGCTCACTGCCAGAAAAAAAAATAGTCCCTCGTGGAATGGAAGTCTCTTGCCGAATCGATGGCCTATAAATGCCGATGAGACCAGGCCTAGTATCTTGCCGACTGAATAGACCGCATTAATGGGGCGACAACAATATACCACGCGTACATCTACGGCAGGCAATGTATGTGGGCCAGCGATATGACTAACTCTGGAATTCGAGATAGATGAATGGCAATTGGTACAGCTAAATACGTATTGACAACATATAAGTTCCATCACTTCACTCTATTTGGCCAGCAATGTGTTTCAGTCCCTGCCTGTCTTTTGCCTCTCTTCCAAAGTCAAGTATGAACTCTCATGCTCTGGAATCGCCTCATGGTTGATCACTGGGGGCTTGTCCACCAGATCAAGGTACTCCGTTGTCACCTCATCTCTCTCCTGAGCGAGTGCTAAGCCCTTGCCTAGCCATGAAAAGGGGTTGTATTCTGTCTCTGGTAGATAGGTGTAGTCAAAATCCTCCCACCGGGGATTATCAAAAGCGATAACGGCGTGGATAGCTGAACCCGGCCACAGAGTGATGACCCTACCGTCTTCCTTGCCACGCTTCATCCACGACTTACACGGCTGTGTGTAGATTGTTTTGGTGAAATACTTATCAATGTGCTTGGTAAGCATAGCCATGGCGTCAGGCTTGACAGTGATCGATTTGATGTACTCGCGCTGGACTTTCTGCACGGCCTTGATCATATATTCGCACGCGCACTCGATTAGATGGACAAACCCGCCAGTTCCAGGGGCGCCGTTGGGGCCCACAAACCGCAGCATATTCGGCATATGGGGAACGAAAATACCAAAGTATGATTCGGGGTAAGGGTCCCATACATCATTCAGATCAATCCCACCGCGACCCTTGATGGGGATGACCTGCTTTAGGGAAGTGTCGAAACCAGTGGCACAGATGACAAGGTCCACCTTCCGTTCCTTCCCATCGACTGTCTCGAGTCCGCCCGGCGTAAAACGTTTGATTTTCGTGGATAGAAAATTGACGTTGTCCTCAACAAGGGCTTCCAGATAGCCCGGACCTGGTGTCAGGCGACGGCAGCCTGGAGGCCATTTGGGCTCCATGGCCTCCATAATCTCTGGCTTCTTAGCGAGCTTCTCTCTCATGGCGTCCTGGTTTATCTTTTGGAAATTCTGCTGAGTTGTACTTCCAAAAAGCGTTATCAGGGCGGCACCATTGACGCTTTTCTCGATCTTATGCCGCCATGCGTGATACTCTTCCGGGTGTGCCTTCCAGTAGTCGAGCTCTTCCTTGGAATGGTGAACTAGCACGAGTCAGTTAAAGGCATGCTGGCTGGGACGAGCATGGGATCTTACAGTTTCCAGTTGTCACGTCGCGCTCCTTCAGTTCCTCGCTTCCGAAACCGATAGGCGAAATCCAGGTCTTCCCGCTGACATAGTGGTCCACGGTTTTGGCGTAGGGCTGCACTTGGGGGAGTAGCTGAATTCCAGTTGAGCCGGCTCCGATCAAGGCCACATTCTTCCCCTTCATCCAGTCCAAGGTGATCTCCGGATCCCAGTTCGCGGAGTGGACAATCCTTCCTTTGTAGCTTTCAAGACCATCGAGATCCGGCCACTTCCACTTGTTTAGGATACCAGTCGCGCTCGCATAGAAGTCGCAGGTATCAAGGAAGACCTGCACATCCTTGTCAGCCGTCATGAGGTTACATACGCCTCCTGGGGAAGCCATTTACTTCTCCTGTTTTCATGTTCTGCAGTTCGAGCTCCCATTTGCCCTGCTCTTCACACCATGTAGCGGCCCGGAGCTCGTGACAGAACTTAGTGAACCGGTAGACTCCGTGCTTCCAGGCTGTTCGTTGGAAGTATCGCAGAATCTCGGGGCCGGTGCTATAGTATTCAGGCCACTGGGTATTGCTCTCAAAAGTATACTGATAGGCGGCGCTAGGAATATCGCAACGTACTCCGGGATATCTAGGAAGCACGTTAGCAAGATCTTACAAGACGGTATAGGGGGTTGCGGCTATGCAGGGCCCTGTCATACCTATTTTCCCACCAAGTACCACCGACATCCTCGTTCTTATCGTAAATGGTGAGGTCAAGGTTAGGGATCCTTTGAGTGAATCGGATGCCGGCGAGAATACCAGACAAGCCAGCCCCGATCACAATGACCTTGATACGCCTATAGTCATCGACACAGTGCTCCCACAGGGGAGGAAGACCGTCAATGTTGCTCGAGCCATTGAGGCTGTTTCCGGCGCCGTTTGCTGATTCCCCCATGCCGTGGATTGTTATCACTTTGACGTGTTCTGCACTCGACTGAGAGGGTGACACTCGCTATATACAATGATTACCAGCTGAGGTAACCCGTGTTGCTTCTCTTTTTTCCCTTTGCATTTTGCCGGCTGTTCTTCGTTGTTCGCCTGCGGGTAGGGGTGCCGACTGGCCGCTGGTATTCCGTCGGATTTGCGGAAAGTTCTGCCCACACTTCCGGGACATATGGATCACGTCAGATGGCAGTTGGTGCGTGCCTCTGAGATTGTTTGAGTACTTCTCTGTGGACCTTGGATGGTTACTACTGGTCAAAGAGCATGCTGTCATAGCAAGGGCTCCATCAAAGCCACACAGCATCTCATCGCACCAGTTGTACGACCCCGCGGACAAAAGAATTAGATATATAGGCAAGTCAAATTATGTGTAGTACGATGTGAGCCTAGCTCTTGGTTAATATGGCCGGCTTCTGTCGAGCAGTCTATTTTTCCTAGACAACTTCCTTGCGCCCTAATAGCGTTGATCCCCACACAACTATACACTCCGCCCCAACACAAATGTAGGATAAGCCAGGACAGCTGAGTCTATACTGGGACCATCAATCAAGACGGGCAGCGGTATTCTTGAAGGCACAGTATGCCGCGTTTCCGATCTAGCACGCAGCGGCGTATGGCATGATGCCCCTGGGCGGCAACGCTCCCATCGACTATCTCCCTTGAATTTTCCTCTTTGGGCTAATCCATGATATCAGACATCGAATGATTTGTTTTCCCTATCGCATCTTGATGACGGTCATTTTCGGCCGCGTTTCTCGTGGCTCCTTCGCTAGCAACGTCGCACCATCCACATAGCTACAATCACGCTCATCATGGTCCTCGCGCTGCAGTAGATGCTATTCGGAAATAGCATCGTTCGGAATTCCCGTCTATGATTTCCGGTGGTTGTATACGAGGCTAGATATGGCGTTGCCAAAGATCTGGCCGTGAAATGCGTCAAGGGCGTTGTGAAGCGGTATATAGCATGATACTTGCCCAAGGGAAAGAAAGATCCAGCAGCACGTTGCATCAGCAAATCCACCGGCTACAAAATGACGACAATCCCCGCTCTCCGTATGGAAGAAGCCTCGGCCTCTCAAGGGCTCAATGGGAGCGCACATGTTCCTGGATACGATGTCAGCGACAGTTATATCCGCGAAGCCATCGCGAAAGCGGCCCCCAGCTCCCTGAGGCTTGCACTTCTGCAGGTTACTGGGGACAAGGAACTGGAGAGGATGAAGGTCCACAAGAAGGAAATCCGCTACGGCTGGCTGTATGACTATGTCTTGCGTCCCGAGGACGAGGAAAAGGTCCGCGAGAAAGCAGTGCGATATCTGCTCAGCGGGCCGCATCCTGCTCCGGCGCCGCCTTCGAGAAAGGAATCTTATCGGTTGATGGATCTCTTCAGTGGTGAACCTCTCTCAGCGGCGCCGAAGGGTTTCTTCGACTATGAGGAAGGGTACGAGGAGCTTGCGTTTGACGACCACCCGCGCAACGTGACATGGAATGACGAACCGCCAGAGGAAGAGATCAAAAAGTGGAAGGTTCTCGTTGTCGGCGCAGGAATCTCTGGCATCGCAGCCGGCGTTTTGCTGCACAAGCTTCGAATCCCATTTGAGATTGTTGAGCGGCAGGCGGGCGTTGGAGGCACATGGCTGCTCAACAACTACCCTGAAGCTAGAGTCGATACCCTCAGCTACCTGTTCCAATACAAGTTCGTCAAGAATTACAAGTGGACCGAGTTTTTTGCCTCCCGCGCCGAGACGCAGAAGTACTTGAGCTACGTTAGCAACGAGTACGGAATCCTCGAAAACTGCAGGTTCAACCGCGAGGTTGTCGCGGCCCATTGGGATGAGGGCCTATCCAAGTGGATAGTGACCATTAAGCATCAGGACGGCCAGCAGAAGACTCTCGAGTACAACGCCATCATCAGTGCGAGCGGATTGTTCAGCACCCCCAACCTCACGGACATTCCGGGGCTCAAGGACTTCAAGGGCCATGCCTTCCATACAGCCCAGTGGGACCACAGCGTGCAGTACAAGGACCGAAAGGTGGCCGTTATTGGCACAGGTTCGTCAGGTACCCAAGTAACCCCGGGTCTGGCTCCACACGCCAAACAAGTCAGCGTGTATCAACGTACCCCCGAATGGATCGTGAAGATCGAAGGCTACCGAGACCCCGTCTCCCAGCACATGAACTGGCTTTGCGACAACATTCCTTACTACTGGAACTGGTTCTGCTTCGCTGCGTTTTTTCGAAGCCTTCATATCGCGGAGGTACAATACTTTGACAAGGAATGGCAGGCCGATGGGGGGCTCATTAACCGACGTAATGACGGCCTACGTCGGGCACTCACCGAGTTCATGGAGCAGAAATTCGCCGATCGACCCGACCTCCTACGCAAGATCAGGCCGCGACATGCGCCTCTAGTACGTCGCTTGGTGGTGGACAATGGGTTCTATGACGCGCTCAAGCGTGACAACGTTGAGCTGGTCACCGAAGGAATTGAGCGTATCACCGAGAAGGGAATTATCACTATGGATGGACAGGAGCGTGAGTTCGACATAATTGTCCTTGCCGGAGGGTTCAAGGTCTCTCAGTATCTCTGGCCTGTGGAATATGTTGGTCGAGAGGGTATGACGCTACAGAAGGCCTGGGAAAAAGACGGCGCACGGTCCTACCTGGGAGAGACCATGCCCTACTACCCAAACCTCTTCATGATGTACGGTCCCAACCATCAACCTCGGGGCGGGAGTCTCTACTCCACTGGGGAGCTGTGGGCGCGGTATGCCGTCGGTGCTATTGCACGAATGATCGAACGCGGCGTCAAGGCGATGGAGGTCAAGAAGGACGTGTACAACCGATATCAGGCGACGCTGGACCAGGCAAACAAGAGAATCATCTGGGAGATGTCCGAGTCCGGTTACTATGTCAATAACCACGGCCGCCAGGCAATCAATATGCCATGGACCACAGCCGAATATCACCAACTAATCCGTCAGCCGAACCTTGACGACTTCGATCTAGTCTAACAAGAGCAGATAGCATCTCAGCTTAGGCGTCAATATGGAATGTGCATCCACAGACCCTCTCACGTCCGGCGGGCGGCGTGGCTTTCCAACTTCAGCCGCTCGGTCGCTGGTCCTTCTGCGACGCGGCGTATGGGTGGTATCTGGGGATGTGTCAAGTGCGTCGTGGAATTTTAGTTGGTCAGTGTGTCTCAATCTAAAGTGTGCAATGAAATCCCACACAGCGTCCTAGCAAGCAAGCTGGAATTCGCAATAAATTATGGATTCACCCGCATGAAGCCATGCAATACAGTGACCACAACTTCCTATCGGGGAAAAAGTGAGCGAGTTGTGCGTGCTGTGCTGTCCTTTTCGTTATATCTTTCCGGCCACAGATACTAGGACCTTATTCCACGCGGACTCTTACCGAATCTGTACCATGGCGTATTGTCTGCTAGCTGTGCATGTCATCAGCCTCTTTGCATGGACCGCCAAGCGGTTGAGCCTGTCGCCCACGGGGAAACTGCGTTAATGCTATCGAATCCTCCACGGCTAGCCTAGCTGCTGGCAACCGTGATCAAAAGGACAATAACCAGTCACCTCCTAGTAATTTAGATACCGAAGGGCGAGTCAGGGGCTCGCCCTGGTTTGTTCTAGGCACGCTGACTCGCTCTGTGGCTTCGGCCCATATTGCTATCAGGAAACGCCATCTGAATGAAGACATCAGGCAGGTAGAGTATCTAGTTATTGCGGATCGGTCGAGGTAAAGTTATATGCGTACCGATGATTAACAGGACCAGCGATACCTTTGGCGCCTCATAAAGAATTTCCACATTAACTCCATGATCAGATTCAGATATCACTATCCGAGCGACGCGAGGTGTTCGAGGAGCGTTTGTTTATTTTTCGGCACCACGAAATGGCAAGCATAGGTGAAATGCGGCCGTTGTTGAGAAGTGTCGAAAGGTATCAATTCCCGTGGTGGCGTCGTCTCGAAACTCCGAACTGGAGATTGACACAAATAATTCATTTAGTTTAACTCAAACTCGTTGTCCAGGCTGACCTGAGACCTACGCGCCGTAATTTCAACACATGTCTATAGATACTATTGTATTCCCCTAGGAAGCAAACACAAGAAGAGCTTCCGACAGCAACTAAAGTAACCTTTCTGATATCTAGGATCGCTAAATTACGCTACAAATTACATGGCCAGGATAGGATCATCCAGCTGAAAAGATATCATATGCAATGGTGCGCTATCGACTCGCTCCTGTTAAGCTTGGTGCGAGCCGCTTGCAGTAGAAGCAATGTCAGATGGCTCTGTAGGTCAGAGAGGCGATTAGGAAGAGACTTGGAGACGGACTCAATGCGGTTGTAAGCCACTTTGATTATTTGAGCGATGGGGCGAGGTGCAGTATCCCCACGGGGTCCGATGGCGATAGTAGACAATGTCCGGGCGGCGAAAAGCAGATAGTCGACCAGCATCCTGAGAGAATCAGTGAGCGTCCCGGATGGAATTGCACAGGATTGATAGTAGGATCCCTACCCGATGTAGTCAATGTTGCGCCAGGGTACAGTCTCCAGGAGCTCAATCGAATGCCACGCGGCGTCAAGGCAGATCTGGACCGCGTATCCCAGGGCGACTGAGGCATCGTCAGCAACAGCCCTATCCAAGCGGTAGCATTGCTGGTTGACTAGAATCAACGTGTTGCAGTAGGCTAGGCGCTGCATGAGTGTAAACTTGTCATCCCTTATGCTCCAAGTATCCCCTTGGAGGAACGAATTACTCTTCTTCCAGACATCAAGCTCCCTGTTCAGGTCTTTTACCGCTGCTTTTGTTTCCGACCAGGGTCGTCCCAACGCCTTGGCCGAATACAGGTATCGAAACGCTTTGCTCCGGATGACGGCATTCTGGCACAGCAATCGAAAATAGAGAGTATCATGGCCCAAGGTGTTCGCACTCAGTCGCGAACCAGGAAACTCTACTCCGATATCCTGATAACTTTGCGCGGGTGCCGTGCCAGCAAGCAGAGCCATGCTAGGATGGTACTCAGTTTCGTTCCCTTCAGGGCTCGCGGCGAGGATGATCCTACCTTTGGTCCAGTACGCAAGCAACCCAAAAGACACGTTCCTGGTTTTCTCTCACTTCGTCGGACGCACCAGAAGCGGAGCGACCGAGGTGAAGACCCAGCCGGTGGCATGAGCGGAGAGCGGCTGTGACCAGGAGGCCCGCTGAGTGTACACTGCGATGCAATTGTAGGTAGAGAGCCTGTGAAGCGTTCATGTGTCAATATGGGGTTTGCGAAGCAGGGTAAATGAGAGCAGGCACTACGTACCGTGATAAGTACCGCCTGAATGCTCAGCAGATCTCCTTGCAACATCAACATACTGGGCAATGTACACTGGGCGTTGTGGAAATAGCGGTGGGCAGCGATGGCCTGGGATTCACAGGCTCTGGATTCTGAATCCAGAGCGAGAGCCAGCATCACATTGAGGCTTGTCCAAAGCGCGCTGTTGCGACAACCTTGTGGGGACAGCTCATGTTTTACCAAGGTGACGAATGCTTCCTCGTTGTAGATAGGGAACAGGCGGTTCACGCTCTTGAAATATCGACTCACCATTTCCAACACCACCGCCCTAGGAGGCAGCGAGACTGCAGCACCCTGAGGCGCCAGAACGTCCCGCAGCGCATCCTCGTCGGTAATCCTGTCTTGGTCGAAGACGGTGCAGAAGTGTCTGTTGGGACCCTGACCGGCCGTCTCCGCCAGTTGCTCTATCTTCCAATGGATTCCGAACACGGAGGTGATGGCCATAATTGAGTAAGCAGGACCATCAGGGGCAATGTTTGAGACCTTCGGTTGCCTGTTTTCCATTTCTCCGGGGTGCAAAGCGTACTAGGATCACGCTGTATGGCCTACCTCGCTAATCATCAGTGATTTTCGAGAGGAAGTCCGCCCGGCACGTTAGGTATAAGCCAGCCATTTCCATCGCCGTAGCACTGACCGCCAACGTAAGATGGAGGAGTGGTGCCTCATTGTCTTGTTTGGGCTTAACTAGGATACGAGTCGAGCGGAATCCGGAATTGCAGCTGCATCCGCCTCGCTTTCTTAAGAACAGCGTCGATGCGTATCATTGGGCGCCACGCAGTTACCCCATGGGAACGCTCTCTCCTGGATTCAGCTAGCTTGTCTTATGATGTCTGAGTCACGAATTACTCGAGGCCTTCTTGTCTCCTTGGCTGATTCCATTACGGGTTCTCCGAGGCGTAACCCACCTAAAACGTGACCTAGCCACCTGGGCACTGATGGTAAGTGACTAGCCCTGCTTGCCCTCAGTCCTTATCAGTAGTCACTGAGTGTTCCAAGCGGTCTGGTGGAGGCAGGGGCGGGGGAAGCATGGCGAGCCAGTGTCGATATCAAAAGAACCCGAGCCCACTACGTCAGCGCCCGTCAGTCACTGTTGCCTGAAAGTCTGCCAGACACGTATCTAACTGTGGCCAGTTCACGCATAACGACGTTTTTGCCCGGCAATGGGTGATGTGCCAAATTGCCAGCAGCGAGTGTTTATCGGCAGCTCACACCCTGATTTCCGTCTTCCGAGATTCCAGGTATCGGCTTCTCGACTCGTCGTCCATCCCAGGCGCAGCTTGCCGGTTCGGAATTCCTGTTCCATAATTTCCAGAGAGCTGGCGGTGCTGTACGCAGTACCGCTGGAAGGGAGCCATGGTCAACAATATAACCTGTGTCTCATGGGCAGTGAAGGTCAGTATTTATATCGTTTGAGGATTCAAGACTAGAGATACTGCATCAGTGCAAGCAGGCCCGTGGAAATGGTTCAGCACGGTGACATATTGACCCCGTCTGGGGCTGCCGCAAAGTTGGATCTCAACGGCTCCAATGGAACTCACGCAAATGGGGACACGATTCAGCACAGTCCACAGGGTGAGGCTGACGAGACGTTTCTCCGGGAGGCTGTGAGCCAGTCGGGTGTTAATGCTCTGCGCATGGCACTTTACCAGGTCACGGCTGACCCAGATCTTGCCCGGATGCCTGTCACAAAGGAGATGATTCGCGGCGGTGTGCTTTTCGATTATAAGCTATGCCCTGCCGACGAGGAGATTGTGCGGCGCAAGGCTATTGAATTTCTCCTCCGTGCGGGCCCCAAACGCGTCCCATCGCCGCCGTCTGTGGATGAGGCGCACAAGCTGATGAACCTGTTCTGCGGCGAGCTGATCAAGGAGAACGACCTCCTCCCCGGGTACGAGGAGCTCGCCTTCGAGGACTTTCCACGCGGTGTTTCCTGGTCCGCTCAGCCTCCAACAGCACAGACCCTGTCAAACTTTAAGGTCATCGTCATCGGCGCCGGGCTCAGTGGGATCGCCACCGCCATCCAGCTTCAGCGGCTAGGCATCCCTTACAGCGTTATCGAGCGCCAGAGTGGCGTTGGTGGGACCTGGCTTTGGAATGACTACCCCGAGGCGCGTGTCGACACACTGAGCTATCTCTTCCAGTTCAAATTCGAGAAGCGACATCGCTGGCGTGACTTCTTCGCCTCCCGCCCGGAGACGCAGAAGTATCTGGAGGATATCACGGAGAAGCACGGCATCCAAAAGAACTTCCTGTTCGACCGAGAGGTCACTCGTGCTGAATGGGACGAGCCATCAGCAACCTGGAAAATCACCGCAGTGCATCAGCGCACCCAGCAGCCCGAGTCGTACACAGCAAACGCAATCATCAGCGCCGCTGGCCTCTTCAGCACCCCCAATAGCAAGCCCGACATCCCCGGAATCAACGACTTCACCGGCGCCATCTTCCACACAACCAATTGGGACCACAGGGTCCCTTTCGCCGGAAAGTCTGCGGCTGTGATTGGGACGGGGTCAACAGGGACCCAGCTGACACCAGCCCTGGTGCGCGAATGCCGCAGTGTCACAGTTTACCAGCGCACACCGAACTGGATTGCGACATATGAGGGATACCATGAGAAGGTGCCTTCCCATGTGCACTGGCTCTGTGACCACATGCCCTACTACTGGAACTGGTTTTGCTACGCAGCTTACTACCGCAGTCTTGATCTGGCCGCCCTGCAAGTGCGCGATCACGACTTTGAAGCCAAAGGAGGCCGGGTGAACGAGCGTAATGAGGGCGTGCGCAAGACACTGACAGACTTCATCAAGACCAAGATGGCGGCAAAACCTGAGCTTATCCCCAAACTAACTCCGGAGTACGCGCCGCTGGTCCGCAGGCTGGTGGTCGACAACGGCTTTTTCGACTGCCTGCTGCAGGACCACGTCGACCTCGTAACCGAATCAATCGATACCATTACCCCTCAGGGGGTCCGTACAGCGGATGGAGTGGAACACGAGCACGATATGATTGTGCTAGGCTGCGGCTTCAAGACATCCAAATACTTCTTTCCTGTAGAATACATCGGCCGGGGCGGCGTTCGATTGGACGATTTATGGGCCACTGACGGGGCAAGGTCGTACCTTGGAATGGCAATCCCAGGCTTCCCTAACTTCTTCTCACTCTACGGGCCAAACCATCAGCCGAGAGGAGGCAGTTTATATTCGTGGGCAGAGATCTGGGCCCGCTACGCGGTTACTAG
This sequence comes from Aspergillus sp. PA3604, assembly GCA_023624935.1. Taxonomy (NCBI): domain Eukaryota; kingdom Fungi; phylum Ascomycota; class Eurotiomycetes; order Eurotiales; family Aspergillaceae; genus Aspergillus; species Aspergillus sp. PA3604. Next base: position 62,894 of record JAMABJ010000020.1, on the reverse strand, counting down.
CATCGTGCGCCTGATCGAACGGGACGCGAAAGCGATGGATGTCAGGCCAGAAGTCGATCGGGCCTACCAGGAGAGACTCGATGAGGCCAACAGGAAGCTAATTTGGGAATCAGAGGGAGCTGGGTACTACGTGAACGAGCATGGCCGGCAGGGGGTCAACATGCCCTGGACAACGTCGGACTACCACGCCATGGTCATCGAGCCCAATCTTGACAGCTACACCTTCTCGTAGCAGGGCGACCTGTCGCAATGGATGGCCTTTATTCCGGTATTCCGTCGGACTGCGCCGGTCCCGGTATATAATATCTTGCCACAGCGTAGAACTAGATAGCCGTTGAAGAATTGTCTCATTTGCATTCCATCTACCGTGCACAATCCCGACCAACATGTATAGCGATAGCGATGAGCAGGTCCGGATGAACACCGACAAGCAGAGGCAGCCGTCTCCCTCGCTGGTAGACGCAATCCGAGAAAAGAGCGGACCTCTACTAGGCGCATTGCTCGCCTTAACTGACCCCACGGTCGCAAAGCTGGCTGCGCGAGCCGGCTTTGACTGGGTGTTGATCGACGCAGAGCATTCTCCGTACACACCAGCGCAGGTGACTGAGTTGGTACATGCAGTCCACGGTGCTTCGGAGGGTGACGGCTGCCTGCCCCTCGTGCGCATCCCATCCCATGGGACGGAATACATCAAATGGGCACTCGACAGCGGCGCTGCCGGCATCGTCGTGCCGATGGTGCAGAACGCAGCGGACATGGAGAGGATCATCCAACGAGCGCTCTATCCTCCACGGGGCCAACGCAGCTTTGGGCCATATCATGCACAGTTCGCTGACTCGCATACCCGCAGCTTTGCAGAGTATTACCATAAAGCCCAGCGCCGTCAGATAGCAATCCTACCGATCCTCGAGTCTCGGGAGGCGGTCGACAATGCAGAGGCCATTCTCCGGGTGGACGGCGTTACGGGGGCGTTCATCGGCCCATATGACCTTCGCCTCTCGTACGGGCTGCCTGGCGGTAGTGATGGTGATGAGCCTGAGTTTGTGGAGGCCGTGTCAAAGATATGTCGTCTGGGCCAGCAGCTCGGAAAGCCCATTGGCAGCATGGGGTCGAGCGAGGCTCTGGCGCGGAAACGAGCCCAGGCTGGAATGGATTTCTTGCTCGTTTCTTTTGATTATAATGCCGTTGTCCAGGGATACAAGGGTCATCTGGATGCTGCGCGGCGGGGAGTTCAGCAAACAAGGCTGTAGATATTCTGCAGTAATGAACTTCACTGCTCGTTTTTTTTTCTTTTTCTTTTCCAGCAGACCCTTCTGCGCGTCTGGGTCAGTAAAGAAGTCGGAACATTCTTTACAATGAATTCCGAAAGCCACTAACATTCGTGAGGAGCCTGCGAAGCACAATTCTTCAATTGACTGGCTGTGCTGCTCGGGCTAAGGTGCGTGCTCATATGGAGGCTATTATGCCAGTTGTGGAACATAATAAGGCACAATGTAATCGCTGTAAATGTAGAAGGGAACGGGATGCGAAACTGGTAGTTGCATTTCCGAGAATTCATGCATCCCTCGGAATCTTAAAGTTGGTCAGACGCCTTGAAAATCTATATACACTAACTAGTTGCTTCACCCTCCCTCCGTGCCCCCAGTTTGCCTGCGAAGACATCTCGTCGATCAACATGGCGCTTACCGCTGCTCAACAGCATCTGAAGGAACGTTTTCTTGACGCCCGCGGCCAGTGGACAGCCGACTGGGAAGCAATCCTTAGACTCAGTCCGGAATACTTCGAGTCCTATCTACGCTTGCAGGATTCCGCTCAAGCACGAAGACGCCTCCCACCCAAGATCCAAGAGTTTGTGTACATCGCTGTTGCGGCTTGCACCACGCACATCCACACGCCCGCCATCCGTGCGCACATCCAGGCTGCAAGGGACGTAGGCGCTACACAAAAGGAAATCATGGAGGTCCTCGGCCTCACCTACCTAGTTGGAATCCACACCGTCACTCTGGGTGCACCCATCCTTCTTGAGCTGATGGAGGAGCTGGGCATGTCGAAAGCGCACCTCCAGAGCCCGCAGCTGGAGGCCGAGCGGGCAAAGATCAAAGAGGACTTTATCCGGCGCCGGGGCTTCTGGACAGAAACGTGGAATCCACTCCTTGAGCTGGATCCAGTTTTCTTTGAATCATACGCGGACTTCTCGGCCCTTGCCTCGTCAAGCCGCACCTTGGAGCCCAAGTATCGAGAGATTGTGGTTTGTGCGTTTGACGCGGCCACGACCCACCTGTATGGGAGGGGGACGAAGATTCACATGCGCAATGCCCTGAAGCTGGGAGCAAGCCCCGACGAGATCATGGAGATGCTAGAGATTACAAGCCTGATGGGAATTGACGGCGTTACCGCGGGTGTTGGTCAATTGACGGACACTGGCGGTTGGTAAAAAATACGGAGGAAGAATTGAATTGTCAGTCTTTAGGGCTACCCACCCTCCTACAGTGGTCAACTTCATTTCAAAAGATAAGCTACATTAGAAAGACTTCCCCCAGACATTGGTGCCTTCGAGCGTAGTAGAACCGTCTTGGTGACGACATAAACCACCCTCCTCGCGCAGTCATAGGTAGCCATGGTAGTTGTCCCATCAAAAATAATGCATCCAAAGACATTGCTAGTGTTCCAGAGATATAAAAAGGGGTCTTCCATCGACGGAGACCGTCATGGAAACGCATACCTTGCAGAGGCCATTGCCGATATACGTTCTACTGCTGCCCGGGCGCTCCCATCCATGGCTGCGAGAAAGAATCTTCCACCCATAGCCCGCTGGTATCCTCGGGGGGCAGCGCTACTATATCTAGTAACGTTTGATCCGCGAGAAGTTCATCCAGAAGGTTTTCTAAGCCGTTCTGGTCCTGGAGGGGCTCCGGCGGGATGAAGGTCGCAGTATCCATGGATTTAGGATAGATATTAAAGGGATATGCATCGCTGGACGAATGAGGCCCCTGGATGACCGCCTTAGTGGCCCCGATAATATCCTGCATATGCGACAAAACGTGCCGGGCCATCCCAACGGATGGAGCCAGCTGCTGGAGCATTTCGACTTCAGTTCGGAAGCACGCCACCGCATCCGGACGGCTTTCTGTGGTGTGGCGGCCATTGATGAGGCAGATTAGGGGAAGAAGAGTGACAACGATGTAGAAGACGACTACCAGCCGGCCAACTGGGACGTCACCGACATCGGGAGGCCCCCTGAGCATTTGGAGCGTCGTGGAGATGATCTCCTGACACTCTATCGCTGTGGCGTCGTCATATTCTAGAGTGAGTAGGGTTTCCTGGCGCAGCAGGAGCCGTAGTTGCTGATGTCTCTGTATCCATGGGTCAGGTAAAGCAGAATTGTGGGCAGCGATGGGCTGGTGGCTGTACATACCAGGCGCTGAATAATCCCCTGATACCATATAAACGGGGCTTGGTTTGGTGGATCGTTTTCCAAAGGATGCCCACTCGTGTGCAAGACCATTGGCAGATGGTTCATCGTATACACAATGCGAGCATCCATGGACGCAACGAACTCGGGATCAATAGGGGGCCGGTTGGCGGCAAACATGGCATCCCAAATCTCAGCCGTGAGCCGCGACCATTTCACACAAGCCAGCAGATTGGGGGCATATGACTGTTTCTCCGCGGTCTGGGTAGGCAACGGCCGACCAGGGAACAGCTCACGGTCGTCATACGCAATGGGCAGGTCGACTTTGATGTCGGTCTCGCGGACGAGGTACGGATATCCGCAGTTCAGCGCAACACTCCGTTCCAGGTAAAAGACAGTCCAGAATATCCGCTGTCGCATTACGGCTTCAAAGGCCGCGCAAGTGCCCGAGGCGGGGGTGTCATGAAACCCTAGTTGGAAACAGAGCCGAACGGCGCGCGAGACCGCATCATGCGCCGCGCTTCCATGCTCCAGGTTCATGAGATAGCGAGCTTGGACGATGAGGCATTGGACGGTGAGCCGGTTCCCGTTTCCCTGCCAGACCAGCCGGCTTAGGACGCGCTGAGCGCGCCAGAAGTTGGCCCATCCAGGAACTGCCTCGGCCTCTGTCCATTCGTCGCCGAGCAGCCGCGTCTCTGCAATGACCAGGTTGACCAAGGCAACGACCTGGTATCTGTCTGGTTTGCTCAAAGAACTGCTCTCGGTGGGCGGCACGGCCAGATCCGCAAGCTGCGACTTGAACTCGTTCTCGTTCAGGGACGGGTAGTATGGATTGATTTGGTCGAAGAACCGGCTGATGAGGGGTTCCAGCCGGGCTGTGTCCTGGAGGCTGGTATCGCGTTCAGCAGCCTCCATCACCCTGGCGTCACTGTGGGATATCTCGCGCCAGTTCAAGGCGCTTTGCGGCACGGCGTCCTCGGTACGCATCGACCTGCTGGGGCTGGCGTCACTTCCGGAAACAGTATGGCTCAGAATTCCGATGGGATTCATGAGGTTGGCCGGACCCTGGAAGGTGCTGTCTGCAGGGGCCTCAAGGTCATCGTCTGCCTCGGACGGTGATGCCTGGCCCAGGCTGGCGGCTGGCAAAGAGGGATCTGGATCCTGTGACTTGCGTAATTGCGTCCTGAGAAAGCTACACTCGCGCTCCACGTCCGAGATGCGGTTCATCATTTGGAGCAAGGACTGCGATAATGTGAGATCTCGCTGGGTTGGGTCGGTTCCAGCATCAGCACCGCTGCAGAGCAGTGACAACATGTCAGAACCCGAGGCCGCAGAATATAAGTATGGTATGGTACTCACTTCACGATGCCGCGATTTGTCTCCATCACTTTCCTCTTTTTCTTGCCGACGTTGTAGGCGCACGGCAAGTCAGCTGCACGACACTGTTGGCATGACTCTTCCCCAGTGCACTGCAAGACTGATCAGCATGGGCACAAGGTGCAAGGTACGAGGCTGTGGAGATACCGACTTTCACCTTGCGCTTCTGGCAATTCACACTGGAGTGTAGTGCCGTAAGTCAGTCTGAAACACTTGGGGAATAAGGTGATAGACGTGGGTCTCGCACCAGGCGTTTGAAACATATCGTCCTCTTTTGTTGGCGTTGTTTTGATCTCGAATGCGTGGAGCGTTGCCTGTGTGCGTTAGCACGGCCAGCGATAGCTAGGGTACCCATGCATAGGGCAGAGCGCACCGCCGGTAGATCCCCGGCCAGGGGCCCGTCTGTCACCTTCCTCATTCCCATTGCCCCCATTCACCCTGGTAGTGCCAGGATTGGCGGCGGGAAAGTCCACCGGCTCCGGAACTGACCGGCTGGGACTGGGATTCTGTGCCAGTTGAGTTCCCTTCGTAGTAGAACATGTCTGTTCGTGGCGGAGTAGCGCGTCTCTGGACGCGGCGACACCATCAGCAGGGAAACTAAGACGGACTGAACTGATAAAGTACACACCGGTTGCTGAGGCGCTTGGCACAGCGGTGACATATATTGCTGTGGGGAAGACCATTTGTTATGTGAGACGAGGGGGTATGTCGCCGCATGTGCTTCGGGCTCTTCGGATCGCTGTCACGATGGGTGTGCCGATTTTCGAAGCCCTGGATGTCTGCTTCTGCCGTTTGCGTTGGGGTTCCTGATGGCATGATGCTGGTGGGATTGGGAATGACAGCAAGGAATTCAGGGGAAGCAGCATCGAAAATTCCGATGTTTTCTATCCGACCACCTTTCTGTTTATGAGATATTCGCAGAAGAAGACGCCCAGCAACCCCGCGGGCGGCTGGCCGGGGTTGCGGGGGATACGCCGCAGGATTGCCCTCCTTGTGCCCACCCCCCACCAAAGTCGCACCTGTCAGCTGCCTCCGCATTGGTGGTGGCTGGGCTGCCATTGACGCATGACTCTTTAGCAGACATGTTGAGTCGCGCATGAACGGGTGGAGGATCGCGAAGGAGGCCCGGAATTGCGGAATTCCCCTTTCCAGCACACGGGGGAGCGGGTGTTCCAGAGTCTCAACCCTAGTTGTGCTCCCTCTCACGTTAATTGGGCATTAGATGGTGGTGGTCCAGTTTCAAGGTCGCAAATATGCTAATTACATGGGCAGGCAACGCGTTGGCAAGCATTTGGACCATACATGAAGGATTACATACATTACTTTCCTTTCACTATCCTTTCCTCCCTGTTCAGCCCGCGGTAACAAGGCAATCCACTGGGAACTTCGTGTATTTAACGGGGAGTTCAGAGCTACAGTATTCTGCTGTGTTTGTTGTAATATTCCGAGTCGTAATCCTCCGTCATTCCGGCATTTTCCAACTTCTTAGCCCTCGTCGAAATTTCCGGCATAGCTGGACTTCCCCGGTGGGCACTTTCCCATACTTTAACGCTGGGATATTCTCTCCATTATAGAATCTTTGACCACAGAGATCTCCTACAAGGAACATCGTCGCCCAGCGAGCCCAGTAGAATGCCAACAGCTATTGTTACTGGCGCATCCCGCGGAATCGGGCGGGGAATCGCGCTTCGCCTGGCCGAGGATGGCTTTGACGTGATTGTCAATGACATTGCCCCTCAGGAAAAAGCGACAATAGATGTGGTCTCCGAGATCCAAAGCACAGGTAAACAGGCAATCGCAGCCATCGCCGATGTGAGCCAGCAGGAGGAAGTTGAGCGGATGGTCGCCAAGGCAGTGGACAAATTCGGCCACCTGGACGTCATGGTGGCCAACGCTGGCATTCTCGAGACGACGCCGCTCCTGGAAATGACAATCGAGAAATGGGATCGCGTCATGGCCATCAACCTGCGCGGCGTTTTCCTTTGCTACACTGTAGCAGCGCGGCAGATGATTAAACAAGGCACCGGTGGAAAGCTGATCGGGGCCTGTTCGATTTCAGGATACCGGCCCAGTGGGAAGGCTCCAGCATACTGCACGAGTAAATGGGGGGTGCGTGGGCTTACCCAAACAGCTGCCCTGGAGTTTGGTGAGCATGGTATCTCTGTCAATGCCTACTGCCCTGGATCGGTCAAGACAGATATGTCTACCGTCTTTGCTGAACGGCTGGCAAAGGAGCGAGGCGCAGCTGGGGACAGCATTAACGATGTCTATCGCTCTTCCTCTCATCGGAAGAATGCTCTGAACAAGGAGTTGTTTCCCAATGACATCGCCGGGCTCGTCAGTTTCCTGGCCAGCACCAACTCTTCCGGCATGACGGGTCAGACAATCATCTGCGATGGTGGTATGTGATGCGGCTTAATTTGATGACAGCAGTAATTTTTGGTGCTAACAGCAGCAGGGATGTATTTCTCTTGAGCCTATTGTGGCTGAATGCCTGGCACGGCAGGAACTGGGTGGCTACAGGAACCGGGAGAATGTGCTTCCCAGCAGACCAACACATACACTGTAAATATTTATGTCACTGAACTGATTAAAATTGGACTCCAATAACGTAACCATACGCGGAGTCGCGCAGGACACCATTCAAGCCGCGCATCCGCCTCACCACTATATAGTTGAAGTTCATATATAGCTTATAGATCTATTTAGATATCTGGTTCTTCTATGACCCAATTAGTTATAATTATGTAATATAGTATTGCTTGCTTTTATAATAGTTTAATTCCTTCCTATTTAATTAATATAATCATTCCTACGCCTTATTTAGTATTAGACATACATACAGGTCGCGTCAGCCTCAGGCACCCCAACCCGCTGAGGGTTCGGGCTTACCCAATCAGAACCCAACTCATGCGGGTCCGGGGCGGATTGGGCCGGGTTCTTCCCGAGATTTTGAAGCGAGATCCAATTAGTATATAATAATCCGGGCGCTAGCCTCTTTAGGAAATGATTTTCTAATGGTTGAGGATCGGGTTCTATAGCCTGGGAACCCAAACCCTTTCTAAAATTATAAATTCTTAGAAATATTAAAATTTTCCTATCAAAAACCATTTAGAACTAAAAAACATAGGGATTTTAAATATTAAATTTCTAATCTAGAAAGGTTGGTGGTGGTCACCAGGGGTTCTGGGCCAAAATATATATTTTGGATCTGGTTGCCAAGATATTTTTAAAAACTTCAATAAACGTAGCAATTCTCAATATTTTAGGTTCTAATTTAAAAATACAGAATATTTAATTGTTAAATTATTAGAGTTTATATAAATATTCTTGAAGAAGTCTTATTTAAGCTATATGACGTCATTTAGGGTTCCGCGGGTTCTACCCATTCGGGTTCGGGGCGGATCGGGTTCAGGATTTCAGGGCGGGTTGTGCATGTCTAATATATAGTAAGGTAGTTATTATTTATAAGAACTCTTTCTACTATATAAATAACCTAGGATTACTATTTATTAGGAGTATACTTAAAGAGACCTTATAGTACCTAATTAAAGTATATAAGATAATTACTATTTCTAGAATAGAATTAGGCGGCTTCTATTTCTTAGTAGGTTAGGGTAGGTCAAGGCAGGTTAGCAGGACAGGTTTAAAATTTAAATTTCATAATTCTAGCTACTATAATTAAATTATGATAAATATAACGCCTAATCTCTTATCAAAGATACTAATCTACTTTATATAAATAGTAAATACTAAAAATAACATATTAACTATTGTGTAATATTACTATGCTATCTATAAATAAACAAGTAAATAGAAAGGGTTAACAATGTATGAATATACTAAAATTAATATTAAGAAAACTAACCAATTTAAACTAGTAACTACCTTCCCAACACAAACCACCAGATTAAAAGTTCGCCGTCAGAGGAATCCTTCCGACAGGCAGCCACTTAGTGTCAGGCTGAGCCGCTGAGGCATCGGGGGCCGCAAGCTTCCTGACACTTGACCGCCTGGCTAGGTAAAAGGCCTGCCTATTGGAAAACTGTAAGGTCCTCCAGCTCGCGGAACTATAGATATAGTAAGCAGCTAGGACGGTGACACTTAGTGGGGACAGCTCGTTCACTCGGAAATTGTTCTCGCCATGGAATTCCCGGATTCCAGTAGACTAAAAACATTGTCTCCCCAGTTCGCCGATCTTGACTCTCCTCACTCGCAATCTCTTCCCCATAGACCCTGACGACAATGTTCCATCTCCAGGAAAAATCAAATAGTCGTATTGTCGGCTATGTATTTGCCATGTGCTGGGGGAGTGTCTCCTTTGGCTACGCCTCTGCAATTATTGCCACCACCTTAGGTAGGCGAGCACACTGAGAGGTAATTGCAGGCTAACAACTGGCTCCGACCTTAAGGGCAGCCTTCCTTTTACGAATACATGGGCCTCCTGGATAACCCGGACGAGTCATCAATCATTGGTGCCATGAATTCACTCTTCTACGTGGGTGGCGTTTTCGGAACCATTTTCAATGCTTGGTTTGCAGACTACGCGGGGCGACGAGCGACGATTATTGTTGCCTGTCTCATAATGATTATCTCGGGTGCTCTCGTTTCAGGATCTGTCGGAATGGAGATGTTCATAGTATTCCGTTTCTTCACTGGTTGGAGGTGAATATCGACGGCACACTCGGAGTTGAGTATATGGCATTGACCAAGCTTACAGTTGTCTGACGCTCCTTGCAGCGGTCCCTCTTTGGGTTATCGAGGTAACCCCGTCCGCCCATCGCGGGATCCTAGCCAATATCCACGGTATGATGTGCAGCTTCGGTTATGCGATTGCCAGCTATGTTGGCGTGGGTTTTTACTACTACCAGAACGGGTCGGGGCAGCAATGGCGCGCTCCTCTTGCATTTGTCTGCCTGCCTCCACTTATCACTCTTCTCCTCATCGCGGTTTTCCGGCTACCAGAGAGCCCCCGGTGGCTGCTAAAGCGAGGCAGGGAAGAGCAGGCACTGCTAGTTGTGCAGCGTCTGCGGCGTATAAAGTCCCACGACAATACTAGTGAGGTGGAACTGGAGTTCCTTACGATGAAGAATCAGCTGGAAATGGACAGATCCCTTGACTCCTCATGGGTGACTCTTATTAAGAGGCCTTCATACAGAAAACGAGCGCTGATTGCCTGTTCACTGCTTTCGTTCATTTACAGCTCTGGGACCCTGACAGTCTCCAGTAAGTGCTTTGATAGCCTACAGACCCATAGACGGTAACAGGCTGCTAACCACGGCAATCGGAAAGACTACGGACCTACCCTATTCGGGTCTCTGGGTTACTCATCGGCCCAGACGCTCCTCTTCCAGGGAGGCATTGTCCTGACAGGTCTTCTCGGCGCCAACCTCTCCTTTTTCGTGGTGGAACGCATGCCCCGGAATGTCGTTTTGGCCAGCGGCATGATTGCAGTCAGCATTCCTTTGGCGTGTGAGGCTGCAATGACCGCCCGATATCTAGGCACAACGAATGAGTCTGGCCTGGGCGCCGGAGTTGCGTTTCTATACCTTTACATCTTTACCTACGGGATCTTCTTAGAGGGACCTGGATACTACTATGTAAGTCGGAGCCCCGGTCTGCGGTTCGAAGTACTGAACTGGCAACTAGACAAATGAGATATTTCCAACCCATCTACGCAGCAAGGGCGCAACTCTTTGTATCGGCAGTTACGCGCTGGTCAATATTATGTGGACCCAGGTGTCGCCAGTCGCATTCGAGACCATTGGATGGAAATACTATCTGGTCTTTATATGCTGCTGCGTCGTAGGAGCCACTGTCATGTTCTTTTTCTACCCTGACACGTCGGGTAAGTCACTGGAGGAGGTCAGCCTGATGTTTGGGGACGAGGATTTGGTTTCGCAATACGTCCGGAGCCAGGATAGTGAGAGGAACAGGAAAGAGGCCATGTCTCATCTAGAGGAGAAGTGATGAAAGGGTGAGAGAGAGTTACAGCAGCGCATGCACATCAATAAGCGCATACGTATATTTGTACCTATGTATCATGCCCATGTATACAGCAAGCTACCGATAACGACGACTATCAATGCGCTGCGCCCTCTTGTACGCATCGGAGAATGGTACCTTAAACCCGCGCGGGAGGAGATTAAGGAACCACCACAGCCTTGATTGGAATCCCTTGTCGGACAGCCTCAATCGCTTCCTCAAGCCTGTCTAGAGGAAATATATGAGTGACAAAGCCAGAAAGCCCAATGCGTTCGCCGTGCTTATTCGCGATCCGTATCGTTTCCTCGTAATGAGCCGGTTCGATACCCAAACTTCCTATGATCCGTAGGTTGAGATTGTTAATTCGCACAGGGTCCATGGTACAGGCGGCCTTGCCTGAATACAATCCTAATATTAAATACTGCCCATTCGACCCAAGGAAATTGAATCCCTCCGGAAATGCAGCGGGGGCACCAGCAGCCTCAGCGACCAGGCCCGATCCATAGCCCGCCGTGACTTCGTGGATGTAGTTCGCTCGCTCTGCCATGGTTGTGCTTGAAACTGACAGTGTGTGGGTGGCCCCGATGGTCGTGGCCGCCGCAAGGCGATGCTTGGGATCTCCTATAACAGTGATAGTCCGTGCACCGGCCAGATTTGCCAGCAGCGTACATGCAAGGCCAACAGGACCTGACCCCTGGATAACGACGTCCGTTTCTGCACCAATATCTTCGAGCTTCGCAAACCCCCGTATAGCCGTCGGCATTGCGCAGCCAAATGCAATAACCGCCAACGGCGGAGTATCCCCTGGGACGCGGACAAATGTGCAGCGCCTGTTAAGCGTAGCATATTCCCTGAAGCCAGCTGCATTGGGTCCACCGGCGGCGACGGGCCAGTTTAGATCTTTACACTGGATCGGGTTGGATGATGCACAGTCCCTGCAAGTGCCACAGGGGGTCGACGGGCACCAATAGATTGTATCGCCCACTGACAACGGGTTACCCATTCGGTCTTCCTTCACATCGTCTCCAAGTTCGTCGATTATCCCCACAGCCTCATGTCCAAAGCAGATTGGGTGGTCTGTGGGAGCCATAGCACGACCCAGCCGATGGACATCACTGCCGCATATTCCTGCGACCACCAGACGCACGAGCAGTTCATCGGACTCGGGATTCGGGCTGACTTCAGTAGTGATGTTGATGCCGCTGTGAGACAGCACTGCAACCCTACCACAGCGCATTTTCCCCTTCCATGTGACGTGTGTCACTTGGATCATGCCAGGGGAGGGTCAATACTAGGGCTGTGAAAAACTATAAATACACTTTACGGAAACATGGGTCGGAAATTCCGGCACCACTTAGGTGGAATTCGTTTGCCCTGCTTTGAATCTGGAGACTGGGTTACCCTTGAGTGACTGCACCAGCTATGTAACATCCACGCCCACTGCGGCTCCCGGAGGCACTGTCGCTCGATTAAGACCACATCGGCCTTGGGCAGCTTCCCTGTCTCGGCAGAGGTCTTCGCTTACGATCTTGCGCGCTGTCCTGCCTCTGCGATCAGGCCCAAAGACCCCAATTAGTAACAGCACCTCACACCGTTTCACCTCCCGCCGGATGCAGCCCGCCATTCGATTCTGATCATCCTTTGATTCGAGGATTTCAATTCCCCGAGTCGGGTGGCTACCCCCACTGCTCACATCCAGAATACCTGTCCCGAGAGCTGGGAACGCTTTGGCTATTCGGATAGTGTTGTCGAGTGTCCAGTATCCCCGTTCCTTGCCGACGTCTATATGCTCGCTTCGCGTCCCAAGTCGCAGCTTGCAGTGCTTTGCGTCCAGCATGTCCTATCTATTAGTGATAATGTACTCTCCTAGAGGAGCTATATGGAAGAATAGACGCTAGTGCTAAGTTTCCGATACGAACACCCTTGTGGTATGGAGCTGGCTGAACAAGAAGGCCTTGTCGACTGACGAACAAAGCATACTTATAATACCCCAAGCTCAGACCGGACGTTGACCTATGGGGTAGACCAGAGCAAGGCTAGTTAGCGGCTTTATAATATTAAAAACTTGACTCGGGGGATTAATACCATGGGTAATACTAAACATATGGAGGCATACGAAGAGGACGAGGGCAAGACATACTTTATAACAGTAATGCTAGGTAGAATATATAAAAGAGCCTAATAGCACATACAAGGTAAACACTTGCCTTAGTCTGCTGTATCTCTACCAGTAGGCGACTCTGTTGCTATGTGTCACACCCGGCCACGTTGGCCTCTTGCGACACAGTCGCCATTCAACAAATATGCAGTTGTCTCACCACACGCCATTGTGAAATTGACTAGGCACGACCTGCAGATGATGGTGGCTCTCGGCCGTGGGATGCGCTTTAAACAGCCTTTCGGGTTATGTCTGGTTGCAGCTTCGTGGTTTTTGGCGCAGGTGCAGTTGGGATCTCTGGTCTTCTTCTTGTGGAATCACGCCTGAGTCTGGCGAAGGAGTTGGGTGCAACCCGTATTATCATAGGCAACGATGCCGATCTGGTTGGAAACATCAAATCGATTACCTCGGCAACCCAGGGCGCTTAATTTGCGATAGATACAAAGGGCATACCCGGCCTGATTGAGAGCATGCTGGCCTCCTTGGGGATGTTAGGCAAGATTGTACCGTCAGGGCGGCTTCCCACTCGACAGGCTGGTGCATACTTATCCTGTGGCATAATACCGAGGTGCGATTGCTGATATGCGATCGGGCAGCACGATTAAGCCCGCCTTGCTATGGTAGAAACTGCACAATATTTGAAATGCCGTCTATTGAATGCTCATCTCGCAGAGGCTGGAGTAATCGGCGAAACGTCGTTCGGAAATTGGTAGACACCCGAGCTGTAGAAAACACTTTCCGGTTTCCGCAATTCACCCCGGACCTCAGCGGAAAGCGTGCAGATAAATACAGCATATGTAGTAGCCTTTGTGTTAACCGCGAGACTTTTTAAATTTCACAGACAGGCTGGCATCTAAGATGACGGAAACCAAACTATTCACGACCAGGGACTGCCCCAGTGGCCTGTACCTCAATAGCAAGGTGAATGGTCGTTCGTCTCTAAGCCCACGCTCGGAGGACTAACGTCTGGTGCACAGTGGGTGAAAGGGCAAGGCAACCCTTTCCGTTTCAAGAGTTCCAAGAATGGAGAAGACCTCAACCTCCCGCCCTTGGCTACCGCGACCAGCGACGATGTGGATGAAGCCGTGAAGTATGCCCAAGAGGCTTTCAACGGCGAATGGAGCAGGTTTACGGGAGAGCAACGGGGCATTGCCATGAACCGACTTGCGGATTTGATCATCCAACATGCTGATGAAATTGCATATTTCGAAAGCTTGTGCAGTGGAGTTCCTATATCCTTCATCCTCCGAGGCATTCCAAGCATGGCATCTGTGTTTCGGTGTAAGTAAAGCTCCATCACTGCCAATTGACGACCAACGGGGCTAAAGGTGTCCTTGTTCTAGACTACGCTGGATGGGCGGATAAGTATAAGGGCGATTTCTACCCCCCGGGAGACGGATTCTATAAAATCGTCGAGCATGAGCCTCTTGGGGTTTGCGTGGGCATTACTGCATGGAACGCATCCCTGCATTTCCTGGCGTGGAAATCTGCCCCCGCCCTCGCCACAGGAAACACTGTCATCATAAAGCCATCCGAGAAATCTCCTCTAGGCACGTTGGCTGTTGCCTACCTTGTTGAAAAGGCAGGTTTCCCAGCGGGTGTCCTGCAGATAATCGTGGGTATGTTCTCTTCTAGGGGTAAACTGGCGCCGACAGAGCGTACCTACTAAGCACTGATCTAGGTGGCGGCGAGACCGGGCAGCTTCTCTCTAGTCATTTGGGTATTCAAAAGATCTCTTTCACCGGATCCACTGCCACTGGACGCAAGATCCAAAACGCGGCAACCAACAGTAATATGAAACGTGTCACCCTGGAGCTGGGAGGGAAGAGCCCCGCGATAGTCTTCGACGATGCAGATATGGAGAAAGCCCTATTCTGGTGTACCTTTGGGATCACGGGAAACAGTGGTCAAGTTTGCGCCGCCACCTCGCGGCTGTTTGTACAGGAGAGCATCGCCGACGCCCTTATCGCCGCGCTTAAGGAGCGGTTTGACGCAATTGCGAGAGGACTTGGGGCCGACCCCTCGGACCGGACAACCCAGTATGGGCCTCTAATCGATAAGCCGCAGTACGAGCGAGTCTGCTCCTACATCACAGAGGCGGCAAAAGATAGTTTACCTGCGGTGGGTGGCAAGGAATATACGGGGAGCGGATATTATGTGGCACCAACCATCTTCCTCAATCCTCAGCCTGATTCCAAGCTGTACCGCGAGGAAATCTTTGGTCCCGTTCTCTGCGTCAATACGTTTAAGACTGAAGAGGAGGTCATTCGAATGGCCAACGATACGGAATACGGCCTTGCAGGTACAACCCCAGGACCTTGGCCCTCTACTGGACTAATTAAGATTCGCAGGATCTGTATATACACGGGACCTTACTCGGTCGCTTCGCGTGAGCAGCCAAATCCGTGCTGGAACGGTTTCAATCAACTGTGCATCGATGGTTGGGCCACAGGTCCCCATGGGCGGAATCAAGCTGAGCGGCATGGGTCGTGAGCTTGGGGAGTACGCGTTGCGACATTACACGGAACCGAAGACCATTTGGATCAAGTAAGCTTAGACCTCAGTCAGAGATGGGATGATGCGTATCGGCTAATAGAAGTTATAGTGCGAAGTAGGGCCAGCTCTGGGGCTTGGCCTGGGTCGTTCCTGTCTTCTGCGTATTATGGTTTGCAGTGGCTCTCAAGGCTTCGTTTCAACACAGTCAGTAAAACGATAGTATCAGAAAACAGACAATCGACTCTCGGAATTCGTACCATGATGAGAAAGGCGAATGCTCGGCTGCGATCGTAAGTTGTATTCAATATACAAGTACTTGTCGTTACCCTATGTAGAGACGTAGAATGAATCGGTTACTATCGCATTCGAAAGCAATAACCAAGCGAACACTTCCTATAATCAAACCCCAACAATACAGCAGCATATTCGGAAGTTTGGCTTTACCAGGGCCAAATACGACTTCCAGCAGGCTGGATGCAAGCATCAACCCCAGCAAATGATAGTGTAGAGGTGCTGAATACCCCAAGCCTGGGGTCGGTCTGAGCATTTCCGAACCGTGTGGTAGATATTCCGGCGGGATCTTGACCCCAATGAGGATTGCAAATTCCGAGAGAAACCCCCATCTTGAGTAGAGACCAATTTGACGTGCCTCTAGCGACCACCACCATATGAACTGCGTGCGTCTGCGGACACAATGCTGGCGAAGTGTGGTAATACCGCCGAGAGACGGCGGGAGCGCAAGCGACAATCAGACAGACTCGCACAGCGCACGGTGAGACAGAGAACTCGACAGCGGATTGCAGACCTAGAGCGAGAGGTACAGACTCTCCGTGCGGCCAATCCCAACCAGGTCCTGGACGAGAAATCCCAGGAGATTCAGCTCCTACGAGATCAGAACTTGCAGCTGCAACGGCTTGTGCAACGTATTGGCAACCTCTGCGAGACGCAAGGGAAAATACAGCAGCGCCAGGGCGAAGCAACAAGGACAGATCAAACTTCGAACAGCTCCTTCCATCCATCCGAGAATAGACTCCCTAGCCCCGTGCTCGATCTCTACGAACAGGATTATTCGCACGAGGAGGACAGCTCAACGGGCCAACTTGTGGCCTCAAACTGGGAACATGGAGAGATTACGTTGGATGCTGGGCGCAGGTATTCAGGGTGTCAGTTACTCGACGATGAGCTGAGTTGCTTATTTCCGGGAGAATCTTGGACTGCCCCAGCCCATGTTTCCGATGGCAGTGGCGCGCAGTATCCTATTGACGGAGGGAGCGAGGCACCTGGGGTAATACATACATCCACCCACATATGCCACAATATATGGGACTCCCCAACGGGTTACTCAGGTCCACGGCCACCGCTCCTGCCTTTACCCTCTCCGGAGACGGTTTCTGTGGGAAGCTTCCAAGGGTGGATTCAGGACATACTGTTCATCTACGACCACTACGCCCCAACTGAGTTGGAGGCACTACTTCCTCGGTCCCCGTGTCTTGGAGCCATTGTGGCGCCCAAGAAGTGCCATTGCCGGCTGTCGAAGGAACTAGCAGACCTGCTCCGCGACCGGTATAAGCATACGGACTTTGTTGTGCTGGCCGGTGCGTACTGGTGTCTGCATATGCTACTCCGATATTATCTGAATCCAGACGAAGACCAACTGGCACGCACACCGTCCAACATGCACCCAATCCCGACACAGAAGCGATACATCATGCACTGGGCCCATTTCTTGCCCTGGCCTCATCTTCGACAGGCTCTTCTTGTGCAGCCCACAGGCCTTCTGACCCTTGAACTAGAAAGGACTATTTCGGAAGGGACGTACCTATACTGGCCATTCGGGGTGGATGCAGCGATCGACCTTAGAACGAGCGAGGAGCCTCATTCTGGATCCCATTGTACATCCGCTCTGTTGACTGACTCCTTCAAATCGCACATCGCTCAGGCACACAATTGGTGCCTCAAGCCCGTCACTTCTGACCTTCCAAAGAGATTCCCCGCTGTAGGTATTGTTACTCGATAGAGACCAAAGCGTTAGCTGCCTTGTGTACTACGATCGATGGAAGATGATGTTTTCCGAATTTGTCTCGTGTGTCCAAGGGAGGCTTTCTTGTGCATGGAAACTTGGTTCAGTTCGTCCCTCTGAGATTGAACAACTGCGAGCCAACTTCAACCCGGGGTGTTGGTAGCGAGCACAGCTCTATGAATTGTCACGTAGCCACTCTACTAGAGACCATAATGCTATACCAGCTCCCTCAGATTAGCGCTCTTGGGGGTCACCATTATCTTGAGATGGCCATCCTTGTTCGTGAGAAGTTCCTCAAAAGCCTGGTCCACGACATCATCTAGTAAAACTCGGGCTGTGACCATTTTATCGACCGAGCGATATTTACCTGCTCCATGGAAGTAAGCACATAAATATGGACTCCCCGGTGATGAGGGTGGATAGACTGACCCAGTGCCATCAGGTTTACGGTACCCCGGAAGTCATCACTGCTGTAGGCCATCGAGCTCCGCAATTCGATTTCCTTCTTAAAGAAATTGACGAACGGGAATTCTATCTGTGATCCGGCTATTAGTATGATGATCATCCACGATAACGAGGGTGGCACCAACTTTTGATCCCCAAAAGGCCACATTGACACATGTTCCTCGAGGACGCACTGCTGACATGGCGGTTCCAAGGGCCTGGGGAGCCGCGACGCAAACAAAGGCAATGTCAACGCCGATTCCCTGAGTAAAATCGACGCATTGGGCTTCGATATCCTTTTGTTCCAGCACGAGGAGTCGCACCCCAGTGGCCTGCAGGAGCTGTCGTCTTTGTTGTGCGGGCTCGCTGACGAGGATGTTTCCAGGACGAGCGCCAAAGGCGAGGAGGTTCTCGAGAACCGCGTAACCCACCGGTCCCCCGCCAAGTAGGAGGATTCTCTTCTCTTCCCATTCGGCGTCGCTGACGTTTGCTGTCCGTACAGCATGGTGTCCCACCGCCAAAGGTTCAGCCAGTGCGGCATCCGCGAGCGAAATGTTTCCTGGCAGCTTGTGTAGCTTATATTCCTGGACCGTGACAAGCTCGCTCAGGCCTCCAGCTTGTCCCCCCGGGAGTCCAAGGAAGGACAATGTCGGACACTGTGACTCCCAGCCGTTCGAGCAGGGGAGGCAATCGTGGCAAGTCAGAGTTGGATCAACAATCACCTTGTCGCCGGCTGTAAATTTCGATCCCGAGGCAGCTTTCTTTACCACCCCACAGAACTCATGCCCCAAGGTAAAGGGGGGTATTTCTACATGGCCCCCTTAAGGTCCATCGTCATCAGTAGTGCCGCGCATGAATGCCATAGTGCGTGGATGGGGCTGGCAAATACCTGCGGTATATAGATGAAGGTCACTGCCACAGATGCCACACCATTTGACCTCCACCAACACGCTGCCTGCGCCGACATCCTCACTAGGGGCACTGACGTCCTCGACTCTGATATCTTGCACACCGTAAAATCGCGCTGCTCGCATTCTTGCTGTGCCAGTGGGGCGGAAAAGAGCACTACGTGGCTTGCATATTGCATCTAAGGCTCATGGTCTATAGTTATGTAATGGCAAGATTCGTGCTTGCACTCAACCTGCTGGGTTGAACCCCGCCAGTGAAGATGGAATCACGGAAACCGGAATCAACCGGCAAATTCCAGGTGCGATATTTCCTTCCCCCTTCCCCACGATGCCCCATTCCCTGGTTACAGTTGCCCCATTCCCTGGTTACAGTTTAGTTCCGCATTGCCGCGGGGGGAAAGAGGAGACGGGAGTATGAGATATGGGGTACGCAGCATCGCGCATGGTTGGATGCCCACTCCCAAACGTTATCCGTGTCGTGAATGTCGGGTGGTAGGCTTACTGGTGATGCAAAAGTAGCCGCCAGGAAGCTCATTGATCACTTACTTCTACGCTGAAGTTATTGTATAGGCTTGCGTTATACCGTCTCATTTTGGAAAAGGTGAGCGGCTCTTTACGCCTGGTGGATGGGTACTTTGAATCCTTGTGTGTATATGCTACATCATCACCAGAGCTGGAACCTAGGGCCACGAAGGCCCGTACATTCCCAGAAAGCAGCTTCCCACGTCGTAGAACAACTTTGTTCTCCCAAAGGCGGCTGCAGGACCGACAAAGGACATCATTTCGACTCGTGGACCACCGAGGTTCGCGGGCATCGTGTTAAAGTGACGAGCGGCAAAGAGGTCGGGCACATGTTTCTTCAAACTAACGGTAGTTTTTGCAACGAGACTTGACATGTCGTTGTAATGCCGAAGAAAAAGGTCATGATGCAATTGACGGAGATCCTTCTGGACCGCCTCGGGTTGCGTGCCGAGCGACAGGAGGAAACTGTTGAAGTAGTTCAGACTGACCGAGAGCGTATAGCTACCACCCTCGATGCTCCGACGGCTCAGGGCACAGAGAATTCCAATCAGGCCGGCCATCCCAGTTCTGTATGGTGGATCAGCATCTACTGCCTACGGCTATGCGTATTGGCCACGATTTCCACTTACTGGTATTCGCTGTTTGGAATCAACGGGACAATAGGCTCGTCAAGCCCGAAGAACTTGCCCTGTAACCAACTGACACCGGTGACACAGTCACTAATTTGCTGCCACCCGCTGCGATGTGCCATTGGGCCTGCCCACCCGTGACAGTTTTTGCGGACATACACAATTCCCTTGCCGCGGCGTCGAGCCAGTTCGTGTACGTATTCCGTGCTAAAGCCCAACTTTTCCGTCACTCCCGGCCGGTACCCATCCAAGAACACATCTGCATCCTCAAGCAGCGCCCTGAGGCAATCCTTTCCAGCCTTGGTCTTGAGATCAAGGGTCACATCTCGCTTACCGAGGTTCCCGTCAATGAGGAGGGGACCGATATCTGGTTGACTATCACAGGAGGTACGAATGACAGTGGCTCCAAAAAGTGCTGCGAGCTTCGCAATTGTCGGAGCTGCGATGACGCGAGAGACGTCGAGAATCCTGATGCCCTCGAGAGGCCGCTCACCATTTGCAGTACTCGATGACCACGGAACCGGAGGGTACTCAGCAGCGGCCCGCTGTTCGAGGAGGTACAGGCCATGTTCCTTGACAGCACGCCCCTGAGGACTCTGTTGGTATTTCTCGGGAGTAAGACAAATGGTTCCTGCCTGTCTGAGGTGTTCATTGGCTTCGAAGTCCAGCCACTTGGCATCGTGGTGGCGCACGAGCTCGGTGTAGATTGTAATGTATTCTTGATCCGATGCCTGTTCTGGGAGCTCAGGGCTGCCCAGCATCTCGAGGACGCGGTCAGCGTTCATGCTGGCGTGTAGATGATACCAGTGGCCATCCTTGGTGGGATAGATGTTTGTCGCAAGTCTCCGCGAGGCAAGAAACATGCGCCCCGTGTCGTATTTCATATGTCGACCAGCAAGCTCCTTGTCCTTCAACATCTTGCCTTCGACCGTCACTACCGTGCTAGACATGATACTCAGGGTCGCGACATCGCTGTCGATGACCACGTCCTGGTCAATGCCACAACGTCGCTGGCAAATGGAATTCCCGACGGTAGCTGCCAGAGCCCACAGTGCTGTCATCGACTCGGTCATCTTTACCGGGGTTGGAACGACAGGGTGGGAGAGCGACCTGGTACTGAACTTTGTCCGCGTCGCAAGGCTGGCCGCGTCGTTGGGGATGCCGAGTCTAGCATCCGGCAGGAGAACATCCTTGAAGATTCTCTCTGCCTCAGCTTGAACCGAGTTGCTTGCCATTCCTGTCCGTGGACGTCAGTAGTCTACCGAGTATTCCTTGAGTTGTTTGCCTTGCTTGTGTTCGGGGCGTGTGTGAGTCGCTGCCGCTCTCAGCTACCTCGAAATACGCGGGTATCCCTGGTTTCCCCATAACAGTCGGAAGAGTGATTGACTTACTGGTTTGCGATTCAGGCGGAAAATGCGCCTAATTCCGGCCCCAGAGTGTTCCTTGAATTGGTATTACGTTGCGGTGTGAAGTACAACATCCACATTGCCAACAAAAAGTGTGCCAGAGAGATGGGAATTCGCGAGATTGGTTAGCACTGTCGAACGTGCCACAGTTTCCATCATTATCAACTCCCCAGCAGCCCGCACACGCAGGAAACTTTGGCTTATGTTTCAGGAGAATCGAGTTCAGCATAGCCCCCAAGGATGAACCTATCATTAGGAGACCAGCCATAGGCCTAAGATACGTGGTGAATGTTTCAATACGGGGGCCTTAGGGAGGCAGTCGGTACTTGCAGGGAAGTCCGGACACTCCATGGGCTTCCAAGGCCCATCGCCAGCGGCATGAGAACGGCGTTGTAAAGGCACGCCCACGCCACGCCGCATCGAATGGTAGCCGCCGTGTGCTTGGAACTGGTAATTGCCGCCAGGACGCCCGACAAGGATGAGTTAAGCAAGACGACATTGGATGCATCCAGTGCAACCGATGGGCTACTTTGCAAGGAGATGCCAAGATAAGCAGCGGCAAGCGCGGCAGCGTCGTTGATCCAGTCACCAATATGTGTGAGAGACTGAGCATTTGCATCTGGCAATTCGGTGGTTTGTGTGGGGTAGGAGGATCCCAGACAACTGCAGTTGTTCTGCTGTTGGCCTGAAGCTGCGTAACATAGCGGGCGCATCAATTGAACCCAGTCCATACCAGTATTTTGCGATGCCTACCTCCTGTGCAACTCAACCTGCATCAGTCTTCCGGTCACCAGTCATCTTGGTGAGGTTAGCAATGCCATCAGCGGCGGGCCAGCCTAGAGAAAGTGAGAAAGTGGCGGGCTTACAAGGTAGCATACGGCCCATAGCGACTGGAGGCTCTTAATCGTCTGAGGGACATTCCTGCGCACTGCATACTGGACAGCAATGAATCCAGATCACCGATTATCCATGGCAACAAAGATCGCTAGCTTTGCCGGTCCGATCTCGACCAGGTCATCCCCCAATGCCGCTCCGGTATCTTGCATGATTGCTGCTCTTAGCAACCCCCCGGGGGCCAATGTAAATGGAGTGTGGGCCAATAACTGCACGGATTCCTTGTCCGGCGATCTCGTAGGCGGAGTCCCTGGAGCGAGACTGGTTCATGTTGCCCAATACCGAGACTCCTCCTCAGCCGTACCGGGTCCACGGATCTTGACTTTACGTATCCTCATTTCTCCTGCAGGGAATGTGCCAGTCGGGTTAAAGACAACAGAGCTCAGCCCTGTGATTGACTGCATGTTGCGCGCACCATTCTCGAGCACGATGCCGCGCGTGGCACTGAATGCTGTGAGCAGTCAGTCTCGTCCGCTCTGTTGTGCATTGAACCCAACAGACAAGGAAAGAAACACCAATCAGATCAGGTATAGGTGAGAAGGAACATAGGGAGAAGTCTGGATGGGCAACTAGCTGACCATCACAGGGTATGCGTTCGCAAGGATGGGAGACCACGATATCACCTTGCTGTAGGGCATGTACTGATACCGAGCAGTGAAGAACAAGGAAAAACGAGTGTGCCTGGGTAAGGAGTAGCTGGGCGAATGCTATCAGAGCCGCGACTATAAGTATTTGTTCGGAGAGACTACACCAACGGGCAGCGCTGGCGTGATAGCGCAATCTTGCTGCAGACCACGGCTCTAGCTGTAAAGACTTGTGACGTACATCACAGTTGTGGAATAGGCAGTCAGGAGGTCCATGGGGGGCTGAAGCCATCGCCTGTGCTGGAACGAGCGACTACCGGCGCGATAAAAGGGCCATCCGAAAACGGCTTGCACAAAACCAACAAGGATGAGGATCGGTTTCTGTCGTGTGCGAGGTGTAAGCCGCCCAGTCCCACTGGTTTAGCAGCAACATTGGGACCATGAGAAGCAGCCTCCAGGAGAAAGCCAAACGCCAGACCCACCCGCCTACCTTGTCGCTGCTATCGATTTCTGTTGCTCGGCGAGGAAACCCCAGCCGCTCAAGAGCCTTGATTATAGCAGTTGGCTGTATGCGGCAGCTATCGTAGACAACGTCGGCCAGGCCTGTGACGAGCCATTCAAGTCCCGTCCAAGTCCCGGAGGCGGTCCTCAGTCAACACGGTGCAGCTGGCGCACGATATTCCCTGCACCGCAAAGGAAAGCGTCTTTTCGTTCTGGTTAGCTGGCCCTTGGGCGCTTTTATCGCGAACGAGGGCGTATGAGGCAAGATCGGTGGACGCAACCTGCTTATAACGGTGTAGAAAGATGCTAACGATAAATACGGCGTACAGACAGCAGGCCGCCATGGCGAGTGAGAGACGCTTTGGTTATCTCTCTCTCGCTCCCTTATTAGCTACTGCTCTTTTCTGTAGGCATCTCCCGGCGAGCGGTGGGCCAAGCGAGCCCTGGAAGCTGTCAGACAGGTCCGACAGATTCCGAGCCCGCCTGCAACGCAATGGAAATGGTAGAGGCTATCCTGGTAATGTGATATTCTGACAAGACGCTTTCATGCGCGGTGGGACCAGTGATGCCACTGGAGTGATAGAGGACCCGAGCCAATACTCTCACAGGGCGCCGTTTTACACATACTGGGCCAGGACAGGAGTGACTACTGGAAACCATGCATTCCATAATCAAGCTGCGCGTGGATAAGCCAAGTATACAACAATTTATGTATTGATGATATCTAGACTAGGCATGACTCTGGCCGTCCCAACCAAAATGTTCAGGTGAATCTACGGATGGTCTTCAGCTTTGACGCCGCATCTTTTGCGTTGTGAGTGCTCATGGTGCCTTTACTGACAGAAGACCCCTCGTCGAGTTCACGAACATAATATGCGGTGTCAGCAGACGGGTCAAGTTCCAACTGCGAGAACCCATTCCCCAGATAGGAGAAACGATTTGCACCAGCATACGTAACGTGGTAGTCATCATAGCGAATGTCTGCCAGTGCCTGCAGGTAGTGTAGGGTGCTCCCTGGCCACAGAGCAGTGACTTTTCCTGTCGTCGGACTTTTATACCACGATTGGCAGTTTGTTGTCCAAACGGTGTTTTCCATCACCTTGTCCTTGTGGTCCATGAAGTCTTTAACTGCCTCCTGCCGCGGCTCGAAGGCCCGGATGTTCTGTTTCTGCCAGCGGTTTAGCATTTCACAGAAATACGTCCCCTGGGCTTCGATGACTATCAGGACGGGCCCAACACCCACGGGGCAGTTGGGTCCGAGGAACATGAAGAAATTGGGGAAGCCGCTGGCTGCAAACCCCAGATAGCTTTCAGGATCCTTCGTCCACTCGTCTGCCAGGTTTCTGCCGTCTCGTCCAATGAGCGGGAATCGAGGTTTAAAAGTCGTGTCAAAACCGGTGGCACATATTAGGACATCCAGTTCGTGATCCTCGCCGTTGTCAGTCACACATCCTTTGGGAGTAACCCTCTGGATCTCCCCGTAAACGGTGTTCACATTTGGGAGCGTCAGGCTCTCAAGGTAATTGATCCCTGGC
The DNA here is from genome assembly GCA_023624935.1 of Aspergillus sp. PA3604. Classification (NCBI taxonomy): domain Eukaryota; kingdom Fungi; phylum Ascomycota; class Eurotiomycetes; order Eurotiales; family Aspergillaceae; genus Aspergillus; species Aspergillus sp. PA3604. Next base: position 38,023 of record JAMABJ010000020.1, on the reverse strand, counting down.
TTTGGAATTATTAGCTATTGTAGGCCCGGCCGTAGGAGAGTAGTAGGACACTTACTGTGAATCGCCGACAACCAAGGCTGAAGTCTGGAATGAGTTTGTCGGCCAAGGTCTCATTGTTAATCTTCTGTTTCATTTCCTCAGACACGACCTTGAGGGCGTCCGCTTGGGTCTGGGAGCCGCGGATGAACATCGAATACACCCCTGTCATGGTGGATTCTGCCTTTTTCCTCGTTTCCAGGAGAGTGCCATTTTCGTCGCGGAATTTGGCCTTCTCCTCATCGGAATATACGTGTTGAAAACCGCCACTCATGGAGGGATTGACCCAAGTTGGCTCTCGGATAAAGGTGGTCACTTTACCAGCAGTTCTACAACCCAGCGGACAGAATCATCAGTCAGGTATTGCGCAAATTAGTCTGCAGCATTCTGCGACATCGGGACACATACGGTTGGACCTGTGGCAGAATTTGGATACCCGAAGACCTGTAGATATTTAGCTACATACGACTGAACACGGTAAAACCATAGAACGTGAATTCATGGAAGGAACATCGCTCTAGGTTATAACTTACCCATTTCCAATTAGACCTACGTGCTTGCCAGCCAGGTCCACAGACTCGTCCCAATTTGCACTGTGCAAAAGCGTTCCCTCAAAAGAATGCAGGCCAGGGATGGCAGGCCAGCGCCACGAGTTCAGAATCCCCGCTGCACTTATAAGGAAATCGCACTTTTGGGAAAAGACAGCCCCATTTGCCTTTCGGACTTGTACGGTCCATTCCGCTGCACCCTCATCCCAGTCTGCGCCGACAACTGTGTGGCTGCAGGTAATGTAGTCGCGAAGCTGGTATTTATCCACAAAATCAGAAAAATACTTGAAGATCTCCGTAGACGATGCGTAGTTCTCAGACCAGTCCCATTTTGGCTCAAACGAATAGGTGTAATTATGCGCTGGCACATCACAGGCACATCCTGGATAACGGTTTTCAAGCCAGGTTCCTCCGATGTCGGGGTTCTTCTCGTATATATCGAGGCTGTAGTCTGTGAAACACTGTTTCAGTTTATAAGCAAGGTATATTCCTGAGGCACCAGCTCCAACACAGATTATTCGCAGCTGACGGTTCACATGGGACGGGGTATTGATGAATCGCTGCCCCGCAGCAGGGGGGATGGGCTCGGATGAAGGCATCCTTTGGGTGTTCACAAGCAGAGAGCTGATAAAGATCGGGCGTCACTTTAATCAGCGCATGCTTGTTGGACTGAGCCCAGATATTTATGTACTACAGTTTTTTTCTTACCTCGATCCATTGCAGTCTTCGTATACGCTGTCCTTTAAATCCGCCAATAATTCCGGCGGGCATTTCCGTTCATAGCTGAGCATACTATGTATAACTAAATGCTTTGGCTGGCATACACATTAATGCCCCATGGAATCGGGAGATAGCATCTAGCTACGAGCTAAGGGACACGGCACATTGGTAGTCATACGATACATCTACAATGCCATGGTCCCATAGGCCGTACCTTCTAGAGTGTATACAACGATATGAGGCGTATTTAATGCATAGTGGGTGAATTTTGTCTTTCCCACTAGACTACGTGTTGTTAAATGCATATCTGACTAGCTTTACCATATCCTCGTGTCGTCCAAAAGGAACCAGTCAAACGCCAGCAAAATGCCAGCAAAATGCCAGCAAAATGTCAGGGACTCCTGTTCTGGAAACAGGGCGTCGGAACCTTCATGGAAATTTCATGGAAATCGCGTGGAAATTGCAGGGGAAGGCCGATGGTGGGACAGCCAGTCCACATGCGGGTAAGTAACTTCCACCTAGGATCCAAATGGAAGATACTGCATATCATTGCTCTGCCTCAAATTCCACGGTGTCAAAAAAAAAAAAAAAAAAAAAAGGACCCACACCAGTACACATATCCATGTTACGCCCCTTCGTTGATCACAAACCCACTATGTTGGGAAAAACCATCAGCGAAAGCTTCATTAAAAGATTAACGGAAGGAGGAACATACTTGTCAACGACGAGATTGTGCCCATTAACAAAGGTCATTCCAGGCGCGCTCAATAGGGTCACGGCGTCCCCAAGGTCTTCAAGAGCAGCGCGGCGTCCCTGGCGAGCCTCCATGGATTCCCATCTAGCCATTCCCTCCTCACCTCCACGTCGATTCAGCGCGTTATGAATGAGCTCAGTATAGAAAAATCCGGGAGAGACCGCGTTCACACGGACGCCATGTGCACGGGCTTCAAGTGCGGCCTGAGATACGGGCGTTCAAGTCAACATGGGTTTGGAAGTAGGCTGGGTTCGGATAGCCAGGAGAAAGCAGTGTCTGATGTGAATAGCACTGGACCTCCGTCATCGAGGAATCACGTACTGTCTTGCTGATGCCAACCACCGCATGCTTGGAAGCAGTGTATGCCACTGAGCCGGCGATAGCTTGAATCGAGTTCACTGAAGCGCAATTGACAATCGATCCCCTTTGAGGTTCACGTCCTTCGCCCCTATGATGGACGACGGTGAATACTCATGTCAATGACAGCTTAACGGCGCAAGACCGGCTCCGGGCCCACGGAGAACGCACTTACACTTCGATGGAGGACTGCTGCATCATTTGGCGTAGTTGGTACTTATTACACAGGAATATGCCCGTCGTATTGACGTTCATGACGTTTTGGAAGTTATCCAAGCTCATATCTGTAACTGGACTGCCTCGACCCCCAGTACCTGCAAAGTTCCTACGCGCTAGTCAGTCTCGAACAACAGATAAGTCCGTGGATAGCATACGCCGCGTAGTCGATACGCCCAAACTTCGCCACCGTTTGGGAGATTGCATTCTCGACCTCCTTTTCCTTCGTAACGTCGGCTTGAATTGCGAGGCACTTGTACCAGGTGGTTAGTGGCTTATTGTGTATCGAAGGCCGTACTGGCGTACCGTCGCTCCATAGGATTGCACATCCTTTGCCGCAGCAGCCAGTGTTGCATCATCCAGAACATCTACTAGTACAACACCCTTGACTCCAGCTTTTGCAAACGAAAGAGCCACGGTGCTGCCTAGTCCCCTTGCTCCACCCGTCACGAAGGCGATGCCGGATGCCAGGAGCTTGTTCATCTACCGGTGACAAGGTTAATAGCTCCATGGGTCATCCGTTTCAGGTCGTTGTTGGGGGAAACGTACCATTAGCACTCTTTATTCGTTATTGTTTCTTGGGAATGGCCTCAACAGCAGTAGCTCAAGCTTTGAAGCACTCAACTGTCATCACGACGGGGAAGCCGCGGAGGCAGGGCTGGTTGGTCCTTGAAACTTTCCGGTTTGTAGGGACGGACCCAACCAGCACCTCTTGTAACCCTACTCATACGTAAATTCCGGACGGTGCCTGTCTCCGGACGTCGGAATTGCCCGCCTAGGGAGATTTCCGGGTGCCACTTTCCCATCATTGACCAATCCAGCTGCGATATTAGAGTGGCGCACATATCTGCTCTTAGAGATGGGAGGCCTGCGATCTACCCAGGTCTCTGAATATTATCCTAAACAACAATGGCTACACCCTGGTACAATATAGCTACGACCTGGTGGGCCCTGGCAGGCACTTTCATGGAACAAATTTGATCCAGGCTCTATTCAATCACTGGCCTGTCTAAATCAGATGGATCCTAGCATGATCTACAATTCCAACCTAGGCGGTGCCCGTCGACAAGGTCCACTGATACCCCGGCAGATCGTCTGGCCATATGGAGGTGATATCACCTTGGGGGATTGGCTGTTCGGGAAAGAATGTACCGCCCACGAGCTGATCCAGCATGGAAGTGTCTGTGGCGACAAAAGGGATACCATCATACTGCGTAGTAGGCATCATTTGATGGGTGCTCGATACATATGGCGGAACGTCTGGCCGGTTGTCTAAACGTGTTGGGGCCGCTGCATCACTGGCAGATTCTTGTATCGCGGTTCTTACGGACGCTATAATGGCCCGCAGGCGTCGAAGAACATGGCGCGCCATTGCGAAGGTCGGTGCAAGACCTTGCAAGGCCGACAGCTCCTCCCTAAAGCTCGATATGGCCTCTGCACGAATCTCAGCAGAGTTTCTGCGATGCATTATCAAGCAGATCGAAGGAATTAGGGTGACGACAATGTGGAAGGCAGCAATAAAGCGGAAGAAGAGGTAATGGGCCGAATCAAGACCGGCGTTAACGGTCTGTAACGTGTCCTTGATGATGGACAGGCAAGATGTAGCAACATCCTCGTCGTAATCGAAAGACAAAAGGCTCTTTTGATAAAGTAGCAGTCGAATCTGATTGAACCGCTATATCGGTTCGTTAGTGGCCGACGTGAAAATTACGAAGCATGTACGTACTAGGTGGAGAATTTCTGAATGACGTGTAAAGAAAGGCGCTGGAGGGTCAGCACACTGTGTGGCTGAGATCGTAGTACTACTACAAGGTTGAAGGTAGGCGGGCAGGTTCTTCATGACGAAGACGATTCGAGCGTGTATACTAGCAATATATTCCGGGTCCGCCGGCCGCCGGCCCTTTGCTGCAAACAATACGTCCCAAATATCAGATACCAAACTACCCCATTTTGCTGAGGCAGCCAGCGCGGGGCCGTAGGATCTGTGAGGCGTCTCTGGGGGTAGCGGAGCGTCCGGAAACAACGCCCGGTCATCATAACATGCAGGCAAGTCGACATTGATCTCCGATTCTCGTATCAAATAAGGGAAGCCATTGTTGAGGGCCAGACTGCGCTCAAGCTGGAAAACCGTCCAAAACACCCGCTGCTGCATCACGCGCTCGAATGGCGTGCACCGTCCCCAGGAGCTGGAGTCGTGCAATCCAAGTTGGAAGCAAAGCCGCACAGCACGCGCGATTGTCTCGTGGGCAGCGCTTCCACGCTCGAGATGGAAGAAATAGCGCGTTTTCACGATCAGGCATTGGATCGTCAACAGATTTCCATTCCCCTGCCAAAGCAGCCGGCTGAGGATCCTTTCGGCGCAGAGAATCGACTTCCACCCGGGTATGGCATCTGAGGGGCCCCAATCCTGCGTGACCAACTGCATCTCGGCCTGGATTAGATGCAGCAGCGCAGCGAACTGATACCGGTCTGGCCGGCTCATGCTACAGACTTCGTCACCGACCGCTCCACGCAATTGCTGCCGGAATTGGTTCTCATTTAGGCAGGGACATATGGGATTGATCTGCTCAAAACACAGGTCGACTGCGCGGTGGACCTGGGCGACATTAGTGATGCGGGATTCGTAGTCCAGAATATTGAGACCGCAAGTGCGTTCTGTCTCTGGGTTATGCCAGTCCCAATTGTTGGCCGCCCGATGTTCAGGCGGAACTCCATCCTCAAGGCGCTCTTGACCCAGGTCGCAGCCAGCTACCGCTTCGTTGAGCATGCGGATGGGCTCGAGCATGTTTGTAGGCCCGCGAAAGCCCTCATCGAGCGGGATCACAGGTTCATCTGAGTCGGGGGACGACGGCCGGTGCCTGGTGGTCGTGGATCGGGGTGACAAATATCGGTCAGCGTCTCGTGGAGCAGCCAGCTGCAGGCTCAATGACTGGCAGTGCTGCTCCAGGTCAGATATGCGCCCCATCATTTGGTCAATGACCTCGGGCCAGTTCATGGCGACAGCAGGAGTTGAGCCGGTACAGTCGACAGGCTCAGATCGGCGTCTCACAGGTCAGTCGATATACACGCTGCTTCGGGAAGATAGATACCTACTCAGAATTCGTAGACTGCTGCTGGGTCGCTGTCCGCCGCTGCCGCTTGCTCTGGGTGTTGTAGCTGCACTCTAGCACATTGATCACGCATTGTTGGCAAGTATTCTCTCCGCTGCACTATGATCTAGGATGAGCTCCAGAATCCAGGAAAACACAACGCTGAAGAAGCATGGATACCTTAACTTTGCGCTTCTTGCAGTTTATACTAGACGAGCATTCAATCCGTCAGGCGAGCTACCGTGGAGGGGCTTTCTTTGACAGAGAAGCGTACCATGCTTTGGAGACATATCGGCCACGCTTGGTGGCTGCACCACGCTCTCGAGGAGGAGAACTCTCATCGTCCGACATTGGAGCGATTGGGGTGACGGGATGGGGTGAGGGCCATGGGCAGAGATCGAGGAAGAAGAAAGCAGGAAAGGAAAAAAACGGCGGGTCGGGGTAAAGCAGCACTCCCCACAATGTACCCCACACCCGCACACTGCTTGGTCCGGAGCCTGCACTCAATCCACTCCGGCTAATCCTCTATGCTTGCATAACAGTGATCACCTGTTGTGTTCACCTAGCTCTTCTTCATAGTTTGTACGCAAGGTTTGGGCTGGGCTGGTTAAGCCTATGCGACTCAACAACCTAGAAAGGTAATACATTTTGAAATATTAATTTTTTGTGTTTTTTTTTTTTTTTATTCCAGACAGGTGGTCGTGATTCATTTAGGTTCGTGCATTAAAATATATAGTTGAAAATGAGTTGTTAAGACTTTTTTAAAATTGTTGATAATCCTAGTGATATCAGCATACTTTAGATTGCTGATTAGAAATAAAGAATAATTGAACATGAAATTACTAAAATACATTTACAACTCTTCAGAAAGTGAGTTTTTTAGCTGGATGGCGTCATTCCGGGCCTTCGGGGCCTGGTTAGTCATTCCAACCAGAGTTCGGGTTCCAGCCGGGTCGGGTGCGGGGTCCGGGGCGTGTCATGTACACACCATTTGTATCCTTTCGTGTCGAGACGTACGGCTCTCCCGTGATTAATTAGCTGTAAGAACACCGTGGATACCGGCCTTTCTTACGTTTTCCGGATGCACACGATTCAATTTTCCCTCAAGGAACTAGTATATTTGCTAGTACTAGTAGGCCACTAGAGCAGATGGAAATCGCCCCCTATCCAAGCATTCGTTCAACCCATTCGGTTTTTGTCCATATAGCCTTACGTGGGAGCGGTGATTCAATGTCGGGGTGTGGGAGTGGGAGTGGCTGGCTGCCTTTTATGGGTCAGCGAGACAGCGACAAGTAACTGCGAATTGGAAACACCCTTCATTCAGTCGGTTTTTTCTTTGGGAACTGGGAATTCTATGAGCCCTAGGAACGCTTACAGATCGAGCCTCGGTATTGATCCACATCTGTTTCCGACAGGTCCCAGTGACCACCTGGGCTGTATCCTCCCACCCAGGGTTTCTGCCAGCATCCCTTATCTACACGGTTGTCGGGGCTTTTACGGCACATAGGCCCTCGTACTCACTCTGGAATGTAGGGATCACTTGTCAGATTGTATGATGAACAAGAAGATATAGAGGGTATGCGCATGGAATAAGACAAATTCTGATAGGCACTGCTACTCCTGCGAGAGGAATTTGACCGGGATTGGGACATGAACCGCGCGAATGAACTCGCCAAATCCCTTGCCCAGCCCATCAAGTAGTCGAGAGCTGCTGATGCCGCGACCCAGTGGGCCATAGATCACAAAGTGGATAGCGAAAATACGAGGCATTTCAACGCGCTCAACCCAGAACCAGTTCCTCCAATCGTCACCCATAAGCTCTTTCATCTTTTCTGATGTGAAGAAAGACCGCAACCAATCCCATTCCTCTGGAGTGTGGACGAACAAGCCCAGGTTCACATTGGCGCCCTTGTCGCCGGACCGAGCCAGAACGACGTCGCCAATTGGGCACAGTTCAATTGGGCCGAAGTCACTTAGTGGCCTTGGATGTGCGGTCTCGTAATTATCGCGTGGCGCCAGCGGCTCTGTCGTCTTGGGAGGGCCTACCGCGAAGCGCGTGGGCTCTTCTCCCGGAGATGAACCTAGAACGACCACTGCCTCGTCCAATTCGGTTTGTGGAATCGTAGCTGGATAGTAACCCAGGAAGGGCTTTGGCTGCATTGTCCTCTTATCCATACTTCCGTGGCAGCCTAGATTTGTCAAGATCTAGGTGCTCAAATGCCGGCCGAGTATCACATACCAGCAAAGTGCGCCATCGCGTTGAACATCCAAGCCCGCAAAAGGCTGCTCAAAATACTCGCATCGGATGACTGGGAAAATATTCGCATAGACGATGTGGATGCGAGCTGGGAGTTAGGGTTCTGTTTTACGACCCCGACTCGCTGGAAGTCCAGGACGTCTAACTTTTCAAATACACCCCATTCCTCCAACTTAGAACGCAGTTGCGCCTCTTGGAGATCCCATTTCTGTTCATTTGCGTAACCCGTCGCATTGACAGTCCACTCGCATTGGTACCCGCCCCGGTAAAATGCAGTGAGCTTCGTTGTTGGCGGGGGTGCATATCCCTTAATCCCGGATACATGAACGCGGTTTGGACCCTGTTTAACTACGTTGATATTGGTTAAATCAGCCTTGATATCACTATTCAAATAAATGTTCCCTTGCAGCTCATATAGCAGCTGGCACTTAACGGTATCAGGGGTAATAAAGCCTGGTAGAGCTTCATGCTTGGTTAGAACAGTGTTGCCCTGGTTATCAATCTCGGCAATAGGCAAGCCTAGATTTAGAAGCTCAGGAATAGGGTACTTGTAGAAGCCCGCGAAGTTAGCCCCGGTAACATATGTGGAACATTCAATAAGATGGCCTCCAATGAGTGAGCCAGCAAGGGCGTCAAAGCTATCCTCCTCCCAGTCATGCTACCAGGCTGCAGCTCCAATGACAGGTGAGGAATCCGCGACACGGCCACAGATAATAATATCAGCCCCAGTGTCCAAGCCCTTCTTGATAGCCCGATACCCAAGGTAGGCGTTGGCGCTGACCACCGGCATTGTGTTAGGGTGGTCTAGAAAGGATAAAGTGTCATTTTCGTACTGAATATTGGCATTGTCGCTGTCCAGACGGCTAAGCAATCCCGATTTGATACCATTGAGGATGCGATCGACGCTTCCCATCAGATTATCACCTTCGACATAATTCTTTTCTTTGACCTGGAGAGACAGTAGAACGGCAAGTCGTTAGAATCTAGCCCCTAATAGTTGGTGCCGCTTGGGCATACGTTACCATCCCCAGTGTCTTCTCCGCTAAGCCTCGCGGGCTCAAGGCACCACCGTTGATGATGACTTTCACTCGCTTTTCGTCAAGAAGCTGGAGTGTTTGTTCGATGCCGTCTAACGCCGTGGGCGCCCATCCGGGGTGTGAGCCTCGAGCCATTGCTTCGACAAAATCTGCGAGGTTTATTTCTGCATGAAATGAAGAGCATAAGTTTCATAAAGAAAGCTGACAAGAAGCCACAGGAAGTTAGAGTCGTGGATTCTCACCAGCTAGATAGTCACCCGTTATCACATCAACAGGGCCATGTTTCGCCTGGTTGAACATGTGGACACCAGGGTCCGCTGGTGCCCGGTCAGCTCAGTGTGCGTTGGAAGGTTGGGTGGGATCGATGGCCCTCACCCATAACCCCGGAACGATTTGCAATTCTGACCCATCGTTTCGATTGAGATATGGCGGAAGTACAGAAGTCTCACTTAGAAACATTAGAGATATAGTCATTGATGGTCGCTGAAGGGGCTGCCTCCCGTTATGTATAAAATGATCTCTCTCCCCTATATTAGTCCGCTTCTTCTTTTCCGGCCAGGGATATAATAAAATATGGGAATGCAAGATGGGCAGCAGCTCCCAGTTGCTCATCGTAACCGCTGTTGTGCTCTTTTTCTCTTTCTTTTTCCTTTTTGATTTTTATTTTCTTTCCGGACCCCGGAATTATCAGCATCTTTATCTCCACGCTGGTTGCACTGGCTATGACAGTGTACGGTCCAGTCTACATCTCCGACATTCTCAAAGGGTCTCTGTACATAAGTGCCCTTATTTCTAACTTCCTCGAGTTATTCTATGCTATCGATAGCACGCAGGGCTACAGAACGCTGTTGCACCTGCGCCTCTTCGGTCTCTCTCTGGAATGCCGCCACTGTGAATTCCGATTGATTTCCGGACTCCGGACGGATAGCCAGCATTCCGTGGAAAGCAGCGCCACGCTAGACCCTACATGATAGGGCCATTCAAATGCCCCTTCATCCTACCCCGGTAATTAGCGGGGATTCTACCGAAAAAGCAATGATCATATTGAGTGCTTGTTTACTCTAACCCAGGAAGCATGCCGTCTGACTGGTATCTCTGCTAGTCAGACACACGGAGGAAACAAAAAAGCTAGACAGAAATACAATGGAAAATAGTACTTATAGCATAGGGAGCGGAAAGACGAAACGGATAAAAGGGCACCAGTCACCCCGAAGGATATGTTATACAGATAAAGTGCGATTGTCCATGGCCCTGCGGCCAGCATACGGACGTGGCATTGTCTCCGAACTTCCTGGCCAAATCTTCCTACCACTGACTGTAGACCACGAGGTTATTCTAACGATTTAAAAGCTGGGATTCGAAGCTGCCATGTGCGGTCTTAAGATCAGAGACCGCATTAGTGCCCTGCTGTAGCATGCATGGCATGTGCCTGCAGCGCTTGTCTGCCAGAATAATGAGCTCAAGCTTTGCGCCACACGACAGCCAAAGGCCTCACCGCACTAGACTATTTCGCCCAATATACCACCGCCAATGCTACAGGTGCACTTGTGGTGGGTATCACTGTCTGGGTTGCCATAAACGGGCCAAGCTTCAGACCCAGGAAGCAGAAGCTGTAGCTGGCACCGTGTAGGGCTCGGGAACCCTAGTTGCGCTATCTATTCCACCCATGGGCTGCGAGCCCATTGTCGTCGGTGTTTGGGAACAACAGCTTGTGCAAGCCAAGAAAGAGGGTGATCCTTCTATTGGCGCCTCTGATCCTATTCCGGCCTATCAGATAGCAGGTACTATTACGATTATCCACGGTCTGCGGTGGCCACCAGTACCCCATCATCATCAAGGGCTCCGTAGGAATCAGTGATAACAGACCTCTCGATATCACGATGTGTCAGAGGGCACGGCGCACGCCACCCATGCGCTGCCTATAGGATACCACAAGACCTGGATTTCAGGTTAACAATGGAAATGTGAAACGTACTACCTCTCCAGAAGATTAGCGGGAGGTTCCCTCCAGACAGGCCCATCCAAATTCCCCGAACTATGCGGAATCGCTGGGGGTGCGCATGTGCCTTGGTCTCGGAATTGTAATGGAATTTTGCTTTGAATATTATCTGGGAACCCCATATATTTATATATATATATCCAGTTGTATGTGCACAATAACCTTACATATTGAGTGCGTAACGTGATACCAAAGCAAAATCCACGCCCTACAGTCTTAATACGTGGTCGTCCGATGACTTCAGTGACAGTACACTGTAGGTTCAAATGCCAGACCGGCAAACGTGATGAGGTACGAACTCTCCTCGCCTGCAATGTTTTTAATCATCAAGAATAACGGCTAATCAAATATATACTATTTCAAGTTCCTTGAACTGCTGCGGTCGCAAATTGAGGCATACCAGAGGGAACCTGGCACGCTTTCATACTATGTTGCCGTTCCGGCTGATAGTGATGCCAAAGATGACGTCCTAGCCTTCGAGCGGTAAGAATTCAGGCAACGCAGGGTGCTCCCCCTCTGTTGCTAACGGCGTGCTCATCAAACAGGTATGCGGATCAGCAAGCACTCGAGGCACATATGGCGTCACCTAGCCTCCAGGATCTCAGCGCTAAGATCCCCATCTTGCTTAGCACCGCCCCTGTTGTCGCATTGTGTACTCCTCTGCCGCCGAGCTTCCTAAATCCGGGCTCGGATGGAGGGTTGATGATATTGGCTCGGTTCACCTGCGCTCCGGACCTCGACATGACCGACTTTCTCGCGAGAGGTTCCATACTCATTGAAGAGAGTCGATCGAATGAGGAAGGGACCTTATCCTATCACTGGAGTGTTGCGAAGGACAGCCCCAATGTCATTTGGGCCCTGGAGCAATACGCATCCCGCGAGGCATGTGACACAGTGCACATGAAAAGCACAGCATTCCACAAGGCCATTGTGCAGAATTACACCTCAATTCAAGGAGACCCAATTGTTGTTAAGGGTGTACTCGGCTTCTTAACCAACAATCCCAATGCGTCCACTTAGTTCATGGGCTGGGTACAGTTGATCAGGAAGTTAAATTAGATGTGAATATTTTCCAACTGCTAGATGGGAAATTTGGATTTTTGAAAGACGCCCCTTAAATACCAGAGCTTTTCACTAGCACCCTACAGCAAGGTGTATACTATTCTTGCACCGACTGGTACAGAGAAGTTCTTTTATCTAATTCCTTCCGCATGTCATGGTGTAGGTTCCTCTGTGATTCGTTTGCAGAGCCTGTTGACAAGTATAGGATAGCTTGATTAAGATCATAAATATGGCAGCACTCGCAGCGAAATAGTATTATGAGAAGTTACAAAAAAAAAAAGAAAAAGAAACTGTAAGCAATTATATGAAAATCCCGCTATAGTCCTATCATACATGCAAGCGTCACAAGCTTCACAAGCAATCCTAGATCCAGTTACACAGACTGCATTTTAATGTCCTGCCCTGGGCGATCTGCAATATCTGCCAGGAGGATGGTCGCCCTAGCTGGGCTATGGGCGTCACATATTAGACTTTGTTCGTCGAAGAGAATGTTTTTAATCGAACCACTATCCGACCAAATCTTAACATATCTACTAGCCCTGGGCCACTGTTTACGCGCTGTACATGGTGTTGTGCTACACTCTCCAGCGAGTTCTCCCCGTTTGGCTATCGTAGATGTCATTGGGTTGGAGCCACTTGAAAGAATGCCAATTTTCACCAGGAGCAGTTTGAGAGTTACCGCCGTAGTGCTCATCAGGCTAATCGCAACTTCCGTGATGGTCCAGAAAAGGACAGATCTCTCAATGTGAAGGTAGGAAGGTAGACAATGCGTGCAATCGTGGTGACGACGACCCTATGTCCCCAGCGCTGATGAGTAAACCCCTTCAAAACAGCAAGACATTGAAATAGAAGAAGAATAAAACGGAGCGGATATGAATGATGAGCCGCTAAGAGCGTCGGTGTTAAGGGGTAAGAGGATCAGTTTTACAGTGAGCCGAAAGCAAGCAAGCCCAATGACAGACTCGGACGTCTGGCCACGATTCATCGTTTACTGGCGTTATCTGCACAGTACGACATCACCGCAGCATCTGGCTGTGAGGCCGAGGTACGTCGTCGGTGTGGTTGGACCTTCAAGTACCTGATACTAGCTGAACAGGCATGGGTGCGGTGGACACGGCTACATTGACCAGTTTGAAGATGGCAATCCCAGCTGCGACCGCAGTCAAGCTAAATAGACGCACTAAATCTATCCAACAACTAACTATGTTACGCATGTTACTTGCCCCTCATTTCAAGACTGGGTACACTGGAGAGCCCCGTCAGGGAGAGCTCGCCACCGCTGTTGAGACGCCAACACTACCGGCCCGTCCTACGGGCTCGATCGGCGGGGGAGACAAAAAAGATCAAATAATTAAGTCCAGACATGAGAGGCTGCCGGAATTACTATACAGACTTACTCCTAAGGATCCGCTATTCCACTCGACCTAGTCCTTTATCGCCTGCGGAAATTAATGTTCTCGAGTGGCCGAATACAGGCGGCGTGTTTAGTCAAGAAGGTCCATCGTTAACGCAGTCCGACCATCGATATGGGTGATGCAAGTAGCCCGTCCTTGCTTGTCTGCGATGCATTCAGATCCACAACTAAGACGGTACTTTGCTCCAGAGCGCAGTCTGGAGAAAGCGAGCTCGTATTTGCCGGGACACACTCCACTGTAGAGTACAAGGTCCAGCCCCATTCCATCGTGAGACCAAGCCTTGGCCACAAGAACCTGGGGAAATGGAGCAGACTCGAGCAGAGGCCCCTCGTGGCAAATGTCGGGGACTCCGTGGTTGACCATATTTGTCCAGTCTTGGGGCCCCCACAGGCGTGCTTCTAAGGCCCGCCCCTGCATGAAGACGGACAGGCCTTGATTGTACAATGACCCAGTTTGAGTCTGCTCTATCGGGTGATAGATCTTGTCGAGCTGGCTCAGGCAATCGTCGCGCAACTTTAGGTCCCCGTACTCAGCCGCCGCCTGTCCGCACAACACCCGGGAGACTCCCTCCGTCTGCTTATAGTTCCCAGGATCCTGTTAAAGCATACCTATTATCAGTCTTGGGAGGTCTTGATAAAACTAAGAGGTTTAGGGGTTTGGCGAGAAAACCTACAACTTTATCTTCATTATGGAGCTCAATGTGTAGTTCTCCTTTCTCATCGTATCTCACGGCTTTTCGTCTAACGAGGCCCCAGGCACGACTGCCGCAACAGAATCAGCATACCCTGTCTGTCAACAGCGCAGACCCATCGGTTGAAGAGGGAAAGAAACGTACTGTCCTATGCTGGGCAATAATGGAGAAGCTAGGACGCTGGCCATACAATTACCTGCAATACCAATAGAACCCGGTATCTGAGTGATGCTTAAGTATGGGTCCATAACGTGGCTGATCCCCTGAGCGGTTTAAAGGCGTTTACTTACTGCTAACCCAGTTAATGTACTGCGAATCGGGATGATGCTTCCATCAAGTTCGCTAAAGTTTTCGTTGTACGATCTCTCAAAGTTGGCGCGGACCTTGGTGCTGTAGTCCGTGGCCAGCGTGCGATCCGCAACCACTAGGGCATTGAGACCAAACAGACTATTTCGAGAAGTTAGTCAAGGTGAAAGCTGCTTGGAGCTCGGCTATGCTTTTTGGAATTTGGGGGGGGGATAGTATACTAACTTGCAAGCAGAATATATCCAATGTGGCTCTGTCGGCAAGTTTCGTGTCAGTTATCTGGACAAATCCCCCCTGTTTTTGATCCGCGACATACCACAGGGATATAGAGTGTATTCACTCTGTCTCATGTTTTGGAACACAGCCTTGACAACTGCGCAAAAGTCTGTTCTATAACAGTGCAGTTTGTCGACGATGAACAGCATGCAGTCGGTGGCACGGAATCGGTAGTCACGAGTGTTGGCTTCGTACAGTGCGACCGCAAGGCCGTAATAGCCGGTAACCATCTTGAATTGAGATTAGAGCCTATACACCTTCTGCGTAGGTCTTTTACTCATGCTAATACGCACAATATTATCTTTCTTGATTGGGTTCCAGTCCCGGAAGTTGAGCTTCCCCCACATACATTCCCATTTCCAGAAACTATGGTTTGGTTTTGTCAGTGCGGAACTTGCGTCCCCAACTTAGGGTTAGACATTATCAATCGTAGGGATGTTTACCTGTTTACTTTTTCGCACTGGGCCTTCTGAAGTGCGTTTCGGCAAGCCTCTCCCAACACCCCAGAGTAGTTGGGAGCATAATGGCACTGGTATGCTTGCAGACTGTACACAGTCTGGTACAGCTGGTACCGGAGGGCCGCTGTTTGGAACTGGTCTATTACAGTATGCCGACTCCAGTCATCCAGAGGCAGTAGGCCGGCTTCGATAAACCACTGCACAAACCGCAGGGTCCGAAGATCAAGCTCTCTGGTGCCTGGGGCGGCGGCTGCTGTAGGACAATCGGTCAAAGACTGGACATACTCTGTGAGATATGCATTGTGTAAAAGGCGGCGGTTGACGGCTTCCTCGGCGTGGCGCCGGCCATGAATCCTGGCGGCAATGTACGTCAGTGGGGGAAGAAAAATCACTGCCGACACAGCTAGAATTGGCGGGTTTTCGTGGGCCTTGAGCGACGCCGCAAAAGCGCTACTCAACCAAATCAAGACCGGAAAGATCGCCGCCCCGCAGGCGAACCACAGGAAGAGGCTTGCAAGGAATAAAAGCCAGGTGAGTCCGAAAAGGAAAAGTGACAAGGGGTCTGCTACGGCCAGGAGACCCGCGCCAGGGAACAAAAGGGACAGGCTTGCGGCCCGAGAACGAGCGTCTGCCATGTTGTAGAAGCCATGTATACCGGCAAGGTATATGATAGCGTACACGCGCAAGGCTCGCTGGCGCGCGAGAGAGCTACTCCGGCCCATCCCTGCGGAGGAGGGGATTTGGATACCTAGACATAATTAGTTCGCCGGCGACGAGATTTGAGGGAGAAGGGCCCAGCGGGTGCGCACCGGCCAATAGACAAGGCTTAGACAGTTGACCAGAATTGGTATCCATAACTTTTTTCTACGATGAGCAAGAACTGTTCTGTAGTCAGGCACACCCAGAGACGAGCGGCTTCCGGAAATATATAATACGCATCAATCTGTCTTTGGGCATGTTGGCCTGCTGACTCGGATGTTCAGGAGTCAGTGACAGGCGCTAAAGCACAATCGGACCCATAGATACGCCGTAGCATATTATACGGAATGACTTATCTAAAGTCTGAAAGCTGAATTCCGATGGTAAATGCCGCGCGTTATACAGCGCAATTCTACGAGCCATATGTTGCGGGAAGCATTAAAAACACTTCAAGAACGTGTTAATCGTATACCAAGTAATACTAGATACGGTGACTGCGAGCAGAAGAAATATGAAACAGTCAGGTAGACCTCCGTAACCCATCCATTGTACACTTCAGCTTCAAAGCAGAGCGGATAACACCTGGCATGATGTTCTACTAGTGCAACCTGCATCGAACCTTGTCTTCCCGCCACAACCATAGAACAGCGGCGGCAGCACCTGGTCCGAATAGTGCAGTCCACGCCGCAGTGACCAAGCAAAATCTTACTTTGAAAGTGATGGTCAGATGGCGCGAAGGGGCGTTCCATAAACAGTTGAGGATAACCAAGACGAGTGCGGCAATTGATATTGGCATATGACCGATCCACAAAGGACGCTGACTGAAAGGGACCGTAACCAAATGTATCAGGTGTGCCACGGCGGCAAGAGCAAAGCCGGCTGCGTATGCCTGCTTCACAAAGGACAGGTCTTCATGACCGTACATGCGCTCTGGAAGCTTGTGCCCCGTTATTGAGTTGACTACTGAGATCAAGCATGGCACGGCTGCTGGCGTTGCGAGGCCAAGCCGCAGATATAACTCTCTGGTGGGACCGGTCACACGAGCTGTTGGCCAAAGAACACCCTGAAGGGGACTGCAGAGGGTAGCAACCACCACCAGGGCGCTGGCGAGTGTTGTGCGTAATATTGCACGAGCGTTAAATACCGTTAGTGTATATCCATAAGCCTGGGGAACAACCAGATGACTCCAAACCAATGCCGCCACGATCCAAGCTAACGAGGCAGAGAGAGCTGTTGTCCCGAAACGACATGCAACGTATGAGATCATTAGGCTATGGACGAAACTACGTCAACACAATCCAACAGACGGGACAAATTGGGACGAAGGCCGAAGGGAGGTACTGACCTGTACGGTTGTAGGAAACTATTCTTGGTCCGGTGCAGTTCCACTGCTCCAATGGCTCCGAAAGGGAGTAGGGCCAGGAAGTTAAGCAGCGACACTAGATTTCCCTGATGAAAGTCTATGTAAGAAGGGGCTGGCGCAATGACTTCACTCATCGGCGGCGACCAGATCCCTAGAAATTGACCCATGAGTGCCGCTAGAGTAACCAACACAGCTATTTTCGAAAGAGCTTGCAATGCAGATAATGGGGCCGATCGAAGTAGCTGTTCCTGTACTAGAGCGTCTGGAGACCACCCCTCCCAAGGGATTGCTCCTTCACGTCCTTTGTAGGAAACGTACTTCAGCGGTGGGCCTCCGAGGAGAAGCTCGGAGGATGCGTTGGCCTCGGCCTCATCGCCAAAGAGGGGCATGATAGTCAGGCCCACGACTCGGTATAGGAGACTGTCCAAGGCCTGCAAACGCGTGGCTATTGACGACAGGTTACATACCTTATCCACTCTTTCTTGTCTTTCTGTTTGGTATCTTTCCAGAACGGATAAGACATCGTGGTATGTCAGATCTGCTGGGCCATCGACCGTGCTTAGTGCTTCGAATAGCAAGTTTGACAACATCGTGGCACTTTCAATCGCGGTATTTCCGCCGTGGCCGGCATTTGGGGTGACCTTGTGCGCTGCATCCCCAAGGATCGTAACCCTCCCGTGAAACCAGTGTTTGAAGGCTGCCTCCTCAAGAGCAACCATAGACAGCTTGCTCCGGTTCTCGAAGAGGTCTTTGAGTCGAGTAGTATTTGTTATCCTCAGATCGGAATTCTGGGCGATAGTGTCCTCTATATCTTCCTTGGAAAACCGAGGGATATTCGGGAAAGTGAACCTTCTTCCCAGTTTCACGATCACAAACCAGAATTTCTTATTGCGGCTCGTTACAATGCATATAGAACTCCGCTTTTCGCCATACGTTATGTGCGATGTTCCGGGCAGTAGTTCGGGGTCTTTGCTAACGAAGGTGGAAACCCCGAAGACGCAGGCATACTCGCATGTCATGCCTATGGAGCTGATGAGTATCCTGAATCTATAGTGTGTCGATACCAAAAACTTACTTGTTGATTCCTTCTGTGCCACCTCCGGCTCCGTTCTCCCCATACCCCTCCAGATAACCTCCCGGGTTAAACTATGAACTCCATCTGCGCCCACGACGATGTCGCCTTCAAAGGTAGCCCCGTTGTCAACGACAGCAATCGCATGCTCCTCGTTAGATTCAATCCTGACGACCTTGTGCGAGCAGAAGACCTTTTCCTTGGATCGAAGGTTTCTGTAGAGTATCTGAAGCAGCTCCTCTCTCTCGAAGAAAAGAATGGGGTAACCATGCCGTTTCTCGAGGATGCCGGCGAATTTTGAGGCGCCCACAACGCTCCCATCAGGACGGCGGTGGTATGCAGTTTCAACGGGGACAGTGGTGGCGTATACATGCTCATAAAGACCCAGTTGATCGATGATACGTAAAGCATTTGGCTGTAGTCCAATGCTTGCGCCGCCAGCGAAAGCAACTTCCGCACCGCGCTCGAGGACGATAAAGTCAATACCGGCGCGCTCCAGCATGTGTGCGAGGCTCAAGCCAGAGACTGCTGCCCCTATGATTATGACCCGAAATCGTCTTTTCGTGGAATCCATGTCTTCTTGGTCAGAGTGGCTCGCAGTGTGTGTGTAATATTGCCGACGTTTTCTCTTCTAGGTGCCTAAGGGGCTTTGCAGTAACGATTGATCTTCTACTGCCAGGATATCGTACGGTATTTCTATACTTGCATCCCTGGTAGTGACATTGAACGTACTAGCCATGGCTGACGCAGCGTGTGCTGACTCGGATCGGTAATTCCGCTTATCCAGTGCAGATGCTTACAATTCCGGTGGAGAGTAGACCCCCAATATATTGCTGTATGTCCCTAGCACTACCGACGTACAGCATACAGCAGTAAATTGCAGTCCAAATCCAAATGCCTACTGTGCTGTATGAAAGCAGTTTTGTACCTGGGGACGCCACAATAAGGGAACGCTAAAACGCTCAGAAGGGAGTGGGCGATATCGCCGGAAACTAGATGACGAAAAGTGCGAAATTCCGGGAACAAAAGTATAAATCTTCCCAAGCAAATAATAAAGAATAGCTGGATAAGTTTATACTATTCCAGCCAAGGCCTTCATTACTCTGTGCGCCGAACAACAAGTCACAACCAACAGCAGGACAAGAACAAGTGAACTTTGTATCAAGACCAGCTTGATAAGTAGCCATGATCATATAGAGGCTATAGTGAGACTATAAAATTAATTATAGGTAATAGCTGCATTTTGAACCTGTATCTACTACAGTGTAGTGTCTTGTCTAGCACCTTTGGCCACCTTCCTTATGGTAGTTGTGTTGGGGTTTAGGCTTTCTGATGGTAGAGAGTACGCATGTATTCTAGGCTCGCCAGCATCTGCTTCTCCTCAATAACTGTACCGTCCGTGCGCGTGAATCGAGCCTTGCAGTCGGCCACGTACTGGTGGACAACAAGAGTGCCCCCTGCCCGTATCCAGGTGTAATAAGCTCGACCGTATGCGCTTACCACAGCCTCCAATTTCCCCCTTTCGGTGATTGCGCGGATGCGCCATTTGCGTGGATTCATCTGGTTGGTCTTAGGGTCGAGCCAGTGCTCGGCCTCCTGGACTGACGCGTTATCCCCAACGCTGGCTAGTGTTTCGCCGTCGATGTTGAGCATGAATGTTGATGATTGGGATATGTCGCGTGAGAGAATGTAAAATGAAAGGTTTTTCCCCCAACCATGCAGCCAGTTTGAGCCACGGCCAGCCATTGAACCAAGTCGGTCCGGCACAAGGCCTCCCATGAGGATACGCTCATGGACACCATGCCCGTGGGAGATAGTATATGTTTTCTGGTGAACGGTCACTGCACCCTTGGCATTACAGTGGACAATAAATCCCGCTATTCCACGGGAATTCTTGATATTGCTGAACTCCCCGCAGTGATAGAACGCATCACCACGTTGAGTGAATACTAGATCAACGTTTACCCCAGCGTGCTCGCCCTTGACGTGCCATTGAGGGGGTTGGGACTCAAATACGCGACCGTTCAGGGACCAGCTGACTGTGGACTCGGAGTCTGTAAAGCGTAGAGTCCCAACCTTGTTGTAGTCATCGATGTTTTGACCCTTGTTGACAAATTCAGTATCATGCATAGTTTCTTTCTCCTTGTCATCGAATTTCACGTTGACAAGGAGAGTCTGACAGACTTCGTTGTCGACGATGACTGCGTCTCCAAGCTGCCGGTACATGAACATCCAGAGATGGATATCGTGGCCCTCGTCAGATCGTGCGCGGAGGACGAAGCCCATGTCGTTGAACAGATCCCCCGGGTAACCTTCAGGAACGATGGGTCTTTGATCCTGCAGACGCGTTGGTCCGCAGGTCGAGGCCATGATACTCTTGTCGTTCACCATGGTGGACATTGGTCGCGAAAGATACTAGAATAATCGTGAGAATGGTAAAGCTATAGGATGGTCTTGATTGTCTTTGGGTTCAAAATTAACTTAAACGATCCGCAAGCCCCCACTCATCTTTTCCGTCACAATTCCGCCAGCAGATGACGTTCCGTACGGGATTTCCTGTGCTTTTCCACTGTTCCGGTATTTGCGTGAACGTCGCTTACTTTTGTAACCCCTTTGGTATCTACTAACCGGCTTCATATATGGAACTGACAAAGAAAAGAACCCAAGTTTCTGTCACTGGCTTGGTGGTGGTTTGAACGTCCATTATTCGACGCCTAACCCTACCGATCTTTGTCCGTCCGCAATGGCGCATAGGACGATGAGAGCGGCTATATATAAGGAGGCAAGTCACTTTCTTACAAGCCCTCTCACAGCGCGACAGCTAATAGTTCACAACAGGCCAAAGAGCCGGTGGTTGTGGAAGAAGTCGATGTACCGACCCCGGGGTTGCGCCAGGTAGTCGTTAAGGTGGCCACCGCCTCCCTTTATAGTACTGACCTAAGCATCATTAGTGGGGGTCTTAGCCCTGGCTTGTTCCCTTTAATCCTGGGGCATGAAGCTGTAGGATTTATAGGGAGCTGGGCCCTAGTAGCGAGGCTTATGGACTGAAAGTCGGGTAGTGTATTAGAGCACCCCCTTATACTAGAGTATATTTAGAATACTAAAATTGCAAGCAGTACAGGCCCGACTACTGCTAAATAAAGAGGATAAATGGTATTACTACCCCAAACTATTTAATCAAACACCCTAGAAAGGCCGCGCTGCAGCTGTATAAGGGTCTCCCGAAGCCCTATACCTAGACATGCATACGGGTTGGGTTGGGGCGGGTCAAGGCCTCGCGGACCCTAACCCGTAGCGGGTTTAGGTATTAATAATATTAAACCAATCTATAATAGGTTTAGGGCGGGTTCTACGGGTTTAACCTATTAAATATAGAGATTAACAGGATTAATCTACTATAGTAAGATACTATACTAAATAGAGTTAGACTAAATATTTAAATAAAATAGATTAGAAAACCTATTAGGTATTTGGCCATGGGTCTCGCCAGCTGCCATCTAAAATACAGTTATACAGAGCACTCTAATATAGTACTTTTTACTAAATTTTTTGATTTTACTATTTACCCGTCCTCCCGGCTTTTTTATCCCCGGGCTTTACTGATTCCCTGTTAGATCCTGAATTAGTAGATCTATCACTTTTAATCTGATTTAATATTAATTATTTTTAGTTTCTAAAAGACTATCAGTCTACTATATATAATATCTTAAATAATTTAGGTTTATTTATACTTATTTTCCAGCAGAGTCTTAGTAATATACAGCAGAATTTTTTTTCTTCTAATTAAAAATAATTAGTAAATCTAGTATTAGTTTTTTTTTTTTTAGTAAATAAGAAAGATTCTAGTTAACTTATAAATTAATTAGCTTCTATAATCTAATTAGAGTAGAGAGTAAGAAGAGAAAATTCTTAATTAAATATTATTTTTAAACTAAAGTATCTGCCGGAGAGGGAAAAAGAGAGAATTATATTTAAAAAGAGAAATAGATATATATATTCTTAACTAATCTAGACTAGATTATTAATTAAATTATAATTTAATACTTTCTTCTTAATATTACTATTTTATAATATAATAACTTTTTTTTTAGTATATTCTTTTATTCTAGGAGTTATTAGTATCTTAATAATTCTTTAACTATAATTAATTAGTAAATTAACTTATTTATCTTCTCTATTCTTTTATAATTTAAAAACTAAGAACCTACTTTATATCTTTTTTATTCTAATTTTCTAAATTTATAATACTATTATATATTATAATCTAGTACAGGCCCGTCTATCTTAACTGTAGTAAGTAATTAATTATAGTTAAATTTATTATATATATTATAATCTAGTATGCTCTTTTCTATCTTAACTATAGAAAATAATTAACTATAGTTAAACCTATTATCCTACTATCTGATAGTAGGATATAAGATTCTAAAAGAAGTAAGAATAAAATAGTAAGAATCTATTTTAATAAAGAATAGATACTAACTAAATAGAGTAAGTAAGAACTAGTTATATTAATCTATAATAAATACCTTTAAATAGGGTTAAAGCCTAGTATATTACTTAATAGAGAATAGGCCTTAATATTAAGATAATTTATTAAGGCTAAGAACCTTCTAAAAAGAGATAATAAGTAAAGTTATTATAAAAGAATTTAATTAATTTCTAGATATATAATATATTAAGGTTATTAAAAGTAAGGATAGGGCTTATAGATAATTTTAAAAACTAAATTAACTTAAATCTAATTAAATATATAATAAACTATATTATAGTAAAAGTTACTAGATCTTTCTTATAAATTACTCTAACTAGATTAATAATTAGTCTCTTTACTATAGTAAAGATTAAGAAGTATATTAGTA
The DNA here is from genome assembly GCA_023624935.1 of Aspergillus sp. PA3604. Lineage (NCBI taxonomy): Eukaryota > Fungi > Ascomycota > Eurotiomycetes > Eurotiales > Aspergillaceae > Aspergillus > Aspergillus sp. PA3604. The sequence goes on along the minus strand of JAMABJ010000020.1, from coordinate 14,806 downwards.
TTAATATAATCTCTATTAGCTATAATTAAATATAGTCTAAATAAGGGTCTACTAGCCCGCTATATAAACTTATATAATATAGATTATAGGTATTAAAGAAATTCTGAGTAGCTATATTATTAATTTATAGACTCTATATATTATTACTAGATATTAATCTAAAGATACCGGCTAGTATAGGCGCTAACTAATTTAATTCTTATATTTAGTAGTCTATATATCGGATACTATAACTAAGAAACTTTAGAATCTGCTACTAAATAATATAGTACTTTATTTAATAAATACTAAATTAAGTCTATTAATATTATCTATAAACCTAATCTTAAAGCTAATCTAAAATTTACTAAGAGTAAGAAATCCAGATCTACTATATCCAGTAGATATTAGTTATTACTTAGTATAATAATAGTAATTAGAAATTATAATTTATAAACTAGATTTTAGATCTAACCAGCTAGCTCTATCTATTTTAAGTAAGATTAGTATATAATATAGTAGTAAGAAAAGCTATCTATTTTTAAAAGATACAGGCTAGGCGACTTAGAAAGAAGAGTTAAAAAAAAAAGAAAGAATATATTAAGACAGAAGAAAGAATAGAGTATATATATATATTCTAAAAAAAAAAGTCCTAAACTAACTCTCTAGAATAAGAATTAGTTAGTCAGTCTACCTGAATAGTATTAGTAGTAGTAGAGATATATATATATTAATTATAAATATTCTACTATCCTGATATAATTATTATTAAATAAATAAGAGTTATTTTATATAGAGTTTTAGGCTCTCTTCTTTATCTTTTTATTTAATATATTAATATCTTTAATTAATTATCTAAGCTAACTTTTCCAGCTGTATACTTAGGTATACTAATTAGGTATTTATAAATTTATAATTAATTAATCTCTACCCAGCCGGCTTTATTAACTAGTATATAACTCAGCTCCCTGTCTTTATCTAGTATAATATATATTAATAATTAATTTAAATCTAATCTTTCTTTCTAACTAGTCCTAGAACTCTGCTACCAGCATGTATTTTAGAAGATATATTAAAAAGTAAGTAAGATTACTATACTATATTTATAATAGATTCTAGTACTATTACTATCCTAGTATTAGCTAAGTTTTTTAAAATTTATAATCTTCAGAACTCTACAGAGTTTAAAGTAATCTAAAGAATTATAATAATTAAAGAATAGTTAACTCTTATATAGCTATATCTAGATCTTAAAAGAAAGTATATCTAGCATAAAAGAAAATAGAATATAAAAAACTAAGAATAGAAAAAAAAAAATTAATTTAGAATTAAATAAGTCTAATATCTAATTAATAAGAGAGAATCTAATTAATTAAACTATTTAGCTGCTGTATTATCTAGAGGATTACTAGTAGTAGCTAGCTTTTTAATCTAACTATAGATTACTAGATATAATTATTTTATATTATAATCTAATTAAATATTATATTTCTTATATTTCTTCTTCAGCTTAGTATTATTATAGGTAAATATTAGGAAATTAAGAAAATTAGATAATATATTAGATAGCTCCAGCTCTAAATTATTATTATTAAATTTAAACTACCTAGGAGGAGATTAGGTCAGCTAATATTTAACTATAATTATAACTTTAGTAGTAGAGAAGTTTAAAGAGAAGATTACTTATAAAATTACTAAATTATAAGTTAGTATTATTAGATAGTATATTAAGTAGGTTACCAATCTTAAAATTTTTTTTTTTTTTTTTAAGATTAATATTATTATCTTTCTATTCAGTATCAGGAGCTGGAGTAATCTTAAAAAATACAGCCTGTATATCTAAATAGTTAGTATTATAAATAGAAAATTATATAATAATATTAATCTTACTAACTAACTTTTCTTCCTATTATAACTTTTCTTTAGTTTTAGGGTTAGTAACGGGGCGAGGCTATACTAGAACTTAAAAATATTTTTAAAATAAGATAAGATTTCTAGTATAAAATTAATTAATATCTAGATCTTCTAATCTAACTTTACCGGGATATCCCTAATCTTAGACTTTTTTTTAAATATATATATAATATACTCTATTACTTGCTTCTGTTATATTTTATATTATAAATAACTTAATTAGCTAATTACCTAGAAATATACTAAAAAGAAAGAGGAAAAAGAGATATTCTATAGTTTAACTATAGTAAAGACTAGATACTCAGTTTTACTATAGTTAAACTATAAAAAAGAATAAAGACTATTATTTATTAGATCTTTATTAGTATATTCTTAATTAAATAGATTTCTTATATTTTTCTAAGTATATACTTCTTTTAGATAGGTTATAATCTTTTTAAATATTAACTTCTAAATTATCTAGCTGTAGATCTTTTATTTAGGATTATTAATTACTTCGCGTTCTATAATACTAGTATTTTTTATCTAGTCAGGCTTATAAGAGGTCTCTATTTTATTTCTTATATAAATTACTACTATTTATACTTTTATAGTCTTATTTTATATTATTATAGTCTTAAGTTAATCTGCTATCTTATTCTTCTAGAGATTCGCGGCTAGTTTAGATATTTATTTATATAAGTTATTCTATTCAAGCCGGCGCTGGATAGTATAATTCTAGAATAAAATCTAGATCTTTTATTAATTCTTTTATATTACCCGGTTACCGCGGTCTATATACTAGATTATAAAGTTCTAGTTTAGAAGTATTTCTAATAGTATAATATAGCTGTATATTACCTATAGATTAAGCCTGAGAGCTCTATAGATATAAGTAGTAAGGAGTACCTAATAATTAGATATAAAATTAATAAAATAGGTTTTTACAGTCTTATGCTTCTTAGTCTTATAATAAAACTTAATAGTTATAATATAAAGATTAAGTATATCTAGAAATATCTAGACTATTTATATAATTAGTAGCTACTAGTAGAATAATATAAATCGCGGCAGGTACTTCTTAAGTATAAGATCCAGCTTTTATATATCTTTATTTAATATAATTTTAAATAGATACTGGAGCTTTAGATAATTACTAGCTAGATATAGAGCCTGCTCTATATAGATTTAAAGAATTAAAGTAAGATTCTAACCCACAGGCCCCGAGCCATCGACCCCTTGATACTATTAGGGTTCCGGAAACCAGACCCACCTAGGTGGTGTAGATTAGCTGCAGTCTAGGATAGTAAGAAGGTCCCTACTATTAATTTAGATCCTTAATATCTTAAGAACTTATTATTTATTTATTCTTAGATTTTAATATATTATAGGGCTGTTATTAGTTTATTACTTTCTTACTTTATAGCTAAATTAAGTAAGATTTAAAGATATATATAGACTCTAAATATTATAAATTCTATTATTATAATTTTTAATAAGATACCGCCCGCGACCTGCTTATATCCTATAATAATCTTATAGTATATAATATATATATTAATATATACTACTAGCTTTAGAATAGCTACCTAATAATTTAATAATATAAGCACCAGTTATATAGTAACTACTAATTAGCAGCCTGTCTATTTATGCTATACTAGTAATATACTAGTCTATATTTAAAGAAGTAGAGACTATTTTAATATAAAATATTCTAATATTTTCTAGCTTATTTATTTACTATTATTCTATACTATCCTATCTGTTAGTATTCTATAAGATATTAGCTTAGAATATATCCTATCTAAACTCTAGTCTACTCAGCCTTACCCCAGAGATAATAGAGTAAAAGAATAAAGTAACCCAGCCTAAAAAATAAGACTTTATTACTAACTTTTAACCTACTGGCGGGCCGCCGGTAATCTAATAGGTAAATATCTAAGCAGGCTACCGGACCTATCTCTCTAGTTAAGTTAAATTTTTATCTATTATAATAGTCTAGTAAACTTATACTATCTCTTATTACCGCCCCTGCAGTTATCTGGTGTAATGCTGGCGGTGCGGCAGTAATAGAATTAGATAAGTATCTTAAGCCCGGGCTTAAGCCAGAACTCTGCTTAGTACTTTAAAGATTTATAATTTTAAATTAGATACTGCATGCTACCTGTCTATATCCTAGCTAGTAAGTAACTAGAAGCTAATTAAATCTATTATTTAATTAATCTCTAATTTATTCTATATTTTAAATAAGGGCTATAAAGTAAATATTCTAGAAAATTTCTAACTTATAGTTATTTACTTTTCTTCTAGCCAGGCCGGCCCTGACCCTGGCAGTCTAATATATATATCTATTAATAGATAGATATATATATATATAATAACTTCAGGGTAGCTAGCAGGTTATTTTATAACCCACGTACTAGCTATATAGTTATTAGTTATTCACAGCCTGCCCGCCTGTCCTACGCTGGTAACCCGCCTGTTAGTAATATAAGAAAGAGGCTATCCTAATATTAAATACTTAGAACTACAGACTCTCTCTTATATTTCCTACTAATTTCTCCGTTGTTTCTTTCTATTAATACCCTGCTAGATATTTACCTAAGTTATATTTTACCTAGACTCCAGCCTACCCAGCCCTGCCAGATCAAGTAGCGTGACTAAGTTCTAGATATAGAGATAAGGATCTGCCCCTAACCCACAGGCGGGTGGGAATCTCAGTGAGATGCTAATTAGTCAGCCGTGAATATACGCGCTGATTAGTAGGCTGGAAGTAACATACTTTTATTTTTATAATTAAGATACCCTAGGCTGGAGTTAATTAGAGATACTTAAATTTAAATAACCAGTAGAGTAGCTATTTAATTTAAACTTATCTTAGTCTTAAAGCCCTCCAGCCATTTAAAAGGGTATAGTACAGGTTTAAAGTTAATTAGAATAAGAAAACTAGTTTTAATAGAAGATTACTATTATCTATAACTAATTATATATTAATAGCTGCTATACAGTTATATAAAATCAGATATTAATCTAGAGAGTATTCTTATAGTTAGAATTAATTATAAAATTTATTTTACTTTATTTTAACTTTATTTATATATAACTATTCAATAGACATGCACAACCCGCCCTGAAATCCTATACCCGATCCGCCCCGAACCCACCTGGGTCCGGGTCCGGGTTAGTTTTCTTATACCCGCTGTGGGTTGGGTTGAATATACCTAAACCCGCGGCGGGTTTAGGTTATTTAATGGGTTGGGGATCTAGGAATAACCCGAACCCATAACCCAACCCACCCTACTTATAACTAATATAATTACTTCTAACAATAGTTAGATTATAGATCTACTGACTACTCCTGCAGGAGAGAGATATATACTAAAATATATAAGAAGTCAATCTTAAAATATATATTATATAATATATACTATCTAGTATCTACCGACCATTATTTAGTCGATGATAATGGCCGGGGGACTGTCTCTGTTGACGTAAAGCCCGTGAAGTAGGTACTATAGAAGGTTGGGGATTTACTGCTACTGGTAATTCAACTCTAACCTGTCCTTCTGGTACGCGTGATAGTACCTGTTCCTCACCAGTACCATTAATACCTTCAATATCGTCAAAGAAACCCCTATCCCAAGAAAGTTCATCGTCTTCCAAGCCAGCTTCATCCTCTGAATCACTTATCCTATCATCATAATCGAATTCAAAAACCTCCTCACTTGTTGGATGTAATGGAATATTATGCCTCTCAGGATCCTCAATACTATCTTGTAGGAACATATACTCTTGCTTGAGTTTGAACCTGTCACTGCACATCTGTATAATACTTGCCTCAATAGTCTCAGGTGCCAGCTGACTTCGACGATAGTGACAGATATCCCGAGCAGTATTAAAGAGATTCTCAACACCAACACCTGATACCGGAATTGCAAGGAAATCACGAGCAATGCGAGCAAGGATCGGGAAGCGCGACTGATGTATTGACCACCAAGTAAGAATATCAGAGCAGGCTGATGGATGTTCAAGATCTGTATAATTTAACCATAGTTAGAATTATTATATCAAGGATCCAGTATTGGAGAAGGTGCGAATACTTACTTTCAGCGAGATAAGTTCGTAACTCTAAATATCTCCCTGATGGAGCTGTCTCTTCTGGAGATAGACGGCGGCGTTTTGAATCATGTAAAGCTTTCTCAAGCAGACCTGTAGGCTCCTCTAATACTGATGTCTGAACCAGTAACGGAAATTGTGTTGCATAGTAGGTATAGACCTCAGTAAGTTTCTCCTTATACCGTCGAGTATAGTTCCGCCCTCTATCGTTACTCCAGGATGCACCTCTAAAGCCCTCGAGTTTGCTGCATGGATTTAGGATAGTTGCAATTGCATACATATCCCCATGAAACTCATAGGTATCTTGATAGTATTTCCTCAGCTTATCTTGTGCTGCTTCAAGGCCCTTGTAAAGAATCTTCTTCCAACGAAACTGCTTGTTTAACAGTCTTGTAAGATAGTCTTCAATATGGTTGAAAAGTGAATCATATATATCATAGACACGATGAATTGTTGTCCCGGTATGTTCGGAGAGACTGACGGTATAGATAGCAAACTCACGGAGAAGCTCTCGAAGATATGCGACTTGACGCCATTCTGCCGGTGTCATCACAAGACTCGAGAGATCGTACTTTGTATTTGCTGTAATATAGTGATCAATAGCAATCCGAAGCTGATAGGCGCGCTTGAGCATCTCATATGTCGAGTTCCAACGGGTGCGGCAATCAAGAAATAGTACTAATGGGTGTCCGATATAATCAACCGATTTTTGTTGTTCGATCTCAAAGGCTTGTCGGCGCTGCGGGCTTGCATTGATAAAGCGGCTAATCTTGCGGATCTAGGATAGATGTTATATATTAGTAGTATTCTAACTATGGTTAGAAATAATGGAAGTATCATACCTTCTCAAGTGTACCAATAATCCCTTTCTGTTTTACTCGGCTCTCACTTTTATCCCAGGAGAACTGAACATTATCATTCTTAGGTGTAATTCTTAGTTCATCTAAGAATGCTTTCACAGAGAGTTGAATGACATGTGTGAGACAAGGGATATGATGGGCAGATCGAAGAACAGCAGCAAAATTAGGGTCAACTGCAGTACTGAGAAGTGAAGAGTGCTCATTATTCAGCTCATCCTTTAGGATTTGTGTTAGTTCAGCAAACATGGTAGTATTGTTAGATGCATTATCAGTCGTGATACCCAGTATGCGAGAGCCAAGCTGAAACTTACGGATTGTTGAAGCAACAACCCTAGCTAGTTCTTTACCTGAGTGATCTCCTTGTAAAGGAGGAAACCCAAGTAAGATCTCCTGATAGTTCCAGTCTGAATCAATAAAATAGCCTGTAATTGCCATAAAAGGCTTCTGGTGTGGGCTCGTCCAGCAGTCAAGTGCAATTGACATTCGGGAGTCAGGAGGGAAATAGTCGAGAATATGTTCCGATGTTACAGAAGACAGTTCCAAAAGACGTGATCGAATCTGATTACGGCCAGGAATATGCAGGTTGATCGAAGGGCTGCATATCATATGAAGGATCCGGCGGAAGAATACATTGTCTGTAGTTGTAAACGGTAGTCGACAGGAGATAATAAATCGGGTAATCTCATCGATAAGATTCTGATGCGAATATTGGCCAAGTGTCTCACTATTCTTCTTTATTATGAGTAGAACATCTAACCATGGTTAGAATTCTATGACTCACCTTTCCCCGTTCAAGAAGGCTAGCAATTGCACGATGTGTTGATTGAGAAGTATTATTAGGTTTTGGTTTATGTCTTCCGCAATTTGAACTGTCTGGATGGGCGTTCATAGACTTGGTTCCTGTGCGCCTGTAGGAGGGATGATTCATAACAGTCTTGCAGTGATGGCAGCAAACCTTAGGCTTCCCACTTGGAATCTCAGCAATTTCAATAAATAGATCCCATCCTCGTGATCTTCGACCCTCTGCTCCCCAGTGAATTTGCTCCTTGACATGATGTATAATATATTCTCCGATGGAGGTTTTTCGCCACCATAGAGTAAATTGTTCTCTTGCCTGGGATAGTTCTCTCTGGTCTGGAAAAAGCTGTGGTGTAGGGTATTTATAATACCTCAGGCCTCGGATAGATTCTGTGTTTGCAGTTGAAGGAAGATGGTTTGGTTCTTCATGAAAGGATATTGCCGTTGGATTAGAATTTGAAAGCGGTGTTGAATATGATGGTGTTAATTGTATTGGAGGTGAACTGCGGTCATAAGAGAAATCAGAAAATAAATCTGACCCTAGATGTTGTGACTGAGACATGATAAATGTATAGTACTGTAAAAGTAAGTATACTGCAAAGTATTAAGGATATAAAAGAGAGCTATAATATAGAAAGAAATAAAATCCTAACAATACTAAGATTATTATATTAATAAGAGAGTTCAGAAAGAGAAACTATACCGAGTTATCCTAGCTTATAGAGCCCTGTCTCTCTTTGCTTGTTTTAAGATATGATTATCCTCCTTCTCTAACTGATCTTCATCCCTACTAATTTCCTTCCGCTTGGTTGATATTATACCTCTTGGGTTCTTAAATAGTTTTGGATACGTTGTGGTAAGAAAACCAGGACATATATCTGTTCTTTTACTATATCTCTGTAATTGAGATATAGTAAAAGCCTCCAGATCTTCATTCCAATCATCTGGATATGCCTGCCATCCATATTTATTTAAAATTTCTGCCTTTTCTTTTAGAAGGATAACCGCGGCCTTGTATTGATCCTGGAGGAGAAATAAGGATCAGCGGTATTAGAACTAAAAGTTAGAATAATGTACGTACCAGGGATTGGATACCCGTTGTTGTAGAACTAGATAACCCAGGATTATGAGTTTCAAGTAATGCCTGTTTTAGTAGACGATAGTGTACTATTGCCCCAAATAGGTCTCCTTCTGAAATAATATATTGATGATTCGGAGGAGTATTCAGTCCTGGAAGCAGGCGTAACTGTTGGTTATGCTCGAAATTGGCGTGGCAAATGTTGAGCCCCCAACTTGAATAGCGGGATAAAGAGTCCCCCTAGGATCATCTAGATCAGCATATTTTCTAACCAAAGTTAGATTATATAGAAAATCCATATCACGAACTGCTTTAGCCAAATCATTTAGTGGCTCCATTGAGCCCCTTAATTGTGAAGGGAATGATACTACCACCAGAACTAAGACCTGATACCAATGTGATAGCTTGAACCGCTGACAGTATTCATTCATTTTAACACCTCCAGATATAAAGGTTTCTGATGGAAGAGATACCGGAAGCTTGAAACCAGATCAGCCTAATCTAACAATAAAAGATTTTGTGGATACTGAGTTACTCACCAGATTTTCATAACAAGGGTCACACCATTGTGGATCAGACTTTACTTGATCCCATAATTTAGTAATGAAAACCTCTGCCTGTTCATGGTAGGCTGACTGTGGCAAGGTAGAACATTTATTATGGGTCTTCCATAATAAGTGTGTGAAGTAGTTTGCCCAGGAAAATTCCTTCAGCTCCTTACTTGCACGTTCCGGATAAACCCAGTCTGGTTGCACCCAACGAGTAATATGGTTCAGGATACTTATAACCTTTGATGAAATATTCCTCTCACTTATATACCATGAATGCCTAAACAAAACATTTAAGTACTAAATCAATAGTTAAGCCATAACGGTAACATACCATGTAGGGATAATAGACGGCTTTATATTAGAAAGCCTTTGCCATATATCTTGGTACTCAATATCTGAAAGACTTGAAAGAAAGCCTGGACGTCGGGAGAGTATAATACTTTCTCCAGTAATAGGCATACCTGAAGAGCCTAGTACAGGATAATCCTTCAAGGAAGTTATGAAGGCCCCAGGAAAGTTGGAGTTACTTTCCCCACAGCTATTATCACAAGACGTCGGGAAAAACAGGACTTGTAATTGACTATCCCAGTCTTCTGGCTTGAGTTCTAGTATCTTAACCCAGTCATCAGATACAATATCATTAATATGATGTTGAAAAATAGTATGGCCGAAGTCGAGAAATTTCTTAATCTCGCGAACCCATATCTAACCATAGTTAGTTAACCAGTTAAATAAATGTTATAGCAGAGGGGAGGAACTTACATGGTCCAGTTTAGAATTTACAATCCGTTCAAGAAGAGACCAGGTAAAGAATTTCTTGCCATAGTCTGTTTCACATAAATCTAATGTAATATATCGGAAGGTATCATGCCGGATTACCGCTAATACACGTGCCGTGCTTGCCTTCTGAATATCCAGAGAATTGTGGAGCCACTTATTAAATGCCCTGGGTTTCAGCAATTCCTTCTGCTGATCAGGGGAGAGTCTGGTAAAATGACGCAGCAACCGACATGCTGTGGCACCCTCTGTCTCGAGAGATAACTGGGTTCCACCTCGTGCCATAGTTATACTGTAAAGCGAGTAATCTAACTATGGTTAGATTACTCTGTATATAGTACTGCTTAAGATATAGTTGATCAAGGAATAAGGTTGTGTATAGAGGAATAATAGGGAAAATAGAGAATCAGAATCAGAAATACCGATGAACAATAATTATAGATTATTAATATCTAATCTAGTGTCATGGATTACATAAGTAGAACTAACCAATAAAGGCTGCGATTTGCAATAGTCTTAAGGTTACTAAACTGATAACAACTACAGTAAAAGGACTAAGGACATGTATGAAAATATATATCTGTATTCAAGCCAGCTTCACTTTGTATTGTATAAGAACCTACTACTTAATACTAGTCCGTGGTACCTTAACTACAGATCCTAAGTATATCTACTCTCTACTGTATGTATAGATAAACAATTTCAACTTGAATCTTGTGTTATTTCAACTATTTCCTATGTAGTATTGCATTCGCATCTTTCACTAAATCATAGAGTAGGCTGTTGGACAACGGAGCTGTAGAGTCAGTTAGAGTCAGTACCTGATACTGTTGCCTTACTCAAGACATTCTAACCATGGTTAGAATATTCAATTAATTAGGCATCTCCTGATCCGCTTGGTCCACATCCGCCGTTTCAGCACCCGCCGCGTCATTATCTCTAGGAGTCGGTTCTACTTCAAGATCTTCCATTTCATCCTCTGGCATCTGTAGCTTGTAATAGGCATATAAATCCTTCAATTCCAACCATTTCTGGGTACCTTGAGTCGCTCGAGTCTCGTCAGTCATGTTAACGTATTCCAGGCATTTTTGCTTGATTCGGTTAGTCGCTTGCAGATGCGTGTCGGCATCGATACGGTTTCCATCCAGTTGCCTGATGTCAACGGGTATCGGCATCTCGAGGATAGTGCGAACAGTCGTGAGTGTGGGGTCAGCTAACATCCTGTTAGTAACCCTGTAATTTCTAACCATGGTTAGAAACTTACGATCACCTCTCTTGCGTTTTCTAGTGCCGGATCTTTCAACCATCATGTTCATCCGCTGACGCCGGGCGCGTTTGAACTCATCAAGGTATTCTTCCTCTAATGTCTTGTACTTCAGAGGGCGCGCATCTTGAAAACCTGGTTTTTCTGGTCGAGTATCGACTGGTCGGGCAATATCTCTCCTAAGAGTGAATGATCCTAGGTCCTCATTGAAGTTATCACGGTCGAGGTTATACCCCACTTTCTGCAATGCCATGTCGAGTTCTACAAGCACTTCAGCCGCAGCTATGTATTCCTCCTGCCAGTGAAATTAATAACTCAATCTAACTATGGTTAGAAAGAGAGTATGTAGATACTAACCATAGAAGCGATCAAATTTTTCGGACGAAGGGAATTCTTTCCAAGCGGTATGATATAGCCCCACTCAAGGGTCAGGAGCATTTTCCGCTTTAATTCACGGTAGTGGATCAAAGCGCCAAAAACATCCCCCTCGTCAGCAAATGCAGCACGGGTCAACGGGTTGTCAAGAGCTGGAGTCTTGAGCAACATCATGTTATCACGAAAATTAGTGTCAACAATGATATTTCCCCATGTTGGGGTTGGCAGGAGTTGGTCTTGCTATAATCCCATTAGTATTATTCTAACTATGGTTAGAAGCTTCACTTACAAGGGTTGTTTTATTGTTGAATTGAGCCATATCACCCCTGAGGCAGTCCGCTTTCTGGTGGGTCACTAGGTTGACGATATTGGCCCAACAGGTCTTGGTAAATCGTTGTAGATAGTCTTCATTTTTTCCCTCATCCAGTAAGTTTGTCGGTAATGTCTTGAGCTAATATTTATTAGCTGAATATTTCTAACATTGGTTAGAAATATTTTACCTCTGTTTCGACCACGGTGTCTCTCCACATAGTCTCCTGTTTAACCTCCTTAAGAATTGTCAGGATGAACTGCCGGGCAATCTCTGTATCTGTATCCTCATTAAGCATGAGTCGCTTAACCTCTGTTGTAAAATGAAAGTATTGTAGTGCGTGATTCGCCCGCTCAGGAAACTTCCATGTTGGTTCTACCCATGTTAGAATATGCTTTAGTAGCTGGCAAGTTGGCTTGACTGGATGCTTCTCAAGTTGGGTCCAGTCCGACCTTCTCATTATTAGTATCAAGTAATATTTAACTTTGGTTAGAAAATCACCTACCAACTAGGACACTCCAAGTCACGGTTATCACGAAGTGCATGGAAGATCCTGACGTATTGCTTCTCATCTAACATATCCATGAAGTCAGGTCGACGATGCTCGAAATTGGCTCCACCAACGTGGACTGGTTTAGACAGTTTCGGCAGGGCCTTATTCGATCGATATTCAACCGGGAGGGCAAATGGGCGTTTATGCGCGGTTTTCCCGTCCCAATAATCAGATGTGTTCGGAAAAAATAGAAGACGTAAGTGAAAGTCAGGTCTTCCAGCAGGAAGGGAGAAGATCTTCATAAAATCATTCTTGTGCAGCAGGTTTTCCGATCCCCCAAGGATCTTCGACATGAAATGAAAGTACTTCTTGAATTCGGCGATCCAAATCTAACAATGGTTAGAATAATAATAAGAGAGTGTGCATGAAAACTCACAAAATCAAGTCGAGTTCCCAACATTCTAGTGATCAAGGCCCAATTAAATGTCGCCTCGCCATAGCGAGTCGACACGTAACGAAAACAACTATTCTTCCACGCATCATTACGGAGAATTGGCTTGATTCGAGGGGTGGTATCCGGGGTGATCCCAAATGTTTGATATAGCCAGCTGTCAAATTCGGTCTTGCTTGAAGTTAGTTTCTGCTGATCCTCGGCAGACAGGACATTCCATTTCGATATGACATAATATGCAGTATAACCCTCGGAGTTTTGAAGGCTGACGGGTTTACTGTTCGCGCAGAGCGCGGCCAGTAAATTCGAGTCCAGGTCATCAATAGCATATAAGTCGATTGCCCAGCAATAGTCCTATCGATTGTTAGATGAATTTTGATTTTAACCATGGTTAGAAAATAACTACCTTGACTTCAGGCGCTTGAATTACGTTACCATACTGATCATTTGCCCCTTGCTGTGCAAGTTTCGCCTGTTCCTCTAATAACGTAAGAAGTGCCTCGACGCGATGTTGACCATTTCGGAGAACAGGTCGAACCGGCCCGGAATATCTAATAAACGATCCCTAGTTTTATTAGTCCAGTATTACCTAGAAAAAACTAACCATGGTTAGAATCATACCTCGCTGCCTCTACTGACTTTGACTCTATTTTCCACATCCTCCAAAGTCACGCCATCTGCTATATATGACTGAAGAATGCTTGCGAACTCCTCCTTCCGAACAGTCACAGTAAGTCGTGTGCGATTAGAATATCGTTGGATTCCGTGTTGGAACGCGCTGACGAGTTGGCGAACTAGACGGTCAGAAATTGTTCGGTTCCGTCCTTGCTCAACTGACCACACCCGGTCAAGGCGGCGTATATCGATTATCAAGGTTCCCAGGAAGTGGTCCCCAAGTTTTTCCTGTGTTGTATCTTCAGTTGCAATAAGACCGGTTTGGGGCGCTCGCGATCTAGCCTTGGGAGAGGCAGTCTGCCTCCCGGCACTTTTTGGTGGCATTGGAATCTAACAATGGTTAGATTTAACTGGAAACTACTGATAAGTTCGTGAAAAGATTGCTGGATTTCAGGAATGGGGTTCAGAAACGAAAAACCCAGATACCTAGAAAGAAGAAATCAGAATTACCCTTGACAGGTGAGAGATGGTATCTTAACCCTTCTACATATTCACTACTATATTCACTGATGATAATAATAGAAAATCTAACTATTGTTAGATTTTCCCCTGTTCACAAACCATCTAACCGCCTGATCCTAGCAACCACCTGATCCTAGCCTTGATATCTCCTATTCACAAACCACTTCACGAACCGCTTAACCGCTCGATCCTAGCCTTGATATCTCCTATTCATAAACCACTTCACGAACCGCTTAACCACCTGATCCTAGCCTCTGCTTGATCCTAGCAACCGCTCGATCCTAGTCTTGATATCTCCTATTCACAAACCACTTCACGAACCGCTTCACGAACTACGTAACCACCTGATCCTAGCCTCTACTTAATCGGTAATCCTAGCCTCTGCCTAGTAACTATATAATTCTAGTAACTATCTAATCTTTAGAACTACTTAATTTTTATCCCTATTCTAGTACTAACTTAAAATAATATTATAGTAAGAAAAATGGGTTGGGTCGGGTTTTCTAATCTATCCTAGTTAAATATTTAGTCTAGCTCTATTTAGTATAGTATCTTACTATAGTAGGTTAGTCCTGTTAATCTCCGGGTTTAATAGGTTAAACCCGCAGAACCCGCCCCAAACCTATTATGGGTTGGTTTAATATTATTAATACCCAAACCCGCTGCGGGTTGGGGTCCGCGAGGCCTTGACCCGCCCCAACCCAACCCGTATGCATGTCTA